>CM077306.1:34425000-35050000 GCA_039655065.1 Glossophaga mutica | reverse complement strand
GTCCACCCATTCTAAATGACAGCTTTGCTGGATACTGCAATTTTGGATGTAGGTCCCTGCTTTTCAAGATTTCTAATATTTCTTTCCAGCCCCTTCTTGCCTGGAAGGTCTCTTTTGAGAAATCAGCTGACAGTCTGATGGGAACTCCTTTGTAGGTGACTGTCCCTTTATCCCTTGCTGCTTCTAGAATTCTCTGCTTCATTTGAATCTTGGCTAATGTAATTACGATGTGCCTTGGTGTATTCCTTCTTGGGTCCAACTTCTTTGGGACTCTCTGAGCTTCCTGGACGTCCTGGTAGTCTATTTCCTTTGCCAGATTGGAGAAGTTCTTTATTATTTGTTCAAATAAATTTTCCACTTGTTGCTCTTCTTCTTCCCCTTCTAGGACCCCTATAATTCGAATGTTGGGGGTTCTTTAAATTTTTAGATGAATTCTAGACCTAGTTTTTCAGTTTCTAAAGAAATGTAATTAGAATATGTTAAAATTAAAGGTCGATATTGGGAAAGTAGATATCGGAAGATTTGAGTTTCCAATGCATAAAGACAAAAAAATCTTCTCATTTGTTTAGGCATTTAATTTTTCTCAGCGATGTTCTATAGTTTTAAGGACAGGGATTTTTACATAATTATTAGTTTTTATCCCTAATATTATAACATAATTTTGCTATATTATAAATTATGATGTTGCTGTTTTTTAATTCCAATGTTCAATTATTGGTTTTTAATATATTGAAATATAATTGATTTTTGTATAATGAGCTTTCATTGTTTAAACCTGCTAAACTCATTTTTAAGTTTAGTGTTTTTTTTTACATACCCATTAGATTTTCTTTGTCAAAGAAGCTGTTGTCCCTAAAACGAAAAGATCATTTTTAATTTGTTCTTTAAAATCTATACTTTTTGTTTACATTATTACATTGGCTAGACCCAGATAATATTGAGTAAAACTGATAAAAATAGAGTCTATAGATTACATTAGAGTTCACTTTGGTGTGGTAAATTCTAAGGGGTTTGGGCAAGTATTTAATCATATGTAACCACTAAGATAGCATCTTATGCAGTAGTTTTACAGCCCTAAGAATCTTCTGTGTCCAACTATTCCTGGCTTCCTCATAGATAACCAGTCCAAATCACTAGCTTTTTACTGTTTCCATAGTTCTGCCTTTTTCAGAATGTCATATAGTTGAATGGTGTGGACACCGGCTAGCAGTGTCTGCGTCATCATGGATGAAATAAAAACATACACACGGACTACCAAGTCCAGTGGAGGAAAAAGGACGACAGCATGACTTTTCTCTCAAGGAGAGCAAAAGCCATGGCCTCCGGCATGACAGGCCTTTATTTTATATCTCCTCACATTACAAGATGGTCCTCAGGCACTATCCCCAGTCACAACAAAAAGAGCCAATGCCTCTCATCACATCACAGAAGAAGGATATTAGCAAATGAAAAGGCAAAAGTCGTTGAGCTGGTTACACTGGTCCCTGCAAGGTTTAGCACTTGCAGGGTGAGGGAGTTTTAGCAAGAAGCAAGTCTCAAAAGCAGCCTATGTATATTGCAAATCTGATTACCCAAGAGAGAACCTATCTGTGGGTGTGGGTCCTGTGCATTGCATCCCCGTGTGGGAGCTGGGCCCACGCCACGAAGAAAGGTCTGCCGCAGTTGAATCGTACAGTATATAAGCTTTGCAGATTAGCTTCTTCCACTTAGTAATACGTATTTAAGTTTTCTCCATGTATTTAAAAATATTAAAGTTATTGTGGCTATATTGGTTAATAAGATTATTATACAGTTTTAATTGTACATTTCTATTATACATGATATGTATATTACATTGTATGCCCCAAAACCAAAGTCAAAGCATCTTCTATTATCATATATTTGGCCACTTTTACCCTTTTCTACCCACCCAGCCCCTTCCTTCTGGTAACCACCATATTGTGTTTTGTGTCTGCAAGTTTCAGTTTCACATTCACATACCGGCTAAATATAGTTCTTAACATTTTCCACTTGACTTATTTTGCTTAACATAATGTCTCAATATGGATCCATATTGTAGCAAATGACAGTATTCCATCTTTTCTTGTGGCTGAGGAGTATTCCATTGTATATATGTGCCACCTCTTTATCCAATCCTCTGTCAAAGGACACTGGTTGTCTCCATGTCTTGGCCACTGTGAATGATGCTACAATGAGCATAGGGGTGCATATATCTTTGTGAATAAATGTTTTCAAAGTTTTCAGGTAGATACTCAGAAAAGGGTTTGCTGAGTCATATGGTGACTCTAAGTTTAATTTTTTGAGGAACCTCCACACTTTTCTAAAGTGTCTGTACCAGTTTACATTCCCAGCAGTAAACAGGGTTTCCTTTTTCTCCACCTCTCCAACACTTGTTATTACTTGTGCTGTTGATCATAGCCAGGCTAACAAATGTGAGATATCTTCTTGTGGTTTTGATTTTCATTTCCCTAACAGCTAGTGAAGTTGACCATCTTTTCCTATATCTGATTGGATGTGTGTGTTTATATTTTCTTGATGTAGTGTCCCCTGTATCATTATGCAATGTCCATCTTTGTCTCTTGTTACCATTATTATCTTGAAATCTATTGTGTTAGTTATAAGTATGGCTATACCTGCTTTTCCGTGGATACCATTGTTTGGAGAAGTATTTCCACACTTTCACTTTGAGTTTATCTTTGTCTTTACAGCTTAGATACATGTCTGCTGAAGGCAGCACATAGGTGAGTTTTGTTTTTTGATACAATATGCTACTTTGTGCCTATTTATTGGTGAATTCAGTCCATTACATTTAGGATAATTATTGATATATGAGGATTTCCTATAGCCCTTTTATCTTTTTCATGGCACTTTCTGTGCTTTTATTGGTTCTTTTTTTCCCCTTTTTTATTGATGTTCAAATACAGTTGTCTCCATTTTCCCACCACCACTTTCCCCCACCCTACCCACACTCTCCTCCCACCCTCAATCCCAACCCCCCTTGGCTCCATGGGTTCCTCATTCATGTTCATTTATGTCCCTTTCCCTTCTTTCTCACATTATTTCACTCTCCCCTCCCCTCTGGTTACTGTTAGTTTGTTGTTGATTTTCAATGTCTCTGGTTATATTTTTCTTGCCAGTTTGTTTTGTTAATTAAGTTCCACTTATAGGTGAGATCAAATGGAATTTGTCTTTCACTGCCTGGCTTACTTCACTTAGCATGATGTTCTCCAGATCCACCCATGCTGTCACGAAGAGTAGGAGCTCCTTCTTTCTTTCTGCTGCATAGAATTCCATTGTGTAAATGTACCATAGTTTTTTGATCCACTCATTTACCCATGGGTTCTTTTCTTTCATGTTTCTCTCTGTTTTGTTTGTTTGTTTGTTTGTTTGTTTGTTGAGGGAGAAGGAAACTCTGGGAGGTACAGGAAAGGCAGTCTGTTTGTTTCTCTGTCTGGAATCCTGATTCCAGACAACTATGGCCACCCCTCTGTGTTGTGTCCCTGCCCAGGTCCCTGGACTAGGCTACAACCAGTACTAGCCACTCCCACAGAAATGTTCATTGAATTCCTTTGCTCTTGTTGGCTGAAGGGATTGCCAGGCATAACCTGATTCCACCCCTTTGTGAGCCCCTTCACAGTGGGCTGTAGGGCTGTAGGGCAGCATCTGTGGCTGTTTGTACCTCTTTTCCATTATTGTTTCCTCAGTTTGCTCCCACTTTACTACCTATAGATGTTTTCATGCATAGACCTCTCAGACATATTTTTGCTTTGAGTAGGGGATTCTTTGTTGAATTATAGCTTCAAACTGTAAAAACTTCAAAGGGAGAGACCGAGGGGGTCTCTCATGCTGCCATTCTTTTGATATCACTCTCTCTGTGTTTTGCATGGCCTGATAACTCATTTTATTTTAGCACTTAATACTTCACTGTCTCAATGTAACACATTTCATCCATTTATGTTCTGAAAGACATCTTTGTTGCTTCTAAGTTCTAGCAAGTATGAGTAAACTGTGTTGACCTGTAACAAATAGGCAGCCAGACATTTTTCCTGCACAATGGATCTATTGGGAGAAAATTGCAGTGGCATCTAATCGCAAATCACACTCAAGTCTAGAAAAACAAAACAGAGGAGCCCATTTTTATGGACTTGAGGGGGGCTGTTATAAATGAAGAGCCCATTGGAGGAAACTGTTTCAAAGTATAGTGGCTTTTCTTTGCCTGAGCTGTTACTGGGCAGGAAGGAATCTTTTCTTCCTCTTGCTGAGATAGTAATGCAGTATCACTTCCTCTCAGAGATGCCAGGTGTGTATTTTCCTGTGGGGATCAGTAATGTATATTGAGTGACACGTGTGTGATAGTTCCCTTTTCAAGTTTCTAGACTCCAACTTAAAAGAGGTTTCTGTTTGTTAATGTTCACAGCTACTGTGAACGTAGGTGTACAGGTTTTTGTGTGGACAAAAATATTTAACTTCCTCTGGATAAATATCAAGAAGCACAATTCCTGTATACATGGTAAGTGTGTCTAGTTTTACAAGAAACTACCAAAGCAACTCCCAAGGAGGCTGTTCCATTTTACCTTACCACTAACAATAAAGAAGAGTTCCAGTTCCTCACCAACATTTCTTTTTGTAAATTTTCTGGATTCCATCTATTCTAATGGATGTGTAGTGGCATCTCATTGTTGTTTTAATTTGCATTTTCTTGATAACATATGATATGGAAAACATCTTTTAAAAAAGATGGATAACATATGATATGGAAAACATCTTTTAAAAAAGATGGATAACATCTTTTTAAATGCTTATTTGCCATCTACGTGTCTTCTTTGGTGAGTTTTCTGTTAACTTCTTTGGCCCATTATTAAATTGGGTTGTTTGTATTTTCATTGTTGAATTTTAAGAGTTCTTAGCATGGTTTGGATAACAGCCCTTTATCAGATGTGTCTTTGGCAATACTCTATTTCTGTTTTATTTACTTGCCTTCTCATTTTCTTGACATTTTCTTTCACTGAGCAGAAATTTTTAATTTTAAAATTTTAAGTCCAGATAATCAATTATTTATTTCATAGATTATACCTTTCATGTGGTATCTAAAATGCATCACAAAACCCAAAATCATTTAGTTTTCTCCTATGATTTCTTGTATAATTTTTATAGTTTGCACTTTACATTTAGGTCTGTGATCCATTTGAAATATTTGTGAGGAGTAAGAGGTCTATGTCTAGACTGATTTTATTTGTCTGTGCATATCAAGTTCCAATCCTTTTTGTTGTTGAAATGATGGACTATTTTTCATTGATATTCTGTATCAGTTTAGGGAAGTTTATATGTATTCCAAGTTTGCTCAGAGATTTTATCAGGAATGGAATTTGGATTTGTTAAAATGCCTATAACTGCAATGATCAAAAGGCTTTTCAAGTGTAGTCTGTTTTAATCATGAATTACATTGTCTGATTTTAAATAAACTATTTCAGAATTCAAAAAAGAATTACATAAAACTTATAAAGACAGTAGTGGGGAGAACTTGATACTAATTTGTTACCTCTTCTTATTTCAATCCCAAATGCTATCACATTAAGCAGATATATGTAATTCAAATTAGTTTATTAATTATTTCAGTAAAACTGTAAGTTTCTCTGTTTGTGGAGTTTCATATCAGTCTTCAAACACTGTTGCCTTTTTCCCTTTTCCTCCTCCTCCTCCTCCTCCTCCTCCTCCTCCTTCTTCTTCTTCTTCTTCTTCTTCTTCTTCGTCTTCATCTTCTTCATCTTCATCTTCGTCTTCGTCTTCTTCTTCATCTTCTTTGTCTTCTTCTTCTGTGACCTTCAAGACACAAATCACTTGACATTTGTGTTAAACAAATGTTTGAGCCTTCTCAAACATTTGGTGTACTTCCTAAATGTTCTGAATATACTGTTGGGTTGGCTACCATGATTCAGTATCATTCCATGGGACTTCACAACCACTATATTTCTAGTGAGTGCCAATTGTTACCTGCCCTATCTACATTTCTGACCATACATCCACACACAGTGCCATGTTTGGAAAGTGATAAATCACCATTTCTGCTTACTATTAGGAGAAATTTAGGTGACAACAAAGGGTTTTTTTTAAATGGCCCCCAAATTCCAATACCACCTAACAAATCTTCAATCTATAATCCAGAGTCCAGATAAAATGTATCACCATATAAATAATTATATACTATTACATCAAGGAATGGTTTTCTCTAGTACCCTTTTTCCATAAATTCAATGGAGTCTTCTGCAGAAGATTTTATCCTGCAGAAATTTTTCAAAAGATTTGGTTTGTTGATGGTAAGAAAGTGATATTGAGAATATGTTTCTTGAATTCAAATGAACTAGGCTCGATCTCTACTATCTTGATCTGCTATGTGATTCAAAATTCTGGCTATTGTTAATAAATTATTAATAAATTCCTCATTTGGAAATATAGTATTTTAACAGTAATTTTCCAGAATTAGTTAAAGAAATAAATAAAAATTAGGTACCTTATATAAATATTGTACACACAAAAAAAACCCCTATAATATTAATAATATAAAGTAATACATGCTATTATTTTATTAATACCATATATTTTGTTTTATTAATTTATTTAGTTTTATTGATTTTATTAGATACCAAATATATCTCATGATTAGCATTTTCTTATTAATTACATAAAATGAAAAATGTTACTGAAGATTTCTGATTATTTGCTACATTAATTTTAATTATTAAAATTGTTGCCCTGACTGGTGTGACTCAGTTGGTTGTGTGTCTTCCTGCCAAGCGAAGGTCACTGGTTCAATACCTGGTCAGGGCCTGGGCTGCAGGTTCCACCCCTGGTCAGGGTGCATACAAGAGGCAATCACTGAAAGTTTTTCTCTCACATCAATGTCTCATGCCTGATCTTTCTCCCTTCCTTCCCCTCTCTCTAAAATTAAATAAATAAATATTTTAAAAAATGTATAGCTTTGCAATGCTTCCATATAAACATGTAAACGTGTTGGCTACTTTAAAGGTTTATATGACCTCTTGATATTTAATTTTTTCTTACATGTTAAAAATGCAAAGCATATATAAAGAAGATAGTAACACTAGCAATATTTTATATGGGAGAGGATTCCAGAAAATTTCCTTCGTCACCAACCCCTCTGGTTACAGCAATTCATTAAAAGGGAATGATCACTATTGTTCAAGGATTTGAATACCAACCATCAATTAACTTATGGTGTATCACTAAAACTTGGAATTGCCTGTTGAAAAATACATACAATTTTTAAATGTCAACAGTAACAAAATATTCTCAGATTTTATTTCTTGACACAATTTTCTCTTTTCTATTTTCTTGCTTAAAATATTTTATTTTTAGAGAGAGGGAAAGGGAGGAAGAAAGGGAGAGAAACATCAATATGCAAGGGAAACATCTATTGGTTGCCTCTCACATGTCTCCAACCAGGAACCTGGCCAGCAACCCAGGCACGTGCCCTGACCAGGAATCAAACCAACAGCCTTTCGGTTTGCAGAACAACACCCAACACATTAAGCCACACCAGTCAGGTGCTTATTTTCTATTTTCAACAGTAGATTTAATAAAATAAAATGCTAAATCCCATGCTACAATGATATTCTGTGTAACATGGAAAAGGAAAAAATGTTCAATAGTGTAAATCGTATAACTACTGACCTTCATGGCTATAATAACACAGATAATATTTTCTGAAGGGACAGATACGTCTGAATGACAAAATAAACTTAATGAAAAGCAATTGACTAGAAAAAGCTATTACTGAGAACTTTTTATGTGAAGAATAGAAATTAAATAAATTATTGACATATTATACAACTTAAATTTATTATTTTATTTATCAAATAATTGTCACATTCATAATGCTTATATGGAATTACACATATTCACAAGATTATGTGATACAGACTCTAACTACATCTAATTTATAGAGTAGTGAGGTAACCTACCTTAACCCTATTTAAGCTATATGTTTTTGCAAAATATAGAATGACTATCATACAAATGGTCGTCTGCTTCTGGACTGATTAATCAGAAAAGTGTGCGATATTTAATTTGGGCACTTGTGCATAGCAGGGAGGTTAAATATATCAAATGCACATTAAACTATTCATTCACTGGAAAACATTTATTGAGAGTTTAGCAGTGTGCCAAGCACCATTTAAAATAAATAAAACAATAAATAAAACAGACATAGTCCCTGCTCTCATTAACATTTCATTCAGGTCTATTAAGTTCATTGGCATTCAAAGAAAAGAGGTAAATACTATTTCAAATAACATATCAGGTTAAACATTGAAAGTAAATTTTTGAATTTTTTTCTGTTAAAATTAATTATAATGTATTTTATATTTTCACAAGAGACTACTATCATTTCATTGTTTTAACATTATAATAAAAGTGATAGTGCATTGAAGACTGAATCATTGCAATAATGTCATAACCAAGGAGAGATTAGATCATGTTCAGTATAATTCTGCTGAATTATCAATTTCTACATTTTTGTGAAAAATAATAAATGCATGCTATCATTCGTTATTCAGAATTCTTGTATAAAATGATTATGTTGCTGGACATGGACCAGAACCAAGATGAGTCTGCCAGACTGGTTTGGAAATATTTCTTGTGAAGCAGTGAAAAAAGAATTTTAGGAGCTCACACATAGGAGGATTTGAGTAATAGTGGCAAGGTTTAATGGAAGGTCATGCAAAGCATAGCTGCCCCTAAAAGATCTGCTGCATTGCTTCATCCACAACCAGATGGCTCAGCTCCATCTGGCTGAAGAGCAAGTCCAGCCTCTTAGGCTGCAGGCCCACACTTGTCTTCACCAAGCCCAGAAGGCAGGCCAGGGCCCAAAGAAGCTGTGTCATTTTCCCAGTATTGGCATCCAAAGCTCCAGTAACCTAACATAATCTCTGTCCCTGTCTGCGCTCTGGCCCCACTGGCACTTCGCCACACTGCAACCCAAGCCTGTGCAGCTGCTACTCGGACAGAGCAGACAGGGCCTTGATTGCCTGGGCCTTTGTTAACTTTCAATTCTATCTCCTTGGATTTGGGAAGGGGTAGGCTTTTTTATTCAAACTATCCCATCTTCTTTATAATTGTGATGGGCTTGTGCTGGGCCTTCCTACTGTACTTGGATCTTCTGGGGTTTTGTACCCTATCCAATCCTTTTCCCAGGCTAGATTCTTCCTGTTTATGGTCACCATTTTTGTCCACTACAGTGCATGCTTCATATTAGTACGGGATTCCCTTGTGCCATCTTTGCTTCTATGGCACACGCCACCAGCAGAGGAATTTTACCCTCAATGACTCTCTCTTCCCGCCATAACCTGGGCTCATGTGCTGGTTTTTTTTCTAGGATATTTAGAAGGCCAGTCTTTCTTGCCTGCTTGAAGATTAAGTACCTTTGGTGGAGGATGCGACTATTCCCTGAGGTGTACATGAAGCTGCCCCTTCCTAATCAGCTTTAATGGCTAATTCCATTTGCACCCTTTGTTAATAACTAACTACTATAATAATTACAGTATATCCTAATTGCATTATTTATAATCAGGATTTTGTAAATAGGTGTTTAACACATAAATTCTGCACACAATATGTAAATCATACTAAACATAATTGTCATTGCACAATTTTCAACAAAAGAGTCAATTGATTTGATGAAAAATCAGTTAAGCAAGTAATTACTTTTAATTGTCTATTTAATGAGCCCAATGGTTTAAATCATTTGTCTACTGTAGACTTAGAATGAAATATTTGGAAACTAATGTATAAAGAAACAGATGCATGTGTATTTGAATTTCAGTGTCTTCACTTCAGGATATATTTACAACTTTTCTTTTTCCTCTCAATTTTATTATAAAAATTTAATTCAAAAACACAAGTGAAGTTTGGCACATAATAGATGTTTAAATTTTTTCTTCCTATTCCCCTTTACCCTTAACATGAATTTAAACATGATACTTACTATATAAAAAGTGCTACCATTGTTAGTGACATATTGTTCACCAAAACCTTATCCGTCTTATTTTTCTTATATATACATATATCACTTATCTCACTATACATTTCCCATTTTAGAATGCTACTTCACAATCTGCAATGATTAACACTGATAACTTAAAAATAAATTAATGTGAATAAAGATACGCCATTGTAACAATAAAACATTAATGATTCTGACTTTCTGAAGGATTACTTGAAAGGGTAAGGCCATAACCAGTATCATATGTAGATGAGTAAGATGAGACAGAGTTATTTGCACAACTACAAGTCATTCTCTTGCTTGTAATGATTTTCTTTCCTATTTGTGTTTTCTTTCAGTTGGATATTTATTAAATCTTCCATAATGCATGTGGAACACTTCTAACTGCATGAGTTTTAATTACTAATTTATGAAAGTTTGTTCATTTATGTATGACATCTTACTTTTAGGTAATATAACAATTTCAAATGATTATTTCAAAGAACACCTTCAATATTCATAACTGATGATCAAAGAAAAAGACATATTATTTTATAAACCAATTCAGTTTATCTCAAAAATGCACATACCAATTCCTAATCTGTATAAAACAGTGAGGTATCTGCCCTGGCTGGTGTAGCTCAGTGGATGGAGCGCGGGCCTGCAAACCGAAGGATCACGGTTCGATTCCCAGTCAGGGCACATGCCTGGGTTGCCAGGCCAGTTCCTGGCAGGGGACATACAAGAGGCAACCGCACATTGATGTTTCTCTCCCTCTCTCCTTCCCTTCCTCTCTAAATATAAATAAATAAAATCTAAAAAAAAGGGAAAAAAAAGTACTTAAAAAAATCTTAAAAAAAAAAAACAGTGAGGTATCAAAGATAAGAATATACTTTTCTAAAACTAGACATAAGTTTCAATTTTATTTACATCAATCTGAAGTGACTTTCCCATCCATACAAAAACATCCAAGGTCAAATATGTCTTTTTTGGTATTTTATTAATGTTCAATTTATTCATCCATTTCTACACAATTCTAAAATATATGACTGGTATATCTTAAATTTAACAAATTCATTGTGAGGCTTGACCTTTTCAAGTATGACATCAAAAAATAACTGGCTGGTTCCAAAACTTTACCTGTGCAAAAGAGACTGTAAACAAACTACCTAAATACAAAATAATTGAATTGAGCTTTCTTTTGCCACATACCTCAGGAAAGACAAAGTTGGGAGTTTTAGTTTTACCCACAATAATTGCATATTAAAATGCATTTAAAAATACTTCTCAAATGAATATAACAGAACTCAGAATTTCTAAAGCATATTCTTCATATTGCAAATGGTAACCTAAAATTAAAAGACATATAAACATAAGTAAATTTGAGCCATATTTGAAAGGGGAAAAAGGCAAGATGATGTGCCAAAAAGAGTTTAAAGAATCTATTGTGACAATGCTCAAAAACCAAAAAGAAAATTATGCTTGCAATGAACAAAAGAATAAGAAATCTTGGCCATTAACTGCAAACTATAAAAAGACAGTAAAACAACACCTGAATTTTTAACATTACTGTATGGATTTACTAGTAGAACACAAATAAGACTCAGTGAACTTTGAACATAAAGCAATAGAAATTTGCTAATTGGAAGAATAGTACAAGATGACAACAAGTAAAAAGAAATGAACAGAGCCTAAGAGACTGGTAAGACCTATCTAAAGGTCTCATACGGCTACATTTAAAACTATGAGATGAGAAGATAGAGAAATTGGCAATAAAAATGTGCTTAAAGAAATAAGGTAAAAAGAAAAAATCCAAATTGATTGAGAGATAAATTTATAGATTCAGAATCCCACATGATCACAATTAGGGCAAATACCATGAGGAGTGAGACTGTATCATGCCACATGAAGTTTTCTCAGAGTCAAACTGTTGCAGATCAAAATTAAAGATAAAGTCTTCAAAACAGCCAGAAAAAAATGGGGCAGGGAGTGCAGAGCAATAATGATAAACATAGCCACTGAATTCTTACTAGGAAATCTTGGGAACAGAAGACATTTTCAAAACTATAAATTAATAATAATAATAGATTTATTTTTAAAATTCATCGATCTGGAATTCTACATCAAGTACAACTATCAGTTAAGAATGAAGGAAAAATAAAGACAGTTTCATGTCAAAGAAATGCAAGAGAAGTTATAACCAGCAAACCTGCATTATAAGTATTAATACTAAAGGAAGTTGTTTAGGCTGAAGGGAAATAATACTAGATGGATTTCCATATCATCCAGAAAAGGAAAGAGCATCAATAATGGTAAATATGTATATTGAATAAGGAATAAGGACTATATGGAATATATAAATAAATATATGGAAATGTTTTTCTTAAAATCTTTAAAATACATATGACTGAATAAAATATATTGTCTTGTGGTGCTTATAATGTGATATATGGCAATAATAACATGATGAATAAAGGAAGAGTAGAAGAATTTAGAGGAAAATTGTGATTCATTTATAATTATGTATATAATGAATATGTATAATGTATGTATATACATGTAAGTGTATGTTATGAGTGTGTATAGAGAGAGAGACAGAGGAGAGGCAGAGAAATAGAAAGCTATAAGTTAAATTATAATTAGGTAAACTAAAATAGAAAGCCACAAAATCAGTCAGTTATAAGAGGTAAAAAAATAAAAACAGGACACAAATTCTCAACTATTAAAAATAAATTCAATCAGATCAATGAAATTATATTTAATGTTAATGGTCTATAAATTTTCAAAATTCTGACAAATTTCCAAGTTGGAATAATCATAACTGTAGTAAAAACACTGTTAAGTGAAAAACAGTAACTTGTTCAGCTTGCTACTCAATTTTCCAAGTGTTTTTCCTCAAGAGAGTCATGGCATTTCTATATGCATTAAGGGCCATTTTGTCAAGACACTAATAAGACATACAATCAAAAGTCATAATTTAATAAAAAATGTTTACTGTCTAAATATGGTTGTTTTTATTGGAACTAGCTTTCTTTTTTTAATAGTTGTCCTTTTTCTTTAAATTTTTTTTTTCTTTATTTACTTTTTAGAGAGTGGGGAAGAGAGGGAGAAAGAAAGGGAGAGAAACATCAATTGGTTGTCTCTCGCACACCCACTACTGGGGAACCTGGCTGAAACCCAGACATGTGCCCTGACTCAGAATGGAATGCATGACCTTTGCAGGCTGGAACTCAATCCACCAAGCCACACCAGCCAGGGCTGGAACTAGCTTTGCTGTCATTTTAACTATGTATGTATCAGTGCAAAGTGCAATGACTACTAGAACATCTTTGGAGTGACTACCTAGGTGCACATTATACCAACATCTTACCCTACCATTGCTTTTGCACCATTTTAATGTCCACAACTAAAAAAAAGTCAAATAACATAATACTTTAAATTAATTTTATTTTTCACATTCCTGAAATGTTCTCAGGGGACAATTTACACTTTGAAGACGTGTATAATAGGGTTAAGTATAAGCAAATAATTATGTATGCTAACTTGTGATACATTAAAAATATAACATTCACATATGTTTACTGCATATTTGGTAATGATTTAAAGGGATGACTTAAAAGCCAGTATTCATAACTTAAAGTGGAATGAATGGAATAGCCTTTCACATTTGCAGGTGTAGAGGAAAAAGTCAGTTTTTAGTCCAAGCAGTTTAGTTATCATCATTAAAATTGAAAGGCTGTTGTTACTAATGAAATATTGCTCTTTTCTTATGGAAATCTGCATTTATTTTTACTCAGTGTCACGAAGTTTAGAGTTAAAATACATCTTTGCAGTGCACCTAAGACATGATGAAAGATGTGACATTATAAGAAAAAAGTGAATGATGGTAGTCACTTTTAACAGCTTGATCCCATAATTTATGTACTGGAGGAAGCAAAGCCAATGCAGTCTGCTGACTGTTACTAAAGTGTCAGAAGATGGTGTCAGGGGACATGTGTTGTCCTACACACATGAAGATGATGCCACTCGTCCATTGGATTTGTTATTCAGTGTTAGTGATATATTGACACTCATTCCCCACTGAGACTTTTTTCCACCTACCCTTTTGATCACTGAAATTCATTCCTTTTTAAAATTTTTATTTTATTTATTTTTTTTAGAGAGAAGGAAAGGAAGGGAGAGAGGGAGAGAAACATCCATGTGTAGTTTTCTCTTGTGTGTCCTCCATCAAGGACCTGGCCCGCAACGCAGGCATGTGCCCCAACTGGGAATCGAACCAGTGACCCTTTGGTTCACAGGCTGGCACTCAATCCACTGAGGCACACCAGCCAGACTAAAATTCATTTTTTGAAGAAACTGAGGGGACAGAGAGAGTAGTATGTGGAAAATGATTAAGATAACTGATTGTAACAACATTGTACTTCTTACTCTTTTTTTACTTATTTTCATTAGTTATAGATTATATAAGGATAATCTAACTTGGCATGTTCCATCCCAATTCCCTTTTGTGTGCTCATTTATTTAACAATATACCTTAGTATTGGTATAAATACAGAGAGATATATTTTCCAATACATGCTATGTAAGTTGTTTCATTATTCTGCTCAAACACCTGCTCTAACACCTAACTTGTTCTTAAAATAGTCAACCATAAATTCATTACTGTGATGAAAATAAGGAATATAATCCAGAGATTCTTAACAGAAAAACTAGGATGATTTTTTTGGTAGTGTGCAAAAGAGAGCACATAATAAGCTGTTATCTCAGGATGATTTGTATTGATAGTAAAAATGTCATCCAGAATGCTAGAATCTCAAACTACTAAATGTAGTACTCAGTACCTTTCTTATAAACATGTAATAAGTTCTAGGAATTTCATTTAGTGACCTGTTTATATTTTTGCATTGCCAAAGTTTTCATATTAACTTATAATTGCAAATATCTCAAACCCATTCATATTCGTACCTAACAATCAAGATACATGATCTCTTGTGATATTTGTGGTGTGATTAAAAGTAGTAAGATTGTACTTCAGCAGGCAATAGTAAAATAATTGCATCAATGTATACCGGTATTATCCAGTCTTTATGGAGCCTCCCAACTGCACTGATTCTTATGACAACACTAGTTTAAATATATTAAACTTATATTAAATTACTGAAAATTATAAAATGCTCTATTTATACGCATATTTTTGGAAATCAAAACGCATGCAATCTGTCATGAAGCTGATTGTCTTATATTAGTGTTCACAAAATAACTGCGTTATTTCTGAGTGTCGTCTAATCTAATCAGCATTTCAAGCCATTTTATGTAATCTATAACATATAATCCTTTCTCTATGTCCGAGGAAATACTTGTTATACGCTTTTAACACAAACATATATTTTTTAGCCCCTCAATTTGGTAGACAAGGCAAATGTATGTATTCATAATTCTCATTCATAGTCATTATGGCAATTTATCATACTTGATTATTTAAATAATTTGTATTCTTCTAATGCATGATATGTATGGCACAATACCTTGAGCCATTACTAATACCCCAGTTGCTAGGAATATTGAGTATTAGTGACCAATGCTTGTATCACTGTGCTGGAGGTAGCAGCCTCACACAAGTTTCCATCTTATTAATAAGCCAGATATATAAATTGTTCTTTTGGCCTCTACAAAGGATATTTCTAAAGGACTATTCTAGCTTCACCATCTGTGGGACTGACTGAAGTTACTACAGCAACTGTATCACAGTTCAACATTTGTCTCTGACCAGTTCTCCAATTTCTCTCTCAAAAGTCTTATTCCTGAGAACCCTTTCCACAGAACCTCCTGCATGCAAATCTCCGAGTCCACTTTCTAAAAACAGAGAGCTAAGGCATTTCATTCTTCAAGCTCTTAGGAAGCAGACATTGATATGTAATTGTGCAGTTGGACCACCCACCACCAGCTGGCACTGAAGGCCACATCACTGGTGGTGGGGGGATTATGGATAATTCCTGACATTTCATGATAATGTCATTGTTAAATTTTATGAAAGATAAGGTGGTAAACTAAAAGATGATACATATGGAGACCAATTTACTAATGGGTACAACATATCAGGTTTTTGAGAAGCATGAGGAAACTAATAATTATAAAAATGATGATGTTTAATGGTTGTTGTGGGAACAAGCAATGATTTGGAGAGAGACAATGACAGACTGAAAGTGATTAATCACCAATGTAGGTGAAGTGTAACGGCCATAGGGTCTCTTTAGTAGCATATAAAAAATTTCTCACCTCCACTACAGGATTCTAAAAGCTGTGAATTGAGTCCAGAGCTTAATTGATAAAGAAGCAGAGCTCCAAAAAAAGGTTGACGTTGCATTAATTTAAGTCTATTATGCCAATATCAGATGACTGTCGGCAGAATTATAAGTTTGCGATATGGGATGGGGGATCCTTGAATAAGCACTAGATAGTATTGAATTATGGATTCTCCTGCATGTTCTGGGCCCATAAAAATGGCTGAATTCTTTCAGTTAAAGGCTAACTCTAACTCTGGAGACAACATAAGCATCTGTGCCTTGTAAAACAATATAAATACTCATTAGAGTCTACCCCACTTAGCTTCCTAGTCACAAAAACAGTAGTTCAATTCACATCATGCCCTAAGGGACAAAAGGGACTATACCCTCCTGGAGCTGCAGGAGCCTGACAAGTGTACATGAGGATAGGCAGTAAACTTCTGTATCAAGAGCAGGGTGGAAAATGAAGTTTGATAAGAGGCAGATTATCATAATGGGAGCATTCTCATAATGATCTGGATACAAGATGTAAAATATCAAGGACTGAGAAGTGATAGTATAACAAAGAGGGAAATCTACTTATACACAGTTGATTAGATTCTTGAAAACCTGGAAATCTAAAGACCTACATGAGCTCAAGTAGAAATTCCAGACTTTCATGGAAGCCCAGAAAATATTAGAACAAAAAGCTCAGCAAAATGGGAAGGGTATCTCACAAGGCTGAAAACATACCAGACATGTATGTTATGTGTGACAACACAGAAGTCACTCTATTTACCACAGTAATAAGAAATGCACTGGTGCAAGAGGTTCTCATATCTCTTAGAAGCTCATTGGTGCCTTCTTTTGGTAAATTGAAACTTGGGAGGCTGTTTGAGAAGTGGCTTCCCTAATAGTAGAGGTGAATAATACAAGATCACAATGAAGTATCATTTATATAATGGCCTTAACCATCAGAAACAAGGTGCAGATGATTATTTTAATATGACAATGACACAGTGACAGCCAGAGGGCTTGCCTGATACAGAGCTATCAAGATGGTTTCCCTAGGGAAAAGGCAGATGAATAACAGCAAAGGAATTTCTCAATCAAAATATATCAAAGGTAACTTGATCTATAAGCTAAACCTTATATTATAGGGACTAAGAACAGTGAAGCAGTCAAACCTCACAATATCTTGCCTACTTTCTAATTCCGACTTTATTTTCAGTTCCATAACCCATTATCATCAGGCAGAGAGTCTGAGTCCATCCTAGGAAGGACGACCTTTTATCACCGCCAGAAACTACATGCAATAACTCTTCCCTACATCCTTCCTCAGAGAGACACATGTCCATTCACATGAATGACATAGAGGGAATAAGGAAAAGGGGGATATGTGGAATGTTGATACTGCATCTAATTTATATATCTTTACATCAAGGGACTCAAAGAGTCACCACGGCTTTCTGTTAGAATGAAGGTTGCAGGGGCACAGGTTGTAATTCCAGTCCTGTATCAGGCCTGAATCACAGTGAAACTACCAAGTCTGCCAACAAAACCATCAGTAGTGAAGAGGAATCTCCTACCTTCTTCGATTTTATTTAATCTGCTCTTGTTTGTGGTGATACTTCTTATTTTTATTGAATGTATCGGGGTGACATAGATTAATAAAATTATATATGTTCAAGTGTACAATTTTATAATACGTCATCTGTATATTGGGTGTTCATCGCCCCAAGTCAGGTGTCGTTTGGTCACCAACCCCTATACCTTCTTCTACCTCCCTCCACTCCCACTGCCCCTCGATAATCACCATACCGTTGTCTGTGTCTATGAGTTGTTTCATTTTTAGTTGCTTCACTTTTCTCACAAAGCCCCCTACCTGACTGTAAGAAGCACAACAGTGTAATTCAGGCAACAGTCTCTGAATCATGGCGGTTGCTAAAGTGATTGATTTTATAATATGATTTTCTATGTGTTCTACCACTGACAAACTGTGCCCAAAATTTCTTGGGCTTCTTTTTTGTTGTTTTGTTTTGTTTTTTTACTTTTAGCAATTAAACATCACATTAAGTTTTAAATACTGTCTTAACTAAAAAATTTGATCTTGATATGAGGCATTTTTATATGTTCAAAAGATTATTTTTACATATAATAAATTTACCATATATCTAAAGTGTTTTATATACACACACATGTACACACATATGTATGTGTGCACATATGTATATATATGTTTATACAAGCAAATGTATATGTACATATCCAGGGAAAGCTGTATAACACTTGAATATAAATGCTTAACATTCTTTCATTTAAATATATAAAAATCTATAGATGTGCTGTTATTATGTGCTTTTATTTTTTTCATTTTTACCAGTTCTGGAGGAAGAAGAGAAAAACATTTAGCTCTTGAACATAAAGACTAAAAAAAATGCTCCTAAATATGCTGTCACCTGACCTGAATATTGTTTTTTTCCTCTTAGAAGGTAATCTAGACCTTCACTTGAAACCTCATGTTAGCACTGATTCCCAGTGACAGACAGCTCTCACCCTTGTTGCTGTGAATATGGTCTTGTTATTAGAAACATCCTCAGGCATATACTGTAAGTTCTATTAAGAGACATGATATTATATGATATCAGTTCTACTACATTCATAAGAACAACTGTTAACATATTTTGTCAGAACCTGTTCCTTGTAATAGTGATGCTGTTATTATATATAAATAAAATTATCTATTTTCATATATATATAATTACTTATAGATTAAGTATATAGGTTTTAAAGGGATTGAATACATTTTTATTCTTTAATAGAATGAAATATGAAATAATGTATTTATATAATTGTATTTCTGTCCCATCAGCTTCATAAATAAAATATAATCATGTTCCATGACAAAATTTCCTCTAGTTTTTATCTTAGCCTAAAACACATTTCTGAATAATTAAAGTCTAGCAGTATCAAAAAATTTAATCAGAAAACTACAAGTTCATTCAGCCTTAACACATTCTCTTTCCTTTCCTTTTCCCAGTACACTGTAACAGTCAGATCAACTCTCAATTTCTGAAATGCTCTTTTCCAGTGGGATCAGATGTCTTAGCAAGTATGTCCAATCTGTCAACAACTTGAACCTGTTGATATTAGAATTGTGTTCCCCAGTCCATTGGTACTTCTTCAAGCATCCTGTTACGTGTGACCTTGCCCCAACATGTGTTATATCACAAACACTATAGTCTCCTAAAAACAATTTGAAGAAAATGTTTTAAGTGTGGGAAAGTGTATAGAAAAGTCAAGATCCTGGTTAACCTTCTCTTCCTCAATGCATCTTAGCTATTACTTGTAAATTAGCCCTCCTTACACTATTTCTTTTTTCTTTGGAAAAAAAAAATCCCTGATTTCTGTCAGTATCTGTCAAAAAATGTTTAGTACATTTCAACTTTGTCATGTAGTTCCAAGAGAAGGGAAGCAAGACTGAGGAACTTACTACCGAATATACCTGATGTTCATTCTTCAACTCCCTGCAGGCCAACAAGACAGAAACAAACGAACGAAAGAACAAAAACAGAACAAAACAGAGCAATAGCTTCATGAGCACTTTGTATAGCAAGTAACTCCCTGAACTGCCATACCTTTTCTGAGAAGAAGCTGAAGATATCATATGAAATAGTATTTCAGAAAATAGCATAAATCTTTCACATTAATTCTCAAATAGGTGTGTGTAAATCAGAGAATGAGTTGTGTTTAAGTCTGTGTCTAGTTCAATTATTGACACTGGGAAAACTAGAAGATACAAAGAAATTATTTGTCTATCTGACCCAAGGAATACATATTTTCAGAAGTTGGATATGGGAGGTAGAAAATATCATATTTACCAATTCTAGGAATTTTAAGTGAAGCTATTTCTCACTACACGTTCCTCAATTTCAACAGTAATACAGTGAACTTTTAATTAAAAAAAAAACCTGCAGGAAATACTCATAGAAGCCTATATCATAGGCATATTATGCTGGATATATCTATCAATATATATCTATATACAGATATAGGTATATCTCTATCTATCTATCCATAACTTTTATAAATCCCAAAATAAGAACTGGATTAACTTTATATTTGCAATTCATAATTTCAGAAAAGCAAGCATGTTTTTAACACTATCTTTTCCAGAAGATGAAAATGCCTAAAACTTCAGATTGAAGGACTCAGTTTAATGCATGTTTGTGTGCTTGTGTCCAAGACTGGATGTGTGTGTCATGAGGTGAAATGTATATAGCACACAGTAACCATTCTAAAGGGTAGAATTCAGTAGCATTTAGTGCATTTGCAATGTTGTGAAACCACCACATATCTCCAGTTTCCACCCATTGCCATCACTCCTGAGCACTCCATACCCACTAAATCACCACTTCTCATTCTCCCTTTCCCCCATACATACCCTGACAGCTGCTGATCTGCTTTCTGACTTTGGATTTACCTGTTCTGTATGTTTTGTTTAAAAAGAATTATACAACATGTAACCTCTTGTGTCTGCTTTAAATCACTTAGTATAAAGTTTTAAAGGTCCATCTCAATGGTATCATTTATCACTATTTCATTCTGTTTGGGGGTTGAATAATATTCTATTGTATGTGTATACAAAAATTTGTTTGTACATTTGCCCATTGAGGAACATTTGGGTCATTTGGACTTCTTGGCTGTTATGAATATTTTTGCTATGAACATTCAGGTAAAAGATTCTATGTGGAAAACATGCAGATGTATGTTTTCATTTTATTTGGGTGTGTAGTACTAGTTAGGGGCAGAATTGCCAGAATGCATTGTGATTTTATTCTTAACTCCTCAAAGAATTGCCACACGATTTTCAACAGTGGCTACTATCTTTTCACATTTCCACTAGCAATTTATAAAGTGTTCTTCTTTCTCCAGATCCAAAAATACACTTGGATTTTCTGTGTTTTTAATATAGTCATTCTAAAGGGTATGAAGTGATATTTCTAGGTGTTTTGAAATGAATTTCTTTAATTATCAATAATATTTGAACATATTTTGAAGCGCCTATTAGACATTAGTAAATCAACTAGGGAAAAATGTCTGTACAAATCTTTTGGCCAATTTTAAATTAGGCTCCTTTATGTTTTTGTGTTGTTCAATTGGAAGAGTTCTTTATACATTCTTAATATTAATCCCTATTAGATATATGACCTGAGAATATTTCCCCCATTTTGTAAGTTGTTTTTTCACTTGATAATGTTGTTTGTTGTACTAAAGTGTCTTTTTTAATTTTGACAAAATCAAATTTATCTTTTTAATCTGAATTCACTATTTTTCTTTAGGTTTTTGTTTATTTATTTATTTTTTTATTGTTATAAATTATCCCTATGCTAAGGATCACTCTAAGGTGACTTGTGGACTTTTCAGTTCATTTCTTTATTTTCCCTTTTTCATTGAATTCATTAGGGTGACAGTAGTTAACAAAATTATACAGGTTTCAGGAACACGATTTTATAACACATTATCTGTACACTGTACCGTGCATTTGCCACCCAAGTCAAGTCTCTGTCCATCACCATTTATTCCCCCATTACTTTCTCCACCAACCCCCACCACTATTCCCCCAGCATTTATGACACTATTATCTGTGTCCATGAGTTTTTACTATTTTTATGTCTTGTTTAATCCCTCTACCTCCCAACCCAACCCCCATCCCCTCTAAAGCTAACAGCCTGCTCTCTATCTATGAGTGTCTCTATTTTGCTTGTTAGTTAATTTTGTTTATTAGATTCTTCATATGAGTGAAATTATATGCTACTTACCTTTCTCTGGCTAGCTTATTTCACTTACATAATGCTCTCCAGGTCCATCCATTGTGTCCCAAAGGGTAAGATTTCCTTCTTTTCTGTGGCCAACTAGTATTCCATTGTGTAAATATACCAAGCTTTTTTTTTATCCACTCCTCTACTGAAAAACACTTGGACTGCTCCCAAATCTTGGCAATTATAAATAATGCTGAAATGGGAGGAGCGGGGGGAAGGTACAGAGAATGAGTAGCATAGATAGTGGGTAGAAAATAGACAGGGGGAGGGCAAGAATAGTATGGGAAATGTAGAAGCTAAAGAACTTATGACACAAGGACATGAACTAAAGGGGTGAATGTGGGTGGGAGAGGGTGTGCAGGGTCGGGGGAATGATGGGGGAGAAATGGGACAACTGTAATAGCATAATCAATAAAATATATTAAAAAATAAATAATGCTGAAATGAACATAGGAGGTACATATATATTTTTTTCATATCAGTGTTTCAGGTTTCTTTGGATAAATTTCCAAAAGTGGTATCTCTGTATCATAAAGCAGTTCCATTTTTAATTTTTGGAGGCAACTCCATACTGCTTTTTACAGTGGCTGCACTACTCCGAATTCCCATTCACAGTACATAACAGGTCCCCTTTTCCCCACACCCTCACCAACACTCATTGATTTATTGATGACAGTCATCCCAACAAGTGTGAGATGGTACCTCATTGTGGTTTTAATTTGCATTTCTCTGATGATTTAGTGCCGTTGGACATCTTTTCATGTGTATATGTGCAATCTGTAAGTATTCTTCAGAGAAGTGGCCATTCAGGTAATTTGCTCATTTTTTTTTTCAGTTGAGTTCTATAAGTTCTTCATAAATTTTGAATATTGATCCCTTATCAGATGTATTGGTGAACATCAACACATCTGATAAGGGATTAATATTAAAGTCAAAAACAAATGAAGTGTGTTGACAGGCACAGGAGCTCCTAAATGCCAAAGCTGGAAACCATTTGAGTAATAAAATAAATAATATATGATTGAGTTATAACACAAAGTATAATATAAGTATCCACGGGTCCATTTAGATATAAATTATTGAATACACAAATGATTGAGAATAGGCAATCCTTCCATGGAGAAGAATTCCAAATAGTTTACGTAGATACTTCCCTTCCAAGGAGGTATAACATAATTCCTCATCATTTAAGTTTCAGCTATGCAGAGTGACTTCTTTCCATGGGGAGTGTGGAGGGAAAACAACTTTATGGTGGAGAAATCTGACAAACACTACCATAACCCATTGATGAAGTTCACATTAACAGTGAAATACAAATAAAGAAGGAACTTTGGTTAATAATATCAATACTGTATCATTAATTGTGACAAATATATCATACAAATGAAAGGTATTAATAATAGAGGAAATGGTGTGTAGGATATATGGCAAAGCTGTATTATTCTCATATTTTTTGTCAATCTAAAACTAATGTAATATATATATAAGTACATATAACTGATATATACATATATATATATATATAGTTGCAGACGATTTCTTAATCATTTAAAGGACATAGAAAGATAATATATGCCAATAGCATATAGTCTATCATATAATTAAATATAGGTCTAACATGTAATAGTTGATATTATTCCAAAAGAAAACAGGTACCTATATCTTGTTTCAGGATTCTTAGAATTATTTATTCACTTAGTAATTTGTTTTCAAAGTAACATAAACTTAAATACTGATTTTAAGGTAGATAACCTGAAACCTTCTATTTTTTTTGAAATTTATAAAGAAAATTAACATTTCTAATCATAAATTTTCCCAAGTTTCTATACTCTCTAACTTGACTATTTATGTTGCTGATTGTGATAACTAACTTTGTTTTTCTACCTGAGTGGGTCACAGACTGCCAGGATTAAACATTATTTTTGTGGAGGGCTGTAAGAGTGTCCCTAGATAAGATTAGCATTTGAATTGGTTGACTCAGTAAGGCAGATTGCCCTCCCCATATCTCTTCTCCACTCTATTGAGGGCCTAAATAAAACAAAGGTGTTCTATCATAAAAGAGAAGAGAGACTGTAAATATTCTGTTAGCTTAAAGTCAGTGGAATACATCTCTCTGGCTTTATCTATGTATTTGATTTGTTCAATTACTTCATCAGTCAACCATTTCCCCCTACATCCATCCATCTATCTATCTATCTATCTATCTATCTATCTATCTATCTATCTATCGATCTATCATCTATCTATCATCTATCTATCATCTTTCTATCTATCCCTCTATTTGGTATGCGTTAAGCATATACTGGCCACTGGGATATTGACTTACAAAAATGCTCAATAAATATTTGGAAGATGGGCTAATTCGCTTTTACCATCAGTCACAGACTATATGTAATACATTTAATATTTCTTGACCATATAATTTCTTCTGACTCTGACTTCCCAGAAGAATAGTAGCTTTCCTGCTGACTCAGGTACAACCTTGTCATCATCTCCTTTGGAGAATAAGTTTTATAGAGGTATATTTCTCTTCCATCATTTTCTCCTTTCCAGATGATTGAGTGAACAGTCTTGCATTACAAATTACCTCTAAACTTTCTGTATTTTATTAAAAGTTACCTTTGTAAAGGGTGGATACCCATCAAAACCAATGATTACTAAATACATAGCTGATAACAGAGATCATAAGAGTAATTGTAGATATCATCAAAATGTTAATATATCTTGTACACATGCTACATGCCAGTCACTATTTTTAAATTTTTAAGTGTCTGATTACATGGTCATTTCCACAATTTTATGGAATCCATAATAATATCCAAATTTGCAGGTGAAGAATTTATCTCTGAATCTTTTTTGCAACACTTATCTAGTATTAATAGCCAGATTTTGTTATAACCTGAACTACATATATGCTGAAATTTATTATTGCACATTCTATTTTCTGATTACACACTCTCGTTTTTCTTCTTTCTTGGTTTCTTATTTCTTAAATATTAAGAACTTAAAATCCAATAGGAACAACATGTTTATTATTCCACCTGCATCTCTCTGTATCCAAATTCCATGATATGTAAGCTTTTAGCTATTACTCCTAACACTCCTGCCTTTTTTCCTCATTCTAGATAAGTCTTACCAAACACCACCTCTAGGTCAATTAAATAATTCAAACACACACATGCACACACACACACAAACACACACATTGGCTAAAATAATTAACCTGAAGAATCATAGAGAAAAAAGTAAGAGTACTGCATAAGTAATACAGATATGTAGTCTTCAAACATACTTAAGTCTTCATGTGACTTTCTTATACCCAGCAATCTTTCTAGTAATTTTCTTCCATTTTCTGAGTAGTTAAACTAAACTCATTTAACGTATATGATATACTTTCATTTATCACTTTCAAAAATTGCTTTTCATCTGTCTTCCCTGAAAACTGAGGCCATCTGACAAGACATCCCTTATTTAGTTCCATGCCTCCTGCCAACAATTTTTATTTGAATACTTCTACTTTCTTATTTATGCATATTTAGTGAAAATGTGATTCACATTTATTTTATTTTTTTCTCTCTTTCCTGGCTATATTCTCAAATTAAAATATAATTATAGTTATTGAACAATATACTCCTCTATCTAATTATGTACATTACAATTTTCATTCATAATCTTTAATTTCTGCACACTATTTATTTTTCAAGTAACTACATTTCAATGATCATCCAGAAATAACCCTTTCTAACATCATCAATGACCCTCCTTTAGCCAAGGAAGTAGAAAATTAACTGAAAAATTTTCTTAGTATTAAAATTATCACTCCATTTTTCTTAAAAATCTCATATTACTCATTTGCCATGTTAATTTATTCTTAACTTTTCCTTTTGCCTTTCTGGCTATATTTTTAAGTCTTATTAATGTACACATGTTGCTTTGATAATGCCTTAAATATACTCTAGGGTTAATCCTTTAATTGTTGTCTTTTGCAAATAATATACTCTCAGAGATTTCTTCTAAATCCATTGTTCGTACTACCCAATAGGTCTAATTTAATATAAATACACCAGTACTTAAAACTTTTTATACATTTCCAAAAAGTGTTTTTTAAATGATTACAAAGCTGGTATGAAAGAGTTTAGATTTCTCACTAAGATCCAGATAATTATATTCAATTTTCCATTGGATTTTTTGTTTTGATATCTCACGTCTATCTTTAATTAATATATTGAAACTTCTGCTGTTCCTCAAGTCTGCCTGTCCACCACACACCATAGCCCCACCATCTACAATACATTCTAGCTATGCGGGTTGCTAATGGAATATCTTCTTCCTGGTGTATATATACATCATCAAACATCGCTTGACTGATTTCTACGTATATTGAACAATTCATTTCAAATTCATACCTCCTGAAAAAGCTTTAGCTGAACCCTTACATTAAATTAGATTATTTTCCTTTATAGTCTTCCACGACATAGGACTTTATATTGTAATATCTCCCTAATGGTTTTCTTTACAGTATCCCCTTTGAGATAGACTTCAAAAAATGTTTGAGTAGCCAAAGACCTGTCAGAAACACTGCCATGTCTTCATTATGGATATTCGATTTTATCTGTGACATATTTCTTCAACTTCACTGTTTTTCTTTACTCCAAATTTTAACTGTACAATTTTTTTGTATGTATCCTCTACTGGTATCCCTATAGAAAAAATCTATAGGGGCATGCGGTTAACATTCACTTGGCATTCATCACACAGAGCAAGCGATCATGAAGTCTGATATAAATTACTATTTCACGTGTTACAAATATTAGTAATGAAAGTTTCACAGTAATAATATTCTCATATAAGAAATGGATACAAAGCACACAGCAAAATTCCTGATAGATGCACGTTTTATATACAATTTATCTAGTATGTTTTCCATGATGATGAAAAAAAGCAATTTTGTTCACTGTTAATGGACTGGTCATTTAAGATCTGTATTGAGTTATACTTTTGTAAGGTATTTAAATATGGCATTTCAACTATTTATTTTTATAAATGGGATTGATGGATGGAAAATATTTCTATGAAACAAAAGGTTTCATAATGAAAGTATATTATGTATAAATGAAGGTCTGTCTGGGAGAAGTCCAGCCATTGTTAATATAATGAGAATATTTTGCGTGACATCGATGTAACCTGGCAGCCAAGGTGAGTGGACTGGAATGTGAATGGTGATGACTTTACTGTACTAATCAGTGGGGGTGGTAGATGCCATTGAGTGAGCATGTGTACTGTGCAGCCATCGTAGTCAAAATGAGCAAGTAGAGCAAGAAATCACCATCAAATTTTGCTTTAAGCTTGAACATTCTTCCCTGGAAACTATTTAGATGATTCAAGAGGTCGAAACTATGTGCAATTGGCGAGGGAGCTTCATGCCCACTCAAGTGTCACATCTCCTGCAGAGTTTTTTGGTGAAAAATCAAATCACCCAGGTGACTTAGCCACCTTACAGACCCGATTTGGTGCCCTTTGCCTTCAGGCTTTTCTCAAAACTAAAATTGTCTTTGAAAGGGAAGAGATTTCAGACCCTCAATGAGATTTAGGAATACGATGGAGCTGCTGATGGTGATTGGGAGAACAGTGTGAGATCCCAAGGTGCCTACTCTGAAGGAAACTGAGGTGTCATTACCCTATGTACAACAGTTCTTGTATCCTGTGTCTTCTTCAGAGAATGTCTCTACTTTTATATGACATGGCTGGATACCTTCTAGACAGATCTCATATATACATATACACACACAGATAATGTTCAGTACAGCTAAATGTTTTATTTCTCTACCACTAAAATACTGAAATATTCTGAAATAATTGAGAATTCACTGTAATGATCCTGCTATAAAGCTATACTAACAAAAATTTCAAATTTTTCATGGAATTAAAATACCAAGAAAACATGTTGCTTTACATAATAGCTTAACTCTTTACATTGCACTCTTCAATGTGCTTCAGGATTTATAGATTCTGACATTCTCTCTACAATACCTGTTTTATCTAGCCGGTGAGCATTTAATTGATAATGGTGTAAGTCATGTCTGTATCTGTGTCATATGTTGAACATCTGTTTCAGGCTATAATTTTAAATTGGTGTCTTGTGTTTAAAACTTGGGCATTGAAAAAATGTTTTCATATTTCAGATTTTTTTAAAAATTGTTGGCTGAGGAAACAAAACTAAAATTACAGTAGAAACTCTCACTCTAAAATTGTGTATCAAAAGAATATAAAAGTCAGAAACATGGCCTTGGCTGGTGTGGCTCAGTGGATTGAGTGAGTATCCGTCTGCAAACCCAAGGGTCACCAGTTCAATTCCCAGTCAGGGTGCATGCCTGGGTTGCGGGCCAAGTATCCAGTAGGGGATGCATGAGAGGCACCATATATTGATGTTTCTCTCCTTCTCTTTCTCCCTCCCTTTTCCTCTCTAAAAATAAATAAATAAAATAATTTTAAAAAGTTGGAAGCATGACACATTTAATTATAAAAACTGGTCTATTAAATATTTCTGTAATTATATATTTATAGAATATTTATAGAAATATTCATCTTTTCAATCACATGGCATGCATATGTAATTTTCTTTCAGATATCTAATCACAGTTCACTTAAAAATGTTAAATTGAAATTTACATTTTTTTTGTTATAAGTGTTGCAAAAAGGAAAAGAGAATGCAGTTTGAAAAATTCCTATGTAGAAGCTCTTTTACCTTGCAAAAATAAATGTACTTCCTCTCTCTGAAACCAACAAGACAATACATATTGTGGACATTTTCTTCTATATGGTATTTTTTTCACAACATTTTGGTAAAAACATCCTGTATGTCCTAAGAGAATTTTCACACTTCATTCTATGTGGTTAAGAGCAAGATGGTATTAATAGAAATTACTCCTTTCTTATCTACTATTATCTGCTATGAGGGGATGGACAAATAATCCAGGCTTTAGCTACTGGTAAATTAGTTCTTGAGTACAATGTGATACAGTAAGACTAAAGCCAACACACCCAATATAGATTCCATTTGTTCTTGATGGGGATTTCTAGAACAATGAATATTCCTGTCCCTCATTCGAAATGGGTTAGTTTTTCTTTTTTTATCCCTCTCCTTTTTTCTTTTCTTCTTCTTTTTTTGGTTGTAGCTATTTTTTATGTTAATTCCTTTTTAAAAAATTAAGTTAGCCAGAGTGGATTTCTGTTCCTTGAGACAGAAGAATTCTAACCAGTTCATCACTTCACTGAGTTACTATGAGAATTCAATTTCAGTGATTGAATAAAAAATAAACATGTGAAATTGCCTGTTTATTTGGCATTTGATTCTAACATGACAGGCTGAATAATTATTGTCTGCCACCTTTGCTACCTTGGCATCTTCCCTAATTTCTATTAACTTCTTTCATGATTATTAGAAGCATGTCATGGATATTGTTTTAGTATTTCAGAGTCATGGAATATCTAACCTCAAAGCTTGCCTACTCTGAATTAGATTCTATGGAAACCATAATTTTCATCTTATAGAAATGAAATATAAATTTAGTACTTAAATATTTGTCTTTCTATTTGAAAAGTTGGCTATAACCATGGTTTCTGTATAGATGTTTTTGCTTAAAGAGAAAAATATTTTATGAATCATTAAAATCATGGATTATATAAAAGACTTGTTTTTGTATGTGATTGCAGCCTGTAATTCTTGGAACACTATCCTAGTATCTTAAATGACATATGCTACACAATTGGTAAAATGTACATCTCTGTTGCGGGAATTAGCACCCTCAAATGTTTCTCACTATTGTAATTCTACTTCTTAGGTTTATAAGTAGTAGATGATCACAATCCCTTTGTTTCAAATAAACCACAGCTCTCATCTGCAATTACTTCATTAAGAAGTAGCAAACATACTTAGCTTAGTGAAAACATTATGAATTAATAATGTATAAATAAATATAATTTAAGGATAGATGATATAGAGATATAGAGAGAAATAGAGATAGATAGAGACAGATGAGAGAGATAGAGATAGATGATAGAGACAGGTAGATAGATGATAGAGGTAGAGATAGATGATAGAGATGGGGAGAGATGATAGAGACAGATATCTCTTCCTTCAGTGTGGTTCATGCAATAGGTCTGTTTATCATACCTCTGGAGATAAAGATAAAGAAATTTCATTAACTAATCCCCAGTTTTAAATGCCATCTCAATGTAAAATTCAGACTACCCCCCAAAATGTTATGATATTAAAATGAAATAATGCCTTCAAATTGTCTATTAGGGAACTGTAGTTTTGTATGCAACTTATTTTTTGAATATGTACTACATAAGCAGAGTGGAGTAACAGGGTACATATAAACATTGTAAGGTGGAACAACATTGTAAATAAGACTAAAAATACATTACCTATACTTATGTATAATTAATATATCAAAGTATACAAGATAACTTAATTTAAAATTAATTAAATTTACCATAAATATATGAATAAATTCACATCAAAGAAATTTGCTCATGTGCCAATATCATACACTGAAGAGCAAGGAGCTGAGGAGTAAGGAAGAAAAATTAAAGCTAATGTAGAAGCTGAATTTGTTTTGCTATTTTTCTCTCCAGATGAAACATTCATTTTAATGATCACCTGCTTACAAATCCAGGGTAGAACAGCAAATCTAGTTACATCAAATTTAATGTGGTTGAAAGTGCAGCTGAGCTGCTCCATGGTCTTGCTGCCGTGGTAACCGTTTTGTTTGGCTAGGCTGCCCACAGAGACCTGCATACAACACCATCCCTCTCATGCAAGTGTGCTGTAGGTAGCAACACACAGAATCACAAGCAAGTGTGAGTTCTATATATGATTTCCGCAGCAGCCTTTGCATTAGTAGTCTCACCTGCCTCCCAGGACCTTCTCCTTGTACACCCCTTCAATAAAACACCCCCTGGAGCTTACCCAAACCCTCATGTTTGGTAACAATTGACTAATTTGACCTTACCTCTGAAAGCCCAAGGCATTCCACTCATGGACCCCAATGAAGGCACAGGCCTCAGTTCCGACCGCTCTCTCCACCCACTCTGCTTTGCCTTCTCTGTATGCCCTCATCCCAGGACTTCTATTTCAAATTTTCTTATCATCTGCTGTGAAACACAGTTCAGCATCCAGCATCTTGAGCCGCACTTAACAAATGTTAATTTAACAAAGTCATAACTATGGAAAAGAATTAAGAAGCATGGAGAAAATTGTTGGAACTGAAATACTAATCTGTGAACATCCAGCCCAACTCACTATATATAAAGAAATTGAGTTGCAGAGCAAGCAACGAATTTGCTCCTTCACACAGTTGGTGTTTGAAGAATGAGGCGGTTCTGTTTCCCGCCCAGTCTTTTTTGTTGTTGTTGTTCAAGTACAGTTTTCTGCCTTTTACTCCCATCACAGCCCACCCTCCCCAGCCCTCCCCACCTCCCTCCCGTTTCCACTCCTTCTTGTTTTTGTCCATGTGTCCTTTATACTTGTTCCTGCAAACCCTTCCCCTTTTCCACCCAGTCTTTGTCTGTTTCAGGACCTATCCCCCCCACATCCCTTTTCTTGAGCACTTAGTTCACAGATCAGCACATTCATGTTTCAGGTTATTAAACCTTTAAAAGAGGTCCTGGCCACTTAAAAATATAAATGACTTTCCCTCACCCCTACCACTTTTCCTCCTAGTTTTTAAAATACAATTAACATGTTATTTGTTTGTTGGTTTGTTTATAGCACTTAATGTCTAAAATTAATTTGCTGTTTTCTTCTGGCTTTGCTAGATGCTTCCTGCATCCCAGGAAGCAGGGCCTCACCTGCCTTGTTTCCAGGGTCAGATCTCTATAGCCTAGAACAGTGACACATAGGGAGACTTTAATAAACATTTTTGTAATGGCTTGTTTAGGATTGCTCGAATCTAACATGTCACCTCATCAGAGACCTTTTATCACAACCCTGTCCTAAATAGTAGCCCCTCGTTTGTCACTAACCCTTGCCAGATGCTACTGTGACTAAATAGCTTATTAATAGAAACTTACTGAAATAATATGGCTTGCCATACACACACATAGCTGGACAATTTTAATTTAATCAAATTAGTAAGGACAAAATAATAATATGTTCTTAAATTTATATATATATTATATATATATATTCTCTCTATTGATCAGATTAGCTAAATAAATAATGTGCCATGCAGAATCACTTCAAATAAAAACTAAAAGATTATAAAACATTCTGTTGATATTAAGATAGAATTTCTGTGCCTTGGTCTTCTTATAATTAAAACGGTGATAATAATAGCACAATTTTTATAAAGTTACAAACCTTGAATGAGAGACTAGAAATAAAGTACTTAAACTGCTTTGTAGAGTGGCACATAATGAAAACTGAATAAGCATGGGCAATTATTATGTGTTGAAATTTAATCTCATTTTATTTCTAAATGTTTTAAAATTTAGATGGTGATTATACTGAGGCAATACATATTTTGCTCATGTTTAATTGTTTTGCTCATCAACACCTCTAACAAAAAAGTAAAGCCAATTTATTTTTTACCAACAATCAAGAATTTTACTTTTACAATTTGATGTGTTAAATGGATTTTTTTCTATCACTCATTGGATACGTTTCATTCTCATTATTCAACACACAACTGCAACAGGAAAGATAGTAATAGGATTATGAATGGAAGCCACAATTATTTTTTATAACTCTTTTGCTGAGTCCATTTTACTTCCTGAAAGACTGGATTTATTGCTCTGAAAGAAAGGATTTGTTGAGCCATATGTTAGCCAGAAAAAGGTCCAGGTCCTGGGCCATGTAGTCTCAACCACCAACAGCAGGGCCAGATGGAGAAGACTGGAATATCTGCTATCCTGGGGTTGATGAGGCTCTTTTTGTACAATTACTTTGAAAATAAAGTTATAAATTGTTTTTGAAAGAATTTACCATGGCTATAGAAGGATGAGAGAATTGGCGAGGCGGAGGAACTTCAGAGATGAGTGTATAGTTTATAAGAGAGACATATTGGCTGTTTCTGGTTTGGTTGCGGGTAACAGCCTGGAAAGTTCATGGGTAAGGAAGGTGTGGGGTCTGTTGGTTGGCTAGATAATCACTGAAATAGCCACCTAGAAACTGATTAAAATTTTCAGTGTGCATTGAGGAATGTGAGCAATCTTGTTGGTTTTGACTCATAATCTCCTTTGTCTTTTGCTTTCATCCTTCAGCCTGCTGTGCTTTAATTTAGGATATCTCAGAATTTTTCTTCTGTCAGCTCAAAAAAAAAAAAAAAAAAAAGCTTTTTGAGAAGCACAGATTCAGTCAGAAACCTGAATACAGTTCTGATAAAGGGTGAAGACAAGGAGTTTTTATGAGAAAGAGAGGGAGAACAATTAGGTAAACAGAAGAAGGGAATTTCTATTGGTGTTAGTAAATCAAGGAGGGAATTTCTATACATGCAAATAGTTGAGTAAGTTGAGTTATTCTTTAGTTATATGTGATGATGCTAATACTAAAGAATGCCTTTAACTTCCCATCTCATAGTCAGAACATCTGCTTTCCTGTTAGCTTTACAAACAGTTATTTGGAGTACAATGTTGGTTTGACCAAATCCAAAGTTCATTTTGCCCAGTTTCAACATTCCAAAGGCGATTGTGGAGTAAGATGTCTGAGGCAGTTGCTCTGAGATGGCAGTCAGCTCTGATTTTATTTTGAAATGGCTCCATTTATATATATTATCTTTCACATGACAGAGACTATATATGGCCTACAAATGAAATCCTAAAATGTTTTTATCTAGCTCTTTACTTGAAAAAAATAGCCAGACCCTGAAGAGCCACATGTGATCACTTTTGTTGTTACCTTCCTCTTCCTCCTCTTTTACCTTTACCTCTCAGTCATTTGGCTTTTTACTCCTTTCTTATTACTCCTTCATCTACTTAAAAATGTTAAAAAGCATTTCTTGCTACTAGGGCTGGGTCAGACTTGTCTCCCTGGTCATAGTTTGCTGAACCTTAGTCTAGATTTTACAATATACATGTTAAATTTATTATAATTCACTTTAAAATAATATTATACTACTCTTCCCAATGACTTAGTAATCTTATAAATTTAAACATACATTGTTGTATGGTTTGTTTTTTGCTTTAAATAGTTAAATATTATTTAAAGACTTTTAAAATAAGGTAAAATGTATGTTGTATTTACTCAGAATTTACCATGTCTTGTTTTCTCCATTCTTTTCATCTAAACCTGGAGAGTATTATGCTAAGTGAAATAAACCAGTCAGAGAAAGACATGTACCACATGGTTTTACTTAGATGTGGAATCTAATGAGCAAAATAAACTAACAAAATAGAAACAGAATCATAGATACAGAGAACAGACTGAAAGCTCTTAATATCAGAATAAAACTTAAGATATGACTTCACTAATTCTGGTAATGTGCCTGATATAAAGAAGGTAATCATTTTCATTGAACCCACAAAGTTTATAAGAGCAAATATTACCTTATCTTTCACAGAAGTAACTCCCATTTCAAATGTCTGATTACTCTCTGCCCTGACTCCAATTGTTCTGATCCTGCCATTGTTTTATTTTTACTTTAAACTTTAGTGTAATTTTTCCCTTTACCATTTAGTCCCCTTATACCTGCCTCCTCCCAGCAATCACCTCACCATTGTCTGTGTCCATGATCCTGCCGTTCTTGACCCTAGACATTGCACAGGGAACCGTGTAGCATGAAAATGGGAGTACATGGACAGTGACTGCAGGCAGTTGGTGTTAATTCTCTCTCAAAATTGCACAAATAATTTTGAACAAAATGGAATGGGATTTTGACCAACTTAGACACTTACAGACTATTTTCAAAATTTCTGTTGGGAACTGCCAAATCAGGACCACAGTAAACATGTAACTCTTTGTAGTGAGATCAGACAGTTTCAATTTCCAAATAAGGAGGGAATAAATGAAGTATTCCATTCTTAACCTATAGTCTGATTTGTAACATCACCTTGAAATTCTTTTATAAGAGTTTCATTTAAAAATAGTACAAAAGAGTTTTCTAAGAGTTTTTAAAAACAAAATGTATTTTTATTTCTATGTTTCTTGTTCACTTTGTCTCTAGCTCCTGCCTATTTAATATTGGACTTTTTATCTCCTTTGTTTTTCTATGGCTTTCACACAAATAGTTTACAAGGTGAGAGAGAGGATTTTATATAACTTTATTTAGTAAATATAAAGGTCAATAAACATAATATATATATATATATATATATATATATATTTATAATTTAATATATAGTTTATGAATAAATCAAGGAAAAACCTCAATAAAACCAGGAGTTGGGCTTTATATTTTACATAATAAAAATAAATGTCCTCAGAAGAAATTAACTCATGTTTTTCTCCATTTTTACCCTATCATTTTTCTGCTTCCTAAACACTAACCAGAAATAATAATAAATCAGTAAATCAAAATAGCTTTATTGCAAATGGTGACTTCCTAAAATACGCCTCTTTATACTTTCTCTACATGTTTACCAATCTACTAATTTATTAACCTAACCATTTTTTCTTAACTTTTTGAACATTAGGGACATATTTTTTGTTTTTTGTTTTGTTTTGTTTTTATTTTCTTCAATTCCCTTGTCACTATGAAGGGGGGGGGATGAACTACAGGATTGATTCTATCATGTTTACATAATCCTTTTAACTGATGTCTAAATTCCTTATAAGCAGGTTTATATGTTATTTTTAGTATATGTCCACAGTTACTTGTTGAAAGAATGCATCCAACATTAGAGTCAACTTAAGTATGTATATTTATTTAACTTTTTAAAAAAGATTTTATTTATTTATTTTTAGAGCGGGGGAAGGAAAGGAGAAAGAGAGGGAGAGAAACATCAACGTGTGGTTGCCTCTCACATGCCCCCTACAGGGGAACTGGCCCACAACCCAAGCATGTGCCCTGACTGGGAATCAAACCTGCAACTCTTTGGTTTGAAGGCCGGTTCTTAATCCACTGAGTCACAACAGCCAGGGCTTATTTTACTTTTATTTTCATATTTAATACACTATTTTTTATTGTAAGGGTAAAATAAGAAGTTCAATCCTCCATTTTATCTAAATTTAAGGATACCTCCCCAAATCTCATAATAGAAAACAAGAATGATCTTAAATGTACTTAGAAATATATACATAAGTTTTTGAAATGCTTTGGAAAACAATTTCTTTCTAAAACTTTAATATGTATAGCTAATTATAAGTAATAATCATTTTATAATAAAACAGTTTTAAGTTTAGACAAAGAACTGTGGTATTTGTTCACTATTTTCCCCTCAAGATTACTTACATTCCTCTTCAGCTGCCTTAAAGAAAGCACCCTTTGGTAATAATAATAATAATAGATTATCTGAATGTCTGCCTTATATTTTCATACATCTAGTGATTGTACCTCCAGTTCACCCAAGAAGAAAATGCGTAAAACATCTTCTTAACTGTGGAGCTACATATACTCATTTTTACGTTGATAATTATTAGAAGTATGTGGGAGACTGTTCCGTGTGGCATAGGCCCAGCTCCCACTCGGAGATGCACAGGACCCATGCCCACAGATGGGTTCTCTCATGGGGAATCAGGCCTGCATTTCCACCTAAGCTGCTTTGAGTCTTGCTTTTGCTAAAACTCCCTCAAGCAGAATTGAGACGGCAAGTGCTTATTGTAACTTCCTAAAATCAATGCTAAAACTCCCCAGTATGGAGTGTAACCAGCTCAACCACTTTGCCCTTTTCATTTGCTAATATCCTTCTTCTGTGATGTGATTAGTGGCATTGGTTCCTTTGTTGCCTGTAAAAGGCAACGACCTAAAGTGAACCTGGGCATACTAAATGAGGACCATTATGTTATGGGGAAGAAACCCAATAAAGGTGGTCATGGCAGAGGCCATGGGCTTTTGCTCCCCTGAGAGAAAAGCCATTCTGTCCCTTTTCCTCCACTGGACTCGGTAGTCTGTGTGAATGTCTTATTTCATCCATAATGACGCAGGGTGGTGCCTGCATCAGGAGTATATGATAACCTTTTATCCCAGAAGAGATTTTATATATACACACACACACACACACACACACACACACACACACACACATTCAAAGAAATATAAGATGAAGTTTCTAAAATACATTTATATACAAAAATATAAGCAACATGTAACCGTGATCATATTTAAAATCTAACAATTCAAAAGAGCATCTTGTTACTTACAATTGGTTTCCCATAATTCATGAGATATTGATTCTAGCATCTTCCAATAGGCCCTGTTTTATTTAGATATAAACAAATATCTAGCACAAATAGAATGAGATCTGTAGATGCCAGCAGGACCTACAATGTTCACATGTATATATCACTAAACTCATGTTTCAAGGGTAGATTCTCTTCTACGTGCTAAGACCTAAGATCTACGGGAATTTACAGGCTCACAGAGTGCTGCAAATGCGAATGTAGAGTTCACACATTTGTTTTCATTTTGGGACCAAAGTACTTATTGGGCTTCTAAGATGCTGTGAGGAGAACCTAGGGAAAATAAACTCTTTGACCTGGGAAGTTTATTGAGGACTGCTTGATGGTTGATGTGCCTTATTGGCAAGCTCATACATGAGCCTCAGAGTTTACTCGTTTGTGAAATTATTACTATTGCTGTTCTAGTCTATGGGACATAATTTAATAAACTGAAGTGTTAATTCTACAATTTCAGAAAAAGAAAAATTGCTTTGAGTTCATTAAAACAAAAAATGAACAAGCATATGACCTTAAACTCTGTAACAATAGGAAATATAACAAAAAGGCTGAGAAATGTGTTTTCAACTTGACACTTAGCAAATATTGTAGTGCAGTGAATCTGTCTTCTGTACCATCACTGAGTTTTATGGTCATTTTTCTATGATAAAGACTTTTTTGAAAAAAATATTTTTCTATTATACATCTTCTGATTATAGATGCCAAATATTTATAGGACAATCATCACTCCTTCCCATTTTGAAAATAGCTGTTGAATCTCTGGTCATACATTTTCAAAATAATGATTAAAGGAGCATATATATGATATTATTTATTAATAGAACTGATGCAATCTAAATATCAGGATCAATAGAAATATAAGACGAAGACCAATGAACCACAAAAGCATGTGGAGTTGGGTTAGGATACTTATTTCACATATGTTGCTAAGCAGTAGCTCCTTCCTGAAGCTGATGCTAACTCTAGGAAGCAATTAGCGTTGAAGTGACTAGAAAAAAATGCATGAGAAGGCAATGAATCATGTCTAGGAAAAAAGCCTCATTTTTAAAGATGCTTTGCAGGATATATGGTTTACTCTAAAGCTGGAGCAATTTCAAAATAATAATTGGTTCCATTAACAAAGGCTTCCAGGTATTTACAAGAAGCTTCAAAAATAATATTATTTAAAAATTCACAACAGATTTGTGTCATTCTTCAAATTATGTTAATACAGATATATTATTCTACCCCTCTATGACAAAGTAGTGTCACTTTAATCTGAAGATATTATGTTTAAAAAATACAATAATTAGTGAAATGTTAACCTAAATCATATTTCATCAATAGCACCATGCTTAATTTAAATTATTAGTTTATATAAATATTTCATAAAATTTAATACAATATTACCTGCCATAGAAACATAGGCATACTAATGAAATGACAATATTAAGCTTCCCCTTTCGATGAGACAGGAAAATGATAAAAAATGAGCCATGGTAGGAAAGGAATTTGTGGATTCTCCAGTTTAGTGTAACAATATCCAAAGCCTGTAACTGAAGCAGCATATTCAGAGACGAAGCATGAACTGAACTTCCTAGAGTGAATAAGACATTGCTCGAACAATGTTGTTATGAGTAATCCCTTCTGGCTGCTAGGGCCAGGTGTTCGTGGAGTGTCCTCTGTGGGAACTGCATGAGTCCTTTTGTTCTGACTGCTGTGAATGTGCTGGGTTTAGCTGCAGTTCCTTGCTGCCGGATGAGAAGGCCTGCCTGGATGTGAGATGGGGCCACTGACTCTAGCAGATGTGCAGTGTGGGCAGGGCTCTCATCATGGTATGTGCTCTGGTGCGTCCTCTGGTGCTAATAGGCTAAAAGGAGGGTTCCAAAATGATGCCCACCAGCAATGGCACCTGTCTGGCAGAAGAAGATGGCAAACATGACTGACACCAGTGTCTCAGGTCCCAAGGAGAGTCCTAGTTGTCTCCTGCTTCTCCTGGTGCTTTAAGATCAGCAAGTGGTTCTCCCGCACCTCTGATCTATGTGGTTCGCTATTTGCTGTTTTTGCAACGGTTTGTGGGCAGGATGAGTCTGTGTATGAGCTCTGTAAGAGTGGATTTTCCTTTCCTTGCAGTTGTATAATTTTCCAGGACACATTCTTTATTGAGAAATTTTGTGTATGTTTGAGATGTTTCCCATCAATGAAACACCATGTAGAGTGTGATTTTTTTTTCTTAATGGGGCCGTATGTGTGCCTTTCCTACCCTTCTTGGTATTGTCCCTTGCCGTGGGAGATTTGTTCATTCATTTACTACATCCCCTTTAGAAGGAATTATTCCATAGACAGTAGTACATTTGTCATGTCTGCGAGAGGACGTGACTTCAGGCTCTCCTTATGCTGTCATCTTCAACTTATCTCCTTTTTGATCTTTGATAAAGATAAATAGAACATTTTTAGAAAATGGCTAGGAATAATCTCTCTTCCTTGAATTTCCCTTAAATATGTTTTGACTAAAGCATTCATGACTTGCAGTTGTCCGGTTTTGTCATTGATAGTTTTAACCAACTAATCCATGAAAGTGAGAATAATCTATTAGACAAATGCCTTTGGATTTTTCAGAAGCTCATCCTTGGACAAAGATTATAGTGCAGGGACCCTGAATGGTGAGTGGTAAAGTGAGGCAGGGAAGGGAAGACAGTCGTAAAGCCTGCATTATGAACTAGCTACCACTGGGGGGAACCAAAGCCTAACCCCATCACACTGGAAACTGCTAAGCAAAGGTGCATACAACACAAATCAGAGGGGTGCCATCTGAGGGGCTAAGGCGGTGGGTGTTTCTGCACCAGCAGCCATCATCCCCTGGTTTGGGTTTGATTTCAGGGGCCTTAATTCCAGTTTTCCATCAAGGTTAGAATGACTTTCTGAAGCGTTCAAGGAAGTCCTTAGGCAAAGAACTCAGACTGGAGGCAGTAAAGCCCAGAGATAAGGGCACTGACTTCCCAAGTGTCTCCTGCAGGCAACATGATGTATTCAGCAAGTACGTGGCACTGGGATGGGAGAAGAAGGGAGATGAAAAGGTTAGAAGTTAAAAGAAGCTTTAAAGGTTACTGAAAACTATACACATTCTTTATCTTGCTAGTGGTGATGATTTTATAGCTGTATACCTGTCAAATCTCATAAAACTGTACAATTTAAATACATAAAATACGTGAAGCTTATTGTAAGTTATAGCTCAATAAAGTGGTTCTAAATAATAAGAGTAAGGAAAAATACAACTTGAGAAATCACATCAACCACTGTATAAAAATAAATTATTAGGATCTTGATTAGAACGAAGCAACTTTAAAACAAACTCTTTTGTATGATTTAAAAATTAGAGATAAATTGATTTTAGATAATAATAAAAATTACAATTAATTTTTGTGTTATATTGGTTATGTAATTATTTTAAAATATCATCTATTAGATATCATGCCTGGGATTTTTTCTGAAATACATTTATGTAGAGAAAAAGGTTTGGTAGGCTAAAAAGAAAATAATTAGTCCAATATGATTATTTTGCTATTCCTTCTCATTTTGTTTGAAATGCTCCACAATAAACATAAAAGATAGCAATCTTAAAATCAAAACAAAAAAAGGTTATTTGAGATTTTTGAAAATATGTGAGTAAAATATGTATTTAATTACTGGAACCTTCAACACGGAAAAACTTTTGTTTTCATTTTTGTAGATGGCTGATTTTTACAAACTTTATAATGTACCATAATGTACATTGTGGTACCAAGCTAAACATCTTGCAAAATCATCAAAACTATCAGAGGTATAAATTTATGTATAAAATTTATTTTGTGGTTTATAGGTTTTAATTAAATAAATAGATTTTTGTAAGACGTAGTGGATCTAATGAGGCATTCTGAGTTATAATTAGCTATGCTAATGGCATACCATGAGGGTTATTTTGGTTTTGCTTTTTTTGTTTTTTATTTTTTGCTATGTAAATACGTAGCTACCATTAATTACTTTGGGTGATTTAGTTGGTCCTTCTTTTTCTTCACTGTATTTTCTTCACTGAGTAGCTAAGTGTAGAGTTGGCCTTATTAAATTCTTCGCTGTACATTTTCACCACTGTGCATTTCATTCCAATGGGAGATTTGACTCTCTTTTACAAACTCCACCTATATTTTGCTCTATGCAAACTGAATTTTTCAGAAATCTATACAAAAATAAAATATGATGGTTATTTGACTGCTACTTTTCTTCACAAAATTTGCTACACCATTCAGCTTCATTTTAAAATGCCTGCCATGTTCATTCACATAATAAAATATATAATTTTTGAATTATTATAATTTGAAGATCATATTTACTGAGTCCAGTTTCTGGTTTAGTGGAACATATAATAAGGCAAAACTTAAAAACTGCATATAAAATGACACCTATTCTTAGTATTTTCTGAAGTAAAAAGAAAAAATGGGACAAGGAAAAAGATAACATGGAAACTTGGTTAATTTTACACACTGTCAGTTCAATGTAGTGTGTTGAAAATCCAATCAGACATTGGCATTTTCTGTAAGAAATGTACTTTGAACACAACTTAATAAGTAGAGAGGAAGACAGTCTGCTAAAAGAATAATTTCATTTTTTACTCAAAATAACTGCTACATTATAATGATGAAAGATTCCTTGTATGTGTAAGACAAAACTGAGTTATAATGAGGTTATTCATTTTTTTTCTAGACCAGCTAATAATGAACTGTAAGTAATGGGTTCCAATTTATAGTTCTTTTTTCATGTAGGAAATAAGGACTGTGCAAAACTCTGATACATCTCTGAGTGCCTCTGCATGCTCTTCAGTCATTAGAAATGAATTTATAGGGGTTGAGAAGGAAAGGGAGAGTAAAGTTCTATTTATATTCTGTAATATAGTAGTATTGCCGTGCAACCCTGAGGCTAAACTTTCTAAGGAAAATAAATACTGTCTATAATACATAAACTAGAGAAGAAACTATAATCTCAAAAAATCTAATTGACACTAAACCTAGTAAAGCAACCTTCTTAAAGACTTTTGTGGGAGATTTTTTTTTTAAAGAAAGAGAATAAAGGCACAGTAAAAACACGATTGATAATCAAAAGAATATTTAAGTAAGTTACCAGCTAGTTATTCTAAAGGGTGAAAATATTAACTTGTACCGTCTATATCCTGTTTGGCTGTAGTGAGGTCTTTGACATTTTGAAGGTTTTGAGATTTATTTTCATTATCTTTAATGAAGATGATATGTGAACTCTCTAAATCAATTGCTTACCATAGTATTATAAACAAATCCATGTTTAAAACAGCAATTGAAAGTGAGAGTTGCGCTAACACCATATTATGGGAAATCAATTTTAGAGATATTAAAATAAAGTGTTAATTATTCACATTCTTGTTCAAAATTTTCTGTGTTGTGATAAAAGTTTTTTGAGATAATGAAATGTAAGGAAATGCTGTGGAAATGTTTTTATAAGTAACACACTGATTTACTTCTAGCAGTCACATATTTGGGAACTGAAGCCGATTACTCTTCTCCTGACATTTCTAACATATGATACTTCGTAGTAGTGGTTATGGCCTTGATTGCTTAAAAAAACTTTTATGAAACGATGTCCCTATTTTTGGAAGCATTAAAATGCATAGGCAACACTCTGGCTGGTGTGGAATGAGTCTTGGCCTGTGAACCAAAAGGTCCCTGGTTTGATTCCCAGTCAGGATGCATGCCTGGGTGGTGAGCCAGGTCCCCAGCTGGGGGCAGGCAAAATGCAACCAATCGATGTTTCTTTTTCTTTTTGCCTTTCTCTCTCTCTAAAATTAATTAAATCAAATCTTTAAAAACAATATTTTAAATTTTAAAAAATGTGTAGGTGGGAAAAGTTTACATTTTCTGAAAATTTTAGTAACAAAATATTAAAGTGAATTTTTTTCCATTCTCAACCTATTTCCCTGAAAATCCAAGGGACCAAATGAGATTAAATTCAACTTCATATTTCTTATATAATTTATGAACATGTTAGTTTATATAAATTAGAAAAAATCATATTAAACAAAACTTGTTTCATCATAAATCATCCACGATAGGAAATGTCTCTATTTTTTCTTTCTATATGTACTTACTTTATAATCACAATTGCTTTTGTTTCTATATTAAATATATAATATTTTAAAGTTTTATATGTTGTATTTATTCATGACAAGTATGAATTCTATATTTTTATGATCAACATAGTCACATTTTTGATAGAAATATGTGAGTAAATTAAAATTTGTTTAATAAAAATTATTGCATACTATCTTTTAAATATTATCATGTGCTAGTAACAAAAGATTAATATAAGTATGTGAAAAATTATAATGCAAATTAGTCTATGAAAATGTACATTAGCAGAAATATAAAATGTTGAGATGCTAAACACACAGGGATTAATTCTATCAAAATATGATATGGGGAAAATAATAAATTTTTTTGCAAATTTTAGGAGAGGAGACAGCATTTACATAGTGCTGAGTTTGGTAGGATGTATAAGGCAGGACAAGCATGAGGCAGACTTGGCTGTTACAGAGAATTTGCAGTCATTTTCTTGCCTACTCTCTAAGGGGAGTAGTAAAATGTAATTGCTAAGAGTTCAGCCTCTGTCCAGGAAGTCAGCATACACAGTTCCAGTTTCTTACTAGCAACTTCACATTGAGCTTCATTTTCCTATCTGTAAGAGGGTGGTTAAAAAAAAAGAAAGAACACCTTACCTCATCAGGTTACTGCAAGGCTTACTTAATGACACATGGTAAACACTCAAGAAAGGTTAACTCATCTAGCTTTTATTACTGTTTCTCCATACACCACAACACCATGTCTGGAAGCCCTCTTGATGGTATGTTGGGAAAGTACACTCCCACTTCTGCTTCAGTTAATCCTGTTTGTTCCTGGCCTGCAGCTTCCTCCATTCCCTTTTCTCCATTAAGTTGTACTCATTGATTTCTCATCTTTCAGAGAGCCTTAAACCATTCTCTCACTAATAACACCTACGTTCTCTCCCCAGTTGTGATGTTATTCTTTTTCATATCTACTTACTAAGATTTAATGATAACTTTAAGGGAAGAAGGCAAATACCACTTGTTTACTACATCAACTTAACCAGATACCTGAAGATACCATCTTTTGAGAAATTATTTTAAAACATGAATGGGGAAGGAAACTAGACTTCAGATGCTGAACACAATATAATAAATGCATGATATATTATAGAATTGGAACTGGAAACCTATATAATTGTATTAACCAATGTAACCCCAATAAATTTGACAAAAATAATAAATGAAAGAAAAAGAGAGAGAGCAAGGACAGAGAGAGGGGGAAGGAAGGAAACAAGGAAGGAAGGAAGGAAGGAAGGAAGGAAGGAAGGAAGGAAGGAAGGAAGGAAGGAAGGAAGGAAGGAAAAAGAAAATAGAGATTTCCCATCTGGCAAGTTACTTCTATGTCCCAAAACCACAGTTTCATTTATCTTTTATTTAGTTTTAATGTTTGTTTGATTTTACTGTAACATTTTTCCTACTTCAAAATGTTGGTCATATTAGTTCTTAACAGTTTTCCATCCAGAAGTTTACACAGCAAGATTTTTTCATTCTGTCTTCAAGGGGAAAAGATTTATGTAATTTGTTGGCGTTTCTGAGACTTGTAGACAGACCTTGCCACAAACTGTAACACAACATTGCCTGTACAATCACTAATTGAAAACCACAAGAGATTTATATAAAAATGTCAAAACAATTTCTACAACCGAGTTGAAGGAGGATGATCATTTTTAATCTAAGAAGAAGAAGTAAATTATTTCTCACCTAAGAGAACCTTAATCCCAGAATGCAAATGTCTTGCAAAGAATTTCTCTCCTTTATTTCCCCACATCCCCAAAAGCACTCTCCATCAATGGTTTTTCAGCTGTGTCATTTGTCTGATGTAATCTGATTCATCGAGCAACTCTAAAAATCATAGATTACAATGCTTTTATTTTATTTAAAATTTTAAATGTTTATTTCTGATATAAAAAACATGTCCTTAATTCTATTTCTGATATCACTATATATATTTTATATTTATATTATATTTATATTTATATTATTTCTTCTCTATCATTTTGGTCATGAAAATGGGCCTAAAATCTTTACAAACACTCATGGCACATTTCTCCTTTGTGGTAGCACAAAACCTCAGTATCATAGAGTATGACATTATGCTTGTTTACACCCAGATCAACTATCCTATTGCATCATGTAGTGATTTTAGTGAAAGACTAAAAAGAAATATGATACCTTTTAATCCTTGGCATGAGAGAGATGGTACATCCAACTTGGGTGATTTTAGGAGAATCAAGGTATACCACAGGACTACTTCGAAGGTGAAGGTTAGAGATTAAAAGAAGCAATGAGGGATGGTTCAGAAGCTTATCATTAAAAACTACAGAAAGCCTTTAATACTTCCTTTGAAAGAGATGTGTGTGTCAGTACTTTTCTCTGTATTTACATACATATATTCTGACTTCTGTAAACATATATGAAATCATACTGATCAAGATATTCTGTAATTGCTATTTTTTTCACTAGGCATTCCATTTTGGAAATCCTAGCTGCTACATATCATTTCTAGATATGGATTTACCAAAATTTATAATAATAATAAAAGATCAGTAAATGTAAAATAAATAAATAAACATATAAGAAAAATAAATAGCTAAATAAATAAAATGAATGAAATAACAATTGATAAAGAGAAAAATGCTTTAAGGTTTTGAAGTTTCATTACACAAATTATATATTCCCAAATTATCACATTAACAAAAATGTCCTATATCTAGAAAATCTATTGATGAATATACCTTTTATTATATGATGTGATTGATGAATGATTTGATCGCACTATAATAATAAGTTTTAATAATAATCTTTCAAATACTATTAAAACACCCTGAAAAATAATTGTTGGTTTTTATGCATGATGCCTACATTCCCATAAACAGTTAAAGGAGTGCTTTTCATCCCAGTTTATCTTTCTTTTTTTAAAAATCCAAACAAACATATCAAAAAATATTGCTGGTTTCATAAGCATATCTAATTGGTGAAGTGATAGTCTTCACCTAGAAAATTATGTTGGTAATGAGTCAAGCATTTTTCTGATGATCCTGTCAGGGCATTGTGTAAGGAAATACTCTATGTTTTTCATCTAGGATATTTATATTAATTGCTCTATGCCTTCCTCTGAATTAAAGAAAATTCCATACCTGATTTGTTTCTATTTCACCATGTATATCTTGCTTAATTTCATTGCACCTTCCTATTGAACATGAACCTCTTTTTGCCGTAAGGCAGCACTGAACATAGTGGGAAGTAGGAAGGGAAAGTGGCCTAGCAACAATAGCAGGCAACTCATGTTAGTTATTAGGTTCTGGGAGAATACAGTTATAATGGAATTACCCAATTCTGCTGTTATATGCTGTACCACAATGTTAGTAACAGCAAAAAATATTTGAATTAGTGTTTGTGTATGACTAGTGCTCAGATAATGCAGGAAAATCAAATAAACATAAATTAGAAAGCTTATTGTAGCATTGAATTAGAGTAGGTAAGGAGACCAAAAAAAAAAAAAAAAAAAAAAACCAGCTACAAACATACAAACAAAAACTAGTTTAACTTGAGGAACCACTGATCTACTGTGACTAACTTTATTAGTATATAGTATAATCAGTTTAGGTGTGCTGGGTGGATTTATAAACCTTGATGAAAAAACATAACCTCACTTAGTATTCTTACTATTTTTATAATTTGAAAATGTAAAACACCAGTTTGTGGTTTAATTTTCACTAACTAAATCAGAAGCATATATTTATGCTTTTCTGTTTTTAGAACTAATCAAGTTTATTGCTTTATTTTTTCTATTTTCATGTAGTTCATTGATGAATTATCTTCTTCCCTAGATGATTAGAAATTACTTAAAATATTCCTAAATAATAATTTATTGTTTCCTGGCTCAAAAGGAGTCTTTTTAAAATATACTCTCTATGATAGAATTCCTTTAAGAATTTCACCTTTAAAGTGAGCATGATAACTTTATCAGTAGAGGGCTCTGGAGAAACATTGCAGGAGAAAGAGATTTCTAACACATCCCTGACATCAACAATGTGGCTGTGAGGACATCAGGTAGATCTCCAACTGCTTACGCAGAATACTATCCCTGTGTGACTGCAGATTCTGGCTGGTGATAACTCTGCTGCAGCCCTCCCCACACAGAAACAAGAGTGTCAATGGTCTGTGTGCTCTGAAGGTCTGGGCCCTGCCAATTATCTGCAATCCATCAGTACTTGCTGACCCCCTCCTCCCCCAACTGCACCCTGGAGGATGGCCTATTGTTTACTGTGTAACTGAGGTCAGCTCCTCTTTAGCAAAACCAGAGAACTTCACTACTCTATGGTGAGCTCACCCACACCTTCTCCAGTGAGTTCTGGACCCCTTCCAAATTCATCCTTTAAGTACCCTCACTCAACTCTATGGTACCAAATAGTTTCTTGATATTTGATAGTTGGTCTTTCATTATAGTTCATAATACTTTTATTACATATCCCCTGTTTAACCTACTGTGTGTGTTTTAATTTCCTGATTAGACCCAGACTGGAACTTTTTTTTAATTTGGTCTTCTCATTCACAAAGCATGGAAATTCACATGGCTTTTAAAGACAATTATAAATGACTTCCTGTCACCATAAGTAAGTCATATAATGGAAAATGCATTGCAATATTTTAAAACATTATTATTTTCTAGCAGTTATGGATGATTTTAATATTGTATTAAATGTGTATTTTCTGAAAGTAGCATTCTAATTAAAATATTGCAGATGGGTTCCTGAAGGAGAAGATTGTGTCTGACTTAATGGACTTTTTGAATATCCAGTTGACATTAAGAGTTTGTGAATTTTAAATTTCTATTAACTTACCGATATCTTTGATTTATCCTATATTTAAAATTGGTAGTAGGGTGTCACCACACCTTACTGAAGAATAATAAGTAAAAAATGCGTATAAGAGAAATCATTAAAAATACATACATCTTCTTGAGATTCTGTAAAAGAGAAATTGCAGTAAGCATTTTATTTTTCTCTCATTTCCATAAATAAATTTGATAAATAGGAAATGAGATGTTTCCAAGATTTGTCTATAATGCATTTAATACATTAAAAATGGAGTGTAGGAGGTTAGAGGTTGTGTGTATTATTTAGCACTACTAAAGATTTTATCCAAAAATACATAAATTCATATATTCATAACAATATAATTTGTAGATGCCTGAAGTGGGAAAATCTTAAATAATAACATAAGGCTATGAATTACATTTGAGGCCTACAATGTTTACCTCTCTTTGAACTTAACTAATTATATCCCTTAGTAGTAGTCGAATATGCTAGAAAACAGAGATGAATATAGTCCCTATATAAGGTAATCACTTGGCATTCTTTCATTTGGAAAACTTGAGATCTAAGCTGCTGAGGAGTTTCTGGTTTGGTGTTTATTTTATTGAAGAGCATACTTTATTATTACTACTCTTTTAAAGTTTCATGTGAGGAAACAGTTTAACCAGACCTGTGAGAAATAATAGAGTTTGCCCATTTTGTGAAAGGATAGACAGTTTTGTAGATACCAGTGACAGTTTTGTAGATACCATGGCACCATGGATCTACTTTACCCAGTGATACTTTAGCGATCATTATACACCGAAGTCCTGGGCTTTAGTTCCCTCCTAGTCTGTTTCTTTATTTTAGCTCAGCCTAGGAAAGCTAGGTCCAATGAACCAGAAAGGCATTATTTAAGATAAGCAGCTAACAATACCACAGTACTTTTAATTTTATAAAAACGACATATGATCTCACCTCTAAGTGGAATCTAATGAACAAAACAAACAAATGAGCAAAACAGAACCAGATACATGGAAATAAGGACAAACTGACAGTGATCAGAAGTGGGGGTGGAGAAGGAAAATGGGAAAAAGAAGGGGAAGGGTCTAGTCAGGGAACATGTATAAAGGACCCATCATAATGGACAACAGGAAGGGGACTGATTGAGGGAGCAGGGAGGTAGATGGGGTATGGGAGAGCAAAGGCTGAAAAATTGAGACAACTGTAATTGAACAGCAGTAAAAATGCATTCACATATATTATTTCAATAAATCCTACAAAATAAAGCACCCAAAACAAAGAAGAAAGGTTCCGTCATAACATAAAATTCTTATCAGAGACAGAGAAGTTAATGCCTATCTTTCCTTGAGCACATTTGAATTAAATGTAGCATTGAAATAAGAAATTTACATGTCACATGTCACATAGTTCTTCCAAACTTTGGTGATTTTACTTAGATTTTGAATATTGCAAACCAAGTTTAGAAAATTATAGTTTCTTTTGATTCAGAAAATATGTAAACTGTTTAGAACTATCTAGGTCTCAAATTAATGTATTTTCACTACACCTTAATAAACTTTTCCTTCCTTCCTTCCTTCCTTCCTTCCTTCCTTCCTTCCTTCCTCCCTCCCTCCCTCCCTTCCTTCCTTCCTTCCATTCTTCCTTCCATCCTTCCTTCCACCCCATCCCCCAGTCCAGAACAACTTGGGTCCAAAAAGTATTCCCTCAGAGGGATTTCAGCCTATGGAGAAAAGGGGAATAGGAGAACCCCATCAAGGCTAGCCACTGTGGATATTTTTAGTCTTTGTCCCTGTAAACCCCCATAGTCTTTGCTAAATCTGAGCCCCACTGACAAAGCCACCTGGAGTACCTGTTGCAGTGTTTCCTACCTGGTAGCTGCAGCTGGCAAGTCCTGACCCAGAGGCCCAGTTCACTGCTGTGCATCGCTATCTAGGATCAGGATGCCATCTTCTCCTGGGAGGCTAGAGCTACTGCTGCTCTGTGCCCCACCTCTAGGTCCCAAGTTGTGGCTTGACCTGCCATTACTAGTGGCACAGTACTGCTGCTCTGTACCTCATCTTCTGTATCTTAAGTTAGGACTTAACAGGCTTGGGACCAAACTGCTACTGTTCTCTCACTGCTTCAGAGGTCCTAAGTAGTCTTGGCTTTTACCTACCATCATTGGGCCAGGCCAATGCAGCTCCCTGCCCCACCCCTGAGATAATAAGTCATGGCTTTGATCTGCTTTCACTAGGCTGAGCTGCTGCTGTTCTGTGACTACTCCCTGGGGTCAAAGTTGGGACTTTGACCCACTATTCCAAGTGTGTTCAAATTTTTCATCGGTAACTAACATTCTATGCATTTCCCCAACTACAAAATCTTCCCTTAACATATGGAATTTTCCATGTCTTTATATTGATTATAGATCACATGCAGATATATCAATATATATTGAAGCAAAGAATATTATTAACCTAGCAATCTTCATTTAACTATAAATTCTCTGTTATGACTTGCCATATATTCACAGATATGGGGAATGAAAAAATAAGTTAAAAAAAATAGGACATTTGATGGTATAGTAGACTGTGTCATCGACCCCTGTATTAAACTTCTTCCCCTAATATATCCATGTCCTTTCCCATACACTTTGATTTGCACACTGCTTAAGTAACTCTGGTCTTGGTCATGTAATTTGCTTTGACAAACTGGATGTTATCAGATATAATGCAAGCTTGAAATGTGCCAGAATTATTGGATTTTCTTCTCTCTCGTGCTTCTATCAACAATATGAGACTTGAAATGTGCCTACATGATTGGATTTTCTTCTCCCTCTAGTGCTTCTATCAACAATGTGCCCAGACTTGTCAACTGAAGTGTATAGGAGACATATAAAGTATAACAGTGTTCTTGTCCTCCTGTCTGTGGGGCAGCCTGGATAAGTAAAGAAACTAGTTGATCTCCAGACAAATAAGTAAGTCCATGCAAAAAAAAAAAACAAATCATTGACTGACCCAAAGGCTGTTAGTGAGAGGATTGAAACCGAATATTGTATATTTCTATTACATTATTATAGAGGAATTTAATTTTTGAAAATGCTTTTATGAAAATAAAGATATTTTTAAATTGAGATTTTTGGTTTGCTTTATTAAGATTATTTACTAATCTGCATCTACCCTGAAATAAAATAAAAATAAAAATCACTTTACAAAATAAAAATTACTTTAAAATAAAGTGCAGTTGCCATTTAAATTTTTGTTTCTATTTAATGTGAACATTTTCATATGAAACGGAACTGTGATGTGCACTTGATGATAACAGCAGCTGTTTACTGATGAGTTTTGAATTCTGAGCTATTTAAAGGCTAACCCTCGGTGGGAACTTTGTCAGTGTCAATACCTGTAAATAATTGCTGACAAATTGTGAACAGCTCAGCAGCAAGTCTTCTGCTGATGGTTTGTGTAAAACAAACATATGGCAACCTTGACATTATTTTAATTTTCTGGCAGCAGATATTTCACTTTGATATGAAGACAAGACCTCGCCTATTTCAATAAAGCTGATCTGATTTTGGCAGAGAGCATGAAGTTTTAATGGATGTGTGTTTTTTGTTTGTTTTTGTTGTGGTGGATTCCATGTGACTTTCTGAGATGAGGAACGTGCATCTGCAAAAGCACTGGATGACTTCAAGTACTGTAATAAAGAAATTTTGTTAGCAGAACAGGTTTTTAGAAACTTATGCAATGACGTTTTCAAGTGAATGTTTTTATGTATAGACTTTTTATCTGCAGTTTTATTTTGAAAAGCATCAAAGCTTAATGTAGCAATGTGATCAGACAGAAGACGTACAAGAGATTAAATGTAAAATTTTGGTCCTAGTTTTATTTTTTCTTAAAAGATGGTAGCTATTACACAGTATAGGCATGATAATAAGCCATTTTAAAGCATTAATATTTCCTCTGTGAAATGGAAATACTCCAGGAAGTCACAGAATAGACTTCTGTGTAGGCATAGGCATCCTAAAGTAAATGGGATTAGTTTTTTTTTTTTTTTTTAATGAAGGGTGAGCATAACTTGTAAATTTTATTCTCTTAAAGAAGTGTACATAGGGCAATTTCTGAATGGTAAAAATAAAATCTGAATTCTACTTCCACTTAGGATATAAAAAGTTGCCATTGACTGTCACTCTTACCCTAGCAGAAAATGAGGGCAAGACCTCACTCTCTCTCTCTCTCCCCCTCTCTCCCTCTCCACACACACACACACACACACACACACACACACACAATAAAAATAGATATTAAATTCTATAATACCAGTAGGAAAGCTACTATGGCTATATTAATAACAGAGAGAAGACTTAAAGGTAAATTTAGGAAAACAATAGTAACATTTAATATTTATAAAATGGTCAATTAATCATATAATTATAAATGTGTTACATTTTTTCAAACATTTTTTTTCTTTAATTACTATAATTATTATATATTTCCCTCCCATTATTTTGTTAATGTAATGAATTACCATGAATGCCTTTTGATTTTTTTTCTACTTCCCTGGAGCAAAAGAAGAGGAACATTGCTGATAACGTTTTCTTTCTTACCAAGAATGACTAGAAGATCCTCATTACCTTTCTTATTTTAATCTGTACATATAAATTAGCCATACTATTAAATGGAAAGGTAAGTTTTTTTCTTTCCTTTTCTTCCTTTTTTTAAATTGTCATTCAAGTACAGTTGTCTCCATTTTCCTACCACCACTCCCCCCACCCCAGCCATCCCAACTTCCACCCTTGATTCTGCCCCCCTTTGGTTTTGTTTGTTTCCTTTATGCATGACTTTTGATTTTTAAAAAACTTTTAATTCCTAAGTAAGCTTCACTAGAGTGACCACGATGTAGTGACTGTATGTATGTTTGTATGTGTGTTTATGTGTGTGTGTGTGTGTATATATTAATTGAATTTGATTAAATTTTGTTCAATTATTTATTATATCTAAGTTTAAGAGAGATATTGGTTTATAATTTTTCATACATATCAAGAATTATATGTATATATAAAGAATTATTTCTTCATTTATAAATTTATATATATGTGTATGTTGCTTTTAAAGGACTTATCTGTTAGTATTAAGGTTAGGAAGGAATCATAAAATAAGTAAAGACACCTCTCCAAGGAGGACATACAGAGGATCCAGAGACACATGAAAAGATGCTCGATATCGCTAGCTATCAGAGAGATGCAAATTAAAACCACAATGAGATACCACTTGACACCAGTCAGAATGGCCCTCATAAACAAAGCAACAAACAGCAAGTGTTGGAGAGGTTGTGGAGAAAAGGGGACACTAGTGCACTGCTGGTGGGAGTGCAGACTGGTACAACCACTATGGAAAACAGTATGGAATTCTCTAAAAAAACTAAAAATGGATATACCTTTTGACCCAGCAATTCCATTGCTAGGACTATATCCTAAGAACCCTGAAACACCAATCCAAAAGAAACTATGCATCCCTATGTTTATAGCAGCACAATTTACAATAGCCAAGTGTTGGAAGCAACCTAGATGCCCATCAGTAAATGAATGGATCAAAAAACTGTGGTACATTTATACAATGGAATTCTATGCAGCAGAAAGAAAGAAGGAGCTCATACCCTATGCAACAGCATGGATGGAACTTGAGAGCATCATGCTAAGCGAAGTAAGCCAGGCAGTGAAAGATAAATACCATATGATCTCACCTTTAACAGGAACCTAATCAACAAAACAAACAAACAAGCATAATATAACCAAAGACATGGAAATTGGGAACATGCTGAAAGTCACCAGAGGGGAGAGGGGAGGGAATTTCAGGGGAAAAGGGGAAGGATTTACAGGAACAAGTATAAAGGACACATGGACAAAAACTATGGGGGGGTGGAAATGGGAGGGAGGTGGGGAGGGCTGGGGTGGCGGGTTCGGGTGAGAATAAAAGACAGAAAACTGTACAAGATCAACAATGAAAATAAAAATTAAAAAAATAAATTAATTAAAAAAAAGAAGTATTCCACTCTTTTATGTTTTGAAGGATTTGTGTGATTTTCGTATTATTTTCTTTGAAAAATTCAATGGACTTTACCAATGAATACATGTGGGCCTGGCATATCTATTGTGGTATTATTTTTAAAATACTATTGCCATATATTTAATAAGCATGGGATTATTAGAATTTTGCTTCTTTTGGTATCACCTTTAACAGGTTTTTTTCTGGAAATTTTTTAATCTATTTTGTTCATTTATTGGTTGTTTATACTATCCCATTACCATGGAATAATGAAAGGGGACTTTCAGTGACAGGGTTTTGATGCCTGGTCTTAATATATTACTTCTCCACATTTTTTAAGGTTTTGTGGTGAGACACAGGAAACAGTAATCTAAGTACTCTGTCTGTCTATTTTCTCTTTATGGTAATGTCACAGGCAAGGTTATTATGTCACATCCCAGGGGTGTCGACAGGTTCCAACAGATGTCACTCAACATTTTTATCTATTTAAGATGGCCATTGTTCTACTAGAAGAGTATAATGCTTCCATACAATTAACTACATTTACTAAAAATAAAAATGCAATATTTGCCATATTTCTTTCAAGGTGACTACTCATTATGATCCTTAGAGGCTCTAGGGAGAACTAGCTATAACCTTCAACTCCGACTAGCATGAAGCACAGAATTTCCAATGCTTGTGCCGGCTGTTTCTCCATTTGAACTTCATTTAGGTTCTGAACTGATGCAAAACTGTTATTTTGAAATAAAAAGGTGATTTTAAACTTGATTGTTTTTTAAACTAAACTATACTTCTTTCATTTCTGTATATTGAGGCAACAAATAATATTAACTAGCTAGGCAGTAACAGTGGTTTTAGAACAGTGAAAGTAAAATCCTATAAGAGTACCTCATTAGGATAGTGCATGTTATTTCATGCTGGGCAGACAATTTTATAAATTCAAATGTGTTATCTCTAAAGATATAATATTATCTCATGTTTTAGAGTGGTTAAGTTTTTGGCATGCTTGCCAATATCTGGCATTTTCTATAATTTTCTAGCAGGTGTTGCAATGCCACACAAGACTATAGCTTAGAGAGACAGACAATAATTTTTTAAAGACTTTATTTATTTGTTTTTAGAGAGGGTAAGGGAGGGGATAGTAAGGGAGAGAAACATCAATGTGTGGTTGCCTCTCAAGTGCCCTCCACTGGGGACCTGGTCTGAAACCCAGGCATGAGCCCTGACTGGGAATTGAACCAGCAACCATTTGGTTCGCAGGCCAGTACTCAATCCTCTGAGCCACACCAGCCAGGGCCAGACAATAATTTTTATGTAAGAATTTAATTGCATAACGTAGCAGGCAAAATTCCCGAACTTTATGTTTTTAATTATTGTTTATTTCTTTATTTCTAACATTTCAATATCAGTGCCTGATTAGAGTCTTTATATTGTTGAATAGTATCAACATATTACCAGATTAAGAAAAATTTTCCCTCAACTCTCGATAAGAACATCTATGGTAATTTAGGACAGATACTATTCAGGTTATTTACATAAGTAATTGGTAAGAAAAAAAGACATAAAGACACATAGAATATATGCTTGTAAAGTGTGGCTCTAGCTTAGATATTGAAGAATGTTCATGTTATAGCCAGATATCTAAAAATAAGAAGGATTTTCAATGCAAGGAGGTGATAGACATAAAATGGTTTGAGGAAAAACAGAGAATATCAAACTCAGGCCAATCTGATCTAATTGTTATCTTTCAAATAAGTATAATAGCAAATCCATTAACATGGAAAGCAGATACTGCATAACAAGAAAAACAATACTATTTATACAATATTAAATTTGATATAATAAAAATGATACAAATCTTTCAAGGTGTGGAGAAATATAGAAATAAGCTAACAATTCTCAAATTTGAATAAAATATCATTGAAGAATGCATTGTTAAATTGTACATAAGTCCTAAAGCTATGGGAATTTGGGATTTAAAATTAAGAAAGGAAAATAATCACCATTACTTATCTGCTCCAGACTTTACATTGTATTCACGACTTTCACACAACTGCAAATTCCCCCCTCATTATTAGCCATGACTATACTTCAGTTAGGGAAAGCTTTATGGGTTTTTGTAACTATATTTATCTAAATACATTTCCTTTCTATTCTATTTTCCATGCTTCTTTTCTCCATGTCATTATTTGCACATGACTTGAAAGTACAGATCATACATATAATATATATTGTGTTGTCTTTACATTCCAAGCCCTGCACTATGACAGGTCTTAAATGAATGTTGAAATAAATGACCCTATGAGTTGCCAAGTTTAACCTTTTTGAACTGTTCATAAACATTATGTGTTGGTATGAAAGAGAATGAGTAAAGTAATTACTTAATGTAAGTCAAAGTCATGTAACTGATTACCAATGAGCTTGGAAAATAAGATGAATGCATGGCTCAGTGGGCAAGACGAGTATGAGACTGCCAGAGTGAGCCTAGTAATGAGTTTTATGGGATAAGTTACCAAAATAAAAACAAAATTACAACTATGTTTTAAATAAAATCACATTCGTATAATAAAGCACATATTATCAATTAAGACAAATGCCATTGTTCAAATTATAGTGCAAAATTCAAACATAGCAATTCAGAAATTAATAGAAGTAGATCAAGCCAGGTGCTAAACAAATAGTATGAATAAAAAGGTAAGAGAAAGAAGATTTTGACAAGACGTTTATTTTTAAAAAATGGTGTGTATTCTTAAACATTGATTTATCACCAATGGTAAATTGTTTGAGTCTAAAAGAATAACACAATGCATTCCCAGAGAACTGTATAAAAAGATACAAAAATCTAGTCTTCTATTGACTGATAAAAAAATGTACATTTACATTTATCTCAGGATTTATTCCAGACATATTGCTTTATTCAAGTGACTAAAGTTTTATTTCTTTTTTTTTTTTTAATATTTATTTATTTATTTATTTATCTTTAGAGGGGAAGGGTAGGAGAGAGGGAGAAGGAGAGAAATATCAATGTATGGTTGCCTCTTATGTGTCCCATGCTGGGAACTGGCCTGCAACCCAGGCATGTGCCCTGACTGGGAATCGAACCGCGATCCTCTGGTTCGCAGGCCCGCGCTCAGTCCACTGAGCTACACCAGCCAGGGCTAAAGTTTTATTTCTTAAGAAGCTTGCTTGCTTCCTAATTTGTGAATGAAATACTCAAAATTTTGGAAACACTACCATAGACTGATACTATATAATCACCTACTTAAAATCGGCAAATAATTAGTTAAGCAGCTTTCTGTTTTGTCTAGAAAAATAAGTGGCTTTTTAATTATTATTTTTAGAAAAAGAACTGGTCTTTTAAAATGGTAGATTGTTATATTGATATATGATGTTATGTCAATGATTTAAATGGCCTCATACAATATATAATTTCATATGTAAGTGAAAATATAATTTATAAATATTACCTCATTAAATTTAATATCTCTATACATATTTAATAATTCAAGTTTTTAATTTCAGTTTTTGAAATGATATGTGAATATTATTTTTATGTTTTTAATTACAGAGTTGAATAATGTGAAATTATCCCCCCTTGTTGTAATTCCCATTAACTGAGTTTAAATTATAGATTAGCTGGATGATTTTAAGTATATGCCTTTAAAAGACTCCAAAATATTCTTCCTCTAGATATTATCATTTCTTGCATGCTTCTGCTATTACAATTTCTTTGTTTGATAAACTGTATCCTATTCATGAAACCACATTCTTGATATAGGATTGAATAGAATCCTGTTGATTTTCAAAGGATCACAGCTGGGACGGAATTCATAAGTAAACTGCAAGATAATACTACTACTGATCATTATGTACCATTTTCAGATTCACAATAGTGAAAAGATTTTAAACAATTATTACTCACAAGAGTGATGGAAATGCTATTATTCTCTTTCTAGCTGGACAACTAATCTCAAATCCCAATATGATAAATAATTTTAAATGAATAACATAAACTGCATTATTGTTCATCAGTACTTTCCAAAACACATTACATGTGAACTAACTGACTGGAGCAGTTGGTTGGAGCATTGTCCGTTACACCAAAAGGTAGCAGGTTTGATCCCTGGGTAGGACACATACCTAGGTTGCAGGTTCAATCTCCAGTTGGGGTATGTTTGGGAGGTAACAGATCAGTGCTTCTCACTTCTATATCTGTCTCTCTCTTCTTTCCTCTCTCTCTAAAATTAATTAACACATATTTAGGTAAGGATTTTAAAAAAGCACAAGTAGACCTGGCTCATGTAGCTCAATGAATTGAGTGCAGGCTGGAGAACCAAAGGGTCACTGGTTTGATTCCCAGTCAGGGCACATGCCCTGGTTGCAGATCAGCTCTCAGTACAGAGTGTGTGAGAGGCAACCACACATTGATGTTTCTTTCCCTCTCTTTCCCTTTCCCTTCCACTCTCTCTAAAAATAAATAAATAAATAAAATTTAAAATAAAAGAACAAGTATATTTACTTTTAATGGTAAGCAGCCACTTACCTAATTTCTTTAATAATAACATAATCAAATATCAGAATCTTTGATATTAATTCAAACATATTATTGCATATAACAATATACAATAATATGTCTTGAAAGTTTAAGTTTATCATTATGTCTTGAATAATGATAATAAATCAACTTTGAAAGGGGATTCATCCCTGAAATTAAAAAAAAAAAAACTTAAAATATTTGCTCAGGACAAAATCTATGGGACACAGAAAAAGCAGTCTTAAAGGGGAGGTTAAAAATATCACAGGCATACCTCTAGAAACAAACAAAGAAAAAATCTCAAATAAACAATCCAACCTTACACTAAGAAAACAATAAAAAATACTCCGACTCTGTGACAGCACGGATGGAACTGGAGAGCATCATGCTAAGCGAAAGACAAATACCATATGATCTTACCTTTAACAGGAACCTAATCAACAAAACAAACAAACAAGTATAATATAACCAAAGACACTGAAATTGAGAAGAGACTGACAGTCACCAAAAGGGAGAGGGGAGGGAATTTCAGGGGAAAGGGAGAAGAGTTTAGAGCAACAAGTATAAAGAACACATGGACAAAAACTACAGAGGGTGGAAATGGGAGGGAGGTGGGGAGGGCTGGGGCAGTGGGCTGGGATGGGAGTAAAAGACAGAAAACTGTACAAGAACAACAATCAAAATAAAAATTAAAAAATAATAATAAGTAAACCCTGAAGTGAGTTGAAGAGGGAAATAATAAAAATCAGAACAGAAATAAATGCAATAGAGTTTTAAAAATATAAAAGATAAACAAAACCAAGAGTTGGCTTTTTAAAATGTAAAACAAGGTTGGTAAACCTTTAACCAACTAATCAAGAAAAGAAAAAAAGGACTCAAATATATGAAATAAGAAATGAAAGAGGGGAATTAACTACTGACCCAATGAAATACAAAGGGTTATAAGAAAATAGAATCCTGTTGATTTTCAAAGGATCACAGCTGGGAAGCCATTTATAAGTAAACTGAAAGGTAATTCTATTACTGGTCATTATGTAGCATTTTCACATTCTTAATAGTGAATAGATTTCATGACACATAAGAATCATAGAAATACTACTTTTCTCTTAGTGAAATAATCTCAGACCCCAAAATGAAAAAAATTTAAAGAGAGTAACAAACTGCACTATTGTTTATCAATAATTTCTCAAACTATATTATGAACAACTAGATGTCAACAAATTGGAGAATCTGGAAGAAATGGATAAATTCGCAAAAGAACCATATTTTTCAGACCATAAGACACACCTAGGTTTTAGAGGAGAAAAATAGGGAAAAAATTTGAAGCAAAAATGTGGTAAAATATTTAATAACATAAAATTTCACCATGTAAATGTAAACAGAACTCAACAGCAGCATTAACAACCATTATTCCTCCCAAATTTAGGGGGGAAATGGTGCACCTTATAGTCCAAAAAACATGGTATACAATCTCCTAAAATTGAACCAAGAAGAAACAAAAAATCTGAGCAGACAGATTTTTAAGTAATGAAATTGAAGTAGTAATCAGAAAACTTTCAAAAAACAGAAGTCCTGGACCAAATGGCTTCACAGGTGAATTTTACCAAACATTCAAAGATGAAATAACTCCTTATTCTTCTCAAACTAGTCCAAAGAAACTCAAGAGAAGGAAAGACTCCAAGCTCATTTTACAAGGCCAGCATTATTATAACTCCAAAACCAGACAAATACAATCAGAGACAGAAAATTATAGGCCAATATTCCTGATGAACATAGATGCTAAAATCCTGAACAAAATATTAGCAGACTGGAACCAGCAACATATTAAAATGATCATGCACCTTGATCAAGTGGGATTTATTCCTGAGATGCAAAGGTGGTGAACTATCTTCAAATAAAATAACATGTCATACTACATAAACAAAAGGAAAGACAAAATAATGTAATCGTATCAATACATGCAGAAAAAGCTTTTGAAAAACCTAGCACTCACTTATGATAAAAAAACCTCATAGAAAAGTAGCAATAGAGGGAACATATCACAACATAATAAAGGCCATATATGGCAAACTTACTGCCAACATCATACTCAATGGGCAAAAACTAAAAACATTTCCCTCAAATTTAGGAACAAGACAAAGATGTCTGCTTTTACCACTCTTATAAAACATATTACTAGAAGTCCTAGTAACAGTAATCAAACAAGAAGAAGAGATAACAGGTGCCCTAATTGGAAAGGAAGAAGTAAAACTGTCATTATTTGCAGATGACATGATGCTATATATAGAACACTGTAAAGCCCTAAAGTTCCATCAAAAACCTACTAGAACTGATAAATAAATTCATTAAAGTAGAAGGCTACAAAACCATACCCAGAAATCACTTGCATTTTTATACAACAATAATTAACTATCAGAAAGGAAGACTCAGAAACCAATCTCATTCACAATTACGTCAAAACAATTCCTAGGAATAAATTTATCAAAATATGTAAAAGACCTGTACTCAGAAAATTTTAAGACACTAAAGAAGGAAATTGAAGAAGATACAAATAAATGGAAACCTATTTTGTGCTCATGTATAGGAAAAATTAACATTATTGAAATGAACATACTATTCAAAGCTGCCTGTAGATTCAATGCAACCTCTATTAAAATAGCAATGTAGAAGTGGACAGATAATTTTAAAAAATGATATGAAACCATGGACCCTAAGTAGCAACAATAATCAAGAAAGCTAAAGAAAATAAGAGGAATCTCACTACCTGATATGAGACTATACCCAAGGCCATAGTGGTCAAAGCAGCATGGTCCTGGCATAAAAACAGACACAGAGAACAATGGAATAGAATAGAAAGCCCAGAAATAAAACCATGTCTATGTAGTCAATATATGACATAGGAGGCAAGAACATACAATAGGATAAAAACAGTCTATTCAACAAGTAGTGTTGGTCTATTCAGGTTCTTTGCCCATTTTTTAATTAGGTTGTTTGTTTTGTTTTGCAGGTTTTTTTTTGTTTGTTTGTTTGTTTGTTTGTTTGTTTTTGGGGGGTGGTGTTGAGTTTTGTAAGTACTTCATAAATTTTGGATATTAATCCCTTATCAGATGTATCAGCGAATACATTCTCCCATTCTGTGAATCTCCTTTCTGTTGTGTTGATGATTTCCTTTTCAGTGCAAACTTTTTAGTTTGATGGAGTCCCATTTGTTTCTTTTTTCTTTTGTTTCCACTGCCTGGGGAGATATAGCTGATAAAAATTGCTATGAGCAATGTCCATGATTTTGCTGCCTACATCTTCTTTCGGGATTTTTATAGTTTTTGGTCTAAGATTTAAGTCTTTTATCCATTTTTAATTTATTCTTGTGCATGATGTTACAAGATGGTCTAGCTTCATTTTTCTGCACATATCAGTCCAATTTTTCCAAAACTATTTATTAAATAAATGATCATTAGCTTTTTGTATGCGCTTGCTTAGTCTTTTGAATATTAACTAACTGTAAAGGTGTAGGTTTATTTCTGGGCTCTCTATTCTGTTTTATTGATCTATGTGTCTGTTCTAATGTGAGTGCCATGCTGTTTTGATTACTATGACCTATAGTACAGTTTGATATTAGGTAGCACGATTCCTCCAACTTTGTTCTTTTTTCTCAGGTTTCTATATGGAACCTTTGGTTCCATATAGATTTTTGAAATATTTGTTCTAGTTCTGTGAAATATGTCATTGGAATCTGGATAGGAATCATGCTGAATCTATAGATTGCTTTATTATGTATATTTTCATAATGTTAATTCTTCCTATCCATGAACACAGTATGTGCTTCTACTTATTTGTGTCTCCTTCAATTTCTTTCTTCAGTGTTTCTTTAAAGATTGATAAGCAATTTAATGAAAAATGTATAGTGTTTCATTAAAATATGTTGGATATTGACCCTAAAATGATGTTACTTAATTGCCAATAATAATTTTAATAGAAACATAAACTGTAATAGTGTCTTTTCCTATAGTGGTTCAATACACAGAGAAAGATGCAAGTTTTAAAAGTTTGCACTGAAAGAATTGGCTACAGTTCTTCAGTGTCTTATAATTAGACCTGAGTACAGGTCTTTTACATCCTTGAGTAAGTTTATTCCTGGGTACTTTTTTCTTTTTGAAGCAATTGTGAAAGGGATTGTTTTCTTAATTTTCTTTACTTCTTTAAGAAGGACATACAGATGGCCAATAGACATATGAAAAGATGCCCAACATCACTAATCACCAGAGAAATGTAAATTAAAACCATAATGAAATATGATGTCACACCTGTGAGAATGGCTATCATCAATAAATCAATAAACAACAAGTGCTGGCAAGGAGGTGGTAAAAGAGGAACCCTTCTGCACTATTGGTGGGAATGCAGATTGGTGCAGCCACTGTGGAAAACAGTGTGGAGATACCTCAAAAAATCAAAAATGGATTTGCCTTTTGACCTAGTAATCCCACTTCTAAAAATATATCCAAAGAAACCCAAAACACTAATTCAAAAGAGCATAAATACATTTAAGTTCACTGCAGCATTATTTACTATTGCCAAAATATGAAAACAGCCCAAGTGTCCATCAGTAGATGAGTGGATAAAACAACAATGTTACATTTACACAAGGGAATACTACTTGGTCATAAAAAGAAGAAAAATGTACTCTTTGAGTCAGTATGGATGATCCTGGAGAACATTACATTAAGTGAAATAAGTCAGTCAGAGAAAAATAAATAACACATGGTTTCATTCATAAGGGGAATCTAATAAAAAAACTGAACTAACAAGGAAAATGAGGACAGACTTGTAGATGGAGAGCAGGATGACAGCTAGTGAGGGGGAGGTTAGTGGGTGGAGGGACTGAGCAAAAAGGGAAAAGGGACTTGTGGACATGGACAACACTATGATGATTGCTGGGAGAAGGAGGTATACGGGAATTAAATGGTAATGGAGGAAAATATAATAACGATTAAATAAAATATAAACAAATAAAATTATTTTATTGAATTAAAAAATAAATTGTTTTGGGAAAATTGGACAGATAATGCCAAAAATGAATAAAGCAACAGACAACAATTGTTGGCAAGGATGTGGAGAAAAGGGAACTCTCATGCACTATTGATGGGAATGCAGACTGATACAGCCGCTGTGGAAAACAGTATAGCGTTTCCTCAAAAAAATTAAAAATGCAACTGGAATATGATCCAGCAATTCTACTTCTGGGACTATACACAGAAGAACCTGAAATACAGATCAGATAGAATTTATGCATCCCTATGTTCAAGGCAGCATTATTTACAATAGTCATGAACTGGAAGCAGCCCAAGTGCCCTTCAGTAGAGAATTGGATTAAAAAGCTATGGTAACTTTACTAAATGGAATACTACTTCACCATAAAAAAGAAAGACATCTTACCCTTTGTGACTGCATGCATGGACCTGGAGAACTTTATGCTGAGTAAAATAAGTCCATCAGAAACAGACAAATTACCATATGATTTCACTTATATGTGGAATCTAATGAACAAAATATGTAAACAAAACAGAAATAGAATAATAGATACATAGAACAGACTCACAGAAGTCAGAGGAGAGGGAGTTTGGGAGCTGGATGAAAAAGGTAAAGGGGGGACTTCCGGCCAAGATGGAGGCGTAGGTGAACACACTGTGCCTCCTCTTACAACCAAAATTAAAGACAACAAATATTTAGAAACAAGAAAACAACCAGAACTGATAGAAAATTAAACTGTATGGAAGTCCAACAACCATTCATCCAGACCGGTAAGAAGGGCGGAGTCGTGGCAGGAAAAAGTGGAGGTGCGGACCTGGGAACGCAAGCAGCAGCGGCTGGCAGTTCCCAGGTGCGAGGGCGGTGGCTGGCGGTCCCCGGGCCCACAGGCGGCAGCTGGCGGACCCCGGGCACAGGGGGGTGGCTGTGCAGACCCAGTGAGGCCGCACATGGCGGCTGGCTGACCAGGTGGTCCCACATTCACGCGTGCAGACGGTCCAGGCAAAGGGGAAATGGCGGAAGGGACTGAATCCAGAAGAGAGCGGAGCAGGCGCCATTGTTCCCTCTCAGACCCCGCCCCCACATACAGCGTCACAACCCAGCGACTGGGCTGCCCCGCCCTGAGGAACACCTAAGGCTCCACCCCTCACTACGTAATAGCCACCACCAGACTAAAACCAAAACAAAACAAAACAAAACAAAAAAAAAAACACCAAAAATGGCTCAAACCAGAGAACAAATAAAAGCCTCAGAGCCAATTCTTCTAAGCGACCAAGAGATAGCCAACCTATCAGATGCACAGTTCAAAGCACTGGTCATCAAAATGCTCACAGAATTGGTTGATTTTGCTCACAAATTAGATGAAAAAATGCAGGCTACAATACGTGAAATGAAGGAAGATGCATGGGGAACTGATAGAGATGGAAGGAAAACTGGGACTCAAATCAATGGAGTGGACCAGAAGGAAGAAACTAACAACCAAACAGAAAATGAGGAAGAAACAAGAATTCAAAAAAATGAGGAGAGGCTTAGGAACCTCCGGGACATCGTTAAACGTCCCAACATCCGAATTATAGGGGTCCCAGAAGGGGAAGAAGAAGAGCAACAAGTGGAAAACTTATTTGAACAAATAATAAAGGAGAACTTCCCCAATCTGGCAAAGGAAATAGACTACCAGGACGTCCAGGAAGCTCAGAGAGTCCCAAAGAAGTTGGACCCAAGGAGGAACACACCAAGGCACATCGTAATTACATTACCCAAGATTCAAATGAAGGAGAGAATTCTAGAAGCAGCAAGGGATAAGGGGACAGTCACCTACAAAGGAGTTCCCATCAGACTGTCAGCTGATTTCTCAAAAAAGACCTTACAGGCAAGAAGGGGCTGGAAAGAAGTATTTGAGATCTTGAAAAGCAGGGACCTACATCCCAAATTGCTCTATCCAGCACAGCTGTCATTTAGAATGGAAGGACAGATAAAGCACTTCTCAGATAAGGTCAAATTCAAGGAGTTCATCATCACCAAGCCCTTATTATATGAAATGTTAAAGGGACTTATCTGAGAAGAAGAGGATCAAAAATAGGACAGTGAAAAGACATCAAACTCACAGCTATTAAGAACTGCACCTAAAACAAAAGCAAACTAAGCAAACAGCTAGAACAGGAACAGAACCACAGAAATGGAGATCATATGGAGAGTTAGCAACAGGGGCATGGGAGGAAGAGAGAGGGGGAAAAGGTACAGAGAATTAGTAGCATAGATAGTGGGTAGAAAATAGACATGGGGAGGGCAAGAATAGTATGGGAAATGTAGAAGCTAAAGAACTTATGACACATGGACATGAACTAAAGGGGGGGAATGTGGGTGGGAGGGGGTGTTAAAGGTGGAGGGGAATGATGGGGGAGAAATGGGACAACTGTAATAGCATAATCAATAAAATATATTTTTAAAAAAAGGTAAAGGGATTAAGCAAAAAAACAAAAAACAAAAAACAAAAAAACAAAAAAACCCACCTCAAAGACATTGCCAGGAAGAAAAGGTTGTGGGCTGGTGGGGCAGGGTAAAGATGAATAAATGATGACTGAAGGAAGACTTGATTTGGATGGTGAACAACAATACAATATGCAGAAGATGTATTATGGAATTGTACAGTTGAAACCTATATAATTTTAATTTAACAAATGTCATCCCAATAAATGCAATAAAGACAAACAACAAAAAAAAGTAGTCTCATTTGCCATATACAATCCATACTGAAAGAAGAAATAGCCAAAAATTAAATGGAGAGCTGATTCAGCCTTTTCCAGCCTGTGAACCCTACAATTCTCTGCCAATTCTTTATAAAAATAAGTTTGCTTTGTTTCTCTAAAGCATCATTTCAGCTATTTCATAATGACTAAAATTAAGGGCTGGGCTGGTCAATTTAACTGTCAGTGTGTAAAAGTTTTGGAATAAAAGTTTTCAAACTGTAAGTATTTCTGATGCTCTCAGAGTTCAGGCATATGAGTCCCTAAGTCTTAAAAAGCAAAAATTTTGCCACTGAATATCAGAACTTACCTCCTGGCTTTTACTATTATGCTTTCTAATATCTTGGTAGAAACATTAAAACAGGAGATTTACAAAGGAATTAATATATTTTAGATAACAGTGCCTGAGTGACTTCTTTAAATTAGTTCTCAAATTTTATTTTCCTTGGTTCTGAAGGTTTTCTATCTCAATATATGTTTATATTTATATAAACTTTTATGAAATAGATGTAAACCCAGTTCAATTTGGTTTTATTCCTTTTTTTCACTTGTTTCCCTTGAGATTCTAACTCAGCCAAATCATTGTAACTTAGGAAAAATTTATGAAAATCAGGAAATTGTCTGTTAGGCACCTTGTATCAGATAAAAATTTGTAAATATGTGATTGAAATAAAAACAATAAATATGTTAGTAAGACGCAGAGTGGCTGTCTTTCTAGCGATGACACAAAAAGAAGAGAGTATTAGCAAATAGTCATCATATACAGATTTTAGTCTCTGTAGCAGAAAAAATGTAATGTTGAAATGGAGAGAATTCTAGATGGTATTGACAAGATTTTTAAAGGTGATAAAATATTTGTAATGTTACTTTCAGGTATATGAATTTGTTTTCTTTAGCTGAATTTGGAGAATTATGAACAAGTTCTATTTTGTCCATTATTTTCCCATTTTAAATGCATACTCATCAAGATCTTCTTTGTACTGTTTTTTTAAGCAGTTTGATTTAGGTGTTCAATATAGTCTTCTTAGTTAATAAAATGCAAATGCAGGAAAGGAACAGATTTCAGTGCTCTGGTAGCAGAGTAATAAAAAACAGAAGAGTCAGTGCTTATTCTCATTTCATATTTTAAAGACATTCATCTATCTTATGAGTTTTTAAACAGGCAATCCTTTTTATGCATAATGTCACAATATTTTTCATCCAGGAAATACATATAACTTTCCTTGACTATTTAAATACCTTCTGAGCAGTTCATAAATGTACTTCAAGAAAAATTATAATTTTATTTCAGTATGTATTAGACTGTCATTCATTGTTCCAGAAAAGGAGTTTTGCCTCCTCTTACTCTATATAAAGTACATAGACATTCATCTTAGCTTATAAGGCAGTTAAAAGAAATGACAGATACCCAAATTTACTGATCTCTACAATATTAGATAGGAGTTATGAAAAGTCGTTTATAAAGGCCCTAGCTGGTGTGGCTGAGTGGATTAAGTTCTGGCCTAAAAACTAAAAGGTCACTCACTGGTTTAACTCCTGGTTGGGGCACATGCCTGGATACAGGCCCAGTTGATGCTATATAATCAATGTTTCTTTCCCTCTCTTTCTCCCTCCCTTCCCCCCTCTCTAAAAATAAATAAAATCTTTTTAAAAAGTTGTTTATAAAGAACTAAAAGAATGTTTATAGAGGCTATCATGTTTGCTACCCTAGTGTTTAGGCTATTTTTATTTCTTGTTGAACTTATTTTTTTCTTGCACAAAAAATGATAATATTATAATAGCAGAACTTTAAGTATCACTTATGTTCTACCCCTAGAGAAAAAGCAGAAGTTCAGGATAAGTCTAGGACTGCAGTAGGAGAAGTGTGGCTGCCAGATCTTGAGGACCTGGATTGTCATTGCTAGTCCACACCCAGATTTTATCAGAACATAAGAGCATTCTCCCCTGACATGTTCCACCACCATGCTAATAAAATTCAGGTAAATCTAACCATGAAAGACAGCTTAGAGAACCATAAAATAGACATACTTTGTGGTGAATAGCTAAACAGTAAGAATGATTGGAGTCTAGCTAGAGCAAAAAATGAGAAAAACCCTGACAAACTATCCCATACTCAAAAAACAAGAAATTAAATTTATAAGAATTTCAAACCTCAGCTGAACTACATGTTTCCAATCTAGTCAAACTTTCTGACTCCAATAATACAACCCAAAAAGTGCAAGCCTAGCAGACAAACAAGCGTTCTCATACCTAAGAAGAATATGCATTAACTTCAGTTCCTACTCTCCAAACATGATGTTTGTTTTTTTTTTTTTTTAATTTTTAAAAGATTTTTTATTTATTCCTAGAGAGAGGAGAAGGGAGGGAAAAAGAAATGGAGAGAAACATCAATGTGAGGTTGCTGCTCATGTGCCCTCAACTGGGGAACTGGCCCCCAACCCCGGCAGGTGCACTGATTGGGAATTGAACAGGCAACCCTATGGTTCTCAGACCAGCGCTCAATCCACTGAGCCACACCAGCCAGGACATGATATTTGGTTTTCAAGAAAAAAGTGCATGCCACCAAAAACACAGCTTGTATCTTCAGGACAAACACAGTCTGAAGATGCAAACCAGACTCAGATATGATACAGAAACTGGTATTATAAGACATGGAATTTTAGGAAATATGATTAAAATGTTAAAGGCTCTAATAGAAAATTAGACGACATGAGCAATCATGTAAGTAAATTAAGCAGAAATATAAAATAAATATAAGGATCAAATGGAAATAATAGAAATAAAAAAGCAAACAGAAATTGAAATGAAGAATGTCTTCAATGGGCTTGTTATTAGACTTGACACAAATGAGCAAAGAATTAGTGAACTTGAAGAAAAACTAAGAGAAATTATCAATATTGAAATACACAGAGAAAAAACAGAACTCAAGAGTTGTGGGTCAGTACCAAACACTTAAAATACATGTAATTGGAATCTTAGAAAGTAAAGAAATAATGAGGCCATAGATATATTTGAAACATCTATTTTTTTCCAAAATCAGTAATAAACACCAAAACACAATTTAAAGAAGCACAGAGAACAGTGAACAGGGTAAAGGCCAAAAAAGGCTGTATGTGGGCATAAAATATTTAAACTGCTGAAAACCTAATGCTAAGATAAAATCTTGAAGGCATTCTGATTTTAAAATGCCTATAGTGGAAGAAGGGTAGGAAGTATAACAGACTTCTCAAGAAAAACTTTACAAGCAAGAAGGTAAAGGAAAGAATTATTCAAAGTCTTAGAAGCAGCAAAAAAAAATCAACACATTATTTATACCCATGTAAATATTCTGCAAAAGAAAGATAAATAAAGGCCCTCTCAGAACAACTAAAATAGAGAGTTCTTTATTATCAGACTTCCTCTAAAATAGATGTTTAGGGAAGCTATTTAGTTAAGAGGAATATGATATAGAGCAGAAACTTGGAGCCACCAAAAAAAAAAAAAAAAAAAAAAAGACGTGTATTGGACATAGAAAAAATGAAAATAAAATACGATTTTTATATTTCTCTTTTACTATCTCTGAAAAAACTGTCTGAAGCAAAAATAGTAATAATCTATTTAGTCTTTAGAGCATATTTAAAGCTAAAAGCAAATGATCATATATTACTACCATTTTAATAATGAATTAGGTTTTACTAGGTGATTAGAATAAATTACATAAAGTCCTTTTGTATAAAGAGAGCAAGATGCAGAAACATGTAGATTATTATATTTAGGCATTTCTAATAATCAGTTTGTAAATTAGGTAAATTGAAATTGCTTTTTTTTTTCTTTGCTGTATGTGGCACATCTTATATCTTTGACCTCTGATAGATAAGCAGAAAAAATAAAGGCAAAAATATTTACAATTGTTTCAGTAGATTAACTCCTTAATTTTTTGTTTCTATCCAATCTCCCTTTCATCTTATATCCATATCATTTTCATTACTAATTAACATTCTCAACCTAATTTATACTTTTCTATAGTTTTTTTTTTCCATCCTTATATAATCATAGAGACATAGAAAGACAAACAATAGTAGCAAATCCTCACTTTATACTAATTGTATGAGACCTTGTTCCAGGAATTTAAAAAATATTGCTTCACTTAACATTAGGATAACTCTATCACTTAGGCATTTACTATCATCTCTGTTTTTCAGATGGGAAGACTGAGCTATAGAGATAAAGAAGGTTACGCAAGGGCACACAGCTGGTAAATTACAGATTTGGAATTAACATGTAGGTCACGAAGATCCAGAATCTGAGTTTTTAACTGCCATACTATATTCCTTTCAGTGCCTTCTAGCCAGTGCAGACAAAATTAGTCAGTCTTCTGCCATGATACAGTCATAGATAAAATTTCATCTCATATGGTATCACTTCTCAGATAACAATGTAGAATAAGTAACTAGAGAGATCTTTTAATCAAATTGTACATTACATTAGGTTAATTAAATGTAACTTACATAAGAAAAGAGTTACTGTTTTTGGTAGAATAAGGGGAAGTTACTAATAGACTAAATACAATATTGATGAAGTTTTTTATTAAACTGTCTTATCTAACTATCTTCACTGACATGACTAATTTTGTCTCTGGTAAATTACAGTCTAAATTGTTATTTTTAGTAGCTCTTTAATAAGACATTCTAATGAATGAAATTTGGAAACCAGCAAGACTAATAAGCAAATGTATCTCAATATATTTAAACAATGTTGATGAGTTTATCAGATATAAATGTAACTGCACATTTTTGAGTTAATACTGAGACTGACTTTTTTTCTTAATCTAAAAGTGTAAACACAGCTATACACATGCTATGAGGTATGTGGTCAAGAGAAATTTTGAGAATGTTAATAGAATTAAGCAATTTTAGATGAGTTTTTTTTTTTTAGCAACTATGTCACAGACTCTTGTATTTGAAGTGAACATTTAAATGTCACTCCAATGAACATAGATTTTATTTGAATATCTCAAGATATTCAATGAAATTCATTGATTTCTTTGTATTCACACTTTAAAACAACACAATTTAAATCCAATCACATATTCATTAGACTTCTGTCTTAAAAATAACTTTCAATATTAAAACTAATCAGAACAATATGGTGGAGATATAAAAATAAATATAAAATTTGATTAAATTGCAATTTTATAAACATAAATTAGTATTTTAATTTATGTATTAGCCATATTAAAATTGGGGTTGGATTTTAGTTCTATTCGAAGACTTTTATTTTGCCTTAGTCAAGAATATTTTAGATTTAAGAAATAGAAATCAACCCAAGCCACTTTAAAAGAAGGAAACAAGTGAGATGAACACATACAGTGGGGTAAAGTGGAGGGGAAAGGTATGTGAAGATACCTTGTCACCTTGCAGACAGCAAAACCAAGTGGGGGAGAAACACAGTGGGGCCCCCTGAGATACTGCAGGTGAAGAGCCACTGGGACCTGGCTCTCATTTTTCAGGCATTCTCTGTGAAGTGTCTTATTTCATCTACATCATTCTCTCAGCAAACTGGATTTCCCTTCTCCATAATCTCATCAAGAAATGCCTATTGCAATAAAATTCACTATTGTATTTTCTCTTGAGTTTAACACTATCAGAAATTGGCTATACTCTTAATCAGCAAACCAGATTCTCAGAAGGAAACATCTGCCTGGTCAAGTTGGTATATTTATCTAGGATTTAGTAAAACCCATACATGTTTATATTTTTTTCTTAAAATAGTTTTTTTTTTTTAATTTTTGCAGTATACAGTGTGATATATATATAAAGGGAAATTAAAGAAATAAGAAATGATTTAAAATATTTTTTAGAAAAAGTAAAGGAAGAGTAATTATTTGAGAGAATAATTCAAAAATTTCAGTGAATGTTCTTTGGAGAAATTGGAAAAATAAAATTTGAATACCACATATATTGTACATAAACAAAGCAAATATGTAGCAATGACTAATTAATGTCTAACTTACTTCATTGTACATAGTGGATACTGGAAACAATGTTTCTTGATAAACAGAAATTTCATTAGATTTTATTTTTTAGGAATTTATTAACTCATATTGTCATTCAAATAGAAAATAGTTGAAATTAAAGTGAACTTAAAAGTATTAGGAAATGATAACTACTAATTGGGCTATATATTCTTTTTTATTGCTGTTCAATTACAGTTGTGCCCATTTTCCCTCATTAGCCTCCCCACCTACCTGTTCCCACCTCCCGCATTCAATCTCCCCTTCCCCCAATCATCTTTGTCCATAGGTCCTTTCACCACCTGGCTTATTTCACATAGCATTATGCTCTCCAGTTCCATCCACGCTGTAGCAAATATCTTCTTTGTTACACCCTTTGCAAAACAAAATAAAATTTATGTAAATACATTGTATACTCCGTATCAATAAGTAAAGTATAAAAAGTTTTCTGATTCATTGTTTATTCGTATTTTTTAAATAGTTTATTTTAATTTATAAATTCCAGAATAAATTTTCTGAGAATAAATTTTAAATTTGGAAATTAAATAATACGAATTCATTAATATAAAATATCAATGAATGTAAATTTTAAATTTATTTAGCCTTATTCATTCGTTACAGGGTTTTAATTAATATTGTAATTGAATACCTTCCAAAATTTGCTTTTAAAGCTGTTTATTTTCAGTCTGTAAATTACTCCCTCTGATAATTACAGAAATATTTAAAATTTGTGCTTTCTTCAAACTTTGTGTTAATAATACCAATGTAATTTACTTTAAAAAGAAAAACAATGTTCCAAACATAAATAAGAGTGGTATTGAAATTGTGCTGAAAAGGAATTAACTTTCAGATGTATACTATTCAGATGTAACCATCACATGTATACTATTTCAACTGATCTTCTAAATGGTCTTTTAAGTGAAACTGCAATAGAGTAAATATATAAGCATATATACATACATAAACATAATCAGTCTTATTTCAGACATCTAAATTGCATTTTAAAAATTAGATATTTTCACTTATTAGACTTGAGATATTTTTTTGTTGTTTTATTGCAAATTGCTAAAAAATATATAGAACTTTTATTAGCTATGCTGATAGATCTTTTTTAAGAAGATTTGCCAGTTTGAACTATATGATTATTTCAAAAATATTCTGTATTTTTTGGATTAAGTTTGTAAAAATCCAGTATGAATGTAAGAGTTGTAATCTATTATTAGGACAAATCCATTATTGTTTGTTGTTAAAGCAAATAACACATCACACCAACATAAAAAAGAGTAACGACTGCTATAATATTTTTACCTGCTGAATCTAAAACTTTCAATTATACCCACTTTAATATTAGTTTACTACTATTGTAAAGTGTCATCAGATAATCTAATCTCTTTAATGCTCTTAAATAATAGTCTGTATTCATTCATAAGTGACACAATCATAGGGGTCCTCTAACTTGGCTACATAATAGAATCATCACAGAGCTTTAAGAAATGCTCACATCTAGCTCCTATCCCCAGAATTTCTGTTCAATTCATCTTGCATATGCCCCAACATTAGAGTTTATAAACATTCTTTAGGTGATTCTAGTGTGTAGCCAAGTGTGAGAATAACTTCAATATGGGGTTTGCCACTTACATTCAAAATATGAATTTTAAGAATTTACTCTTTTTAAAACTATGACTCAATTTTCCAACTCCTTGTATTCTTCTCTTATGAAACAACAATATTTTATTATGTTTTAATAACAGATTTACTAAATATAATTGGCATACCATAAAATTAATCCTTTCAAAGCATTCAATTTAGTGTTATTTGTGTATTCAGAGCTGGGCAACCATCACTCCTAATTTCAGAATATTTTCCCTACCATGAAGAACTGCATACACATTAACAGTCACTTTTCACTCCTCTTCTTTTTTCCCAGCCTGTGATAAACACCAATTCACTTTTAGTTTTAGTGGGTTTGCTTATTTTGGACATTTCATATAAATTAACATATATTATATGTAGACTTTTGATATTAGGTAGTTAAAATGTATCAGTACTTTACTCATTTTTATTGTTACATAATATTTTATTGTATAGCTATACCACATTTTGTTTATCCATTAATTGGTTGATGGACATTTTGGTCATTTTCACTTTTGCTATTATGAATAATTCTATCATCGTTAGTATACAGATTCGTGTGTGAACATATGTTTTAATTTATTTTGGATATATACCTAAGATTTTAATTATTGAGTCATATGGTGATATTATGATCACTTCATTTGAGGAAGCTTCAAGCTGTTTTCCACAGCAATTAAACAATCTTACAATCTCACATCATCTCTAACACTTGGCATTATCTTTTTTTTTTTTTTTTTTTTTTTTTAATTTTAACCATACTGGTAGTATATCATTATAGGTTTGTTTTCATTTCCTAGTGACAAATGATAATGGGCATCTTTTCTGTGCTTAGCAGTTATTTCTATGGGTTTTATTTGTTTGTTTGTTGGTTGGTTGTTTTTTTTTTTTTTTGAGAAAATGCATACTAAACCTTATGCTCATTTTTTAAAATTGGGTTATCTTTCTTTTTACATTTGAGCTGTAAGCATTCTTTACGTGACTTTGATAATGCCCTTATTAGATGTAGAATTTGAAACTATTTTCTCTCATCCTGTGAGTGATCTTTAATTTTTCTTCTTAATGTCCACCTTCATGAAGAAGCTTACAAGGTTGTCTTTTCTCTTAACCATCACCAGCATTTGCTACCCTTGTCTTTCCAATATTAGACATCCTAACAAGAATGAGATGATATCTCATTGTGGTCATTATTTGCTTTCTCTAACATTTTTCTGTTTCAATGAAGTTCAATTTATCTATATATTTCTCTCATTTGTGCTTTTTGCATTATATATAATTATGTATATATAATTGTACTATATATGTTATTATATATAATATAATTCATCTTGAGATATCTCATTGCTTTGAGATATTTATATATTTATCACTCCAAAGTAATGAAAATATACTCTTTGTTTTCTAATTTTAGTTTTATTCTCCCCCAGCTATATTGAGATATTATCCACATATAACATTAATTAATAAATTTAAGTTGTACAATGCAATGATTTAGTATATGTATATATCACAAAATAACTTTCACAGTAAGGCTAGTAAACACACACATATTGATAGTTACATTTGTGCGTGCGGCTTATGAGAACTTTAAAAATCTACTCTTTTAACAACTTTCAAATAGACAGTAGTGTATTCTTAATTATAGTCACTATACTTTATATTACATCACCTGAATTTTTCATTTTATAGCTGGAAATGGTAGCCTTTGAACACCTTCAGTATTGTTCCTATCACCCACCCATGCCCCTGGCTACCATCAGTCTGATCTGTTATATATACTCTACATATAACTGAGATCAATAGAATTTTTCTTTCTTTAACTGACTTATTTCACTTATCGTAATTCCCTCAACATTCATTCATGTTGGCTCTAATGGAAGGATTTCTTCATTTCTCATAGCTGAATTACACACACACACACTTGTATCACATCTGCATCCACCCATTTATCAATTAGCATGTAGGTTTTTTCCATGTCTTGGCTGTTGTAAAGAATGCTGCAATGAACTTAGAGATGCAGATACCTTTGTGAGATAATGATTTCATTTACGTTGGAGATGTACCCGAAAGTGAATTTGTTGGGTCATATGGTAGTTTTATCTTTAATATTTTTGGAAAAAATCAACATACTGTTTTTCATAGTGGCTGTACCAGTTTACATATTCATCAGCCTTGTACAAGGGTTCTCTTTTCTCCTAAATCACTCCAGATTTATCACTATCTTTTTTGATATTAGACCTCCTAACAAGTGTGAGGTAATATCTCATAGTGGTTTTTATTTGCATTTTCCTAAGATTAGCATGTGAGTATCTTTTCATCTACTTTTTGGCTATCTCTATGCATTCTTGAAAAGCATTCAGGTCCTCTACCCATTTTTAATTGTATTATTTTTTTCTACTGAGTTCTAAGGGTTTCTTGTGCATTTTGTATGTCAACCACTTATCAGATATCTGGTTTGCAACTATTTTCTCACATTATATAGGTTTCCTTATTATTTTATTAATTATTTCTTTTGCTGTGCAGAAACTTTACCGTTTGATACAGTCCTATGTGTTTACTTTTGTTTTCATTGCTTGTGCTTTGAGGTTTGTATCCATTAAATCACTGCTAAGAACCATGTCAAAGAGCTTTTTTTCCCTAGGAGTCCTATAGTATTAGGTCTCAGATTTCCATCTTTATTTGGGACTTCAACACATCAATTGGGAAGGGGGCTCAGTTCAGCCCGTAACATCCCCGTATGATTAGGCTCCATGAGGACCTGGCATACCTCTGTCTTGTCTATATTTTTATGTAGTTTTTGAACAAATGAATGAAAATCGGTAAATGACCATTTCCCCATATATGAAAGTAAGTTGTGACTTTATTTTTATTTATAATATTGTCTAAAGCAGACTGCTTCAGTCTATAAACAATTGAACAGCTTAAATCAGGTAGAAATATATTCACAATCTAAGACAACGATAGTCATTTTCAAGCTAACTATAATATTTTTAAAAGATTTTATTTGTTTATTTTTAAAGAGAGGGGAAGGGAGGGAAAAAGAAAGGGAGAGAAACATCAAGAGAAACGTGTATAGGTTGCCTCTCGAATGCACCCTCATGTGGGACTGAACCCGCAACCCAAGCATGTTCTTTGATTGGAAATGGAACAGGCAACCTTTTGCTTTGTGGGACAAAGCCCAACCTACTGAGCCACACTGGTCAAGGTGCTATCTATAATATTAACATCACTATGATGAAAACTTTCTCAGTAATTTTCTATTTTCTCTACTTAAGGGTTTTAAGAAAGAGTGCCATGAAATTAGGGGAAAAAAAAAACAATGTGATTAGATTATTCCAACCCGTATGTTCCTGAACTATATTTTGGAAGCTTGTTCCATAAGAGACCTAAGTTTATGCTCTTCTTGAGCTCTTCTTCTTAACAGGCAATCCTTTTCCTGACAGATTTTTTTATAACAGCTCCCATATAAAAATTGGCTCTTTAAAAGTTCTTCATATTTGCATTTTGTTTTAAAAATACAGAAAAGGAAGTATATAATTATATTTTAAGAGCACATAGGCATGCATTCAAAAGAATCCCAATGTACTATATAGTTAAGAACTACACAAATTTCATGAAGTATTCATCTGTGCATGCATTGCAGTAAACTTTGTATTAAAGTATAATATTCATAAGAAAAGTATCCAAGTGTTAAGGATACAGCTCAATAAATTATCATTAAATAAAATACAACTGGCATCCAAGTAGCTCGCCCTAATGCTCCCTCAAGTTGATGATCTCATTCCAAGGTAACACCTATGGTGACTTCCATCCACTCAGAGATATAATTATGAATCCATATTGTGCACATAGCAATAGTTTGTATAGTATTCCATTCAGTAAACATATTTTAATTTATCCATCCTATTGTTGATGAGTATTTGTGTTGTTCTCAGTTTTTCTTTGTTTGACATACATGGTATTATTAGAATTCTTGTACATTTGTGTTATAAATATGTACCTATGTTGGACCTACACTTATAAGTAGAATATCTGGGTCATAATATATACATATTTCATTGTTAGTAAATTTTGCCAATAGTAGTCCAAAATGGTAATATAATTACCATATTTTGGAAAAATTAAGAAGCTACAGATTTAGCTGTTTTCAGCTGACAATATGCATCAACCATCCAACAAATGATTTATAACCTCAGATGAATCTGACTCCCATCCAACATGCCACCCCAACTCATTCCACGTGGAGAAGAGCAGAGCAGCCCCTACCAAACCAGCTGAAATTACATATTTGCAAGCAAATATATGTTTGCTATTTTTTTGATCCAGTATGCTTTGGAATTATGCAGTACTTGATAGTTAGAAAGGGGAACATTTTGTTGACTCGATTATAAGTAGTCATAGTGTAAGACTTACGATATCATTATCATTTGGGGCATGTATTGACAGTCATATATTTGGTAAATGTAACTACGAAATTTCCATGAGTTCCTGTCCATGTTAGACCTAATTCTTTTTTATTTTTAATTTTATTTGTTTATATTTCTATTATTTACGCTGTTACACTTCTTCCCACTTTTCCCCCCTTCCCTTCCCTTACCCAAACCCACCCACTCCCCACCTCTCCCTATCTCAAGCCAATCCAGTCCCCGCAGTGTCATGCTTGCCTAGGGGATGTGCATAAATGTTCATTGGTCAATCCCTTCACCATCTTTTATCCTGTCCACACCCCCTTCTTTCCAGCAGTTCTCAGCCTGTTCTGTATTTCTAAGCTTCTGTTACTATCTTGTTCATTAGTTCATTGTGTTCATCAGATTCCACATATAAGTGAGAGCATCACGTGGTATTTTTCTTTCACTGACTGACTTAATTCACTTAGCGTGATTTTTTCCTGGTTCATCCATGCTGCTGCAAAATGTAAGAATTTCTTCTTTTTTACTGCTGCATAGCATTCCATTGTATAAATGTACCACTACAAATTTATGAAATAAATTTTTATAGTCTCCATCAATCTACTGGTAAAACAGACTGGTTGATAAAGGTAATCCCCTTTGAGAAAGCTAATATTTTAGTTTTTACCCTTCATTCTGTGTTTCAGTTTTAGTTTTCATTTGGAATTTTGGGTGTTTTCAACTACTATTTATTGAAAATACCTTTAGCTTTGACTTGCCTAAGATCTTCTGTAAAACATCAGTTAACTTTCTGTGTGTATTTCAAACTCTATCCCATTCTATTTATTTATATTTCTATCTTTAATCCAACCAAACTGTTTTGATTATGATAATATGATAATAAATCTTAAAATCAGAAATTTCTGACAAATGTCTTTTATTCATTTATATAAATTTTACTACTGATTTGCTTTTTCTACATTAAACTCTGGAATGATTTTGTCCAGGATGGCATTAAATCTAATTTAGGGAGAATTTTCATCTTAGTGATATACACTTTTTGATGCATTTATTTATTTCTTCATTATTTTTTCAGCAATGTTTTATTGCTTTGAAGTTTGAATCTTGCACATATTTTGTTAAATTTTTCTTTCTTTATATTTTTTGCATTATATGACAGCTTTAGAATCTTTATCCTTGATTGTTTGTTGCTAATATATAGAAATATAATTGATATTTTCTACTCCATTTGTGTCTTGTGACCTTTCTTATTTCTAAACTCTTAGATTAATTATAGTAGAGTTTTTGCTTATTTGTTTTTCTTTTATACTTTATTTTTGTTCTCACCCAAGAACATTTTTTTTTTCATTGATTTTAGGGAGAGAAGAAGGGAGAGAAAAAAGGGAGAGAGAGAAACACTGATGCAAGAGAGAAGCATCAACCTGTTGCTTTTTGCACGTGCCCAGACAAGGAATCATAGGTGCCCAGATTGGGGATGAAACCCACAACCCAGGCATGTTCCCTGACTGGAAATTGAACCTGCAACCTTTTGGTTGTGTTTCAACCAAATCATTGATCATACTGACCAGGGCTCTTTCATAGTTTTCTACAGAGTTTCTTCACACACGTCTGCCCTTTGGCATGTCTAAATTTTTTTATTTGATACCAAAAACTAAATAGCATGTTTTTAGATGTTTGAAAGTTGAAATATTTATGTTTTACATTATAAAAGAAAATGTGGGGTTTTATTATAAAAATTAAATTATTTGCTGATTATTTTGGTTCATTTGAAATCTGATTTTAAACTTTACTAACACAGGATTAAAATACAGTCCTACCTCAGTACTCCTTGGCTTCAAATGTGTCAAAGTCTCCTCTTGCATTTTGAAGGGAGAAAAAAATGTCTCAACACTTGGTGTTTGCTGATAGCACTTGATGTAGAACTTGTAGGAGTCACAAGGCTTCCCCTCAGAAGAAAATGTTTCGCCTTTGGTGCTCGGTTTCAGCATGCATCACGAGTTCTGGAATGAATTGACAAATACTGTGGTACCACTTTAAATATTACCTCAGGGATATTTTAACCTCATGCAGCGGTGTTCCTCTTTGCGGTTTGCGATTGATCATTCCAGTTGATCATCAAGAACTCTCCATCCTAGCTGGTCAGAGCTTGAAAGTCTCTCCAACCTGTGTGAGCTCTGGGAATTGTTCAACTTTCAACTTTTTTTAAATTAAACAATGGTATATTTTATTTTTATATTTTATGCATTTAAATGGGACTTTGATTAGCTATTCTTGAATATTTTAAACATATTTGGAGAGGTGAAGTAGAAAATGATGTCACGTGAAGTTAGTGACATCAACCAAAAGTCTGAAGTGTTCATGTAGATACTACAATTCAGTTTTATTTTTTAATTAAAGAAAAAAAATATGCACATCAAACTTTATGGTAGTCAAAGCAAATACCTAGGATTTATGAAAATGTGGTTATTGGGATAATTCAACATCAAGTTTATACAGAAGGCCAGTATTAAATCCCAATTGCTCAAAAAGTTTGAAATATGTTATCTTCCTTAAAAGATGGAAGAAAATATTGAATAAATGATAATGATGCTTTACCTTCTGTGTGAATAATTGATAGAGTATATGACTTTCACCTATGTGTCCATCCCCTATGAAAATGGAAAAATAATATTTTAAAGGAAACTTAACAAGCTTTTCCTTTTTTCTTTAATTGAGCCCTTAATTCATGCCCATTAATGCCCTTTTTAACTGTTGTTCGAGAACAGTTGCCTCCATTTCCCCTCCCCCACCAATTCCCCTGCCCCACACATCCCTGCCTCCCACTCTCCTTTGGCTTTTTTCATGTGCCCTTTATACATGTTCCTAGATGACCCTTCCCCTGGTACTCCCGTTCAACTTCTATTGTGCATGTGAGAGGGTATAGTATTTCACTACATGCCTGTGTGCTCTAGTATACAACAAAGATCCTCTGTACATCTCTGAGGCAAGTTTCCCAGGTATCTCCTTGCTTGAACTCTTTACTATAATGTCCAGCTGCTTCAGTGTCCCCAGATGCCAATTATATCTTTTAACTCAGTGAAACCACCAGGGTCCTTTTGAGTCCTTGCTCCCTGTCCCTGAACTTCTGAAATTGCGTAGAGACTTAAAGCCAGGGCAGAAGGAGAGCTTACATCCTTTATTTTCATCTCTCAGGGATAATTTAACACTTCCTCTTGACCGAATTCTACTAACAGTAATTTCTTACATCTTTCTAATTGTGTATGGTATAAGTGCAAGTAGTGTCTATCCCACTCCAGCATGGCTCGCAAGTTAAATCCCGAATTACAGTTTATATAACAAAATCAATAAATTAAAACAAAATAAACATTAAGTATAATTAATTAAATTGTATTACACTAATCACTATTGATTAATTTTCCAATATCAGATTAACAGCACATTAAATACATATCTCTGAAATTTAAGATGAACAGTTGATCAAGGTATGTATCTTTAGATATGTGGATAGATAGATAGATCTAGATGTCTTTTACTGGAAAGATAATTTAACATTGTCTCAATTCATTCAAATATTGCATAAATATTTTAACATCCTGATGATGACAATTAATATATTTTGAAAAGGTATGGTGATCAGAAATGAAGCATAAAGGATAATAATCATTTATATTGCATTTGTAGAAAAGGTTAAAAATTCATAGGTGTCTAAATGATGATAAAATAAACCTGGTCAAAACAGTTTTTAATTTTTGAAAAACACATAAAATAAAAGCCCATCTTTTTGATAGCATGTGTTTAGCAAATGTATTTGCTGATATTTTTTTCATTATCTTCCTGTGACCTTCTTCAATGGTACTTTTATAATCAATGCTTAAATGCCTTACTTTGAACTAAGTACATGTATTAGTTGTTCTGCAAATAGAAGCAAGGATATATAGAATAGAAAAAAGTGAGGAGCCATATAAGCTCTTTTCTAATTATATGAAATAGTATTAAATATTTGTTTATGTAGAAGATAAATGTGAATTAAACAGGTCAATATAAGGATAGCTATATTTGTCTACTCCGAGTAAAATTGGAATTATACCTTATTTATGAGTACAATCATCAGCTATGGAAATTGTCCCTAGAATAATCCCCTCCTTTCTGTAGAATTCACAACTTTTTTTCAATATAACCATCTGTTTTCAATAAACTCTTCTGTGTCAATGCCAGGGAATATTATTTATTGTACTCAGAGTCTCAGTCAAGCGCGCATACAGGAATAAAACAATGTATACTCCAGTTGGTGCTTATGGTGACAAAGTATAACATCGAAGATTTGATCTGACACTGAGCATTTAAACACACGTTATAGTTTAATGCTGCATTACTAGAACTGTTGGGAACTTAAGAGATGAAGGTTGTGACAAGTGTGAGAAACACAATTATAATTAGGAAAAATTATGCATAGAAATAACATTCATGGCTTTAGCAATCTGGAAGCTTATTCATGACATATCCTTTTGCACATTTCTGACACATGACATATCTTCATCTTCTATCACTCTATTTGAACCCAACCAGGAGCAAATTTTGAAGTGTTTTGTGGAAGTTGGATGTGATATCTGAACACATTTCTGTGTGTATGTGTGCACACACATCTTTACAACATTAATACAATATGCAAAAGAGAGAGAAGTAGTGTAAATCAAAGTAAGCAGATGACATTACTCATTCTGAAGATTCGTTTGGGAAAGTATTTTGAATATTTCCCCAAATATGTTAGATTTTTCCTCCAAAATAATGTCCATCTCTACCCATATTTTTATTGTGGAAGAAGAACAATATAGGCAGATATAAGATATGCTGATAAAGGTTGTTATTGGCTGAATATGTGCTCCTAAAATCATATATTGAAGCCCTACCATCCAATTTGATCTTTATTTAGAAACAGGGCACTTAGGAAGGTAATTAAAGTTAAGTGAGGTCAGAAGGGTGAGGCCCTAATCCAATAGAGCCGATGTCCTTATAAGAAAAGGAAACACCAGGGTTCACTCCTGGGTACCCTCCTTCTCTCTCGCCGCACACGCACGGAGGATAAATCATGTAGAGACATAGTGAGAAGGCCATGGCCTACAAGTTGGGAAGAGAGGTCTGAGCAGAGACCTACGATGTTGACACCTTTAACAGTTCTTCAGTTCTGGTGTTTAAATCATCCAGTCTGTGATATTTTATTACGACAGCCTGAGCAAACTAATATATAAGTTGATGCTGTTCTATGTTAAAAACATTGATAAATAAATCATAAAGGTTCTTAAATATATCACCAAATTATTCTAATCAATGCAAAAAGAACTCTGATATTTTCAAATATAAACTACAAGAGTTCATATGATGGTTAATTATAATTTTTAAATACTTTGTTGTTCATTTCTATCCCTTGCATCCTAAAGATGGTTATCTTTTGTAGGAAATTACATCTGAAACCAGACTTAGCCATTAACAACAGACAATTTATTTTTGAGGCCAGAATTGACCACAGTAATTGTCAGGTAATTGTATAATTCTTACAATGACTCAAGCAACTTTTCCTCCAGAAACAAAATGGACCATGTTTAATGAGACACTAGACCACATAGTTTTATAGTTCTTATATGTGTTCATATCCTTTTAAGAGTATCCTTTTAAAATATGAATGAGTTTTATCACTATGCATAGTAAGGTTTGATTGTTTAACTAAATTCTGTGATAGCTATGTTAAAAATCAGAAATATTTAAGCAAATGAATGGGCTTATTTTAAAACATTATATTAAGTAATGAAATTTACTCCCTGACCTTTATAAATGTTGGTGGTAAATTAATGATCTTTTGAAATAGCTTCATAGGCCACTGAAAATTTATCTTAAAACAGTAAGTCCTCCTATTATGCAAAAGTATATCATTTGGAGAAAAAAGAAAAGAATTACAATAGCACATGAAACAGTTTGCATAAAACACTGATCCCTAAGACATTCCTAACGCTGCATTAGGATTAATCCCCACTAAAACCTGACAGTCCTGTTGGCCATTCATTAGACAGTCAAGGTCCCATGACACTCTTAGAAATAGCAAAGGTATTGACCCTCCAGTTCTGGCCTTACTCCAAATCTGTTAATTAAACCCTCCCAACCTCAGATTCCCCACGTATTTCTAATTAGGAAAATTATTCTTCATTTCTTTTTGATACTGCTATTGGGAAATGTTCTGGCACAAATCTCTTGTATCTGTTTTCCCTTGGACTTTAACTTCAACACAGCTTGAAATTTTGGATGAATGACATCTTTATATTTAAGGTGCTCTGCCCTCTAATAAGCATTCACCATTGGACATTTCATAGAACATGCTACTCAGATAAAACATGGCACCTTGCTTACATATTTTATTTTAATTTCTTAATCATAAAACATGATAAGAGAAAAGTAAATGGGAACTTCAGTACATTTTAATATACAGGGAAAAACATTCTGACAAGAAAGTAGAAGTTATGCTAATGAAAACAAAGTAATGAATTGACAATCTTTCTCTTTTTTTCCCACTGTTAAACTGGTACAATGGACTGTGTTGATGTGTGTGTATAAGGGGGAACAGATGAAATGACATATATTTAAACAGCCTTTGACATCAAGTCAGACACCTTGGCTTTTGCTCTGTAAATGGCACTTAACTATTTTTCTACTTGTTGCACATAACATTCTTTGTATTTTAGACAAACAAAATGTCTAAAAATCTAAAATGTTATAGACTAGACAAATGAAACCTACGCTAAAAGTTTGTGTGTATTATATTGACAAAATAATATCAGAGTACTAAACACTCCATTTTAAATTAATAAACTCCAAATGTTTAATCTTTATTCTCTGAAAAATGTGTTATTTTCCTGAACTAGTTGAAAATTATCCCTTTTTATCCCCTGATATGAAGAACATTTCTATGTCAATGTTTATCTTAGGAATGTATTCACAGTCCAGAAAAAGTTCAACCATTGTTAATATAATGAAAATGGTTTGTGCAATATCGATGTAATCTGGCATCCAAAGAGAGTGGACTGGAATGCACATGTGTGAACAATGACAATTTCACTGTTCTAGTCAGTGGGGGTGGTAGACACCATTGAGTGAGCCTGGGTACTGTGTGGCCATCACATTCAAAATGACTGAGCAAGTAGCACAAGAAATCAGCATCAGATTTTGCATTAAGCTTGAACATTCCACCTCAGAAACTATTTGGATGATTCAGAAGGCCACAGCTATGGGCAACTGGTAATTGGCAGCTTTGTCATGACAACATACCCACTCATGTATCATATCTTGTTCAGAATTTTTTTGGCAATACATCTAATTACCCAGGTGACTCGGTGCATACAGCCCTGAGTTGGCACCCTGTGACTTCTGGCTTTTTCCAGAACTACAATCACCTTTGAAATGGAAGTGATTTCAGACCACCGATGAGACTTAGGAAAATATGACAGGGAAACTGATGGTGATTGGGAGAACTCTGTGAGGTCCCAAAGTGCTTACTTTGAGGGCAACTGAGGTATCATTGTCGTATGTACAATGTTTCTTGTATCTTGTACCTTCTTCAATAAATGACTCCGTTTTTCATATTACATGGATAGATACTTCCTATTACGTGGCTGGATCCTTCCTGGAAAGACCATTCCCAGAAATATAATTGCTAGATCATAAAGCATTCCATATTTAATTTTTTGAGGAAGCTTCCATACTGCTTTCTGAGGTGGGTGCACCAATTTGTGTTCACATGAACAGTATGCAAGAATTCTCTTTTCTCCACATCCTCACCAGTGCTCATCGCTTGTTGCATAATTGTTGTTCCTGAATAAAATACTTTTCCCCCTAATTGTCTATAATTTACAAAATTAGCATTATTTTAAAATAAGTAAAATTTTATTTTTAAAATATTGAAAATACCCAAACTAATAGGATGTCCACATTGTTTAATCCTCTTTGTCTTCAAATCTGTGCTTCTTTCCCTCTCCCTCTTCTCCAGTGCATCCATATCAAGATGTGCTTATTTTCTGTCTATATTAACAATAAAGCATCCTTAAAATGAATAAAAAATTTAATTGCTTTTATGTCTTTAACTATATTGAAATTTTTCATTATGTATATATTTCCAGTTGTTTTCATGCAAGAGTAACTGTATACATTTTATTTTTAAATAACTTACACATTTATGTATAAACAACTAACTTTCTACAAACTGAGATGTCTTGAAGATAGTTTAAATTATAACCTGCCCTTAGAGAGAAAAAAAGAATAAATAAGAAAAAATATTAATGGCTAAGAAGTGAAAATCAGGAAAAGGAATTGAAAAAGCAAATACATCTAAAAACAATTTCTACACAAAGACACATTATACTCATTTCTTTCTCTGTATTGACTTTGTAAAACATCTGTTCCTGAAAAGGACTGTCACTTCCACACTTCAATCTATTAAATTGTGCACTTTCTTTATGGGGACATCTATTTCTACCTCTCTATGAGTAGTTCCTGAAACCATCAGTCACTGTGATCTCCCTTTTCTGAATGCTTATAGCACTTGAAACTGAACCAATCAATCTACCACCTGATTCCATGTTACTTTGTATTGTGGTTTAGTTTCTTGTATTGATTTTAACTTGTTTCTTCAATGTCTATTGTTCAATTGTAAGTGTTCAATTGTCAGATACACAATAGGTGCTTTAAAAGTTTCCAGTGATTCCAGAAGAACAAAACAGGTTGAAAAATTAAAGAATGTTTTAAGTCAACTGAGATTTTGGTAAACAGAATCACAATCAATTTACTGTGCTGTAATAACATGTTGGAGTCAAAATCAAACCCTGAGAATCAAACATATGTAAAGCCCTAGGAAAGGAAAATACTTTGTCTTTTCCTATGTCTGACTGTTTCTCTACTACTTATTCCTTCAGCTCTTCAGAATCCCACTGGAGACTGACTTTTCCTGAAATGTCTCACTATTAAACTGTCACTACCCCTTCCCTTTCAAACCATCAAACTCTTGATTCCTTCACTAGAGACAGATTATTTTTATTTAAAGAATAAAATGAATGAATGAAATGGTTAAACTAATTCAGATAATGTGGGTGGTTGTTAGGTTGTATTCATTCTAGCTGTGCCTTTGCTTTCACATGATACTTGGTGTCGCATCTCAGCACAACCCCTTCAAGTGCACGCATTTTCTTGGGACACCATTCTCTGTCTTCATCCAGGGTTTTTCTGCTCTCTGTTCTTAATACCTGGAATTATGCTTCTCTTTCATAAATGTCTTAATCAACTGAATACCTTTCTTTTGGTTTGCTTATATATAAATTAATGGATGTATATCTGGTAAAGTTTAAGGTTCCTTTTAATTCTAACATTCTATAATAGAATAGCTACATTGAGGTGACTACTTGCTGTATTCCAAGAACTCTGCAAAGTACTTATTATACAAGGCAAGTGTTAATGCATTTGTCACAAGAGGAACCTGAAATTCAGAAAGGAAATGGTGTAATTTCAAATACTCAGTGGATTCAGTGCTATCCTTTCACTAGATTACATTGAATCCTTTTATTTTCTATTCCATTCAAATGTTTTATGTATTCAAATATGTACTGTATTTCCTTAGTTTGACTGCAGGTATCTGTGTGTGGATACAAAAATAATTTAAACCAGGTTGAAATATAGGTAGTTCTGCCTTCTAGAAGGTGGCATTGGTATTTAAGTGGACCACTAAATCTTCATAGTGATTTTTCTAATGAGCCCAGATAGGAAGAAAGATTAACTGAAATTTTAAAGCCCTTGTCAATCACTGATAATTTCTTCTTTTATAAAATGAAAGTCTGAATTATTATCTTATTTTATGTGTGTATGATTGTTTTGCAAGGCAGTGCAATTAAATTAGGGTTTCATAATTCAAAGATAGAACCCAGGATCTGGAGTAGAAATTGTATGAATTTACTCTTCATGATAACAAAAATAATAATATAAATATTGAATTTCCAAGGAACCTGAGGTTAGAAAGGAAAATGAACAAAATCTTAAGCAAGTAAAGACAGAAAATAATATGGTTATAAATTGAAACTTGTGATCAGACCACATGGAAGAGGAAAAAAAAGAATTTCAAGAACAGGAATATATACTATTTGTCATGTAGGGTATGTGGAGTGGAGGTTTAGGTCATTAAAAACCCCAGGCAAAGGAAGTATATCACACATTTATGTGTCTTATGGAAGCGCTTGGGGAGAATCAAAGTAAAGGGGCTTGACATACATTGGGTTACGGTAAAAGCAGAAGAAACAAAAAGTGCAATGAAAAGATATTTGAAACATGGACAGAGATTACAAAATCGAAATTTTTTTCATAAATTGTAAGGATAACTGAATTGGAGCTGTCCAAGCACTCTCTCTCAGAAGATGGTGAGGGATATAAGGGAGATCAGAAGGCATAGCCAGCTTTTGGCAGGCTGGTAGCCATTTGGGTAGGTCTAAGTTCTTCATCCTGTGTATTGGGCAGTACCTTGTCATTATTTGACCCCTACCTTTTGTTTTATTTTGCTGGAATAAAGTTAAATAGAGAAATTGCACAAACACTTCTAAGTGAGTAGAAAAGTATATAAAATGCTTTCATATTTTAGTGCATTTCACATTCATCTTGGAAGCTAGTCAAAAAATTATATTCAAAGGCACCTAATTAAATTCTGATTAACTGGATCTGGCCTGAGGTTATGTTTAAAAATTTGTGCTACAACAATAAACAGTCAGGTTATGAGAAATGGTAAAAAATAATACTTTCTTGCAATAATTAGAAAGTAAAGTCCAACTAGAGTCATACAGGCATGGTTATTTCTCATAATTATTTTAAAATTATTAATATTTATTTAATGTATTAAATCTACTCTTTCTCCATTATATAATTGTGTTATTAACAAATAAGCATGTTGACTCATGCTTTTGTATTTTGAGAGCTGTGGAGAGCTAAAGTAATTTTAATTATGTGACCTTTTTAAAAAAGATTTTATTTATTTATTTTATGAGAGCTGGGAAAGGGAGGGAGAAAGAGAGGGAAAGAAACATCGATGTGTGGTTGCCCCGCGCATGCTCCATCGAGGGTGCCTGGCCTGCAACCCAGGCATGTGTTCTGACTGGGAATCGAACCAGTGACCCTTTGGTTTGCAAGTCCATGCTTAATCCATTGACCTATACCAGCCAGGGCAATGTGACTTATTTTTTTATGTAATTTAGATGAATAGTTTGCTGGGAATTTACTGTGATCCACATAGACTGAGTATGAAAATGTTTCTGAATATAGTATTTCTTATTATTATCACTAGAATATTTAAAAGTTTGTCATTTATTTAGTACATATTATGCTAAACACTGTATTAGCAACTTTATACACCATTTTTAATATTTTCCATACATCTTTTCTAAGAATCAGAATTCTAACCCATGCCTGACTCCAGATTTATGCTTATTCTTTTTACACAGTTTTTAAATTCATTTTTAGACATTTATCAACCATTTATTTTATGCCCTTCCTTATTTATTGATTTCTGTCATTTAATTATCTGATATCAAATAATTCAATTAGTATAGAAAGATAAAATATCAATACAGAAATCATTAAAACTTGCTTCTAAACATGTGAGGTTGATTGTTCAAATGTTTAAAGCAAATTCTGTGAAAATAAACTGTATTATTTGGTATCACAAATAACTACTTAGAATCACTTGGTAAAAGAGTTTTAATTTTCTGATTTATTTATATTTAAGATTTATATTAGCCAATTATAATGTAATGGGGTACTAAGCTAGAAGTCCCCCAAATGGAGAAAATCTGAGGGAAAAGAAGAGGAGGACCATTGAGAGTTATGATGCCTATCTAAAGGACTTGGCCAGTGGTTTTTTTTTTTTTTTTTAATTTATGGATTTTTTTATTATTTATATAATTTTTAAATTTTATTTTAATTGTTGTTTGTGTACAGTTTTCTATCTTTTACTCCCACCCCAGCCCACTACTCCAGCCCTCCCCACCTCCCTCCCATTTCCAACCCTCCCCCCCAGTGTTTGTCCATGTGTCTTTTATACTTGTTGCTCTAAACCCTTGCCCTTTTCCCCTGAAACTCCCTCCCCTCTCCCCTCTGGTGACTGTCAACCTGTTCTCAATGGCCAGTGTTTTAGTAATGTTGAAAGCTGTGCCTGCTCAGAGCCAGGGAGATGGGCAGGGCACTAACCATGATACAATGTAGCTGGAGGGGCTTGCTGCACCTGGTTGTGGCAAGAGCAGGAAGGTGTTTTTAGCTGTAGGTCACAGGACCAAGCCTGCTTGGATTAACAATGGTACTGAGAAAGGCAGAAGAGACCAGAGTGCTTCCAAGTGTAACCCAGTGTGGAAGGAGTTAGAAATGGGTGTGGAGAAGATCTGTGCTGGGATTTAAGTCCAGGCAAGGGGGCAGCCAGTCTTTCTCCCTCTCCCCACTGCTCTCTCTCCTGTCTCCTGTCTCTCTCCTGTCTCCTGTCTCTCTCCTGTCTCTCTCATCTCTCCTCTCTTTCTCCTCTCTCCTCTCTCCTCTCTCCACTCTCTCTCCTCTCTCTCTCTTCTCTCCCCCTCTCCCTTATCCTTGTGAGAGCTCTGGACCTTGTGAGAAGGAGAGTAGGAGATCCATGAGAGGCTCCCTTTCTCTCTTATGCTCTTGACCACACAACTTAAGGAGCAGAAAGGCAGGATGTAGCAGCAGCTCGAGGCCTTGGCCACATGGTTTGATGGTTTGAAAGGATGCAGAAGGTTTCCCCAGCCCACCACAAGAATACAGTGTTAGATGAAGAGGAGGAGCCTAGCTAGGTGAGCATGGATGACTGGAGGAAGCAAGGATACAGAGGGGAATCTGCCTGGCTACACTACAGACTTCTATTTCTTTTCCCAGGAGACAGCACCTCTGACTGTCCTGGTTTAGCAAGGGGAGGTAGGACTGTGTGTTTGTGGGTGTGTCTTTGTTTCTAAAGGGAGTGAGATTTAATGGCAGAATTCTACCATTATTCTAAACCTATGTAACTTTTGAACAAATAGTTCCTTTCCTTTTCATGAGACTCTGGAATTGAGAGTCACAGTTCTTATTGACAGCAGGCAATAGAATCCAGAGGAATAGAACCAAATTGTTCTATGTTAAATCTAAAATCCCAAATATTTAATGTTAAATCTAAATCCCAAATATTTTTAATAAATAAGAGCTTAATGATATTTCACATTGTTTCCAGAAAGCTTTCCTATTAAAAATAAAGACTATGAAGATACCAACTATTATTTAAATCAATCAGCATTATTTGCTTCCAAATTACAAAAAGAGAAATGTATTACTTTTAAATATATCTTAGAACACTTACACACATCTCAGTTTGTTCTATGTATGTGTAGCACCTGACTTGTCGTCTCTGTTGTACAGTTATAGGTTGTAGCATGTGTGGTGCCTTCTAGCATTGAAAATATATTGTAGTAAAAAGATTTCTAAGTAAGTCAGTTGGTATAGTTGTTGTTTGTGGGCAATCATTAGAAGAGGTCCCAGATACTGGAGTGTTTGGATGCGCGAGTGTTGAAATATGCAGCACGTATTTCTTTGCAGCATACCCTGCTGTTAAATATAAAAACAGTTTTACTGCAGAGAAACCTGGACATATTAGCAGAGCTTAATGTCTATGGAATAGCCAGAAATATTGAGCTAATATTTTCAGCCTCTATTATTTTGAAAACTTATTCTAAACACAAAATTGAAAGTAATAAGAGAATATGTACTATAAATTTGTTGTAATCTCAGGTTATTAAATTTGGCATAATGGTTTTATAAGCAGAACCATATTAAATTTGTTCATTAAGGAAAACTAAGAAAAAATCAAAAACTGTGAGAAAGAAGATAAACATATAATAGAAACAGGGTATGCTGAGGGACTCAGATTTGTAAAGCAACAGTACAGCTTCAAAAAATGGTTTGATAAGTAATAGGTTTATTCATTTGAGTAATTTACTGCTAGATCTAGGACTCACGTATAATCTCGAAAGTATCCTAAGTACATGTAACTATGTAATGGCATTGAAAACACAGCATTTTACTTAAAAATTTATTGAAGACAATGCTAGCTTTAAAGAAAATTTGAATTTTTCCCAAAATTTTAATATTTTTGCAATAGCTTACCCATATATATGTATATAAAATAAAACCCATAGTTTGTATTTAATAAAATAGGGTGAGCTTATGTTTATAATGTAAATTAATAATTCCCAACAAATTTAGGGAATTAAGATCCCCAAGTTTAAAAGGGAAAAGTTTGTCCACAAGTCTTAGAACTTCTGCATAAAATTAATATTCTTTCTGTGAGTGACATGCCTATAACTCTTACTACCAAAAGACTAATATTTAATATCACTCAGAATTGAGAGCTGATAAAAAGCACTTCTGAGTGACATAAAATCATGACAATACTTCCCACACTACTTGTTATAACCAAGTTAAAAAGACTATTTTATGAGACCATCTGGAAATAGAGAAAGATTGAAAAAATCATATCTGGATTAAGTTATATTGTTGAATTCATATATTCCTGAAGTAAAATAGGTCTTATATCATTGGAATCAATTTTTTTAAAATTTCTATGGCACACACATGTTACACATTTATGTAAGTAATTCTGATTTGAATGTTCCAGTAAGAGTTTAAAATTTACATAGGATTTTACTTATTATATTGTTTTCCCCAACATTGAGTATCTTCTTAATATTCATTTAGAATGGAAAACTCAAGTTTATTTTTATAGCATGGCTAAAATCAAATATGGAAATGCTTAGAAATTTTTTGTAAAAGGCAGAATTAGATCCCATTATATCCCCTTGGAGTTAGGCTCCTTTCATTTTTCTGATTCCAGTTCTCACACAATGCTTAATACCTATGGCATGTACATGGCCTGGCACAAATAATGCCCCTTTTCATCACAAAATCTTTTATTTAAAAAATAGTAAGTATGTAATTCAGTAACATAAAAATATCACACTCAAGTACACCATATGATATTTTAGGTAATGTTCCAATTAATACTATAAATTATTGCAACCATATTATTACCCAGCAACCACACTCAAGCAAGTGTTACTTCTACGGGACCCTGCATTCAAAGATGAATAAAAAAACATTCTAGAAATGAAGGAGGTCACAGTATACCAGGAGTAACATGTAAACAAATAATTTTAATAAGTATTGTAAGAACTGGGTAAAAATCTAAATAGAGTATAGTGGTGAAATAAAAGATGCAGCCATATAAGAAGTCAGTCTGTAGAAAATCCAGCTATTGTTAATAAAATGAGGAGGATTTGCGTGACATCGATGTAACCTGGCAGCCAAGGACAGTGAACTGGGATGCATGCATGTGAACAATGATGACTTCACTGTACTAGTCAGTGGGGGCAGTAGATGCTGTGGAGTAAGCATGTGTACTGTGTCACCATCACATTCAAAATGACTGAACAAGTAGAGCAATGAACCTACATCAAATTTTGTGTTAAGCTTGAAAATTCCTCCATAGAAACTAATCGGATGATTCAGAAGGCTTTCAGGGATGATGCAATGAGTGCAGTGCAAAAAACTAAATAAATAAAAGTGTGGCACAAATGCTTCAAAGATGGTCAAGAATATTGAAAGTAATCCATGTTCTTGAAGGCCTAGGGCAGGCAGAACACCTAAGAATGTTTGACATGACTTAGTCTCCCTACAGCCAAATTTGATGCCGTACACCTTCTAGATTTTCCCAAAACTAAAATCACCTTTGAAAAGGAAGGGATTTCAGCTCCTTGGGTGGGATTCAGGAAAATTCTGACAAAAGATTTTGTAGAATGTTTTGAACAGTGGAAGAGACACTGCGAGAACTGTGTGAGGTCCCAAGGTACCTACTTTGAATGGGACTAAGGTATCATTGTCCTGTGTACAATGTTTCTTATATCTAGTACCTTCTTCAATAAATGTCTCTATTTTTCATATTACATGGCTGGATACTTTCTAGACAGACCTCCTATTTCCTATTTTTAAAAAAACAACTAATGATCTCAGAACATAGGTGAGAGTGGTGGTTTTGTCTCCTGATACCATGGAGCTATTTTTGTGTGCATATCAAGAGATGGTTAATTGATTATGTGACAAATATAACACATTTAGATTATACCTTTGGACTCAGTGATAATAGAGAGGGAAGAGTGGTTGCTCTATTTTAGAATAGGAAAGAAACAAAAAAAAACATTTTTACTGGAATTGCTAACTTTCAAATCATGCAATATTGTTTTGAATTTCAGGATAATTCTAGCAGCTAAAGCTTGTGTGTTGTTGATAGCGAGGGGATATCTTTTGATAGTCTTTTTAAAGCTATAGGGCCACTTAGAAATTTTTGTTCTCTTTTGATATTTAGGAGGAAAAATATGTAAAGATGTTCCCTGGGGTAAGATAAAACCGAACAGACCGGTTGCTGTCTCTTCCAGACCTCTTCCATGATCCAAAGCCTCCAATGGCCTCCACGTGCAATGATACAGGTGCTAACTATAGTAAACCTATCTCTTTTCAACATTTTAGAGTAACAGAAGGATAATTAGCTAAAAATGAAGAAACTCTTTTTTAAATTACTGACTTAATTTATATTTGCAATTCAATTCAATTCAATTCTCTATCTGTCCAGCCAGGTACCTATGAAAACAAAACAAATGAAAGCAATCTGCCTTTGAGAAGGAATAAATATGTGTATATATAGAGGGAGATGGAGATGAAGAAGGGAATAGGGACTTTAAAGACATTAAGAGTTTAAGAGAGGCTTGACACTCTCAACTGGTTACTACAGCAACAGTTTTATTATTGTGTAAGTTCATGGTATTTGTGAGTGTACAGTTTGCTTTCTGTCTGCAAACAAAAAGAAAAAAGAAAAAAAAACTTTTAAATTATTTTAAGAAGCTATTCTTTGCACAAGCACATTTAATAAATATTTATGTATAAATATTGCACACAATATGTGTGTATTTATGGACTACATTTTATTTTAGAAATTGATTCTTCAAGAAGCAAAAGCCTTTTCAATATGGTTTCTCTGAATAATGAATTAACCTACTCACTTAAAATATCATATATATATCTTTTAAAATACTTTAATAAATGAGAAAAATTCTAGACATAGTAATATATACCATATATTTACTATATATTGTAAATTTCAATGTTTACTCACTATCTTATAATTACCTCAATCCTCAATGCTAATTCTTATGATAGGCAATGATATCAAAAGATAAACAAAACAATTGTCCTCAACCATGATGGATTTATAACCTGATGAATAACAAATCACATATACATGTTATTTAAATTCGCTTACTGTAAAAACTCATCTAGAAAATAGATTAGTTCATGAAGGTACTATTTCCAGCAATATGTAAACTCATGGAGTTTATATTGTAAATGCAGTATGTGATGGTTTAACTGTTCTTGTTTGGAAATGTTACAAATGAACATCATAACTGGTGATAATTTGTCTACTTATATTTTACATTACATTATGCTGGCTCTACTTGTCCTAGGCAAGTTTAAGCTTGTATTTGACATTCTTAGAAGAATAACTTAAAATAATAATGTACAAAATAGAAAGTGTGACAGAAAACTAGGTAATGAGGTTAATTTTTCAAGGTATGTGCTTGAAGTCATGGACCAGGACTTCAGCAGCTTCTTATACTAGATATGGGAAGTCTCAAAAAATTGTTTTCTGACATAAGGATGAGAACAGTCACATTATCTACAAAACTCATATTGTAAACCTATCACAGAGCTACCATTCTGAACTGATAAGGTTGTCCTATGAGAAAAGGGCTCTTGGTTTCATTTTATCCCTGGCGGAGGAGCAGGGTGAAAGACAAGATGCTATAGATGGATGCAAAAAGCTAATACATTTCCAAAGTTTTTAATTTTATTTTTCAATTACAGTTTCATTCAAAATTATTTTGTATTAGTTTTACATGTATAGCATAGTGGTTAGATAATCATTACCTTACAGAGTATCCCCTGGTATTTTTAGTATCCAACTGGTATCATACATAGTTATTAGAATATTATTGACTCTATTTTCTATCCTATAATTTACATCCCTATGCCTATTCTGAAACTACTAATCTGTAATTGTAAGTTGACATACTGGTTTATAATATCCCAGAGCCCACACACAAAGACAGTCAATAACCACCATCAATTCTTTTCTGTGAAATATAATTATGTGTGTGAGCACCTGAGCTCACAAGATTAGCTCAGAAGAACAGAGAAATGATTTGGGTTACCCAGACCATCACGAGACCATAGTGGCTGCTACCACCAGTAGCAGCCAGTGGTCCATGAGGACCACTAAGAAAAATCACTGTGACAGAAGGGTAAAAAAACAAAGAAATCTCCAGGTATTCTAGGTGTCTCAAGGAGCTTGAATCAACTTATATCTAACCCCAAAAAGGGCAGGAGAGCTGAGAGAGATTGCAGGGTCTTTTCATAAGCATGATGAAGTAGGCCACCTATGTCTGGAATAGGAGAATGATCCCTGAGAGAACCCTCACCCCCCAGGTCAATGCACAAATACTGAAGCCTGCTAAAATCTGAGGGTGAGGTGGGAAAACAGAAAGAAAACCTCCAGTAACTAAAAGCAGAGAGACACAGGTATATAGGATCTATAAACCTGTAATATCTACGCAGACACATTGAAAGCAGAGCAGGGCAATAGAGCAAACCTTACACTCAGATCCTGAATTGTGTTAAAGGATAGTTTCTAATTCTGCACTTACAGCATTTGAAACCTGTGATGAACTGAATCTAAGTAGGATGATGATAAAACATACTATAGGTTATGTTAACAGAAGTGATAAAGGAAGGGACACACCCTCTCCTGGGCATAAACATTATTTATTTTTCCCTAATGTTCCTTCACACATAATATCTAAGATTTAATCATAAGTTCTGGTATACATAGAAATACAGTAATAGCACCAACTACAAAATACATTAACTAGTTAATAGAACATGATGTGGCATAGATGTTGGAATTATTGGCAGAGTCTTTAAGGCGAGTACTATTAAAATGTGAAAGATTCTAAAAAGAATCCAGTAAAAGATGTACACTCTATGAACAAACGAGAAATTATGTTAGAAAGTGGGAAATTATTCAAAGAGATAATGTTAATGCTAAAATAAAAATTAAAATGGACATTTTCCTGATGAGTTTATCAACAATTAGACCAACCAGAGGAAAGAATTAGTGAATTTTAAGACAGATCAATAACAGTTACTAAGACAATGAAGAGTAAAATGAAAGAAACAAACAAATCGATTAAGATGGATAGAATAATAACAAATAATCTAACATATAAGTATATTTTGTGTCTGAGGAAATGAAAAAGAGAATGGACAGAAAGAATATTTGGATATACAATGACCAGATATTTTTCAAAATTAATATAAAACATCAAACCACAGATCTAATAAGCTCAACATATGCCAGGCAGAATGAAGAAAATAGTGAGATCTTAAAAAATCATTCAAAATGTTGAGAGCAACCAATGGAGACAAGATTTTGAAAGCAGTCACAGACAGGTGGTAGGAATAAAAACTATGGACAAGTGAATGAACTCATAAGTAATAAAGATCGGAAGAAAATGGAATAACATCTTTTGTTCTAATATGTTCTATTTAAACAGAGCTCGTAGTTTTAATGTAGTAAGTTTCATTCGTATTGTCTTGTAAATTTAATCTTTTTATCTTATGTAAAAGTTTTTTTTTTTTTTTTTTTTTTTTTTTTTTTTTTAACTCTGGCCAGCATGGCTAACTTGGTTGGAACATTGTCCTGTAAACCAAAAGTCCACAGGTTAAATTCCTGGTCAGGGCACATGCCTGGATTGTGGGTTCATCCCGGCTGGGGTTTGGATAAGGGGCAATTGATCAATATTTTTCTTTCACATTGATGTTTCTCTCCTCTCTTTCTTCCCCCCTTCCCTTATCTCTAAAATCAATAAGTATGTCCTCAGGTAACGATAAAAAAATCCTTCCCTACCACAAAGTCAGAATCAAATTTTTACATCTCTTACACTTTCTTCTAAAACTTTTCAAGTTTTATTTTTTAAATTTAAGTTCTTAAACCACCTGAAATTTATTTGTCAATATGAATCATATAATAGGGGGTAAAGTATTATCTGGTATCATGTGGTGAGTAATCTTTGCCTCCTTGCCAATTTTCTTTAGACAGGTAATTCTGTATGATTATCTCCTAGTTTTGTGTTTTCTATTACATCTGATTAATTAATTTGTCTATCTCAGCTTCAATACCATACTTTTAGTTATTATAACTTCACAAAAAGGCTTCAAATCCCCCTCTTTCTAAAGTAGTTCAGATTATTTGGAAGGTGCTCATCTATATGAGTTTGAAAACCAGTTTTCCAAAGTTTCCTAAAAAAACCCTTTGGATCTTTATTAAAATATAATCAGTGACATGTGATAAGTTTGCACAGTGAGATGATTACTAGACTTAGTGTGGACAATCACATAGTAAGGGACATAAATATTGACTATTTACTTTGTACACATAAAACTAATATAATATACAACTATATCCAAATAAAAATAATCACATTGAAGAGCTATATAAAATAATAAAATAATGCTCAATCTGAAGAGCTATATAAAATAATAAATTTTATTTCCCAGATATATAGACTGTTTCTAATTTTTAAGACTTCATAAAGGTATTTAACATTTAATAATCTTTTACTAGATATATCTATTTTACATTTATTTATTTTTCTCTATTATTATCTGTGGCTCTTTTATATGGTGCATTTGAAATTGTTTTGTCACATTTTCTTGTTACAGTATTAAATGCAACTAATTTGCATATAATACTTAGTCACTTTGAGAAATTGAAATTATTAGAATAAGAGCATATAGACCTTTTTAACTTTTAGAATTATACCTTATTTTCCCTCTATGATCCTTTGCTTTTGATTTATTTTTCCCATTATATTCCTTCAGCTAAGACTTATTACACACAGCATAGAATAAAACTTGTGATAAGCTTACTTGTGTCAAATTCCTTGTTTTGAAATGAATGCTCTAAGTAGAATTTCAATTAAGAAAGTTGTTTCCTATTAGTTTTTAGTAGATACTATTTATCACATTTGCTAAAGGTTTACTTTATTATCATGAAGTATGTTGAATTTTATCAAATCACTTCTGAATTTATAAAAGGTCATGTATTTTTTCTTCTATAAATTTATAATGTTATATCACTTGTATTTATTTTATAATCTCAATTTCATCATGGTATATTCAATATTGTTAAATATGTCAAGTTTGTTTTTAATATTGCTGGATTCTGATCAATATTTTAAAAAATCATAGAATAGACATTTATTATTATTACTGAGGCAGAGTTACTGCTTTCCTTAACAATGCTGGGCACAAATTTATACAAAGTCTGGTCCATTTATTCTATGAGGTTAAAATCACTTCATTATGAGTTTGAGCATATGCATTTTATCAGTTGCCTAGAAGAGTTCTCATAACAGTACAATAGTTCATTCTTTGCAATTTTGTCAGAATATGCTTATCCAGTATTTTATTTATTAGAATTTCAACTATTTTTCAATTTCTTTATTTTTTTCTGCTTGAGTCAATTTTACACTTTATTGTTCTAGGTGTTTAGACACTTCATCTATGCATTCATATATATACTAGATGCTGAAGTTCTCTTATATTTTATAACTTCTCTTTCTGTAAATGTTTTCATTTATATTTATTTTGTCTTTTATTACTTGTCTTAGTTAATCTTGTTAGACATTTATTATTTTATCCATGTTTTTAAGGTAAGCAACAATTAGCTCTGTTATCCTCTCTTTATATCTTTCTTCTCTATTCTATCAATTTTTGTATTTGTATCAGTTATTTATCTATTGCCTCTCAGCTCAAAAGCTACTATTTTTTTGCTCTGCTTGAAATTCTGGGCTCTCTCTTTCCAGCTGGCTCAAGGTTAAGTCCTGTGAGCTGAGGGCACAATTGGAAGGGAACTCCCTTGCAGATTCTGTATTTTTCTTTATTCTGGCTCCTGAAGGTGTTTGGTTGATGTACAATGCATCTGGGAGTCTTACATCCACGCTTACCAGCACCCACCTGAGTGGCTTCAGTGTAAAGTTCCATACGTGCTCCATCTGGCTTCTCAGCAGTGAGTTAGTCAGCACTCACTCCCTCTATGCTAAGCTACTTCACCTCACAATTCAAAAGCACCCCTTCACCTCCAGCTTCCTGGAAAGTTTCACTGAAACCCTGTGGTTAGCATCAGCCAATAGCACCCTGGGGGACAATTCTTGCCAGGGAAATTCACAGATTTCCCTGCCATCCAGAGATGGCTCCAACCACATACTGTCAAACCAAATCTGAATTGCAGTTTTGTGAAGGGACCCTTTTTCCAAGATAGTTCCTTCCTTGAGTTCTCTCCCACAGCCCTAGAACATTCTCAGAGTTCCTTATTTATTCACTGAGAAAAACGAATTCCTTGTAAGTAGTTTATAGCTCCACAACACTTGCCGTGTGGTTTCTGTGTCCTGATAATTATCTTTATTGTCTACTTACTGCTTTTGGGGGGCAGTGGTTTATAATTGTTTTTTTAATCTCTAAATTTGAATCATTAACTCATTCATTTTTAGCTTTTTTTTTTTGTCTTTTGCAATTATTTAAGGTTACACCAGTCTAAATATCATGTTTACTAATTCCCAAATATTTTTAAAATGGGTGTGTGTTTATGTGTGTGGTATAAGCAAATAAACTAGATGATCTGAGCTACTTATACATGTTATTATTAAACTAAAGTGATGTAGCACAGTAGACAGTAACGTAGTAGTTAGATTGGGTGGTCAAGGATTACATCTCTCAGGAGGTGACATTTGAACTGTTCAAAATTATGTTGAATTTTTCACCCCATTGATAATGGAAGAAGGGCTGAACATGCTATTGGGTGTAATAACCTGAATAATGAGCTGAAACTAAGATCTCTGAACATACATTTCCTTCTCTTGAAGCACTACCCCCTCCTTCTGTCCTTACCTCATCTCCTGTCGCTCATTCCTACCTCATTGAATATAGCTGTTTGGTTATTTTCTGTATCATTCAGCTGCCATATGATGGCCCTACCTGGAAAAGAGAAAGGTTTGATTGCTACACATCACCCAAGTGGAAGAATTATCATAAATAAAATAAGTAAAATATTAAGTAAAATGTTGGTATCTCAACAAATTCTTATTATTTATCACCTACTTCTGTGACTTTTCCGGAAAAATCTTAAGTCTATATCTACACATATTGGGCTTCAATTTCTTCACAGGTTTAACCTCCTTTGACTGACATCTTTCATGGAATAATCATAGTTTTCATTACAGTAGTGATAATTCTCTTCTGCTTCTTTAAGGCTATAAAATGGAAATGGGAGAAAGACATGTGTGATTAGTGAACCCTTTCTATTTCATTTGTTCTTTGCCTAAATCTACATTTCAATCCTTAAATTTTTTGATTTTTTTTGTCAAAAGACCTCTGAAAAGAATGGAATCAATAATAAATATGCTTAATTTTATTGTAAAATACATTATAAAGTTTATTTATTTTTATTGATTTTATAAGCATTAAGAAACTTCTCACTGAACTCATGATTTTTTTACTTTCATAATAACACAGCATCAATAATTTTTCTTCTTAAATTTAGTTCACTGTTTTTTCCCCTACATATTACTATATTGGCCTTCACTGTGTTAGTCATATCTTCAATTTATAAAGGACACTTTGAATTCTAATGATTTTATTCAAGGTGAAAGCTAGCCTTCCTAATGTGGCATAATCTATAAACAGAAATTTATACCTTTTAGCCCATCGTTTTAGACAGTGATAAAAACATAAATCCCTGAGTTTAAGATTAATCTTGTAGGACAACAGTTGTTATATCTCCTGCCTCCATACTGACCACTGTTTATTGCTTTCTGATTACAATTTAGTTAGTTGCCTGGTGACATAATAGCTGTATAATTTGAACTATATTTCCTGAGTACATTAATAAGGATATTAAGCTCAATATACTATGCACTAAGGACTCAAAGACCTTGCTAATGCTACATCAATGTTAGTACATCACAGTGGTATTTATGAATATCCTTTATTCCTTGGAGCGATACTTGGCAGTAATTCAAGGTATAATAGTAAGGAAGTCACCAACCATCTGTCCATACAGCTGGGTGAGGGTAACAAGTTCATAACAATGGGAAAACAAATTTAAAGCAATGGGTGATCACTGGTGACATTTCAAGAAAAAGTTTGATTATAATGTACCATTTTTAAAACCTAAACAATTGCTCCACAATACTCAAAAATATCCATTTTTCTCTTTTCAGTTGATCTCATAAAATAATCACAAAATATTATTATTGTGGCCAAATATTTTACTTTGCTTACCTTTCCAAGAGGAAAATAGCATACTGATTATCTCACAGGAATTGATACGTAATTTCCTCATGTGTGTAGCTAGACTAATAATTGAAAACCCTGTATAAAATTGCCTCCTTGCCTATCAATTTCCTGATTAAGTGAATTGATAATGATTAAAAGGTTTAAGAAATAAGCTGTACATCATTCCAAATTTTCACCAGTAGGTCTTTATACCTCTAAACCACTCAAAAAGATTAAACTTAAATACTTTGCAACCCTTTATTCTACATATGTTGGAATTATCATAATTCTTTTTTTTATTTATAGATTTGAGAAAGAGAAACAGAGAAAAGGACACAGAGACAGAAACATCCATTTGTCATTCTACCTATGCATTCATTGGTTGATTCTTGTATGTGCCCTGACCAGGGATTGAACCTACAACATTGGCATATCAGGACAATGATCCAAGCAACTGAGCTGACTGGCAAGGGCCAAATTATCATGATTCTTAATTGTATCAGAGTGCACTGGAGGAAATAAAATAGTAACAGAAAAGATGTAAACAAAGAATTTTGTTCTTACAGATCATGAGAAATACTACAAGATTTGAGATTACCACTGAATGTGAATTTCAAGAACACACCATGTCTGCAAGTTAAAGATCAGGAATCTACTTCAAATGTGTCTCACTTCCAGGTACCTGGTCCTGCCAACTAGGAGCCCGAATACTTGTTGCCTTAGAAGTGCTTATGTATTATGTTTTAGGTATTCAGCTTCAGGAAAGAAACTTACAAGCAAAAACGATTGCTTATTTACAGAAATAAGTCAAATTTTGAGTTGTGAATAAGTACTTGATATTTTGTAACAAGTTAAAGTTGATAAATATTAGTAAAATATGATGTCATACTTATTAGTATGAGTTTGTTTTAAAATAGTTGTGATGCAGCATATGTTTTAAGTATATGTTTAGGGAACAAAATAAAATCTATTAAACTTATTTTGATATTTTAATTATTTATTTGCTACATATTTTTCTTGCATGTGTCTGAGAGATGCATATAATCATTTCTGTAAGGAAACATCTTATTAAAATCTTTTTTTGATTTTAATTGTAACATTGATTTGAACTTAAAAAGAATCATTAAAATAAAATTTACTAAAATTTTATCTTTCATACTACTTAAATTCTACATTCTACATTGAGAGCATCTTAAAAATGACATATTTACAAAGGCAGAAGTAATGAGAATAGAGGACAGATTAATTTATTAAAATAAGCTAGAACTGAATACAACAATAAAGACTTAGAATTGAAGTATGATCTCACCCATGCAACTGGCTAACTTTGGGACAATGCAGTGCATTGCAGGCAATGAGCGAGTCACCACAGTTACAGGGTGAAGCATTCATGAGGACAAAGGGGATAGGACAAAGTCTGCACATGGAAAGATAGGCCCATTATTCAGAAGCCCTTAAGCACTTCTGCGTTTGAGTTTCTTAACCTGTTGGAAAGGTTTGGAAGGGTGGGCCAAATGAGTTAGCCATCCAATTGCTGAGGGATGAATAGGATGATGTTTTTTGCCTATGTGTTGCTTAACTAGATTTTAAGGGTAAATTTTTTTGTGCTATTTAAACACTTTAGAACATATGTAAACTTCACTTGTTAGTACTGATTTTCTCCAGGGGTTACAGAAGTTTTCTGACCTCAAAGAATATGTGTTATAAATATGACTTTCTATTTATGAGGCCATAAAACAATGGACATCACTATTTGAAAATAAGTGGGCTTTGTCACACTGAAACTGTTCATGAATATTTTCTAATATTTGCAGATAAATACATTCACTTCTTTCTATCCCAACCAACCCTCATATACACCAACTCAATTTTTATATACATTGAATCTTATCTGTCAGTACAGAATAATTAATGGCCACTGAGTCTAAGACAGGCGAGACTACTGGAACAGTTGTTTATTACACAGACTAAAAATTTATATTAAAAATGAGACTGAAAACTATCTTAGAGATCATCTATTTGAATTATTTCTATTTAAAGGTGGAGAAAGTAAGTTTGCTTATATTTCCCTTATTTTTTCTATGCTTCACATTTTGATTTGGGTTACTTCTTGAGACTACTTATCAATGCTCTTGAAATGAGTTTTATTTACTTAAAATGTGAACAAAAACAGTGGCTTTGTGATATATTACTTATATTACTGCTAATGGATCACATTTCTCTGATTCTTTGTATATCTTATTATTTTTTATTAACTGTTTGACATACTGAGTGATGTATTTGAAGAAGTTTGGATTATGTTTTCTTTTAATGGATATTATATTTTGTACTGGCAGTCATTTAAAATAACAGGTTATTTTGATTTTCTCAGACTTGGTTTTATGCTTGTGAGGGCTAAATTATTTCTGTTGTTTCCTTAGTGTTAGGGAATGATCCTTACTCTTACTATCTGACCTTTGTGGACTCTCAAATGGAAGCCCCAAAGGGTTCAGCATTATCTCTACTGTGGGTGGGGAGAAACACCAATGTATCCTAACACAGTAAAACCTTAGTATGTTTGATAATCTGTAACCCCAAATTCAAGTATTCTCTGCTAGGCTTGTGGGTCTTGTTCTTTGTATACACAACTGAGTCATTGCTAAGGACTTAAGGAGAACCTCCAAGCTATCTCCCAAAGGTACCCCCATGATGCTCCATTTTCTCTACAACGATATGGTACACCACACATACAGGGTGGGACAAAAGCAGGTTTACATTTGTTCACACACAAAACACAGAGTTTATACTTGTATTATTATTTATGAATTATTGTGCTATTTTTCACATGAACTGTAAACCTACTTTTGCCCAATACTGCACTCTAACTGCTTCAGCAAGATCACATGTTATCTTTGCCTCTTCAGCTCAGCTGTTCCCCCATGTGTCGTGATTACTCTATGTGGCTCCATCTGGCTTAGCTGTCCCAGCCTGTTACATTCACCCCTGCTTTGATCATATGTTAGGTACTAATGCAGCTCTACTTGTTGTGAATTCAAGTAATAACCCACGTTTTACTCAGAATCACTCTTCCCACAGATAACTGTGTCTTCATTAATTAAGCTCACGATGTCTGGATCCCTTTCCAATAGGACAGTTTCTCATTCAAGAAAAACATCAGTATCTTTTCTCCCAAAACAAACACAAACAGACTTATCTTAGTTCTTTCTTCATATTGACTTTGTATGTGGGATCCTAGATAGCACTATTAAAATGAAGGCCAATCACAAGGAAGGCCAAGCTATGATTACAGGTTGTAGAACTCCTCCTCCCCAGGGAGAGGAGAAGAGCTGGAGATTGAGTTAATAATCATGTCTACATGGTAAAGCCTCAGTAAAAATCACTAAACTACAGGGTTCAGAGAGCTTCTGACATGGTGAACACATTCACATGCCGGGGGTGTGGGTGTAGCCAAACTCCATGGGGACAGAATCTCCTGCACTCAGAAACCTTCCAAACCTCCTTCTATCTCTTTGTACGGCTGTTTATCTCTATTCTTTATCATATCTTTTATTCTATAACAAACTTGTAAATATAAGGAAATGCTCCCTTGAGTTCTATGAGTCATTCCAGCAAGTTATGAAACCTAGTGAGAAAATCATGAGAACTCCAATTTATAGCCAGTTTGTCAGAAATATAGACAGCAACCTGAAACTTACTATTGGCATCTGAAATAGAAGTGGTCTTATGGGACTGGGCCCTTACCCTCTGGGATCTGATTCTAACTTTAAGAAATAGTATCAGAACTGAATTGAATTGTAGGAGACCAATCTAGTTTCGGAGTATTGATTGGCATGGGGAAACAACTCACATATATGATTATAGAAATGTTCCATGTAGAGAGATGAAACCAAGTTCTTATCCTTATGAAGTTCTAATTCCTCGTCTGTAGAATAATAGCCTATAGAGTTGATGTAAGTAATGTAAAAATAATATCTTAAGGCATTCCATGTGTACCCAAGAGGAGCTCTATAAATAATAGATATTGGAGGCAGTGGTAATGGTGATGGTAGCACAGCAATGAGAGTTGTAGCAATAATAACAGTGATATATTTTATGATGATATCTAGATGTGTTTTCTAGAAATCATAAGTATATATGGAATGTCTAAAATTCAATACCAAACACTAAGGAATTAGAAATGTTCCATCATAACATGATATGTGCCTTCTGTAAACTCTTACATTAACTATAATGGGATTATAAGCAAATGCATTTAGGAGCAATACACTAAAAGAAAATGTACTTTTATAACTAAAAGCCTTGTTGAAACCAGTTAAAGTATTGTAAGTTGGTAAGAATGAATTTAAAAATATTACAGTAATTATAGAACTTCATCTCTAAAAAAATTAAAAGGAGAAGGTGGATTGAGAGAAGGGAGTATATGGAGGGATTGTGGTTACTAAATGCTGAAGACAGAAGGAAGACTCACGACACTGGTTGCATACGGGAAGAGCACCAGGTGTTTGGTGGTGATTGCGTTATTCTATTGAGTAACTTGCTGCCTACAGTTGCTTCTATGCTTTGCATTCACTGGCTCCAGCTTGGTGGCACACAATACCAACAGGCTGGAAAATGCCGTGTACAAACCCATAAAAATCAGGCAACACACTGACTTCATTTCTCTATTTACCAACCAAATGAATTAAATATGCATTGTAACAGAACTGATTGCAATTAGTGCTTTAAAATTAGGTAAGGCAATACATATAATGGCTTAAGTGAGTCCAAAGCAATTAGTGAAGTGTGGTCCTGCTTAGAAATCTACGAATAACATACATTGTTTGCTTTGCATTTTTTGTATTGCACACAGAAAAGGGTTTACTATGCCTAAAACTTAGTACCTTTTTTTATATAAGGGCTGTAAGACATATTGACTGTTCGCTGTTGAAAAATTCACATACCTTTGAAAAATTAAAAATATATTTACTTATATAGAATTTTGTGACATGAACATATACCACAAAAAATGTGGATTAAATGGATGAAGAATTAGTAGTAGTGTTAACAATTCTTCTTGATTTTGAATAATTTTTTCCCCTAAACTTAGGATATCACTTGTGTTAGTTGCCTATAATATAATACTATGAAGGTTTCTGTTCTATCACAGATAGAAAATATGTTAATAAGACAATATTTTTGTATAATATCATGCATGGAAAGCCAATTTATAAGAGAATTTATATGGCAATTTAACTATTTTTCAAAATCCCCATCAAAGGATATGTTGATTGATTTTATAGAGAGGGGAATGGTGAGAGAGAGAGAAACAGACAGAGGAAAAAAAAGAGAGAAAGAGACAGAGAAAAACATTGATGTGAGGGAGAACATTGATTAGTATTGATTGGTGGCCTCCCATAGATGCCCCAACTGGGGATGGAACCCGCAAACTAGGTATGTGCCCTGACCAAAAATTGACCTGCAATCTTTTGGTGCATGGGATGATGCTTCGACCAACTGAATGACCTGACCAGGGCAAGGCAATTTAACTATTATTTAGCAAAACAGTTTATGTTCTAAAATACCTAAAACACTTTTTCACAGACCAAAGTTCTAACAAACAGAACAGGAAAATTAATTTTTTATCTCATAATTATATCTAGTAAATAATTACATAACATAAAAATGTAGTAGTGATGATCATACTCTATCATTTTAATTATTTCACAAATCAGAAGGACAATAAAATAGAAATGGGCATCTTATATTTAGTTGTTCCCTATTTCAACAAAGTATTTAAAGTGGTTTAAAATGAAAAATATGAGTATTTAGTGATAAATCAGATAACAAATTGACAAAATTAAGGGAGAGCTTATATTGCTAAATAAGTAACTACTTCTTTCTGAGTTCTCTTATAGTCAATAGAGAATGAGAGAGAGAGAGAAATAGCTTATATATCTCTCATTAAATAATAAAGTTAGTAATACATCTTTGTAACACATTTGTTTTCCTGTCTTACTAGTTAGAAGAACTCTTGATCATAAGAATCAAATAGTTACTCACCTGGTTATTTAGGATAAAATGTGTTATAAGATACAATGGCAACTTAGAGAATCAAAGGATAGGCAAAGACCTGAGCCTCTGAAACAGGCATAGAAGGGCAAGTGCCAGGAAATACAAGTTTTCTATTTGCCTCTTTTGTCTGATAGTTTTCATCAAGACAACAGAGAGATGAAGGAAATGATAGGGATAATAATATATTTTTAAGATTTTATCTATCTATTTTTAGAGGGATGGGAAGAGAGGGAAAAAGAGAAGGAGAGAAACATTGATGTGTGGTTGACTCTAGCACATTCCATCTGGGGACTTGGCCCACAACCCAGGCATGTGCCATGACCGGAATCAAACCAGTGACACTTTGGTTCGCAGGCTGGTACTCAGTCCACTGAGCCACACCAGCCAGTGCTAATATAATCCTATGTGAGTAAAACAATGTAAACTGCTATAATAAATATACCATGAAGAGTGTGATGGCTTAAATAGATTAAAAGTGTAAAGCAAAAAATGAGATGCTACTACGGAACCAATGATATTTTTATCCTTTCACTTTACTATCTTCCAACATTGTTTTCAAAGAACACCACAATCATCTCCAACTAGATAGTAAATGAAAAACACAGGCATGACAACCATGTATGTGGGAGTCCTATAAGTGGTCTAGATAGCTTCCACTGCTGGTCTATTGCTTACAACTCAGTCTTTTGACTCCATTTAAATTGAAAGTGTCATCTAGATGTGTTCCCGGAATGAAGAACATGTTTTGTGAATATCTAAGTCATCTCTGCAATAATACCTAATAAGGTAGGCAGTCAAGAGATGCTGCCTATCTAAAATTAATGGAAAATAATGCAGGTTTATTGTATCATTTAGAAGAAACACTCTAGCCAAAAAAAAGGAGACAAATTAAAAATCGAAGTGGAGAAGAGTAAAATAAGGTAGTATAACTCAGCTAAAGCTTCTTATTTCATTGTAAAGGTCAAAATGTAACCTCAATTTGAATTGTCCTCCACTTAAAAAAAACAAAACAAAACAAAAATGAAACAGTTTTACTCTACTCATTAGGAGAAAGTAAAAACAGAAATTGTCAAAAGAAGTTTCTCCTTGGGAATTGAGACAAAATATGGTGAAACATGTACTGAAAGATGGGGTATTCTATTGTATATACATACCACACCTTCTTTATCCTATTATCTAGTGAAGAGCACTTCAGTTGTGTCCATGTCTTGGCCACTGTAAATAATGCTGCAATGAACATAAGGGAGCATATATCTTTGCAACTTAATGTTTTCAAATTTTTAGGGTAGACACCCAGAAGAGATGTTCCTAGGTCATATGGTTACTCTATTCTTTTTGGAGGAGCTTTCAAAATCTTAATCATATATGCAAATCCCTTTTGCCATAGAGCAACACCTTTTCAGGTACCAGAAATTAGGGTGGAATATCTTTAGGAGAGATTATTATTCTGTCTACAGCAAAGAGATTTTTGTTTCTTTTGAAATTAACTTATTAAAGCTGGATATTTACAATTAAAATTCCAATGTAAAACTATAATCATAGTATACAGAAAAGAAATATTTCAATTTGAAAGAAAATATAATTTGACAAAATACAAAATACATGAAATTAATGCTTCAGACTTTAAAAAGCTAAAAAATTTAAGGATAAGATGATTAATAATGACATAACATGCTATGAAAATTTTAAGACATCAAGTTAATAGGTAACAAAAACTAATGCAAAGCTGGATGTTAAATAGAGTAAAATAAAGACAATAAAACATAAACTTGGACACTATATTTTAAAGAACTATAATATACAGAGCATTACACATTTTTGAAGTTAAAAATATATCCTTAGTAAAAATCACAAAACAGAATACAAATAAAAATAAAAGTTTATAAAGAAAACAATTTATCCTCAAAGATGAGTAAACATTCAAATCCCATAATTATAAATGCTAGAGTTTTTCAGTTATAAATTTTTAACAAAAAACAGTATGAAACTTTACCCTCTTACACTCATCACAGCTGCTCAAACAGAAGGACAAATGTCTTTTCAGGCTCTTCCCTGCTAATTATAAAAGGAGAATTAAACCCAAGCAGTTACTCAAGCTTCCTCATGGTTTTACAAAATGGAAAGTTACCCTGAACCTTAAATCATCTGGGTAGCCAGGGAACCAGGAAACATTATTTCTGTTGGTGAAAATTTGTCTGTGCAATTAATCCAGCTTTGGAAATTTGAAAAATTATTTCAGCAATAAAAGTTGTTACTTTATCTCAGACATATTAATGAACAATGGAGACACAATATAATTAGACTGAGTTATCAACTTAAATGATTCTCTTACCTTCATCAGTTTAGCATATAGTTTATCTGACAGTAATCAGGTTATTTGAATGTCTTTTAAATAGTGAGGAAGCCATTTTAAAATTTGTGGGTTTTCTCTTGTTTATTCAATTTTATCATTATTTTTACAATTACATTAATACAAATTTTAAAGAACTTTTGGATATTAGGACAGATATGCAGCAGTGCTTACATTTTCTCACTTGCGTATTTAATACCTAAGAAAGCTTTTACGTGTTTTAATCAGTGATGTTATTTAAAATAATAAACAACCAATTTTCCCTTGTGGTGTTACATACATAATACAAATCTAGTAAATTTCCCTATAATTTTATATGTTCTTAAAATTAATGGTACTCAATCCTTTTTGTTCTATGACTGATAATTAACTTACAAGTTTGGAAAATTAAATTCCATTGAACAATTAATACCATTTGCAAATTTATTTAATTAAATTCTCTTAAAACATTTTAAACTGTAAATTATAAGTTTAAAATAGCTGAGTCAGTAAGACATTTCAAAGATCTTAAAATGTAGACCAAATATACTCAGAGTTAAAATTAAAATAATATTGACTTGTATATTTGATATATCATGTATACTTTAACCAGATAAAAACATTTTTGGATCATTTCTGCTTTATCTTTGCTATGCTTATACTATCCTGTATTTACAGATAATTTTTCTCAGCCATGGCTTTGAAGATAAAAAAATTGAGATATTTAAAATGTAGAGATTTTAATTAAGGGACTACTTTCAGGGATGTAATCAGGGCTAAAGGGGCAGGAAAAAGAAGCTGTTGTACCCAGAGATTTAGATAGCTGGGTACAAAATAAATGTCCAGAAATAAGTTTCCTTTTTATATGCCAATAAAGAACAGACTTTATTGTGGGAACTATAGTTGTGAGAGCACTAGTCACATCTTCATTTCCGCATGCTGCAAGACAAGCAGAATGCATTTGCTCAAAGAGCCCTGCCTCCTCTTACTATGGAATAGTATTCAAGAGTGAAACTGGGCACCAGAGCTCATGTTGAATGATTCCCATAACTACTGGTGTATACTTAGTAATGTTACTGAACAATAATTGGGGGTTAGGCTGCCCCCAAAATAAAAACTCTAGAAGCAGAGCTGGTGAAAATGGGGACTCCCTGTCTCAATGCTCATCTCCTAAGCAAAACCCAGACAAAACCAATCCATTCTCACCAAGACCAAAACAAATGCCAGTGGTCAGAGTTCCTACCCAATTTTAATTGCATTTTTTTCTATTACCATTTATTCCTCTTCTACTCCCCCCAGCAATCATGACACTGGTTAATGTCTATGAGTCCCTCTTCTTTTCTGTTCAATTTCTCCACCCTCTAATTCACCACCCCCCCGCCATAGCTGTCTTCCTGTGCTCTCTCTGTGAGTCTGTCCCTGTCCCTATGCTGCTTGTTAGTTCAGGCTTTTTTCTTTTCTTTTTTTTCGTTTCATTAGATTCCATATATGAATGAAATCATGTGATATTTTTCTTTATCTGACTGGCTTATTTCAGTTAACATAATGTTCTCCATATCCATACATGCAAAGGGCAAATTTTCTTATTTTGTGGCTGAGTAATATTTCATTGTGTGAATGTCCTACAGTTGTTTTATCCGCTCATCTACTGATGGATACTTGGGCTGCTTCCATATCTTGATGATTGTAAATAACAATCATATACTGTTACGATTGCCTCTCTGCTCATCTCCGCATCTCTACCCCTCCTACTTATCTGGCTTCTTTAAATCATCAGTTGTCAGACTTACATACAGTTCACTTTCCTTCCAACAGTTCTGGGTGTTATTCGTTTTGAGATTCGGTTGTAATTCTTGTTGTGGTTACCTGAGGAGGCAAAGTGTGTCTATTATGCCTCCATCTCGACCAGAAGTCAGCCTTCGATATATATTTTAAAAGAAGTGTTTATAGGAATCAATAAATAGAATTCTAACTTTTCCAGAGCACAAATATCATTTTGCTATGAATCAACAACAGTGAAATTATAAAAGCCTCTGTGAATATGCAGATTATGAGCAATGAATTTTCACTATACAAGGATCATCTTGAGAAAATAAATATGTGTAATTTGGGATGCCAATGACCTATAGGGCAACAATAAAACAGGGACTTAGCATCAATTTACAAGGATTTTTAAGGTGTTTTTGTAGTGAGCTACTATGCTGCCATTGTTTAAATAAAAGAAAAGATAATGGCAATTACATTTTTAAGGACTGCACTTTACATAAAGGCCAAGGAACTTTTAAATGCATCAGTAACTTAGGTGATACAGAAGGCTAAAGAAGTACATCAAGAAAGGCATGTATATTTTCACAATGAATAATACTCATAATGACCTACAAATTAAGTTAATTAAAATTTATCAAAATACTCTATAAATGGCACAGATGCAGACATACACACATACACATAACAAATACTTTGTGTTCTAACTCATTTTTCCCAAGAAATATCCATTTGTAATTTGAAAGCATTCAAGAAAAATGGATGAATCTGCTTTATTTCTAATTATGTAAAAATGGTTGCCTGGCATACACACCAGCTTTTGCTTACAAATGTGTGTGTTTCCTGATTCACATGTACATAAAGTGATTCATTGAAAAATATTTTGAAAATAAAAATTTAAATTCTTTATCTCAAATACTTAGGGTAAGTTATACACTATTTTTCATTGTTTAATTTTCATTTATTTTTATTTAATAAATTAATGCTGATATAGTACTCTACTATGCCCAGTATTGTTCAAATGCTTAACAAATGTTAGTTTACTTCATCCTCACAACAACCCTGTGAGGTGTCAAAACTATCCCATCATGAAGATGAAGAAACTGAGGTACAGAGGAATTTAGTAACTTGTCCAAGATCGCACAGCTAATGTGTGAGGCAGTATTTAACCTCAGCTTTTGGTTCCCATGGACCATATTTCCTAACAACAACCCTATGCCCTTTTAACAGGACGAATGTCATGACTTTTTATGTTTAACATGAATCACATGACTATGTACATAGAAGAAGTTTATTTAACATCACAACACTTCCGGATAGTGAGGCACCTATCCTTAAAAAAAGAAACAGCTGTTATTGTTGCTGTGATTGTTTGACTATTGTCAATTTTTTCCAATGGGTTTCAAACACCAGAGGCAAGGACTACATTTATCTGTACTTATGACTGTATGCTTAGTCATAGTGAAGCACAGGATGGTTAAGTGAATAAACAAGATAATCATTCAATAAATGAAGATAATACTGTCTATAATGCATGCCACATATGACATGTTTGAGATTGAACTGAGTAATTCTGTATTTTTATGTAGCAATTCTTAGAGCACTACAATTTTTGAAATGTTCTAACAAATACATTACTTTAAATGTCAAATTAATTTTTAAGGTGATAATAAGTTTGGAATGTGTGATTTAGTCATCCTTATTAAGGGCTATAGCCCACATGTGCAACATTTTGTTAGAATACAAGGGGACAAAAGTAGGTTCATTTGCTTATGGAGGTGGGGTGGGCAGTGTCTAACAAAAGAGCATTTTGAGAAACACCTGTTCACTTTAGATGTAATTAACCTTCTTGTGTCATCTACATTATTAATGTGGTGGAATTATTATACTGTCCTAATATATCTGAATATCTACTCATGTTTTCTCCACTAAATAAGAAAAAATGGTTGAGTAAGAGTTGACATTTACTTCAACTGTTCATTATGGAATTTTTTTCTGAAGCCTGTTAAATACAAACTGTTAAATGGTTGGTATTTTATGAGAGGTTTTGAACCTAATTATACAAATGTCATCGTTTTGTTTATTAAAAAGATTTGCAAAATTACTCAGCACAAGAAAAGATGAATGTATGGATATGGGTTCTTATATTTAAAGTATTTCATCAATTTAAAGTAATTTGTGTAAAGCAGGTTCAATTAACAATAAACATAGTTAATATTTATAATCAATTTCAGTAATTGCAGATATTTTGGAATCCTATTGGACATATTTTATGTACAATTTTTAAGTTATCTTGTTGAAAGAGATGATTATGGAAAGTAATGCCTGTTAAATTAGAATGGAGATACTGTTATTTTAAATGTAAAATATGTAATAATTTTATGTTAATATGCCTTTGCATTAATTTTTCAGTGAGGTTTATATAAATATAAAGTTATTTTAAATGTTAAAAGGAATGTTGAAACATTTTTAAAATGCTCTTTAAAAATATTTTCTGTGTCAAATGTCTATTTTTCATACATTTTTAGGAAATAATTTGATATGACTTCCATGGTAGATTTGTTTTAGATTTAATGTATATATATATGTATGTTCCTATATAAAACATTATAAATTCAGTATTTCTGAGTTACAAATTATTTTCATCTATCTATTCGGTTTATAAAATTTACCAGTTAATTACATTATTATCTCCTGTTGTGTCAGGCTTAAATCTAAAAATACTTGCAGTATATTTTCAAACAGTTTTGTAATATAGTTCTATTTGCTACTGAAAATATATTGAATCAAAAACTTATGGAGTGAATGACAAATGAAAATTTATGCCACAATGAAGTAGAGATCTGTATCGCTCAAGTATATAATTTATATATTGTCAGGAATTAAAAAAGTTTATTGTAAACAGAAAATATGGGCATTAATCTTATATCCACAGCATATGAAAGAAGTCCATCCCTGGCTGGTGTGGCTCAGTAGACTAAGCACTGGCCTGTGAACCAAAGGGTCGCTGGTTCAATCCCCAGTCAGGGCATATGCCTAGGTTTCAGGCATGTCCTCAGTAGGGGGTACATGAAAAACAACCACATATTGATGTTTATCTCTCTTTCTCCCTCCCTTCCCCCTCTGTCTAAAAATAAATAAATAAAATAGTTTTTTAAAAAGTCCATAAATATCCTAAAGAATGATAATCCTCTGTCTGGCAAATATGGAGGTGTGGGTAGATACCCTTTGCTTCCTCTCACAACCAAAAGAAGGATAACAACCAATTTAGAAAAAAATCAACCAGAACTTCCAGAAAATCAAACTGTATGGAAGTCCAAAATCCAAGGAGTTAAAGAAGAAATATTCATTCCAACTGGTAGAGGGGACAGAGACAGACAGCCAGAGTGGTGAGGAAGCATGGCAAGGCTACTAGAGGACCAGAATATCCCACTTTCCCCTGCAGATAAGCTGGGAGGAACAACTGGGGGGTGAGAGAGACTGCACAACCCAGGGTTCCAGCATGGGAAAATAAAGCCTCAAAACCTCTGGCTGTAAAAACATGGGGGTTATGTTTTTACATAAACTCCCAGTTGCCCAGGAGAGTCAGTTGGAGAGACCCATGGGATCAGAAATCAGACCAGAAGGGCACAATCTGCTTGTGGAAAGTGAGGGAAGTGACAGAAAGCAGTAGAAAGCAGGCAAGAGCTGAGGGCAAGCTAGCAACTAGCATTGCTCTTTCTCTGACCCCTTCACCACAGACAGCGCCATAACCCAGTGGCATGGGTTGCCCAACCCTGGCAAATACCTAAGGCTCTACCCCTTTAAAAATATCAGGTGAACTGAGACAAAGAAATATGATCTAAATGAAGGAACAGATCAAAACTTCAGAAAAAGAACTGATAGATGAGATAGACAACCTATCATATGCAGAGTTTAAAACACTGGCAATCAGCATGCTCACAAAATGATTGGGTATGGTTGCAAAATAAAGGAAGAAATGAAGGCTATAGAGAATTAAATAAAGGAAAGCATGCAGGGAACCAGTAGTGAAGGGAAGGAAACTGGGACTCAAGTCAATGATTTTGAACAAGAGGGAGAAATAAACATCCAACCAAAACAGAATGAAGAAACGAGAATTAAAAAAAAAATTAGGAGAGGCTTAGGAACATCTGGGACAACTTTAAACATTCCAACTTCTGAATCATAGGGGTGACGGAAGGAGAAGAGGAAGAGAAGAAATTGAAAATTTATTTGAACAAATAATGAAGGAAAACTTCTCCAATGTAGCAAAGGAAATACACATGCAAGTCTGGGAAGCTCAGAGAGTCCCATTGAAGTTGGACCTGAGAAGAAACACACCAAGACACATCATGATTAAATTATCCAGGATAAAAGATTAGGAGAGAATCTTAAAAGCAGCAAGAGAAAAAGAGAGAGTTGCCTACAAAGGAGTTCCCGTAAGACTATCAGCTGATTTTTCAGAAGAAACCTTATAGGCAAGAAGGGGCTGGAAAGAAGTATTCCAAGCCATGAAAGGCAAGGACCTACACCCAGGATTGCTCTATCCAGAAAAGCTATCATTTAGAATGGCACGTAAAACAAAATGCTTCCCAGATAAGGTCAAGTTAAAGGAGTTCATCATTACCAAGTCCTTATATGAAATGTTGAAGGGACTTACTAAGAAAAATCAGATAAAAAATATGACCAGTAAAATGACAACAAACTCACAACTATGAACAACTGAACTAAAAAATGAAAACAAAACAAATTAAACAATCAAGTAGATCAGGAACAGAATCACAGTAATGGAGATCACACGGTGTTATCAGTGGGGAGGAGAAGGGGGAGAATGGGGGAAAGGTACAGGGAATAAGAAGCTTAACTGGTAGATACAAAACAGATAGGGATGGTTAAGAATAGTATAGGAAATGGAGAAGCTAAAGAACTTATATGTACAACCCATGGACATGAACTAAAGTGGGAGGGTATGCTGAAGGAAGAGGGTGTGCAAAGTAGGGGGGACATGGGGGAGTAAAAAATGGGACAACTGTAATAGCATAATTAATAAAACATACTTAAAAAAAGAAGAATGTTCAAGCCTTTAAGTCTCTTGGTAGGTTCCTAACTAGCATTTTGAATTCCTTTTCCTCAACCTCCAAAAGTAAAAGTAACATTCTGAATTAGTCTGAAATGAAGTAAAACAATAAAATACAATTTGCTCTCTTCTGAAGATAGACACATATATTATATGGTGATATTTATGAGATAGGACCTTTTTCAAATGAAGAAATGTGGACTATTTTTAGAAAAAATTTATACACTTTCCTATATACACATATACAGTAAACCTTGTATATGTAATAAGAATGTGATTACATTTTCAGACTTACAGGGTTTAAGAAAATACCTATTGAAGAATATATGACTAGATTTGAGTTACTTGGGGAAAAAAAACCATAATGAACCAAACTAAAGTATTCATATAACTTAAGCCTACATTTGCATTATGGACATAGTCACTTCTCTGGCAAGTCCTTGATTTTAATTTGGCTTCTTAAAGCCTTTAATAAAGGAAGCTATGAGATGTGTTTAAAAAGCAATACTGAGTCCTCCTTCCTGTGTCTTTCAGCAAGACTGACTTATACACACTATTAACACATATAAATGCGGTGTTTCTCACAGTTTGAGAACATGTTTATGGACAGGCTGTTGTTATTCAAGCTTCCAGCTTGTGGTTTAGTCTCCCATCCTTATGTAGACCTTACCCTTTGGTGTGATTACAGACCATATGCTTCACTTATCGTAAACACAAGACAGAGATACTCCCCACTTAGCCTTTCTAATCTGGGAAGTTGTTCATCTAAAACATAGGTTATAGAGAATGTTTTTGTAACTCAGGAAAATAGTTAACTCCCCACACAATTTTGAAATCAATTAATCAAAGTTAAAATCTTATCTTGCGTTCATTTTAATGTGTTGCAAATAGGGAAACGGTGAATAATATGCATCAACTGTACTTCTGTGTTGTTCCTTTATCATTATTGTAATTATATTTGTTTCAGGCGGTCATAAAAATAAAACAGATATCGTTGACTCAAATTTTATTTCAATCAACAAAATTAATTGCATCCTTTATAAATAAATTATTAACCTTCTCACACAACATTGCATTTAAGAGTACTCAAATTCCATTTATCATGGGTCTTAAGAATAGAAATTATGTCAAGTCCATCAGTGATACATATCAATAATTACAAAGCATTCAGTAGTACATAGGTTCACACCCTTATTTTCCAGCTAGCTTTGAGAATGTCTTTTTTTATAAAATTGTGCATTTGTTAATGTTGAATTTTCTACTGTTTGAAAGGTATTAATTAATATGTATTTTCACTTTGATTTTAAGATTAATTATTGGTTTATTTTTCTTTTTAAAAAAGCAAAATAATACAGCTGTCTGATTGCTAAAAGCCTATGAAAGGACATCAAGGTGAACATAAAAGCACAGGAGCATAATCTCTAATTTATGATCCTTAAGGGACATTAGCCAGTTGAAGTATTGGACTGTGAAATTTCTAGCAATTACTGTAACTATGGGTATAAGCAGGAAATAAAGTCTAGTTACAATAACAGCTCTTTATGGCACTGAAACAAGATGTCATATGGCTCCTAAAAATATTACATTTCAAGATTCTTAAATATATTTTGTTTTACATGGTGACAAAACTTTGACTCATTCAATTGTAATGAGTCTCATACATATAAAAACAATGATCTACATAGACTAAGATTTGAAACAAACTATGGAGACTATTCAATTTGTTTAAATTTGGTGGTGGTGGTATGGTGGACTGATCTCAATAAAGTCAAAATTAATTATTTTTCAATCTTTGTAAATATTTGCTTATAAAATGAATATATAATTTTCATTTATTTTCCATAATCATTTGGGTCTCTTTTGCATGAGTGCAAAGTTTTATATTAACTTGTATATTCAACACTGGATGTGTCTTATTATTTGACTTATTGAATTTTAATAAATAATATGCTGTGAACTGTGGAGGATATAAAAAATAAAACCATGATTCCTTATGAAAATCACATATTATTAGGGAAAGTCTCTTTTTTGCATGTTCATACATACTAATATTTATACTTATTTATGACAAAAACATAAAATAAGTTATTGTAAAAATATTGTATGGACTATTTACAACACATTCTGAGACATAAAATTTTATATTAGATTGTAAAAATTGGATGATATGATGTGAACCTAATAAAAAAGGAATCTGAGAATGTATATGCCTTAATTTCCCTAAGCAAAATAATATAGAATTAAAATAATGTATGAAAATTAACCAAAAATATAGAAGTGAATATGCTACTTGAAAAAAATTGACTATTTACTATGAATTGACTCTCAATTTCTAAAGGAGTTAATGAACTTCTCATGGTACTACTATGTATCTCAAAAGAATTTGCATGTTCATTATTTGGTGATGATCATGATCATGATAAGGCTTACTGAAGTTACTACTCTCTAATACCTTAATGGCATGAAAGAATAAGAGGCAGAATAATAACTTATTAACTCATTGCCAAGTGACTAATTTACACCAAGGGACTGGTTTACAAATGGTGAGCATCTGGATGGTTACACATTAAGCTCCCTCAGGTTGATGCTTTCATGCTTGGTATTACTCAGAAACACTTAAACGTATGATACCTGCTTTATAACAGTCTGCAAAGCTGAAGACAAACACGCAACTGCTTGCCATAAGCTACATTATAATGAAGCAAAAATAAATTAGAATACCTGGAAATCTCAAATTGGAAAATGAAGATATCCTAGAATGCAATTAAATTTTATACTACCATTGTAGATATATATATATATATATGAATATGCATATATATGAATATGCTTTACTATAAAGTCCTTTTCTTAATAAAAATGATTCTACAGTTCATTACAATCTGGGAAATTTAAATATAGAAGGAGTTGTAAGATCTGCATGAGAGCCCTTTCTGGCTTCTGGAGATACAATTTTTATTCTAAATCCCATGTTTATTTGACCAAATGATAAACTTCATGTCTATAATGTAACGAAATTACCCAATTTTCTACCTAATGGCCTTAATTTCCTATATGTTCTATAGGGCCCTCAAACAATGGTCAAAGGGCATGCATTAAGATATGACCCACATTTCCTTTTCTAATATGTGCATTTAGTCAGAGGTGTATCTGTTTAAATTACATACATCTCTCCAGTTCACATAGCTATTCTCTTCTTCCTTTCCTTTTTGTTTCTTTATTCACATCCGACTTATCCCTAAATGTAACTTAAATGCCCTTGTTACTTATAAGGAATAAATAATTATCCTTGTCATCTTACAAAAACCTTTATTATCTGGCTTTCGCATACCTATCCAGATGCATCACTGTGACATTTCCCAGTCCTGCACTGTAGGCTTCTTGTGATTCCCTGAATTTGTCTTTTCTTCCCTTTGCATATTTATTATTCACTCTGGAAAACTTGCTTCATCTCCATGTATTAAACTCTTTTTTTTCCTTTAAGATATTATTTAAATACTTCCTTTTCTGTAAGACCCTCTTGATACCTCCAAATTCAGTTTATTGCACATTCTCTATGCTCTCCTAGCACTTAGTATATAAATTAATTGGGGTATGTTGTTCTAAATATCAATTATTTTTCTGCATATATCTTCTTTATTGTCTGTGTATACCTTGAAGCAGGTTATATGTCTTCTTTATGTTATAGATACCCAAATTCCTTACATTTCATACATTTTTTTAAAATCTAGGATTCGCTTGAATAAAGGATATTTGACTCAAAAAGTAAAGGACTGAATCTTGGGGTAGAAATAGACAAACTGAATAAGATATAACCAGTAAGTTTGTTGCAAGCCACTGCCCAGCTACTAAACCAATCTCATATAGATTAGAATCATATTGTGTCCACATAGTACTTCAAGATTCTAACTTGCCATACTGATCTGGGGAGTCTCCACTGTGGTTACAGATGTACCATAGAAGCCCTCAAATTTCAGTGATTCAGCATCTCAAAAGATTATTTCTAGCACTGGGTTTATTCTGTTTGTGACTCAGAGTTCAGGCTTCCTCCATTTTGATGCTATCAACTCAATATTTGACTTCCTGGATCCCAGTGACAAGATTATCATCCAATTTTATACATACAAAAAGACTGAAAGATTTCATATATTGCCTTTGACCACTCATTAGTCAGTGGGAACCCAGGGAGTTTAGCTTCAACTCGAATACTTAACCGCTGTATTAGATTTCCAAAAGAGATAATACATATTAAAATACTTCTTTTCCTGGCAAATGACAACCACTCAATACCTCTTATTTTTTCCTATTTTATCTACCGGACTGAAAGTCCCTTGAGTATAAAGGTCTTTCTTGTTTTCTGTATCTTTTCAATACTTAGCACAAGAACTGGCAAATAGTATTCAATCAATACAATTAATTTGATTCAAATTGATTTGCTCAATGGCATCATCATGGGAAAGTTACGGGATGCTAAATAAATAGAAGAGATACAGTTTTTTTCTCTCTCTTTATTATACATAGATTTTCTGACTTATTGTAATGCACTTTATAGTGAAAGGGGATGGGTATAGCATATTTCATTCCAAATAATTTTAGTGCACTTCTAAACATAAAGAATTCACTTGGTTTTAAATTTTTATAAATTTTTGTGATTGGTAAAGTAGACTTATATTTCAAGTACGAAAGTTAGACTGGGGACCAAGTAAAATGTCTAGAGTTTCCTACTGAGGATTCGAACAGCATTTTCATTAGAAAAACACTTTTAGAAGGCTGAAAATCAAGTTCACATGCAAATACAGGCATACAAACACAGTGCTCAAGTGACTCAGGGCCTGGGCTTAACCTAGAATGGCGCGATTCTGTCCAAAACTAATGGTCTCAGAAATTGCCAATAAAATCAGCTACAGTTCAGGCAAATGCCTGGGAACTACATTTAAGAATATGAGGTTTTAATTAGATAAATTAAAAACCCTGCCCAATTTTTATAGCATTGAAGAAAAACAATGTTTCCAATTAGATTTTTGTTATTGATACTTTTGTCTTCCTATGCTCTCTCAGACTAATGAATATGTGAACAATTAAAAATTAAAACCTTGGGCTTTGAAGTCATGTCTTGGAACCCAGATATTCTTCTTATTTGGCGACAAGGGGAAATTAATAAATGCGTAATAGGATTGCTATGTGGGTTAATGAAATACCATACATAAACCACAGCACATATTCCTAGCATACATTTATTAGTAAATAAAAACATTTATATTTATTATGATGTGATAATAAATTATTCCTAGCATCAATTACAGTTTGGGAAATTTTAAATATTTTTATTTAATCTCTTGCTTATGATCACAACCTTGTTAATCTGCTTTTAAAAGAAACAATGAAGCAAAGGCAATGCTTCCTGAATAATCACACCCTATTTTCTCACAGCACCAACTATAACCTTTTTCTTAATTTAGTTTGACTTGCAGCTTATTTGGAAAGCTAGCTAGAAGAGAAAACTGGAGGAGAAGATATGGGATTCATATAAGAAAAAAGACCAAGGAAGCTTACTCTCCTGTACTGATACATATGCACTTAACTTATGCTTGAATTTTTCACATTATGGAACATATTAAATATTTGTTATGAGATATTATAGTGTTTTACGTGATATGATATAGTTCTAAAATATACTATTAAGTATTTTATAGTTTGGATGAAATTATGTAGTCAAATAACATGGACACTATTTTATTAATGCTATTTTTAAGCATAGCAGTTTTATATTCAACTCTATTTAGGCCATTATATATATTATATTCAGGTGTGCTATCCACACTGTCAGAATTATTTTTGAAAAATCAAAAGTTTTGGAAAATAATTATGATTACCAATAACATTGAGAATATAGACATCCTAATTTTGAAACTGGTAATGATACATGAAGTAATTAATCATGTGTCCAAATTATTGCTGTATTAAAGATACTTATTTGTCTTTTACTATAATACTCATAAAACTGACAACATATCTCTGTACTATAGAGACTACATGAACAAGATTTGCAATTCTTTGAGACATTGTTAAGAATTTAACATATGGCCCAAAACAGAATGAAGAAAAAACCTTGAAACTGAAATTTATATTCGATTTCATTTAATTAAAAAAAATAAATATAAACTATACAAAAATATTTTCTTATAATTTACTTAAATAGTGACTTATTATAGGTTGCCAGGTATGCAGTTCCTGTGTTAAAAAAATATTAATAATGAGAGAACAGTTTTTCTAAGTCAAAACAAAACCTTTATTGTAGAGAAAGAAACATCACAGAACAGAAATAAACAATTATTAGTCAGGTCAATATTGAAGAAAAACAATCTTTGAAATTGATCAACTGTTATTGCAAACAGAATATAATCCATACCTTCAAAACACTCAAATTCTGATTTTACATTAATGTGTAGGAAAGTAATAAGCAACTATGTGAACTATTTGGTACTAACGAACCTGATTTTCCCCATGTGAAGTTTATTTGTGAATATGTAGTGCAGCTAGTTCATAACAGAAGGCTGCATGTAGAATTATCAACAGAACTTTAGGACCTGAAAATTACTAGCATTATCTTCTTTTCACTGTTTATTATATAAACTTGTCCAGCCAAATTAAAAATAATAATTTAGGATAAAACTTGACATTGAAGAACCTGATTCCTGGATTGGGGGGAACATGATAATTTCACTAGGGGAAAAATTTAGTGGTAATTTGACATTTCATCAGGGAGGCGAATTATTTTTAATTCACTGAAAAGTTGCCTTTTTGCAAAATTTGTCTTTAACAAAATTTCGGAGTTCAAGACTTTCTTACCAAAAAGAAATAGAGTATTTCTATTACTCTATTTAGAATCAAAATAAAGGAATCATATCTCTAACTCCAAAACATGGAACCTCAGAATAAAGGAATCATATCCTTAACTTCAGAATATCTGTTTGAGAGATATAATAATAATAACACCAAGGCAATATATTCAACCTTAAAAGACCGATGAACACAACCACAGGAAAGATAAAGACAGTTTCAGGTATAAAGAAGAATTTACTGGTTTTCTAGGTTGGGATCTGGGCCAGAAACAAAAGCACAAAAGGCTAGCTAGGGGCAGCAAGTGTGATTTAATTCATTCCTGGCAGAACACACATCAGAGAATACTCACATGCAATCATAGGAGGTGTCCTCCTTTCTGAAGTGGTTGGCAGAATCCAATTGTAAAGCAGCTAAGAGTTTCATTTTGTCATAAAAACTGTTTGTGTTTGGCACTATCATAAATAACAAGTAAATGTTAAGTAAAGGTTAAGGAATCAAAAAAGTAATCGTTGATGGCAAGACAATTTTTGAAATTTTAAACTATGTTCAAACTAATTATATTTTCCTTTGGAGAAGACTGGAGGAATGATTGTAAAAAAATGTTTTCCCTAAGAAACAAGTAGCAGTCTTTTCATCAAAGTATCGAGCAATATATTCAAAAGTATATTTACAGTTTTTTGAAATTCAATGTTATAAGCTAATTAACTAATCTATTAATTAGACTAAAGTCTGAGTTCACCTTGGAAGACCTGAGGAGAGAATATAGGTAAATTAAATATGCATTTTTCATTAAAAATTAAGTACTTTCAACAGAGTACTGTGTCTATACTATTCCTGTCTTAAACAGTTCATTTCTTCAAAATATTTTTAAGGAGAAAATTGACTCAATCAGTTAGAGACATGGTGATGATCAAAAAATACTTCAAATTCTGGAACAGGATAAATATATAAAGAAATTTCAAGCCAATGTGAGATTTTGAAGGGATTTCTTGGAAAAAAAGTTGATGGAGTAATAAATAGTAAATATATCAGAAAATTATGTTCATAACTTAAGCTTCAGTTACTTAAATTATATAAAGTTAATGCCAAATGGTACAATGTTATGAGAAACTTTTACATATTTTGTTAGAGAGGTAGAAATATTTAAATACATTTCCAGAAAATAATGTATGACTCCAACAATTAGGTGATAGTTAAATACAATTTCTAAAAATGATAATGAAACTCTTCCTAAAAGTCTAGCTAATTCTGAGAAGTTTCCTGAGTATTTAACATAAGGGGGGAGCTCACTAAAAATGTTATCTGTTGTGAATTCTATTAATATGTGTTTTAGATCCGGCTGCCATAATAAAATACCGTACATTACATGGCTTAAACAACAGAAATTTATTTCTTCCTCTTCTGGAATTTGGATGTTTGAGATCAGGTGCCAGCACAGAAGGGTTCTGGTAAGAGTTCTCTTTTTTGCGTTATAAATGGCACAGAGAGAGAGAGAGAGACAGAAAGAGAGAGACAGAGAGAGAGAGAGAGAGAGAGGGAGAGAGAGGGAGAGAGAGGGAGAGAGAGGGAGAGAGGGGGGAGAGAGAGCGCACAGGTTTTCTGGTGTCTCTTATAAGGGCACAAACTCAATTAGTAAGACCTCGTAGTCAAAGGCTCTATTTCCAAATGCCATCATGTTGGAAGTAGTAGGGCTTTAATACATGAATTTGGGGAGAATGTGAACATTCAATCTATAACACTATAATTGCACCCCTTTGAGCAAATGGGATTAAAAAAATGAGTCATTTACCTAATCAGTTTTCTGCCTACTTAATAATAAAGAGCATTAAAATAATGCATTAGTTCATATATAATATTTTGTATTATAGTTAATCTATAGTAAAGGAGAGGTCAGGGAAAAGCAAGTGCATGGATCGTTGGTATTTTGTAAAAGGAAAAAATGCCATTTAGTTCACCCACTATAAAAATAATGTATTTCAGTAGAAATTGATGTGATAAAACAACATATTGGATATATTTACTATTTATTATAAAAATAATTGCCCATATTAAAATATATTTAGTGAATAGAAGCAAACTTTTATTGATATTGATAACATTTTATTTAGTTAAATAATAATATCATCAGCAAGTCCTGTGAGCAAATACCTTATTATAAGATTAAACCATAACAATGAGAGTTTTATACCTGGTTTGCTTTGACCAGAAAAGAAAATTATAACTCTATTACATAATTAGTATTTTATTAACAGTAACTTAGATTTATGCTCTGATCTTTTAAAGACATTTGCTTTAAACACTTATCTAAAAAGTTTTTTAACTTTACACCAGCATTTTTTGATAAAAAATAACAAAACCACATATGTAATTTTAAAATTCTAAATGCCACATTTTTTAAAAGGGCAATAAAGAGGTAGAATTTTAATAATATATTTTATTTAACCAGAGACAGTCTTATTTTATATTTACAGCATATTTCAATCAGAATAGCCAGGGTTCATATGCTTAATAGCTCCATTTGACTAGTGGCTACTGTTTTAGATACTGCTCTAGATTTTCCATTTAAATATGTATATCTCTTAAAATATATATTTGTATATATACCCACACATACACACACACATACATTCACATAGATTACAGACTGCAGTGTAAATATGCAAGTCTAATAACTTGAATAAATACAGAATTTTTTCAGATCTAATGATACAAAAATAGTAGCAAAATTGAAATTACATGGGAAAATATGGAAAACACAAGTTCTAAAGAAAATGTAGAACTTAAAACTATCACTAGCCCAGGCTGCCATAGGATGCCAACGTCCTAGAATGCTATGATCATATATTACTTTGTGCAACTACCAACCAGTTTATACTAATAGATTTTAAAATCTGTACCAAATGCTGTTATCACCATTGTAGGAGTGAGATAATCCAAGAATCCCATTTAGCAGATTCAGGGAGTTGAGCCTTTTGGAGAGAATTTTGATGCATTACATTAAACACACTGACATGGATGCCTATAAAGGCTGAACGTGATAAAAAAATCTATCAGGCACAAACATTAGAAAATTATGCTTATTTTGAGTAAGACTTAATGGAATTTATCAGGGGATTGGATAAATAGTGAGTAAAATTTAATAAGCCAGAATATGTTTTTGCCATCTACACCCAAAGTAAATTTGACTCATAAATTGAAACCAGTTGCATCAGTCAAATTTTGTCAATCCAGATGCTTTGGGATGGTGGGGAAGGTCGGAAGTACTAGTACTAGAAGGTAGGCAAAAGGCTGTGTGCTTTCCCTCCCAGTTAAAGGTTGGGAGCCTCCTTTTATTAGTAAGGATGCATCAAATCGCCAATCGCCTTCAATGATGAACACTGAGGGCTAAAGAGGCATCAGGTTTTTTTTTTTTTTTTTTTTTGAAATATATTTTATTGATTATGCTATTACAGTTGCCCTATTTCTCCCCCATCATTCCCCCCAACTCTACACACCCTCTCCTACCCACATTCCCCCCTTTAGTTCATGTCCATGGGTCATAAGTTTTCTAGCTTCTACATTTCCCATACTATTCTTGCCCTCCCCCCTGTCTATTTTTTTCCCATTATCTATGCTACTCATTCTCTGTACCTTTTCCCCCTCTCTCCTCCTCCCACGCCCCTGTTGCTAACCCTCCATATGATCTCCATTTCTGTGGTTCTGTTCCTGTTCTAGCTGTTTGCTTAGTTTGCTTTTGTTTTAGCTGTGGTTCTTGATAGCTATGAGTTAGGAGTTCATCATCACCAAGCCCTTATTATATGAAATGTTAAAGGGACTTATCTAAGAAAAAGAAGATAAAACTATGACAGTGAAAAGACAGTGAAAAGGTTTTGGAGGTAAGTTAGAGTACTCTGGACTGAACTGTGTCTCCCTAACCCTCCATGTGACTACATTTGAGGATAAACTTTTAGGAAAAAAATTAAGGTTAAATAAGACCATAATGTGGGGTCCTAATTCTAAAGGATTACAGACCTTATAAGTAGGGGAAGAGAGAGAGCTATCTCCTTTTCTCCACACACAGGCACCAGAGAAATGTCTTGTAAATGTACAGCCAAAAGGAAGTCATCTACAAGCCAAGAAAAGATCTCTTACCAGAAATCAAACCATGCTGGCACCTTGATCTCAGACCTGCTCCTGAACTGTAAGAAAAATAATTTCTTTTGTTTAAGCCACTTATTTTACGGTATTGTGTTATGGCAACCAAAGTGGTTGCCTAAGGCATTGAGTAAGGTCAAAAGGCCCTGACCTGAAGTGCTGACTTCTTCTTGCTTAAGCAGAGCTGTATTAACAATGACAATGAGTAAGAGGAAAGTGAGACAGGCTTTTCTTCATTATGGATGAAAACTCAGGGCTAAAGAAACCCGCCCCCCCCCCCAGAAAGATAGTGTGATGTTTTAACATAGCGTACCCTCTTATTTTTTTAAAAAACATAGACATGAGTTTATGTCAACATAACATTGTACCTAAGTAAGCTGTATGTTTTCAAAGTATTTAATTATTATGTAACAATGCTTGTTAGATAAAATTTCCATTGTCTTTTCATAAAATATTTCTCAATCATCCTTCCATTACAACAATTTTTCTTACCTTACTTACATATTCAAAGTAAACCTAACATTTTATAAAAATGCTAACCTGGGTGATATTCCAAGAGCTAGTACCTGTCACTATCGATTAAAACTGAACATTGCTTAAGTCAATGTCAACTTTTATGTTAAGAAAAAAATCTACATGAAAGTTATAGAATTAATGGACCCATGAGGATTTTTTTAAAGGAAATAAATCCACTAAGATATGTTGATTACATATATTTAAAGAACACCTGAGATATGGAAGTTTTAGAGACAAGTAGAACAAATCATCAAGACTCATAATAAAATTCACCAGAAGTTATGAACCTAAAGGGATAAAAGTATAATTAATAGATTACTCCATATGTACCCACAATTTATTTTTATACTGGATTTATTTTATTTCATAAAAAGATAAATTTGGATATAATGAGTTACTTCAACTCTGTAGCAAAAATGTATGTCTCTTCTGAAACTCACTTTTTATTTCTATGTTAATATAAACTTCATTTTTAGAACTTGTAGTCTATTGTCTCATAAAATTATATAACTGGAGATACAACCATATATTATATCACTTAGAACCAAATATCATAAATGAAGTGTAGTTTTCTGTGGTGTTTAATTGCAAAGTTGAGACATAATATCTTTCTGTACTACCATAAAATACTGCATCAAATTTCATTTAAAATATATGCAAAGATTCTAAATATTTTTAAGGACTTATAATTTAAAAATGCCTTTTATAACTACAAGTTATATTCAATTACTTTAAACTTAACTTTAATATGTGACTTTTCTTTAAATAAAAATAACAGACAGTTTACCTTTTAATATTTTACAGTCAGGGAAAAAATAGGTTTATAGTTGTGAGTTCACAAAACACAGAGTTTATTCTTATATTATTATTTATTAATTACTTTATTCTCCATACAAACAACTGTAAATCTACTTTTGCTCCATCCTGTATGTTAGTAAGCAAACAAATATTATTGAACATTTAGTTACAGTCCAGGCACTGTTCTACTTACATTCTACTCAGAATACACCAGTTGCTTTCCTATAATGGAGCTCACATTTTTAATCTAGAGATTGTCTGCTCCTTCAACTTACTTACAATCAGTTCTTCCTAATACACATCCATTTGTTTAGAGCCATAACTTTTACATGCTTGTTAGTGAATACTCTGGCTATGTCTTATCACTAAATCAGATTGGGCATTCACAAAATTTTAACTGAAAAAGTTAGTTATAGTTGGTATGTAATATTTATTCTAAAATATGAATCTTTGAGGAAAGGTGGCATGCTATAATTTCATTGAATTGTAGTTCTTCAAATGCAATAATTGGTATTTTCATTCCAGTATGGCTATAATTTTACCTTCCTTAGCAAACAGCAAGCACAGCCATTTCACTCCATCTTTTTTTAAAGATTTCATTTATTTATTTTTACAAAGAGGGGAAGGCAAGGACAAAGAGAGGGAGAAAAATATCAATGTATGTTTTCCTCTCATACACACACCTTATTGGAGACCTGGCCCAAAATCCAGGCATGTGCCCTGACTGAGAATCAAATCAGTGACCCTTTGGTTTGCAGAGCTGTGCTCAATCCACTGAGCCACACCAGCCAGGGCTCCATCTTTATAAAGCCTGGAGTCCTGATAACAATTGGAGGAAGAGTTGAGAGAAGGTATCTGCATTTGCCTATGAAATGTGCTGAACACAAAATAAACTTAGCACAACAAAACTATATATTCGGGAATCCTTACAGAAAAATATTGAAAAACACTTTTCACTACTTTAATAACCAATATGTATAATAATGCACAATATATAATTCAAGCTGCATGATTAATATATACAGTGTGTACTCTATAGATTATTTTGATGTGAAACAAATATCTCATATATTACCAACATTAGATAAAATAATATTGACTGTATTTGGATACATTCCTACCTTATAAAAAACATACTTTTATTTTCTATTTTATCCTACATAAAAACATGGAAAAACAATAATTTTAGTAATAAAAACTTGCCTTTTCTTCTTTATATGGAAAAAGTAAATTATTTGACAACTAAAGTTAATTATTTAAAAATAAATGAAAAAGTTCTGAGGTCAGTTAGGTATTTTTATTTGTCACACCTGCATAACCATGTAGGGAAACAGGCTTCACTGGAGATTAGTTACGAAAATAATAGTCCATATTGAAAACCCTCTACCACACAAATATTTAATGATATATTTTCTACTGATACATAAGCCTTATAATGAAGGAGCATTATAATATAAAATAAATTTAAACTATCAAATATTTAATTAATTAATTAATTAATTTTGAGTACTTTTTACATTATTAACTTCATATTTTCCATTTTCATAAGCATAAGTAATTTCATAAGCATAAACTAATTAAACTGTTCAAAGTTAGTGAAAGCTTACTTAAACAATGTTACTGGAATAAAATTTAACTAAATCACATTTATACTATTTTTGCGTTATTTTTACATATAGTTATATTAAAATACATATCAAGTGTTCTTGCTTGCAGGAGTTGGGTAGACAATAATCCATATTAATATTGTTCCCTTAATAAGAGAAAATATTTGTCAAATAAACATATCTTTATGGAAGTATTCTAATATTCTAATTCAGTTTGTATAATTTTGTATTTCTGAATTGAAACCTTTTGAGGACTTTTTTTTTTTAATTCTCTTTTTATTTTCAAACTGCCTGTAAGATGATTGTTACACAGTATTGAAGTGTGTCATTCTTGTCTTCCATTTCCCTCCTAGTTTTGTGTATTCTGTACTGTGTCTCTGAAGGAGATACTTTTAAATCCCTCTTTATTATAATGAATGATTTTACTTTTTTCCAAATCCTTATAATCCTTGCTTTATATTATAGAAATATATTGTCACATTTATGATGTGCATGATTTCAATAAGTTTTAGAGGATTTATTTATTGATATAATTTACTAATCATTACTCATAAGGATATACTCACAGAAATAACTTACGCATGACAAAGATGACCTGATAGGATAAACATTTCTATATCCACTTATGTGCTGCTAGGAGACACATTCAAACATAGTCGGAGACTAATAACCCAGTTTTGAAAATTGATTAAAGACTTGAACTGAGCATCACTGAGCTTCGGAAATGGCACCATTTTTACATGGGATGTGGAGCAGGTGTTCAATATAGAGGGCAAAACCAGCTGCTTAGGTGAAACAGTAACATCTTTAAGTAAATAACCTTACCCTCAATGTGCTTTGCCTTATTAGCCTTCAATGTTTCTGTCAAAACTCTGAACTTAGAGAATGCCTTATTCCCTGTCTTATGACTCCACCTGACATTGCTTCTGAGCAAGGAATGCATTTTCAGTAAATGAAGTACAGCTCATGATCATGGAATTCATTGCTTGTAATGGTTATGTATGGCTATGTAATAAATTATCCCACACTTATGGGTTTAAAACAATGCTTTTTATCTTACACATACTCAGGAGATCAGAAATTGAGGAGCAGCTGGAAATTGTGATTCGGTGTCTGTCATGAGTGTGCTTCTGCAGGATACGCTTCCAAGCTCACTCATATGTCTTCAGTATAGAGGCTTTGGTCCTCTGCTACCTGGGACTCTCCATTGAGTTGCTCATAACACAGTGTCTCCAAAATCACATGACAGGCCAATAGGAAGCCACCCATTTTTATAACCTATATTTGAAAGTGACATACCGTCATGTATGCAGTACTCTATTATTTACACAGAAGAGGTCTGTTCTGGTCCAACACTAGTGAGAACTACAATACATACAATGAGGCAGGTTTATTGGGGGTAATCTTGAAAAGTGGCTACCATATCTGTCTTATCTTGTTCTAATCCTGTATTGTAGTAACTGGCTTTAGATGGATAGTGACACATTGTGGGGCAAGAATAAGGACCTCTGGAATGTTGGATATGCTCTATGTCAGTAACCATCATATTTTGCTGTTGCTTGCATTGGCAGGACTCACAGATCTGGGATCAAGAGTAGAGATCAGAATGTCTTATCTCATTATTACCTCTTATGATTGATTAGTAAAATGTTCACTTTACAACTTTGGTCTTTAGTGTAGGTACCAGAGTTCAAAGGCTTGACAACCAGGAGCTACATTGTCTGAGGTCAGAAGATGTTCCAGCTCAAGACAAGAGAAAATTCATTCTTCCTTTACCATTTTGTTCTATTTGGGCCCTCAAAGGAATAAATGTTGCTCACCCACATAGTGATGGCAGAACTTCTTCACTCAGTCCACTGGTTCAAATGTTAATCTTTTCCTGACACTCCCTCTCAGACAAACCCCAAAATAATGTTTTACCAGCTCCCTGAACAACTCTTAGCCTAAACAAATAGACACATAAAACTAATAATTGCAGTAATTATGTAGTTATACCAAATATATGCCACATCTCTTGATTCTCTTAATTGATAAAAAGAACCACAATTACTTAATAGGGTCACTTTCACAGTGAGTTAAGTACCATAACAGTTAGAAAAGAAAGATCTGAGTAGAATCCTTAAGACTATGAAAAGGATCTCTTAAGATCTTCTTTATCTGACTTAAATTACTCTATAAAATACTTCCAAATAGTGAATGCAAATACTAACCTTAATTTCCATGAGCAATGCAATGTAAAATGTATATTTTTCATATTAATTATTAAAACACGAGTCATTAGAAGTAATTTAAGTCATTAATTTAAGCCTTTTTCATAGAATGTCAAAAACCTATTTTCCTACAGTGTACTTAGTAGTGTAAATATTTTAACATTTGAGAACAGGGCAGATATTACTATTAGTAATAAATATTTTGAACAAACTTTTATTTTTAAATGTGTAATTCCTTGAACTCTGAATGGGTTGTATTTCATGTAAAAAATAAGAAATAGATATATATATATGGGTCTTTTTAGAAACAAAAGTGGTTGTAAGAAAATACAAGCATATATAGCTGACACTACTTTCCAACTACCTTTCATGGTAGATATGCAAAATTATTCATTGTTCTTTATTTTAAAATATGCAGGCATTATTTCTATAAAATTATAGGAGTAATTCATGGGTCATCTTTAATCACATGACCAAATTTGGCCTATTCTTTGCCATGTCACTTTTATATTATTTTATTTTGTTGCACCAATTGAGAAAACGTATTTTAACATATTTAAACCCTTTAAAACGTATGTGTTTCAAAATAACAGTTGCATCTAATACAAAAATTTCATGAAAATATAATTTATTAGGCTCACATAAGTAAAGATTTTATATTTTGTCATTTTAATGACATGCTCCATTATTTTAAGAAATTCTATTAAATTACTAAAGTATACATTACCTAAAATTCAGTGACCAAGTCTTACAAATGCTTCTTATTAAGGGAGATATTTTCTTTCCTCTATAGAAAACAACATGGAAAACAGAAGAGGAAAGATCTTAGAATAGAACTGAAATATCAAAAATAATAACAAACAAGTGATATTATTTGTTGGTTACTATTTCCAAGCACTGTATTTTCATGTTTATGTAACAAAACAACTGTAGGTGGTAGGTCTTATTATTTCTTAATTTCTTATTGTTTCTCTATTTCTTCCTTATACTGCTAAGAGAATTAAGAGCTTAGAAAAGTTAAAAAATGTGTTGAATCCTTATTTCAATGACTATAGTGCTCTAACTTTGCACTTATATACCACCCAGTTTTAAACAATATTTGTATTGGCGCTCGTGGTTTGCAAATCACTTACAATTAATTACTGGATCATCACAATGCAATTTTGAAAAAATATGAGGTATAATTATCATTTTAGAGATAAGTTCTAGTCTTAAAAAATACTCTTAAACTTTTTTCTCCTTGTCCCCCCAAATGGTGTGACTTGTAATTGGCAAAACCACTAATGTAAAACCCTAATGTATTTACTATTTTGTCTAAATAATATTTACAAAAGCTCTTTTCATTTTTTAATTATTAAAAATAATAGTCCACCATTTAGATTCCTAGACTCTAGACTTGGGGGGAAATGAGAGGTGGGAGGGAATAATGGGAGGAAGGGTTTCCAGGAACACCTATAAAGGACACAGGGAGAAAACCATGGAGGGCAGAAGCAGGGGAGGGGAGGTGGTAGGGGATAAATACAGACAACTGTAATTGAACAATAAAATAATTTTTTAATGAAAAATTAAATATTTATCCTAACATTTTTATTCAGCTTGGACTATGTAAAATTAAATTGGGACGTGAGAAAAGAAACTTAAAGCTAGAAACCATTAGCGTGACCTTCCATCTCAGCTTCTAATGCACTTTTGTGAATACACTCAACTAATTTTTAAGATCTCTGATGTTGCTAATTTTATGTTATCATGTAAATAATAATCACACTAACTTTATACTCTAAATTCTTTTTTAAGATTTTAGTTATTTAATTTTAGAGAAACAAGAAGGAACGGAGAGAGAGATAGAGAGAAACATCCGTGTGCTAAGGATACATCTATCTCTTACCTCTGTGGCACACCCCCATCTGGGGACATGCACCGCGCAACCCAGGCCCGTACACATGCCCTGACTGGGAATTGAAGAGGTGGCCTTTTGGTTCCCAGGCCAACACTCAATCCACTGAGCCACACCAGCCAGGGCTTATATTTCAGAAGATTTTTAATTTAATCAATTTCATGAGGTCTAATTTATATAAAATAAAAGTAAGTTTAAATATGCCGCTTGACAAGTTTTTTTTAAAAATGTATGCAGCTGCAATTACCATCATAAGTATTATATAGAATATTTGTTACCCCAAAATACACCCCAATGCTTTGGAATGAAATAAGTCATTGACTCTCAGTCTCTGAGAGTCACTGTTCTGCTTTTTGTCCATCTGTTTTGCCTTTATTGGGATGCCATACAAGTAAAATCAAAGACTATGTAGTCTCTTATGTTTTATTTCTTTGACAACTTACGTTATTGTGATTCATTCATATTGTATGTCAGTAATTTATTTGTATTGCTGAGTAATATTCCACTGTATGTATGAACCAAGATATGTTAATTTATTCACAAAATGATGAAGATAGACATGGTTTTGATTTTTAAATTTAACATAAGAAGTCTATAAACATCAGACTACATGTGTTTACTATTTTTTTGATGAGCATAGATTTTTGTATTTCCCTTAGCAGTTACCTAGGAATGGGGTTGTTGTGACATATAATGATTGTTTAACCTTATTATAAACTGCAAAATTCTTTTCCAAGGTGATTATAATATTTTACATTCCAAAAAAGAACATATACAAGTTCCAGTTGCTCGCAATCCTTGCTAATGCCATTCATTACCAGTCTTTTTTATTGTTAGCCTTTCTGAGTGTTATGGAATCCATATTATGGTTTTACCTCAATGAGCGTAAGAGCTAATTTTTAATGTTTATCCATATTCTTTGCCCATTTTTTAGAAGAAAGTTTTAAGTTATTTTTTTCTTATTTATGAACTGTAAGAGTATATATTCTAAAGAAAACCTGTTATCTGATATATGTTCTGTAAATTTCTTCACAAGCAGCAGCTTGCTAGTTTATTTTAACAATAATGTTTTTGAAAGAACATGTTTCACTAGGTGCAATTTATTATTTTAGATGAGTGAGTTTTTTCTGTTTTATCAATGAAAGCTTTATGTGCATAGTTTATTAATATTATTCTTTTTCCACTGAACAGAATAATATTTTTCTTTTGATGCTTCTAAAATTTTTTGTATCTCACTGGTTTATACCAGTTGAATTATGATAAGCCTTGGGATATTGATATCAGTATATAGCTCTTTTTCTTCTGCTTTTGGTGTATTTAATTTTCAGCCAATTTGGACAAATTTTGGTCATTACTCCTTCAAATATTATTTTTCTGTTTTTATTTTTTTACCTGTTTATAGGAGATCATTTACATATATTTCAATTTTGTGATATCCTCCCAAAGGCCACTGATGCAGAGTATTGTTTTTATTCTTTTTTGTGTGTGTGTGCTTTATTTTGTTCACTTTCTATTTCTCTATCTTTAAATATGTTTATCTTGCTTTCTACACTGTCTAATCTGCTGTTTTAGATATTGGATTTTTTGTCTCTGGATATTTCATGCATGTTCTCTTAAACTTTCCTTTTTTTTTTCTTTAGAATATTTGCACTCTGCACTACTTGAACATGTATAGTGTGCACACACACACACACTCATTGATAAAATAGCTATTTTAACATTCTTCTATGATAATTCCATCATTTTGGTGTCTGTTTCTATTAACTAGTTTTTCTCCTGGTTATCAGTCATATTTTTCTGCCTTTTTATCATGGCTAGTAATTTTGCTTTAGATGATAAATAAAGAGAACTGAAAATTTTACATTTTGGGTGCTAGATTTTATATTCCTTAAATAATATTGAATTATATTTCTCGCTTGTAGTTTAAGAATAATAAACTACTTCTACCCTTGGCGTTTTAGGAGTCTATCAAATGCCTTTTGTATGACAACATATTTCTGTTCTTGCTGGACACATGAATATTCCTCATATTAGGTGGAGAACCTAAAATTGCTTTTTCTGTTTTTTTTTTCCAAAAGTTCTTTCCCCTGACTTGAGTAGTTTCATTTCACACATGCACAAATCGATAGTGATGAGACTGCTCAAAGATCTCTGGAGCACTCTCTCCAGATTACCTCCTTCTCTTTGTTACCCTGTCTCATAAACGTGAGTTCTCTGGCACTTTTTGACTCAGACTTCTGAACCTATAAAGTCCAGACTCCATTTGGGTTCCTATCTCTGCACTGTGCCTTACAAATAGCCTCTCAGTTATCGGCTGATTCAGTTTCAGGGCTCATCTTGTTCATTTTCTTGTTTTAGCAAGCACAGTTCTGAACAGCTTTTGTCCAGTGCTAACAGCTGTTAACTCACATATTTTATCTAGTTTTCTAGTTATTTAAGACAGAGGCAAAATCTGGTTATGTTGCCATACCATATATTGGTCTGAAATGGAAATGTTTTAGTGTATTATTTATTTATGAACTTTTTAAAATCTATCATTGCCATTATGAAAATACCCTGTATTAGTGATGAAACTTTGGTGTGTGACTATAGGCTAAAATTACCAAGGGTTTAATTATATCACCATGGCCTCAACCATTCCTCCTCTCATTTATTTATTTCCCCTCTTTAAACTCCATTTCCAGGCAAACTCTCCCAACAGATGTCAAAATAAAGCTGAAAATATTAAATATTGCTGAAAGCCCCAAGTTACCAAGATACTGGAGCCACACTTTCTTGATGGTTCTAGGGAAAGTTCTAAGGCTTACTCCCATCAAGCTATCAAATGTCTAGTCAATGTAAACAGTGTGATAAGCTGCTCTCACTTTTTAGGTCATTGTGTGTCATGCAGATTTAGCACCACTTGAACCATATGGAATTAGTGAGAAAAGTGTCAATTTAGTAAAAAAATAAAGAAAAATTAAATAATATTTCAATAATAAACAACCTAATTCTGTTTGAAGAAGTGGGGATAGTTAGCTGGACAAAAATGCATCAAATATTTACTAATCCAATTTAAATACTAATAGCTCTTTTTGCAGCATGAAGAATTTTAAATGGTGTTCTAACACCTACCCACAAGATAAAATACCTACTGTACTGAATTTCATGGAACGTTACTCATAGTCTGGCCTTGGCTATTTTTATATCCTTGTCTGTTATCACTTTCACACATCTGCTTTTTAAAAATATATTCTCACCTTACTCTACAATCAAATCTTATTTATCTTTGACATCTCAGAAGCAACTCATTAGCATGGAAACATCTTGATGACATGGGCATTCATCTATATGAAAAGGGAATATTAAGTAGGTGACTGATAAAATAGGGATTCTCACATTTATATTCCTAGTGAATTGATTCAGAGTCATTGCCTATGACTATATCAGGTGCTATAAAACAAAATATGCTTGCATCTGATTTAAGAAAATGCTCTAGGTGAGTTCAGTAATAGACCATTTGTATCTATCATACTGTGAGGTAGTGGAAAGTAGAAGCGGGAAGGAAAAAATCAACCAGGAGAGCATTTGAGCCAGCAGGAATACCAGATTTATAGACATGGAGGTGTAAAAGAAGTTATTGATTCTGGAAGTAAATGCTTTAGAATGTTCCATGTTGGGAAACTTGAAAAAGATGAAACTAGGGAAAAACAACAACAACAACAACAAACCAACAAACAAATTTAAAGGCATTGCATTCAGTGCTTATTGTATACATATGAATGTCATTTAAATTTACTTTTTCTATAAACACTACATTTATTTTAATGAGCCCAATTATAAGGAAATATCTAAGGAGAATGAAAAAATATTACAAATGAAAAAGCAGCAACTTCTACTTATAGATATTATATATATTTCCAAAATATATATCTTCATTAATACTTTGGAAAGTAAGGTTCTACACATGAAAACTGAGAGAACATATCAAGCATATAGCTATAAATTTGTTAAGGTTTTATAACTATAACTAGTTTTTGTGTAAGCCTAGTAATTAACTCAGATGAAATTCAAGCATACTTGACTTTTGTGGATTATATCCCATCATAATTCTACATTCACCTTTTGAAAAGTCAAGTGTGCGCTGATTGTATTTTGAAAAAACAGTCAAATGTTTATGATTAAGAGGTTAATAAACTAAGAAAATGATGAAGTATCTAAAATTTAACCTATGACTTTTCTACATTTTGATTATTAGATCAATTTAAGCACTCATGATTTAGAATTACATTGAAATTATGGGATATCATAAACCAAAGTAATTTTGTATCACAGATTTTTAGTACAAAAGTAGACTCAGATTTACCTCTAAAAGTGTTGGGAAAATCCTGTGGCATTAAAGAAGTATTCTTATAAAGGTATGAAACTAGACAAAGATGAGAAGAGCTAAAAAAGAACCTTTTATGTACTCTTGTGAATTGAAAGAGTAATGCTAGTTAGAAAAGAAACTGTATTTCTCTACATGTTTTTGTTTTTTTTTGTTTGTTTGTTTTCTGAAATTTTAGGAACCAATTTTGTGATTCAAATACAGACACTCAATTACTGTTATTTGCACATAGCATGTATTACCTGTTTAGCACACGGCTTAGTGCCCAACAAATTCTAGGATCTCGTTAAACTTATATTTTGATTATTTTTTTATGTTTCGAAATTTATACTAATATGTTATCATAATGTCAAATGTTTGAAAAATGGGAATATGCATATCTGATGACCTAAATATTATTCAGTCTATTAACTATACTTGATGCACAATTAAATGCATTAACTTCTTAGAATAATTTTCCAAATGCAGACACTACTGATTCCCAAAGCTCAAAATGGTTGATCTAAATCCTGGTCTTTCTGAAAGACATAAGGCCAATAACAATTGCCAAAATGGCTGTGTGGATGCTGCATTAACTTGAACTTGTATGTACCAAGATCCCCTAACTTCTAGTTCTTGATATTTTTCTCAAACCATTATACCACAAAGTTGTATTTTCTTTGGCACATACCTTAGAAGCATAATTTACTGAGCTTAATTACTAGGATTGAGGTTTCTGATTTGGAGTGTATCTATAAAGATAAAATTCATCTGTTTAAGTGCTACTGTTTGGATGCTTCAGAGATGAACTGGTTAAGTCATCATAAAATCTAAATAAAAAGGCATTTATTCAGTCATTCATTAATTTATTAGACAGATATTTATTAAGCATCTATTGTGTGTTAGGTGTTGTTCTAGGAACCAAAAGTACAACTGCTAATAAAATTCCTGATCTTCTTGAGCAAGATAGGATAAAACAGACAGTAAACACACAGCTTATTAGATGATAATAAGTGATACAGAAAAAAATAGAGCTGAAAAATGTGACAGGCAATGCCAGATGGTATTCAAATAATTTTAATTAAGAAAGCCAATGGAAGCCTTACTAATAATTTGATATTTAAATTAAGGCTTGAATAAGGTGAAAAAAAAAACAAGCGATACGATTATCTGGGGGAAGAGTATTCTACAGAGGACATCAAGAGTGCATGCCTGGAAGCAGAACAATTTTATTAGAAACAAAAAGGGCAACTTAGCTGTTGTAGACTAAGCGACGGACAAAGATGTTAAGAGATGGGGTCAAGAGATAAGATAGAGCCAGACCCATGGGGGTTTCTACACTCACTATTTTTTTTTACTGTGATTTTACTTCAAGGGGGACAGAAAGGCATTGGAGAACTGTGAGCAGAGAGTTGATATGATGTGATGGACATTCTAATAGGGTCACTCTATGTGTAATGCCAAGAAAAGATTTAAAGGGATATGGGTCAAAAAAGGAGAACAGTTAAGAGGCAATACTATAATCCTTCCTGCCCAACTGTAAAAGGATGGAGGTCCTATGGAGAATCCGAGAAATTGGTAAGTAGTGTTTGGAGTGTGGACTCAGTTGTTTTTCTGTAAATATGTTAATTATACACTGCTTTCTTTAACAAAGAAACCCCACTTGCTTATCGAAAATATAAAATGTCAAATTGCTCTCTGAAAATATTAACTTTGGCAAATTTTAACGAATGTCAATATAAATATATGCTGAAACTCATAAATCGCAAAACAAAGTGTCTTGTGCCATTGGTTTATGTAGCTCAAGATATGACATGGGCATATTTTTGATAAGCCACTGGGAAATAAAATGTTTTTCTTAATTTATCAGAATATTTTTGTTATCTACACAGATAAGCACTTCATTTAGAATACAAATGCAGGAAATTCCTTAATATACATTTTATTCTAAGCATAAACCTACATGAAATGAAGACTATTAAATGAAAAATGACATTTTTATAACAAATAATTTTGTTTGATAAAGTTATATTCTCAGAAACTGAATATTCAGAGCACATAAAACATGAACATGGATTTCACTGGCTCATTAATGTCTCCAAAACGCAATTTTGGGATTTTTTTCTTCTTTGAAAATGGAGGGATGTTCTTGTGCTGCTGTGACAGGCAGGACAAGACTAGGCCTTCAATTTAGTATCTTTATTTTTTCCTTTGTAATTTACTGTTTCAGGTCTTATATTTAGGCCTTTCATTCGTTATTTTTTGTGTATGGGGACAAATAATTGTCTAATTCTGTTTCTGTACATGTGGCTTTTCAATTTTTCAGCACTATTTACTAAAGAGGCTTTCTTTTCTCCATTGTATGTTTTGGCTCCTTTGATAAAAATTATTTACCATATACATGTGGTTTATTTCTGGGCTCTCAATTCTTTTTTTCATTTCTTTTCTTTAAATTTTTATTTTAATTGTTGTTCTTGTACAGTTTTCTGTCTTTTACTCCCATCCCAGCTCACTGCCCTAGCCCTCCCAACCTCCCTCCCATTTCCACCCCCCTAGTTTTTGTTTATGTGTCCTTTATACTTGTTGCTCTAAACCCTTCCCCTTTTCCCCTGCAATTCCCTCCCCTCTCCCTTCTTGTGACTGTCAGCCTGTTTTCAATTCTATGCCATTGGTCTGTGTGTCTGATTTTCTGACAATACCATGCTGTTTTGGTTATTATTACTTTGTAGTTTAATTTTGAAGTCAGGGAGTATGATACCTCCAGCTTGTCTATTTTTCTGGGTTGCTATGACAAATATGATGATATTTTTGTTCAAATTCTTTAAAAAATAACATTGATATTTTGGTAGGGATTGCATGAAATTTGTATATTGCTTTGGGTAATATGGTCATTTTTAACCATCTTGATTCTTCCAATTCATGAACACAGAATATCTCTTCATTTCTTCATGTCCTTTTCAATCTCTCTTAATAATGCTGTGCAGTTTTCAGTGTATAGGTCCTCCATGTTTTTGTTAAGTTGATTTCTAAGCATTTTATTCTTTTGGATACAATTGCAAATTTTTTTCCATTTATTTTCCTGAAATTTCATTGTTAGTATATAAGAATGCAATAGACTTTTATACATTGACTTTGTATCCTGCAACTTTACTGTATTTGTTTATTGTTTCTAATAGTTTCTTGGTGGAGTCTTTAGGGTTTCCTATATAAGGAATCATGTTATTTGCAAAAATGACAATGTTACTTCTTCATTCCCAGTTGGGATTCCTTTTATTTCTTTCCCTTGTCTGACTGCTCTGGCTAGAATTCCCAGTACTATGTTGAACAAAAGTAGTGAGAGTGGACATCCTTTTTTTCTGCCTAATCTTAAAGGGAAAGCTTTTAGTTTTTCATCACTGAGTATGATATTAGCTGAGGTTTGTCATATATGGCTTTTACTATGTTGAAGTACTTTTTTTCTATGCACACTAAATTTATGGACCTTGATCTTAGACAGGATTTTATGAATTTGTCCCCAAGGGCAAGAGAGTAAAAGCAAAAAAGAAGTAAAAAAAATAATGGGGCTATGTCAAACTAAAAAGTTTATGCATAGCAAAAGAAATTGTCAGCAAAACAGAAAAGTAATCAACAAAAAGGAAGAAGTTTTCTGCAAACAACAGCTCCATCAAAGGGTTAATATACAAAGTATATGATGCACTTGTAAAACTCAAAAAAAAAAAAAGAAGAAAATGAGAAATCCAATTTTAAAAATGGGCAGAGAACCTGAACAGACACTTATCCCAAGAAGACGTGTGAATGGCTAACATATATGAAAGATGCTCAACTTCACTAGCTATTATGGAAATGCAAATCAAAACTACAGTGAGACACCACCTCACACTTGTTACAATGACAACTATCAATAAGACAGATAATAAAAAGTGTTGGTAAGGTTGTGGAGAGAAAGGAACACTCATTCACAGCTGGTAGAAATATATACAGGTACAGCGACCATAAAACAGTATGGAGATTCCTCAAAAAACTAACAATAGAGTCACTATATGTCCCAGCTATCTTTCTTCTGAGTGTCTGTGAGAAAAATTTGAAAATATTCACTCACAAGGAGATACGCAGCCCTATATTCATTGAAGCATTATTTGCTCTTGCCAAGGTATGGAAATTGCCGAAGGGAAGTGTCCCCTGATAGATGACTTTGTAATGAAGATGTGATACATATACACGGTGGAGTACTACTCAGCCATAAGAAAAGTTGAAATACTGCCATTGCAACATGTATGAGTCTTGAGAATATCATGCTAAGCTAAATAAGTCAGACAGAACAACTCAAGAACCATGTGATTTCATTCTATGTGGGATGTAAAACCAAAAGTAACAAATGAACAGACAAGAAGAACAAAGAGTCAAAAACTCATGGACACAGAACGGTATGGTGGTTAATAGAACAAAAGCCCCCTTTTAGACTCTATTTGCCAGAGCTAGCTGGACCTCATAAGTCATGACTAGCCGTAATTGTTTGTTATGAGCCTCTATCCTCAGGACTAGAAAATTACTGGAAGGGCCCCGAAGGTGCAGGCTCCGGGAACTTATGGAACAGGACATGCCAGACCGCAGTGACTGGACCCTGCACCCCAAGATAACAGGGAGACAAGTGGCAGCCTGTACAGGACCAGCAGAAACGTCCTGCTCTACAGCCACCCCAATCAGTCAATGAAAGCTCAAAGGCCCCGCCCCTCAGGGCTGGTGCATCTCTCTCTGCACCCAGCCCTTTCCCTCCCTTGGGAAAGTGAAATAAAAACTTTGCTCTCTGCATTTTCTCCTTGTGAATTCTTTCACTGCCTGTGTCACACACCACTCTAACAGTGGCTCCCAGAGGGAAGTGGGGTGGGCGGCATAGTGGGTAAAGTGGGTGAAGTACGTGGTGACGGAAGGATATCTGACTTTGGATGGTGAGCACGCAATGCAATATATAAATGATGTATCCTAGAATTGTATACTTCAAACCTATATAATTTTATTAATGAATGTGCCCGATTCATTTAATAACAGAGACTAGACTTTCCAACCAAAGCAATTTGCTCTAGTTCTTTTATGTAACAGTAGTTCATGTTGCCTCCTCAGGTAACAGAAACACGACATTGCCATGCCATTTTTATTTATAGTTTGTTTTTTATTATATCTAGTTAATGATTGTTTCTGATTGTTGCTTGCCAGAATAGGGTCTTATAATTTGCATTTGGCTCAGGAAGTTCTGGTACATTATAGATGTAGAAAAAATGTAAAAGTAGTATGTTACTCCTTAAAAGATTAGTGCAGTTCTTTCCATGGGAGCTCTTACTTCACTTGCATTCTGGAGAGTGTACAAGAGGTCATTTGAAGGACCACACCAATGAGATGCTGGTTTATGTAATCATAGAACCTGGATCGTGGTCAGACCAGCAATAGACTCCAGTCCTTTTGGACCTGTAGCAAATCAGAGTGACCCTAGTATCTGATATTCAGTAAAAGATAATAAATTTAAAGATATTTATAGGAAAGTTGTAAACTGAATTTTATTTTTTATTTTTTTTAAGATTTTTTTAAGTACTTTTTTTTTTCTTTTAGATTTTATTTATTTATATTTAGAGAGGAAGGGAAGGAGAGAGGGAGAGAAACATCAATGTGCGGTTGCCTCTTGTATGTCCCCTGCCGAGAACTGGCCTGGACCCAGGCATGTGCCCTGACTGGGAATCGAACCAAGATCCTTCGGTTCGCAGGCCCGCGCTCAATCCACTGAGCTACACCAGCCAGGGCTCGGGAAGTTGTAAACTGAATTTTAAAAAGAGATGTGGAATGACACCGAAATGTTACTTATACTTCTACAAACTAGTGGGGTTAAGTCATTTATTTTCTCAAAACAGAGGAAATAAATTTATGAGGAAAATCCTTTACTTTTACATCATATGTACTAAAATATAGCAATACAACATACTAAAGTCATAGAAATTTATTGGTAAGAATTTAGTTATTCTACTTTTTTTAATTTGTATTTTAATTGTTGATCTTGTACAGTTTTCTGTCTTTTACTCCCACCCCAGCCCACCACCCCAGCCCTCCCCACCTCCCTCCCATTTCCATCCCCGTAGTTTTTGTCCATGTGTCCTTTATACTTGTTCCTGTAAACCTGGATGGAACTGGAGAGCATCATGCTAAGCGAAATAAGCCAGGCAGTGAAAGACAAATACCATATGATCTCACCTTTAACAGGAGCCTAATCAACAAAACAAACAAACAAGCATAATATTCTACTTTTTTAAATGCTGAAATATTACTCTGTAGATTTCATTCATCTGCTAATTTACCTCTCATCTCCATTAACAATCCATTAAACTGTTCTTTTATGTCTTATTTTCTTGCCTTAACCAACCATCTCTTTATCCTGAGGATGTAATCATCATTCAGTGAAAGAAAAAGAGAAACTGAAAAGATATGTGCATCTAACTTTTTATATTGATAAAAAAGCTACTTCTAGTTAGTTATTACAATAAAATGGTATAAAAATGTCAATGAATGTGAACATTTATATTGATATCACTTGCAGAATCATTTCAAATAAAATTAATAAAGAAATGAGTATTCTGCATCTGTTCATTTTATCCCTAGTTTGTTTTAAAAGATAATGATAGCTACTTAAACGCTGTTAGGTCACTGAGTACACTGAAAACAGGGGTCAATGGAGAGCAAACAGCAATTCATTTTTAGATCAAAGTTCTAACACTAGTGAAGGTTCCAAGAAGCATTTCATTTTCAAATGAATTCCTTCCACTTGGAGCCAAAGGTCAGCAAGCCAGCATTAGAGAGGTCTCAGCTGTATCAAAGTTAAATAACAACCAAAAGTCATCCACTGCAGTGTCTCTCTAATCTGTAGACGTGTCCCCAAGGGTGACAAGGCCAAAGAGGAAAACAGAGATTTGTTAAAGGTACTAACAATAAATGCTGTGATCAGCGAGCATCTTGGGCTGAGAGCTGAGGATAAAAAGCTTTTTTGTTCTCACAGAAGAAAAAAAAAATCTGTCTAAGCACAGCTGCCTGTTGAAGTAAATGCATATATTCAGAATTGATTAATCTATATAACACAACACAGCCAATTATAGTGATGCTTGGAATCCAGAGATTTCACAGTACTCATAAGAAACTTTATATTTTTTTAAAGAATCTATTGTCATGCTATAATAATCAACCACAAGCATAGCTCGCCTTTTAGGTGACTTTTCATAAAAAGTGAAAAGTCTTGCAGTAAAAAGCTTTTGCATACTGTTGACAACATCAATACCGCAGGCCCGGTGGGTACTTTCAGAAAACTAAATATTGATTTCCCTCCTCCATCCCTTACCAATGGCGGGCAGCTGCCTTCACTGCTCTGAATATTTTATTGTTTAACAATTGACAGATTCTGTTAGCACCGGATTTATTGTTTCATTGTTCTCTCTTCTTAAAAGTGACCGTTGTGTTATTTTTTTGATGCTAGACCAGACAGAACAGTAAAGCTGAAATTAACATGTCCCTCCTTACGCCATAGCTCGCTTGTCAAGTATGATTTATCTGATTATGGCCTTACTATCACCGACTTTGCAAGGATGTATTAGAAACTAGGCTATTTTTATTACAATCTTTTTTAGCAAAACACCTACAAAATTATTCACAGTTCTGAAATGATTAATTAGAACCAGGGCTGGTCAAAATATTTCGCAGGAATGGGTTTTAACATCTCAGTCTTTATTTACTTCCTAGCAATTGTTACGTGGAGCTTTGTGTAGGCAAGTGGTGTGACTAGGTGATACTGATGTGAACCAAATTAGCCCTTGCAGTCCAGTATGTGTGTGGGCAGTGATTCGATCTATTGGCATTTTTTTCTTGTCACTCATGCATATAAATCTGACTGAAAAATTCAGAATAAACATTGAAACAATATTGATTTAATTACCAGACTTTTTTATTCATTTTTATGTCAAATGGATGACTTTAGAAATTCATTCAATTGTAAAGTAACTCAAGGAAATTACCCAATCACAGAAAAAAGTCAATATATTGTTATGAAAATGTTTTTAAATATCCAGTTTAAACAATTTTAAAATGTAAGAGCTATCTATGAAAGAATGTTTTATGTTTATGATATTGTTGTTTATCTTAATTCTTCTCTAAATTTAAACTACTTGAGGAATATTTTTTTTTTTTAAATAGCACCAGTGAAAAATGTGTTTGTGAAGACTCAGTTTAGATATTTCAATAGTTAATAATGCTTGGATGGTTTTTAAGACTTTGTGCTGGATTCCACTCAAGAAAAATAATGCAATACCAAGCTTTGTAAATTCTTGAGAAAATTATAAATTTTAGTTTTAAAACTTGATTGAGACTTTTTGCTGAACATGTGTCATTTTATCAATTCTCAGAGTATGCAAATAATACATAAATTAACTAGTTTCAGATTCACATAATCAGATTATTATCCATCTGTAAAGTAGTCAGAGTCTGAAGTATGCTTAAAGATTGTTTTGACTGAACACAACAATGAGAATTAGAAATATAGAATTAGACAAGGAATGACTGGAGGGTTGGAAAGTCTTAACAATTTTGTGTGTTAATTGACTTGTGTAAAAAGAAGAAAGTGAAAGAGAGAAAAAATGGTGACTTGTTCTAGAACATTTTTATTGGGTAAATACATATGTAAATATGTGTGAACAGAAACTTTTCCAGGAGATTACAATCTCTAACTAATTGCTCTGCTAATCCAGACAGAGAACATTTGCTTATGAATATTTTTATTATTATGCAATTTCAATTAAAATATTGGCAAAAGCATAGTCTAGGAAATCTCTAAATATGATTAATTGACTTACTGAACAGTATATAACATGAAAAGATGAATTTATTTGTAAATATTAACTATGCACAAGCACTTTTGTTATCTTAATCAGAAATATATTCGTACTGGAAATTAATCTACAAGGCAAATAAAGTGATCAACCATGCTTCCAATTACTTATTGATTTTGACAGCAACATTTTGTCTTCATCAGAGTTATTCATCAAATTAAATTAATGATTAAGTTCTCTAATCTATAGACTTTCAAATGTCTTTACAATAAAATATATTCTCTGATTCAGATTTAGGGAATTACTATATGCCAAAGATCCAAATTTTCAAACAAAATATCAAAGAATAAATACCAATTAACAGAAAAGGGAGATATAGATATAGATGTAATAATATATTTTTCTGGATATGAGCTACATGAAAGCTATGCTATAATAACAACACTAATCATAACTTTTTTTAAATGGTTTTACATTTTGTTGTTTTATTATGTATGTAGACAATGAAAGTTCAACACTTACTCATTTACACGTATCAGGTGGCTTGAAATTATATAAAGAATTGCATTCTTTTATCTTACTTTAATATGAAGAAATATTAGTACTTTAATACAGATTTATGTTAAAAACGTCAATGTGTGTTGTATAGATTCTGTGCACATGTACATTCTATGCACATATCTAATAAATCCATCATGCGTGTGCATGCTGCTTGGATTTACTTAACCATTAAGGTTTTAAGAGGTCCAAAAGTTTGGAATGGTATTAACAAGGATTACTGGTTTTTTTAATGTCATTTATTCTCTATAATGTTTAGAATTAAGAAAACTTTTAATTAAAACAAGGTCACACACTTAAATGTGTTTCAACTAAATAAAACATTTAATTTTATGTTTTCCTTTGTCCCATGTTTTATGAATATATTTATTTGCTTTTATTTACTTCTAAAAGCTTATTATTAAAAATGTATAGATAAGTACAAGCTCTAAATTATAATCAGAGAATTATTTCATTAAAACATTTAAACAGCCCTGGCTGGTGTGGCTCAGTGGATTGAGTGCTGGACTGCAAACCAAAGAGTTGTCAGTTCAATTCCCAGTCAGGGCACATGCCTGAGTTGCTGGCCAAGTCCCCATATGGGGGCACATGAGAGGCAACCGCACATTGATGTTTCTTTCCCTGTCTTTCTCCCTCTCTTCACCTTTCTCTAAAAATAAATAAATAACTTAAAAAAAAAAAAATCTAACCACTCTGGCTGGTGTAGCTTAGTGGATTGAGCACTGGCTGTGAACCAAAGGATCACCAGTTCGATTCCTAGTCAGGGAACATGCCTGGGTTGCGGGCCAGTGGGAGCCACATGACAGACAACCACACATGTTTCTTTACCTCTTTTCTCCCCCCCCCTTTAAAAATAAATACATTTTTAAAAAATCTTTGAAGAATAAAAATAAATTCAGGTTCAATTAAAAAAAAAAAAACATCCAAACAAACTAATTAAAACACTGAGTGAAAAACACTCTTGAAAGAGTAACTTGATATAACTTTCTAAAATCATAGTTCAGAAAACAATATACCTATGAAAAAAATAATTGTACTTTCCAAAACAAAATTTTCATTTTTTGAAATTATCACCACTTAAATAAAAATAATATTTTAATCCAAGCAAGAAGTTTCTAAGGTATTTTGGAAAAAATCTCTTGACCATCAACTCTTAGTGAGTTAAGCAAATAGTAGGTAACTTTTGTTCATGGGCCATAAAAGCACGTATCATATTTACACCACTATAATTTTTGACATTCTTTACTTAGATTATTGTTTTTATTCATATTTGTCTTTTCTGTCAGTATAAATGAGCATGCTGAAGAAATCCACAATGGTGTATTTTACAATAAGCAAGTGAACACAGTGAGTACACCATGTATATTTACATGGTGTGGTACAAGTAGATTTACAGCTGTGGGCATGAAAAACACAGTGTCTTATTCTTGTACTATTATTTATTAATTATTATGTTATATTTCATATGAACTATAAACCTACTTTTGCCCCACCCTGTAAAAATAAAAGGAAACAGATTTTTCTCCCTCTGGAGGAAGTGGTGTGGGTGTTGCAATACAGAGAAAGAATACTTATTGGATATGAAATGAGCTGCTAGTAGAAAGTTTTACAGACAATGATAGAAAGACTTGATTAAATTTGTGAGAAGATATGTTGTGACTAAAGAGTTTGGAATTGAACAGTTATCCACTCAATATTAACATTGTGAAGGAAGCTTAGTAAGAAGCAATTTTAGTAATATAATCCTAGAATGATATTTGTGGTGATTGGAATTGAGAGGAAAAGTAGGATTTTTTAAGTGCTCTACACAACTACCAAGTAATTTTCTTTATTCGTTTTAATATGGGAATAGAATAGGTATAGAATAGACATGTCAACTCCACAAGGGAGAAATTAGGAAGAAATGAGGGACAAAATCTATGATCCTAAGGAAATCCACAACTAAGCAGGGAAAATTCTATTGGATTTTCAGGCTCAGGAATCATCCCTGTCCCCACACTCTGAGCCCCTAATAGTATTGGCAACCTTACAAAATTCTGAGCTGCCTTTGGGATCATTCTTCCTTTTTCTTGAAGGATGAGTCATGTTGATGCTCTAATATCTCTATGGGCTGATATTCTAGAGCCTAGAATTCCAACCGCCTTTCTTTATTTGGTCCCATCTCTGTCTTCTTCAGGCTAAGCTGTCAGTGTTTCTACTGTTATAGAGTTCTTAAAATCTTGACGGTTTCCCATGCAAATCACACAACTCCAACCATCAGACAAGAAGGTTCTCCACTAATCTTTCCTTAATAATCCCATCTCTATTCCTGCCTTCTGCTGAGGTAGTCGATAGCACCCAGGAGTCACACCTATCATTGCCTTAGCAAAGGAGCCAGGCCACTACCTTGGTGCTCATTCAGAACATATTTTCTCCCTTTTTGCAATATGGGTGGGCTATAAATTTTCCAAATCTTCAAGTTCTGGTTCTTTTTTGCTTAGCACTTTTTTCCTTAATTTATTTCTCTTCTCTCACATTTTACTATAAGCAACAAGTAGAAACAAAGTCATGACTTCAATACTTTGCTTTAAAAAATTAATAGACACAGAAATGTTTCCACTAAAGACCAGAGATTAAACATACACATAGAGTCAGTTAGCCAGAACTAATTATTAGTCTGCTAAAGAATGTTTTGAGGGTGAAAACAGTTCTAAACATTTTTATTTTTTCTGTAGCTCATGATAAAAATTCCTAAACAATAGGGATTGAGTACTCTTGTTTTCATTATGTACCCAATCATTGGTTAGGGGCAGGCAGAGTATTATAAATAGAAGTCTCACCAAAACTGAAATAATGGGAGAAGGTTGGCAAACCAGAACTCAGCTAAAATGTTGTTACTGAAGAAGGGAAAAAGTCATGGCCAACAGGCAGATGAAACCCATAGATATCTGTCTGCTTGAGCTAGTACGTAACATGTTTGGACAAAAATGTTGATTAGAGTTTCATTGAGTTCTTCTCATAGTCAACAACTGCTAATTAATTTATTTTTCAGTTGAGAAGTAAGTATTTTGTCTACCACTTACTGCAACTAATTTTCCATACGGAAGCTTTTTTTATTGTAATATAATTGACAAATAATGCTATCTTAATTACAGGTGTATAATATAATAATTTGATATTTGTATGTATTGTGAAATGATCACCACGAGTTGAGTCAACATCTGTCACCATAAAGTTACCCATTTTTTATTGTGATAGAAACTTTTTAAAATCTACCTTAAAAGATCTTAACAACTTTTGAACATGCAATCCAGTATTATTAACTAAAGTCACTATACTACATGCTATATGCCCATGACTTATTTGTATATAATGGGGCATTTGTACCCTATGACCTGTTTCACCCATGTGGCCCATCCCCATTCTCTACACTTGGAAACCACTAGTTGGTTCTCTGTGTATACATTTTGTTTTGTTTTCATGCTCCGCATATAAGGAAGAGCATGCAATATTTGTCTTTCTCTGTTCACAATGAAGATTTAATATCAAAATATATTTGAATCTTCCTGACAGTAAGAATTTTAGTTTCTATGGTAAATGAAATACCAAATAGTCATATTTTGATAACAAAACTAACAGGATAATAAATAATCATAAGAAGAAACTTTCTAAGAGACCTCTTGATGAGACATTAACCTTACTGTGTTGTTGGGAAAGCATTCTGATACAATAGTTAAGCCCTGAGTACAATATTTCATTTGAAAAATGGCCCTCAAGATGTCATTGAAAATGAATAACATTCACAATTGTAATTTAATCACCACATTTTCGATGTTATTCTATCTCCATAACTTCTACTTCAGGAATCTTCTCAGAACTCATAAATAGAGATATAACCATGACCTTACATTGTCAGAAAAGCTCATGAATAAAGGTTACAAACTAATGTCATTTCCATTATTTCAAATTTCTAGAAGCAATATTCTTCTTGCAATATTGTTCCTCCACAATTTTTGTAATCTAGATTAGTTTTATATATGCAATACTATTCACAAGTATGCAATTATTTTTTCTAATAACTATGAATCTCAGCATGACAGGGAAAGAAGGGTTTAAAAACACAAATGTTTTCTACACTACTTAGATTCATTGTTTCCAGTGTTGTCTCTAATAGTTTGTAATATAAGGCATTCTTGGCCTCTCCCAATAGTGTTTCTAAAACAATAACTTTTCTCTGTCAATATAATTTCTATTATATTCATATTACATCAGGAAAAATGTGAATGTATAGAATTGTCTTATCATTGTGGGTTGAATTGTGCCCCCTGAAAAAAAAAGATATGTTGGAGTCCTAGTAAAAAATACCTTGACTTAATGAGTGTGACTTATTCAAAAAAAAGAATTTTTGACAAAGTAATTAGATAAGACAAGGTCATACTGGAGTAGGGCGTGTACTAATCTGATATGATTGGAGTCCCTAGTAGAAGCCGCTCATGTGAGGACACAGAGACACACCAAGAGAGCACCATGTAACGATGATGACAGAAATTGGAATTATTCAGACACAAGTCAAGGAAAATCAAAGATTGCTGACAAACCAGAGAAAGGTAGAAAGAGGTAAGGAAGAAGTCCTTCACAGGTTTCATATGGAGCATGGCGCTGCTGAACCTTGATTTCAGACTTCAAGCCTTCGGAAATGTTAGACGATAAATTTCTGCTGTTTTAAGCTCTCCAGTTTGTAGTACATTTTTACAACAGCTCGCAGAAAGTAGAGAGCACCAGAGATATTAGACATAAAACTCAACCAGATATAACTTTTTTAAAATATATTCTTGAAAGGCAATGATTTTTTAGATTCTCAACTATTAACCCTAATAATTGTAGAAGGCTTGTATCTTAGTACAGTGGGAGAGCTTATCAAAAATCAAAGAACATGTCTGAAACAAACATGACATTATATCACAACTTCCATAAAAACTTTCAATGCTTTTGTTTGAACATCTATTTCCAGCTCATTAACATGACATAAAATGATCGATTCTTGGTTCTTTTAACTCTGTGTTCTCATTTCTTAATATCTTCCTGGCCCCTCTCCTGGTGAATTTGCCAACGTCCCTTTCACTTCTAGCCTTCAAACACTCAATTCTCTCTGAAATAGTCTTTCTCCTTTCTTCACTTGGCTAATATCTGCTAAAGAAAAAAATAGTCAATGACATTTGTTAACCATAGTAAATCAGACTATATTCATCATGATAGGTATAGAAATTGTTACAGTAAAATTTTATGGTGGAAAATAGATTTTGGACTCAACTTTGAATACACCAGGAGCAGGTGGGAATTTGTAGCCAAGAAACAGTGTAGATGTTAGGGGATGGGAATTAACTAAGAGTGAAGAGGAATAAGGGCATTCTTGCTAAGGGACCTAACACGATTCTTATCAAAGGCCCAGCAGAGTGATCAAACACATCTTGGTGAAGGTGGAAAATGAGAAATATGATTAGATATGGAGAGTAGGAAGGTATGCTGGAGTTTCTGGCTAAAATTACTTAGCAGTGTTCTTTCTAAACCCTGATTTTTCAAGGAAGCACACAGATTGGGCCTAGGAAAGTTTCAGGAACTTGACTAAACTTTGGTCATACAAAGAATCTTTGTCACACCTATGTATCCAACAAGTCCTTTTAATTTTTTTCTCAGTGAGGGCCGTCTTAACCACTTCCTCTCTGCTCACCAGGAGAGCTTAAGTTCTCTTGTTCTATTCTCTTGTTATGCCATTGTCTAGTAACTGTTCTTTCTCTAATAATGTTCGTTGCACTTTTCACAACATATATATACATTTCCATGAGAAGAGGGCCTTTTTACTCATAGCTGACAACGTCGTACCTTACCAAGTTCTGGGCTGATACTTACACAATAAATATTTGTCAATGTAATGAAAATGGTGGTTCTAGGAAGATATTATCTTTGAATATTTTTAAGTTCATGTGAAATCCATAGATATCTTTTAATAAAAAAAGAGAGTTATATGCATATAAACATCAGTTCTGGCACAGTAGTACTATTAAGAACATATTTTTATACAGTAACACAGTAATTCATATAAAGAAGTAAGATTCATAACTACCTTGTAATTATACAAGTAATATAAACAGTAAGCACATGCATTTCTATTTATTTATTTAAAATGTAAGAAATTATCAGGATCAGAAATGTGGGATAATTTCATAAACCCTCTCCTTTATTAATTTATATATCAACATAATCTAACATGCTACACTATTCCCAGTATTAACAAATTTGCAAAATAGCCTTTTGGAAGCATGAACAAAAATGTAACAATAGGACTATAAACATACTTCTGGTTCTGATAGCACACATGCATACAGTTCTGTGACAAACTGCTAACCGATTCATTTCACAAAGATTACCTAAATAACTACTAGAGTATTTTTCATATTGTTTGTATTGTATAATTCCCTAAAATATTTTCAAATTATTATTTTCAGTTTGGGGGTTAATAGATCTTTGAGGGCTAATCTTTACTCCATGTTCTTCAAATACAAAATTTTACATGGGTTAAAATATATATTCATAATTTTGGAGTGTGTTATTTTACTAATTTTAGTATGCCCCAAGCTGATTCCAGAAAATCAGCTAAATCTTAGAGTACCATATCACTTACAAAAAAATTTTGTATAATTTATCTCAGAAAAAAATGCTAAATAGAAGTATAAATAAAAGAATCAACAAGGTTCTCCATTTTTCTTTCCTTAGAAAAAATATAAAAGTAACTGCCAATTTTTCCTCTTAGGGCACAAGTAGCAAACACAAGTCCTGTGAGCTGAATCCGGCCCTCCACCTTGTTTCATCCGGCCCAGCACCTGGTTTCTTCCCGGTGGGAGTGCTGAGCTCTTTGCCCCTACCTAGTTAAGGAGTAGTTACATTGATGCAGTCCTAATACTGCATTCGGCCTTTTGAAGGCAACCTCGAGGCTGATGGGGTCCCCAGTGAAAATGAGTTTGACACCCCTGCCTTAGGGACTCATATAATCTATAGAACAAAATATAAAATTTGAACCCCAGGACTGTCTGAAATGTATATGATGACTATTAATAGCTAAAAGATCATTTAGTTATATAATGCCATTTTATTATAACATTTCCAAAGTATATTTAAATCAGCAGCTTGATGTTTAAGATGCAGTTAGGTTTACCTCTTGCTGCTATCTAATGTTGAATGCCCAACATTTTGTCCACTCTAAGTTGCTTAATTTTTTTATTACTCTGGACCTTCTCACCAGACAAGGACGTATGCTCCTCTCAAAACCAACGATATGCATTTAAGTGGGTTCTGCATATAAGTGAAGCACCGGTATGTGAATATTTTTCAATATCTTTTAATAAAAGAGATCCATATGCATGAAAACATCAATTCAGTTTTTGATATAAGATAAAGTCTCAATTTACTTCATTTCTTTAGTATCTAAGTGAGGAAGAGGAGAGGAAAATGGTGAATAGGAGAACATGTTACACACACGGAATAACCCTATGCCAGGAATTGGAAAACTTCATATTCTGATAATTGCCTAAAGTTATTTATAATTTTTTAAACTATGAGATACCATCAACATTTAAAAATACAAATATATTCTGTGCATTTAGCAGACTCTCTTATCCAAATTAAGAAGGATGAAAGACAAACCTAACATTTTTCAAATGTATCAAAGTTTCTTCACTCATTTTACAAACTTCCTTTAGCTAGTTACCTTACTGAAAATATTGGGAACATATATCCTAAGCAGAGAATTTCAGAAAAAAAAAGTCACAAACTTTCAATATCAAATTAAACCATCAGAACAAGATAACGTAAAACAACTAACATCACCTTTCTGACATTTCCTTCTCTATTTATGAACAGAATAGACCTAAGAAATTTTGGACTGAAACGCTAACAATGACAACCTTTAACATAATGAAATCAAATTCTGCAGGTCTGTGGGTTATTCTTTTCTTCTTTGCGTCTCTTGCTCTCGAAAGAACCATAACAATAACTCATATTTTCTATAAAGCTTAGCATAAACATAATAAGACAAAGTGGATTATTCCATTCTTACTGGAAATGAAACCCATGTGTCCACTCCAACATGCTATAGTATGCTGCTTAATGGTAAGCATGTTCTTTAAAAAAGAAAATAAATCATTTTTATGGGCGTTGCCCTCATGTTTATTTCAGAAGGCAAAATTCTGAGAAGAACCCTATGTACAGTAATACACTGCGGTTACATGGCTGAAAGTGAGGAAAACTTCCCTTTGCTAGACAGCAAATCACTGTTATATGCATTACTGTATGGTTCTCTCTAGTGTATTCCAGTATCAGAAGATTTGTGTAGTCAGTGCGGTGGGTTAATGAGCTGAAGTCTCACATTAAGAGATCAGAGTTCAAATTAGTTGTGCGCTGTATATTTTAAGTACTAAAATAAGTAGATAATTGCTCTGTGCTATCACATTGCCTCTTCATCCTCGGTCAGCTTCAGGGGATGCCTAGTTTCTCAGATTGACATGTTCATCCGCATGAAGGTATAATTGAACCTTATCACTTTGAAATTTTCAGCCACATTTAAGTATTTGGGAACTTATACTAATGATACTTAAAGACATGAAGCTTGAAAATAAAAAAGATTATGTTTTACAAGAGATTTTTTATGGCCATGAAATGGTTTTGGAAAATAGCATTTAATAAGATCCACCTGAATACAAGGGTGAGCAATAAGCAGTCTTTCTTTAAAAGTTCTTTTAATTTAAATTTGGTGACAAATGGTAAGGAAATGTTTAAGAATTTGCTTAACACAAGTGACTCAAAAATATTTTCCAATATTGCTGATGATAAAAATGTTTTATTCACTAATAAATAAAATTGCATATGAATAAATATACTTGGACTAACAAAAATATCACTTCAGTTTGATACTATTATACTCATTCCATGAATAATGCATTGTCTTTATGTTTTAATATAAAAATACTTATACACAGCTTGGATGATATGAACACAAGGATAATTTGTAGATGATATTTTAAATGATATTCTGTTATAGATGTTGAATAAAGGAGATTCATAGCATTCAAAGGCTATGTTATAAACCATAGAACTTTGTGAAAGTCAATTTACTAGAGTCTGTCTACTATAAAATGTGCTTTCTACATTTTGGCAGTTGCAATCTATGGAACTTCATTAGTGGAAGAAAATGAATTTTAAGAGATACTAAACTAACTAAGAAGAAATAGCATTCACTTTCTTGGAGTGAAATACAGTTCATTTGTTTTCTTCCTGTAATATGTAAACTTCAGATAAACAAGTAAAAATATGCCATCTACTATGTACATCATGCTACATGAAAGGTATAAAAAGAGTGTCAAGGAAAATCCGATAACACTTATAAGCAATTCACAATCAACTTGAAAATTAAAGATAAAAATAAAATACAATTTTATTAACAAAATGAAAACCAAGCCATAGACTGAAAGAAAATAATTATAAATCATATATTTTATAAAGGAATTATATATACAATATAAAAAATACTCCAACTCAATATTTGACAAACGACCCAATTTTAAAATGGTCCACATCTCCCTAAATAAATTACCTAAGTAGTTAACAAACATGAAAAGATTCTCAATATTATTAATCACTAGAAGAATTCAAAGGGAAGTAAAAAAATAATGAGCTCTGATTACAAACCCACTGGAATGCCTGTAATCAAAAAGATGATTGTATTAGTTTGTTAAAGCAGCCCTGAAAAAAGTAATATGAACAGCGTGGCTTAAGGAAAAGAAAGATTGTCTAACAGTTCTCGCTAGAAGTTTGAAATCAGTGTTTCAGCAGGGTTAGTTTATTTAGATGGCTACGGGAAGATTCTGTTCTAAGGCTCTGCACTTGACTTTTACATCTTTGCCTTCATCTGCACATATATTCTCCCCGTATGTGTCTGTTAAACTAAATATAAATTAATACTACTGTCTTCAGTTCCAATTTTGTGCCCCACACTTAATTTATTCTAGCCTTCCCTTTGCTTATCTGTAACCTTCCATTCCAAGAGTAACCTACCTGGTTCTCACAATCCTCCATCCATTTACTCATTTGTCCATTTCCAGTAGTACATGTATAGTGGTTTCAGAATTGTTAATCCATACCCCCTTGGGAAACAATGTGTCCAACTAGATCTTTCTGTAATCTAATTGTAAGCATTGTTTCCCATGAGGATAGGGTTATATCCTAATGGGGATATAAATTGAATTAGGTAATTTGGAAAATTATTTGGAATTATCCACTAAAACTGAAGAGCACATACTGAATTATTTTGTAACTCTGCTCATATATACTCAGGGCGGGGTGGCTGTACATGTACACAAGCAAATGCTCCTGGGACATCAGACAAGTAACTATGCTCAGCTTTTTCTGTCTAGTCACAGCCAGCTTCACCATAGGCCTCAGCTCTTTTGACCACCTAAAGGCATCCCTTGACCCTTTCAACATGGGTTCCCATCTTCTTCTTATGTCATTCAGCAATGCCTACAACTGAGTCAGTGATGTTTCATCAAATTCTTCCTTTTGCAAAAACATTGTTTCTTAGCTGTCTATTAACATTGCAGGTAATGATGTGTCTGTGCTAATCAGAGGCCAAGTAGAGAAATAATCACGGATATCTGTGTGTACATGGGTTAGTATACATACATAAATATATGTCCTAGCTCTGTCCTCTGAGAGAACTTAAAAACAATGACACCCCAATGGGAATAGGTACATCCAGTATCCAGATCTTGGTTTCTAGCCATTGGCATTTTTCAATAAAAAAAATAAGGGCTCATTGGCAAATTGACTAATTTTAGGGTTTGAGGAGGAAGTATGTAATTTGTAGTACCAGAGAGTAAGAAAATGCTCAAAACCCAAAAAGATTGAAAATATGTTAAAGGGACACAAGACCAGCTATAAGAACTCCCAATTGCCAAAGATGAAACAAATTATACAAAACAACAACAACAACAACAACAATAATAATAATAATAAAGGTAATATTGGATTATAATCTAAACCCAAAGTATAAAATAGTCTGTGAATCCACACTGACATAAATAAATGATTGAATAAAGAAATTGAGGGGGATGGAGACAGACAAATCTCTTACACAGAAGTATTCTAAATGATTGATGTAAATACTCCCATCTCCAGCAATGGGTCACAATTCTCTATTTTCTGTATAAACTGTGTATAGTTACTTCCTACAGGAAATTTAAGAAAGAAAAGGGGGAAAGAGTAAATTGACCTGAAAATTCTACCTCATCAAAGTGATTAAAGTGGGTTGGGGGCAGGGGGTGGTGGGGGGAAATGGGACAACTGTACTTGAGCAACAATTAAAAAAAGTTAATAATACCAACAGCAAGTCACATTGATGGTATGTACCCGTGATATGATTAGATGACAGTGACTCCTTATCCTCAAATGTATTATTCCTGTCTAATTCTGAGAAAACTGTCGGAAAACCCAAACTGAAAATAATCTACAAAATAGTTGACTATTACTCTTCAAAACTGTCAGAGTCATCAAAACAAAGAAAGCCGAAGTGTGCATCGTGGTACAGCAAAGCCCACTTAGACATGACCATTAATAAGCATGTGTCTTAGATGAAATCCTGGGACAGAAAAATGATAAAATAGGTAAAATCTTTAGGTAAAATCTAGTGACTTTACTTAATAATAACATGTCAGTGTTAGTTTATTATTGCATCTCTGACAAATGTACCATACTAATGTAAATGGTCAATAGTCGGAGAAACTGAATGAGGGGTGACAAGACACCTGAAGAAATCTGTGCTGTCTTTGTAACTTTTCTGCACATCTGAAACCATTCTAAAGTAAAAAATATTGTTTTCAAAAATCTCTTTGGGCAAAGGAAATGAGTTAAAAGACTATGAAAGAAATTATTTTTTTAATATTGCACTAGAATTCAATTAATTGTATCTATCAAGCACAACTAGAGGTTTGAAATTACTGGTAAAGAAACGTTAAGCCTGCCATATTAAATACTAAATTAGGAAAGCAAAAATATTCCTTGGTTTCAACCAATGAAAAATGGAGTATTCAGTAAGAAATAAACTACCAATCAATTAAATATAGTATCTTAAAGTTAAACTAAAGATTAATCTTTCCTGAGAATACTGGGTCAGCTTATTGATATCAAAATAACTGAAAGAGGACTTCTGGCCAAGATGGAGGCGTAGGCGGACACACTGTGCCTCCTCTCACAACCAAATTAAGGACAACAAATAACAACCGGAACTGATAGAAAATTGAACTGTACGGAGTCCAACAACCATTCATCCAGACCGGTAAGAGGGGCAGAGTCGCGGCAGGAAAAAGTGGAGGTGTGGACCTGGGGGACCCGGGAACGCAAGCAGCAGTGGCTGGCAGTCCCCAGGTGCACAGGTGGCGGCTGGCGGTCCCCGGGCACAGGGGTGCAACTGTGCAGACCCACTGAGGCCACACAAGGCGGCTGGCTGACCAGGTGGTCCCACATTTGCGTGTGCAGACGGTCCAGGCAAAGGGGAAGTGGCAGAAGGGACTAAATCCAGGAGAGAGCAGAGCAGGCGCCATTGTTCCCCCTCAGACCCCGCCCCCACCTATAGAGTCACAACCCAGCGACTGGGCTGCCCCGCCCTGGGGAGCGACAGAGGCTTCACTCCTCTCTACATAATAGCCGCGACCAGACTAAAACCAAAACAAAACAAACAAACAAAAGAAAACACCAAAAATGGCTCAAACCAGAGCCAATTCCTCTAAGGCGTGAAGAGATAGCCAACTTATCAGATGCACAGTTCAAAGCACTGGTCATCAGTATGCTCACAGAATTGGTTGATTTTGCTCACAAATTAGATGAAAAAATGCAGGCTACAATACGTGAAATGAAGGAAGATGCATGGGGAACCAATAGAGATGGGAGGAAAACTGGAACTCAAATCAATGGAGTGGACCAGAAGGAAGAAAGAAACAACCAAACAGAAAACAAGGAAGAAACAAGAATTCAAAACTATGAGGAGAGGCTTAGGAACCTCTGGGACATTGTTAAACGTCCCAACATCCGAATTATAGGGGTCCCAGAAGGGGAAGAAGAAAAGCAACAAATGGAAAATTTCTTTGAACAAATAATAAAGGAGAACTTCCCCAATGCGGCAAAGGAAATAGTCTACCAGGACGTCCAGGAAGCTCAGAGAGTCCCAAAGAAGTTGGGCCCAAGGAGGAACACACCAAGGCACATCATAATTACATTAGCCAAGATTCAAATGAAGGAGAGAATTCTAGAAGCAGCAAGGGATAAGGGCACAGTCACCTACAAAGGAGTTCCCATCAGACTGTCAGCTGATTTCTCAAAAGAGACCTTACAGGCAAGAAGGGGATGGAAAGAAATATTTGAAGTCTTGAAAGGCAGGGACCTACATCCAAAATTGCTCTATCCAGCAAAGCTGTCATTTAGAATGGAAGGGAAGATAAAGTGCTTCTCAGATAAGGTCAAGTTCAAGGAGTTCATCATCACCAAGCCCTTATTATATGAAATGTTAAAGGGACTTACCTAAGAAAAAGAAGATAAAAGATAGGACAGTAAAAAGACAGCAAACTCACAGCTATTAAGAACCACACCTAAAACAAAAGCAAAGTAAGCAAACAGCTAGAACAGGAACAGAACCACAGAAATGGAGATCATATGGAGGGTTAGCAGCAGGGGTGTGGGAGGAGGGGAGAGGGGGAAAAGGTACAGAGAATAAGTAGCATAGATAGTGGGTAGAAAATAGACGGGGGAGGGCAAGAATAGTGTGGGAAATGTAGAAGCTAAAGAACTTATGACACATGGACATGAACTAAAGGGGGGGATGTGGGTGTGAGAGGGTGTGCAGGGTGGAGGGGAATGATGGGGGAGAAATGGGACAACTGTAATAGCATAATCAATAAAATATATTTTAAAAAAACAACAAAAAACCCCAAAATAACTGAAAGAAAAACAAAATTAAAATATAACATTTATACAGATTAAGCGGTGGTATTAAAGTATAATTATTTTTTTATAATTCTCAACCATAGACCATAAAATAAATATATCACTAAATGCATTCAAATTCCAGTATACAACTAATCCACATGTATTAACTGAGTAAAGTACAAAATTAAATACTAAAAATTGTTTTAAGAGTTTATAGTCTTAAGTCTTGTAACCTGTATATTTAGGAAGCTTATTTCTATTTTGGGTAAGATGTAAAATATATTAAACTACTAGTTTAGTTTAAATAATAAACATTTATTCTTGAAAAAGTCTCAAAGAGTGAAACAAATCTGTTACAGGATGTTTTCTGCTTACTGTAGGGGTGTTTTAGATTAAGATGGGTGAACAAATCAATTCAAAACATCTCATGTGGTAAAACATTTACTGGAAAGTCTTATTATTTCTGTATATAATAATGATTCCCCTACCATTTAAAATATGTTTAAAGTAACAATAAGGTTGACATCAGCAGCAAAGTGAGAGTAATTGATACAGAGTGCAAAATGATTATTGAAGTCTTTAAAGTGCATAGATCAGGAAGCCTTTACTATAATAATCTTTGCCTTTGTAATAAGCCACAAATGCACCAGACAGAATAAGCAAAAATCAATTTAATAATTCAAAATGAGTCAAATATTTTAACCACAGTTCTTATGGTTTACATTAATTGATTTTTTTTTAATGGCAAAAACGCAAACTGAGAGCATTAACCCAAGGAGCTGAGGTCATTTCCACGTCAGTGTGATAGATAATTTCAAGTTCATCAGTACTTAAATGTGCAAATTGGGTGTGTTTTGCTTCAAAATTAAAAATACTAATGGTGTTACATTTCATCTACAGTTTTCACTTTTCATTTAGTATCTGTTTATATCCTTCCCTTTCTTAAATAGTTCAGGGATTCCCCATAATTCTTAGACTGATTTTTCAACTGGGATTCAAACATCCTGTTGACTCATGGAACTATTTTCAGAAGTTCGGGAGTTATCAAAACTATTTCTATTTTGTCTTCTCACATGAAAACAAACATTACACCCCACCCCTGACAAAATGTACACCTTATAACTAATCACTGCCACATACTTCCCGTGCCTAAATTCCCATTCATGTTTAAAATCATGTTAGCATCAAGCTGTATTTCTTATAATTAGCTAGGATGTTGAAAAATGAATAGGCATTTTAAATGCCTGAATGCTATATAGATAGTTACATATAAAAGTTATTACATTAGGATGAATAAAAGTTGTTTTGACTGATGTATGAATAAGGGAAGGTGACAGTAAAACTAAGCATAATAAAGCAATGCAGAAATGTAGGCATTTCAATAGCAAATACCTACATATTCTGTTGGACATTCATATTTTAAAAATACGTGTCATGGAGATGCAGTTCTTCTACTTGTCAATTTATGAGCTCATTAGTTCAGCAACAAAATCTCAATGAAAATTTTTCTACAAAACAAATTTTTTAGTGTATGTTGTTTAGAGTACCCATTAAAACAATGGCTTTGTTGCTAATAACATTTTTCTATGAGTATCATAATGTGTCTAGTAAGAAGTTAAATTGATAACAATAAAAACATATTTCTACTTTAAATTCAATATCTGTGATTTAGTTTCAATAAATCAACAATTATAATCAATCTATGTTGCTAAATTCTATTTCATATGAAGTTTTATTTGGCTTTAATTTATTGTAAGTTTAATTTATAGTTACATAAAAACTGCATATATAAAATTTTAAAATAAAACTTGCACGCATATATTTACATAAAATCATCATATAATATTATGACAACATTAGGAAGTGTATAAGAACCATTTCACTCAAAGACTTAAATGGGAATAACATGGGCTTTTTTTGAGATGTATAGTTATTGTTGATTATATACTTCTTTCATGGTTATTGCAATAATCTCAAAGAAAAAAACAATGAATCCTATTTTTATTCTTCATTCAAGAGTTTTTTTGTCATCAAGTATCTCATTTTTCATCTACAATTACATGTTTTAAAAGATTCTCTTTGGATCAAAATTAAATATTGAAAATAATTGTCATAGTTTTAGTTTCTATCCTGTAGGGATCTAATACATCATTTTGAAAAATGACCTCTTGTTTAGACATATATTTTTAAATGTATTACTTACTTTGAAATCTAAGCTTCTACTTCTGGCAATAATGGAATAACTAGATAGATTCTACATTTTTTCCCTGTAAGCAACTAGAAAAAATGACAAATGTTTTTAGACGTTTGATAACAGGCAGTGCAGACATGTGATAAATGAGAGAAGAGAAACAAATAAAAGCCTGAAGATGACCCCAACTTTCTGTCTAGAGATGATTTCAGTGCTAAAATGCATACAGAGAGAACACAGGTGATATCATCCAGTTGAGGAGAAAGAGATTAAGCTGAGGAACTATGGCAAACATGAAAATTAAGGAGTAAGGGCATGGGAAAAGATTGGATTCCCTAAAAAATGATCTCAAAAATTATTCTTGGGGTGATTCTCAAGTATTTAGCTGAATATCAAACCAATAATAGGACAGAATTATATATCTGGGAAAAGAATGACTGGGTACCTATTAACTTATGAAATAAGCTCTAGAAATACCACTAAGAAGTGAACACTAGATATTTAGATTCTGACCATCAGACAGGAGAGTCTAGGACATTTATTAAAGACTCAAAAATTGTATACTTAATAAAAGGAATAAATTGGCCCTGTAGTGAAAGTGTAATTAAATCTGCCCTATAAAATGTATTTTAAAATATATTTTGAAAGGCTCAAACTAATCCATCAGTAATGTGTGCTACATGCCAGAACTGAGGTCAATACTTTTTGAGGGACAACAATGAAATCCATCACACAAAAAATTAAAATACATAACATCCAGCATGCAATAACAGAACATTGCACATTTCAATAATCAAGAATGAGTCTGCCCATTACAAATAGTACTCAGAAATGATAGAGGTGATATAATTAACACACAAAGACTCTAAAGATATATTTGATATAAATTTGCTCAGGGATTTATAGGAAAACATATACAATGAGGAGATATATGTGTATTAATCATATTTTTATTTTCTGTGTATTGCTATGTTTTTATATCACGAAGAAATCTTTACGACTGTGGAGAGAATGCCCTACAAGGAGCTAGCCAATTCTTAGACAGTACTTCCTCTATCTTGCCCTTACACCCCAAGACACAATACTTCGCTGCCCTAATCATTCCAGGGCCAGGTCTTGGATAAGTCCGGACCACTCTTATAGTCTATAAAGCCCACTGAAATTATTCAGACTAGCTAGTCTTCGACTGTTCACCCTGCCCTTGGAAACCCCAGTAAAGGCTGTGTCCTGTAATTATCAGTTGCTCCTGCTTCTGCTTCCTGACTAAAACCTGATATATCCCCTGTGGGCCTGTATAGATAGCCTGTTTCTAGGGGAACTGTGAGCAGTGTTAAACTTTTCAGTCAGTAACACTGAACCCTCTGTGTCATCACTAAGTCATCTTGATAAATAAAGACATGGGCACAGAACAAAGTGAAATAGGTAAACAATCTAAATGGAATGGAGTAGGTGGGGTGGTGACCCCAAAACACATTCAGAAAACAATAGCACAAAAACTTTACAGTTCAATGCATGGAAATTTTTTGAAGAAATGAGGAAAACATAAAAAATCATCTTGTCTTGTTTTACAACTTTTGGGACAATTTCTGTGAATCTAATTTATACTTGCAGAATTCAAGTGCTTGAATTACAAATATTATAACAACTGTAATTTTATGAAACACCACTTTAATTCTTTCTGTTTGTCTACATGCTTTGGAGGAAAAAGACTGTATTTCCCCTTTATTATAATGAAGGAAACTCTCATGTAAGGTGGTAGCAGCAAATTGAAGAAATACACAATCCCATCATCTAAAGTTTGTTTTTTAAGCCAATATACATTCTTAGTATCCAGCATTTATTGGTTCAAAAATTTTATCTATTACCAAAAAAAATGAATTTTAGCTAGAGAAAAATGAACTAGAATAGTTAGCTGAAACAGTTTTCATATGTTTTATTTAAAAAATTCTATTTACATATCTCTGAGGGCTAGTGATGCTGAACACCTTTTCATATGTCTCTGGGTCTTCTGTATGTTGTCTTTGGAGAAGTTTCTGTTCAGGTTTTTGTGTCTTTGCCCATTTTTTAATTGGGTTGTTTGTCTTCCTGGAGTGGAGTCCTGTGAGTTCTTTACATATTTTGGAGATCAAACCCTTGTCCGAGGTATCATTGGCAAATATGTTTTCCCATATGGTTGATTGATTCCCCTTCCATTTGCCGATGTTTTCTTTGTGCAGAAACTTTTAGTTTGATGAAGTTCCATTTGTTTATTCTTTCCTTTACATCCCTTGCTCTAGGGGACATATCAGTGAAAATATTGCTGAGTGGACTATACGAGATTTACCTGCCTATGTTCTCCTCTAGGACTTTAATGGTGCCACAACTTAAAATATTTAAGTCTTGTATCCATCTTGAGCTTATTTTAGTATTGGTGTAAGTTTGTGGTCAAGTTTCATTCTTTTGAATATAGCTGGTCCAGATCTCTCAACACCATTTGTTGAAGGGACTATTTTTACTCCATTTTATGCTTCTTCCCCCTTTGTTGAATATTAATTAACCATAGAGACCTGGGTTTATTTCTGGGCTCTCTATTCTGTTCCATTGATTTGTGTCTGTTCTTATGCCCGTACCAGACTGTTTTGATTACAGTTGAACCACATTAAAAATAATAATAATAATAAAAATTATATTTACATAATTTAACATGTCTTATTTAAAATACATTTATATGTAATGACCAAATTTCACACTTACTGGCATACCTACCTAACTAAAACATGTGGAAACTTTGGTTCTCTCTGTCAGAAAAATAAACCCATTAAATGACAAAGAGTGAAATATGCATTTTACAACAATGTTAACTTTATTAACTAAATCCATAAGTAAATAGAACTACCAATGTTTTATATTTTTGTCCAGTAAACATATTGACAATATTAATTACTTCAAATCTGCAATATTATATGGAAGCTTTTTTGTAGGTTATGTTAAACATGGCAGAAACACTAAAACTTTTCAACAGTGGCTAAAGACAGTCTTTTCTCTCCCTTTTCCTTGTGTTTTCCTGGATCAAGAATATTAGATGCTGTTTTATTGGATGGAAACTGCAAAGGAGTTCAGTGATGAGCTAGCTAACATGACAGGAGTAGCATGTGGGCTAGGTGGTTTTCTGCCCTCCCATGCTTTCTGATGGTCCCAGCCCGTTAGCTGGCAAGCCTTTATTCTGACATGTAACCACAAGTATTCCTCAGCAGGCTTTTCCCAAGTGAGAATGCTAAATCTCAGATTAGGAACAGATCAGTTTGAAGTTGTAAGAAATGGACCTCCATTTCCTTTATTCTCAGGCATTTGGACTTAATGTAGGTAAAAATTCTTCTGGGTTGTTAACTATATGCACTTGACTGCTACATTAGGGACGGGCTAAATTCTCCACTAGTAATAACTGCTTTCTACTTTGTAGTTAATTGCCTTGTAGATCTTGAAAACGTGAACTGTGAATGGGTACTCCATTGTAGGACCAGCTGGTGCAGGATTCATAGTACTAAAAGTTACCCTAGTCCCATTCCCAATGTGTGGAAGTTTGAATAACTAGAGGAACATTTGTGTAGACTTTGGTGGCAAACTTCCACAAAAAAGAAAAATAGTTTTCCTCATTGTAAGACATATGCAGTGTTTAATCATTCAAAACCATGACCACAGCTAGTGAAAATGTAAAATTAAATTCATTATGAGAACGAAGGGAAACTTGTTTTGAATTTGAATTTACAGAAACACCCACAGAACCTATATAAATCAATCTAAGTTCAGTACAAAGTAAAAAGAGAAATATTATATGCTATTTGAGTTTTGGGATAGACACTAAAAGGCAGAAGAAACTTGATCGCCATTCTGTACTTTCTCCTTGTCTTCCTCTTGTCCTCTTCAGTTAACTTCAACACACTCTTAATTTGTTTTAAGAATGATCTGTATTTGTGTTCTTGAAGCACATTCCATATGAACACAGATTTTAAGTAATAACAAAAATATTTAAGTAATAACAAGAAAATGCATTCCCTCTAGGTACCCTAAATCATTTTAAATTTTCAGGGAATAGAAAATTCACTACCCATGTACACCCTTGTGTAAGGCAGATTCCCTATCTCTACTTTTAACAAGCCCATCACCTCTAAATACATTCATCCCAGAAAGTTCAGACCTGTCAGTACATGGAGCAGCTAACCTTTGAGGACTTATGTGGCTTTTCTACAATATCTCAGAAAAAATACATTCCTGTGCTTTTAGGTTGGACTGGAAATAATATATTTATCTGAAGTTGAACCTTGATTGTCAATGATCAGAGAGCAAGATCATAGATTTTTCTGTAGAGTACTAACATAGTTCATTGGTAAACAAACAAACAAAATAGTAATCAACCTCTACAATGGTTATTTTATTACCTTGTGTTGAGATGAAATAAATTTCCTAGATCTTCACAGTTCCAAGGATATATAATACAATTGGCAAAGTATACCTTAGGGTATTCTGAGTCTAGTATTCCAACTTATTTAGAAGCAGAGGGAGAATACGGTAACATGGTAAATAGCTTTATAATTTTGTTTATAAGCAGAGAAATATTTCTTGGGTTTTCTAAGGGAAATTTCTGAATCTCAGGGGAATGTAAAATCAGTCTAAAGATTGGTTGTTCTTGTCATCAAATAAAAACTGTGGGGGAAAATCTTTTAAGTAGATAAACTAAGAGTTTGAAGTATAATATAGTTTCTTAAATCATTTTTATTGTTATTCTATTACAGTTGTCTCAATTTTCCCCCCTTTGCACTCCTCTGACCACCCCACTTCCTGCTCTCAAAGTCAGTTGCCACCGTGTTGTCCATGTCCATGGATTATTCATACATGTTCTTTGACTACTCCCTTAACCTTCTTTCCATGATTGTTCCCCTCCCCTCTCCCTTCTGGTCACTTTTAGTCTGCTCCATGTTTTCATGCCTGTGATTCTATTTTGTTCATTAGTTTATTTTGTTCATTAGATTCCACTTACAGGTGAGATCATATGATATTTTTCTTTCAACAACTGGCTTATTTCACTTAGCATAATATTCTCCAGTTCCATCCATGCTGTTACAAAAGGTAGGAGTTCCTTTTCTCTTTCTGCTGCATAATTTTTAGTTGTATAAATGTACAAGTTTTTTTGATCCACTCATTTACTGATGGGTACTGTTTCTAGCATTTGGCTATTGTAAATAGAGCTGCTATGAACTTGAAGTGCTTAAGTCCTTTTTAATCAATAACTTGGGATTCTTAGGGTATAATCCTTGCAGTGAAATCACTGGGTCAAAAGGCCATTCCATTTTTAGTTTTTAAGGAAATTCCATACTGTTTTCCACAGTGGCTGCACCGGTCTGCATCCCACCAACAGTGCACTGGGGTTCCCTTTTCTCTGTATCTTCACCAGCACTTGGTGTTTGTTGATTTATTAATGAAGTACAAAATAGTTTTTAACATCTCAGGTCATCCTAGTTGGAAAGAGAAGGGTAAAGGAATTGAAATCCTGATCAAAACTGAATATGAATATTAATTACTTGGCATCCTGCTAAAAGGCATTTTGATTCAGAGCCTGATACTCTATGTTTCTATAAGATGGTGATGTTGCCGGTTCCCAGAGAACACTTTCAATAGCAAAACTCCAAAAGATATACAGAAAAATGGTCAGTGAACAGAATGTGAACAAATATTACTCAATGTCTTCAGATTTCAAAAGGAAGAAAAGGAATTGTATTGAGGATGACTACCCAGGTAAGGCTCTATTAAACTTCAGAATGCCCTAAAGCAGAGGCTTTTAGATTTCTCACCAGGATAAGTACCATTTCTGTGAATTTCCTGTTTTAAATATAATGTATTAATAAAAATTTTAAGATATAGTACAGCCAAGAGATCAAGGACTTTTGCCATTGGAAGGCAGTTTATTTATTACTCACAAGAAGGGGATTGTTTCCTAAGAGGAGGGGCAAGTGCTATTCTGTATTTCTTTTGTCATAGTTCAAGAAGCAAGAGAATTTAACAGAAAATTACTGTTGCTGTTGTTCAATATCCCTTCTAAAGATCATTTTATTACTATTTTACTACCTCAAAATAGTAAATTTATACTTAAAACATTTTATATAAAAAGGGAGATAAATTTAGTAAAATTAAAATTGGTCCACATCAAAAAGGATGTTATTAGCAGATCTACACTATAAGCAAAAATACAGATAGTAGCACAAGTAGGTTTTCCGTTGTGAGTACACAAAACACAGAGTTTAGCCTTATTTGCTCATTATTGTGCTATTTTTTCATATGAACAACTGTGTACCTACATTTGCCCCACACTGTATGTTTCATCAATTTCAGGGTAGTAGATTGAACATTAAGGCTTTTTAGCTCTATGTGTGATACCCATAAGTATCAAGAAAACAGGAATTATTTTCTCATTGGAAAATATCTTTAATTGGAAAGGTCAAATTGAAAGTTAAATATATGCCAGGAAGATTTGGAAAGTAAAAGATCACTTTTGATTGTTTTGTTTTTGTCTTAATGATAATGAAATTAGATTGACATTTTTATTAGGGGATGCTTTAAGATTTATCACAAACAAATTTGCCTATTATAATTTCCACATAATATACATTCTAGCTTCATAATTTGGATAAAGTGAATTATCTGTTAAATTATTTTATCAATAGGAATAGATTCAAAAATCATTTAAATACTTAAAATTACTTCTTTGGGAATTTTCCCCCATTCTGCTTTATTGCAAAACTATAATAAAGTATTTTAGTCTTCCCTGTGAAGTCCTACTAAATGAGTCAGAATTTTTCAGTGTCCTGTCACATCCAATCCTTATCTTTTAGTAAAAGTAAAGTGTCTGTTTGCTATATCTTAAATAGGAAGAACATATTCAAACTTCTTTACTTTTATTAAAATGATCTGTTAAGTATAGTTAGAATTATATTTATGTTATTTGAAATAATTAGCAAACATACTTTATGTTACACAGATGAAGTATCCAATGTTAAAAAGTAAAAATTTTCCAACACTAGAATAGTTACAAAGTTGGTTAAACTAAATTGTCATTTCTTGTTTTTGACCATTGTGTCTCCTGCTTACAGAAACTTATCATAAAAAATACAATAGGAAAAGCCATATGTATGTTTCTCTTGCCCTTAGTTATACAACAAAATCCAATGATATAGAAGTGGTTAGTTAGAAACACAGAAATACATTCCATGATTAACATGTTTACCAGTTAGTAACCTTATAATCTCTAAGTATCTACATGGAAAGACAATAAAGCAATATTTTTTAAAAGCAAGACACAAATGTGTATGTAAGCAGAGATTATAACTATAAAGAAAATATGCATGTATATGAGTAAAATCAGGAAAAATTCAACAAAGAAACAAAAGTGGTATTTCAGGAAAGGAGGATTAGAGGTGTTTTACTTCAATACACTTTCATATTTGTGTTACATATATTTTCATAATTTTAAGCAAGATATTCTTGTTATTTTTAAAGTTAAAAACATACATTTTATTTTTTTTATTTTTTAAATTTTTTTTTATTTATTTATCTTTAGAGGGGAAGGGTAGGAGAGAGGGAGAGGGAGAGAAATATCAATGTATGGTTGCCTCTTGTGTGTCCCATGCTGGGAACTGGCCTGCAACCCAGGCATGTGCCCTGACTGGGAATCGAACCTCGATCCCTTGGTTCGCAGGCCTGCACTCAATCCACTGAGCTACACCAGCCAGGGCAAAAAAACATACATTTTATAAAATAGTAAGCAGATAACATAGTGAAAATATACATGGGAAAACATACTCTTATCTCATATTTTTCCTTCCAATAAAGAATAAACTGCATTTTCTTTACTTGAAATTATCTATTGAAAGTATAACCAGCTAACAAACCCACACCCCCCCCCAAAAAAAGCAAGATTGACTCAGTTACCTCGATACAAACAAACAAAAACATAAAAGAAATATTCTGAGCTCTATTACTAAATATGATTGTAGTGCAAGAGAAATTGAAGGTCTTCTTGATTGATTTTTGAGCAAAGTACCCATAAGAATGTGGGAGAATGAAAAGGAAAAACCAGCAGACAGCAACAGAGAGCACACACACGCATTCATTCACACACCTAATTACTGAACAAATGCAAATTCACAGCACACCGATTATTTAGTAAAAGTGGGAAGTACAATAGGGGACTAAATCAATATTTATTGAGTTTTTATTGAGTTGCTACTTGACAGAATAACACTCTTGGTATTCCTAAGACTTGTAATAGTACAATATGCAGCCTTTGTCAGTCTATCCCTTGCCATAATCATTTATTCAGCAGATATTTACAGACTACCAGCTGCATGAGTCACTGTCCTGGGTAATGTTTGTATTATGGCGCCTATGTTAGATATGCTATTGGTGTGTCCTTAAATAGTTTACATTTTTTATTGGAAAAGAAAGGCTATAAGTAAGTAAGTAAATAAATACAATATGAATGTTGCTTCATATGATTTAGGAAACAAGTAAGATGAAAAATAGTAACTGAAGTAGGTGGAGAATTGACATTAAAAACTTTCTGAGAAGATAGCATTTAAACTAAGACTTGCATCATTCTACAAATCTATGGAAATTTTAATTGAGTTAAGCCACTTGCTCTTATGCAAGCACTTAAAACCATATATATATTAGAAATGTAAATAATATATCTTTTATTTATAAGCTATACCATAGCAGCTATAACCATGTCTAGATCAGATAAGATGCACACATCAATTTTACAGTAAAACTTCAAGTGAGAGACCAAAAAAAAGTAGAAATGCCTCTTCATCTAGAGATGCTCAGACTTGAAATGCCAATATTAGACAGAACCAGCCATGGTCCAGTATTGCACACCTTGTCAATTGTGTTACTCCTTAACTGATGGTCTCCTGGGGTCCTCTTCCCACATTATGCTAGCAAGCACTGTAATAATATTAAAAGTCAGCTAATCTGCTCTACTTCTTGAATTCAGTCCTCAATATCAGATTGTTGAACTCCTTTCAGTAAATATTGCATGTCCCAGAGATATATTTGGCTCCAAGCAGAGAATTTGTACCTAAGTATCACTAAAAGACTATCATATCCCTTCTCTGCAGCCCATACACACACCCAGCACAAATCTACTATATATGACTGGAGAATAGGAGAAAGGAAGAAACCTCTTGGGCTGCGAATCTTCAGCATAATATACAAGGTGATAGTTCTTTTCCCCCACACTGAAATCCAGGGGAATAGGACTGAGGTATTTCACATTTAATTTTCTAGAAAGCACAATGATTGATCTGTTTGCTTACCTGACCAAAGAAAAGAGAATTGAGGAGAGATGGTGAGAAGAGATGGGGTAGTAGATGACTACCCCAACTCCCACTGTTTAGAGTAACAAGGATGAGCAAGTTTCCCAGTGACTAAATGGACCAATAGAAGATAACTGTGTTTACGCACTCTTGCCATTCCAAATGGGGCTTTCATTAGCAAGAGACCATGTGGGATGTTACCGAAGGAGTACTACTGAATGAAGAACATAGGGCTAATAGTGTATTTTTTATATTAAGTCATAGTACAATGATAGCATTTTGAAGATTCCGTATGAGACACCCATGAGAGAGCTGACTTTCTGTTTATCCACAGGTATGGATGAACAGATGATGGTCTGATCAACAGCAACTGGTAATAGAGAAACTATTAAAGCACCAATTAAACCAGCAATGTCTGTCCTCTTTCCACTATCTCCCCATAGTAACTAGACACTGAACCAGTGGGCAGGTGAGGACAGTTCCCCTGTGGTCTCTGGTCCTCCTTCCCATCTTTTGACATAGGGCAGGGTGAGATATGGGAGGAGGACCAAAGCCCTACCACACCACATTTCATTTCATTTCATTAGAAAAAGCCTCTTCTTACAGAAGGGAATTTAACATTCCTTGGCTCCAGCAGAGCAGGGATTCTGGATACAAGTAGGAAGGGAAAAGATTTGAACCAGTCTGAAATCTAAGATCTCAGAAAAAATTAAAACCCCTCTTGGACTGATAAAAGATTAGCAGTTAATATGTTGACAAGGATATGGAAGGAATATTCAATCACCTGTAGTGGTAGCATAACTAAAGAGTACAGTTTGAAATAACTTTGATTTATAGCAAAAACTACAAACTTGCCAAAAATATAGAGAAAGACTTAAATAAGAAAGTGATAGCCTGGCTTCAAATTTTCACTGTAATTTCACTATTTGCTTTGTTTTTCTTAAAATGGCATTTATTATATTAGTGTACAATTTCTAATGTCAGAGATACATTCTACCTGGCCAAAAACAAGGTCAGTAAGACTTTTTAGAGCAATAAAATAATATTAATATTGAGTTCTAAATGTAGAAACATGCTAAAAGGAAATATTTTGGCAATGATGACCTTTTCTTCTTACTGGTTAAATTTAAGTTGGAAGGAAAAAAATAAATAAAAATAACCAAATAACCAAAAAAAAAATAAATATTTTATTCAGACCATTAAATGTAAAATATTTTTTCAGTTCTATGTGCAATCAATATACAACATAATTATTGTGTTATAATTGCTGCACAAGAGCCTCTTTATAAAGAATATTAATCTTTGTTTAACAACAACAAAAAGCATACAAATTCAGTATTTTGAGCAGAAATTACATATGGATATACATGATATATACTTTTCTACAGTGTAGAATACTGAAGTATTTTGTATCTAGTGTTTTATTAATCAAACAATATTATAATTGCATCAGAAGTGTCTCCAATACTTGATTTACTCCCTCATTTAACAAATATATTTTAATCACTTCCATGGTGTCCTACATTTGTTGTATTGAGCACTGACACCAGGATAATAAAGAAAACAGATTTTCTCCTTCCCTTGTTGAGCGTACATTTACTGGAGACAAAAATGTATCAAGTCGATAAATTGTTAAAAAGACATTATCAGTGTGTGTTAAGTGACTATTGTTTTCCTTTCTCACTTCCCTTAACAAAAATCTCCTCAAAATTGTTAAATATATTCCTTTCCTTCTGTTTCACATTCAATTATTTGTTTCAACTCATGTCAAACATGCTTTATACCTTGCTTCAACCGAAATTGTTTAAATGTCACTCATCATTTTTTTACAATATCTTGTCTACAAAACCCTGCAAAGGTTTTTTCTTAAGGTTAACTCTGTATTAGGATAGTTGTTATGGATTTGTTATATCTATTATATGGATTTAACTTCAGCCTTTCTCCAATTTTTGTTGTTATTTTACTTTAGTTATTTACAGAAATTATCTATATAAAAATACTGTGGTGTATGCAGAGGGGAAGGAGAGGGAGTTAGTATCAGGGAAATGTGGAGTGGCCAGTGTCAGAGTTGGAAGAAGCATGAAAAAGTGTGAATGTCCTAATTAACTGCAAAGTGATCCATTGGACAATGAATCTGAGATGCGTTAGATGGTTCATCAATGAACTACCAGGTGCTTTTAAATGGGGATGGTTGCCAGGGTCATATGGATGACAGATGGTCATATACATATTTAAAGTGGCTATATATGCTGAAGTCTACAAAGATTCTTACCAATACTTACTCTAGAAATCTCTTGACTAGATATTCACTAGTCAAATCTCAACTCCCTTAATGAAAACCAGTAACACTTTTTTTTGCTTACACAGCCCATCTTTTTTTCATTATTTTTTTAATTTTTATTTTAATTGTTGTTCTTGTAGTTTTCTGTCACAGCCTATCTTTTATAGCTGAATCATAGTGTCCATCAATTGACAATGTGTATTACAAGCTATCCATGTTTGTAAATTCTACACCAGTTTATGAGCTTCATAGATCAGGATAATTTTCATTACAGTTAAATTTCTTAGTAAAAATTCTTCACATATCTACAAAGGCAAATAATAGTTTAACCAAGGTCAAATATTCAATTTTTGAATCCCAAGAGTTAATACACTACTTGACACATAGTAATTTTTTCACAAATTTATGCTGAATAACTATGCAGTAGATGAAAATGATGTCATCACTTCAACTCACTGATCACCTTTAACGAAATGTGGGACAAGACATTGCTATGTCCCTGATGAAGTATAGAATGTGAAGTATAAGTATGAATTATTCTTGCCTTGTGAAACCCCAATGTAATCAGGCATTTGGAACCAATGCCTATACTTAGAGGTGTATAGTAAAGTAGGTACCAATAAAATGACATAAAATTTGGCACTGGATTTGCTACAAAACAATTCAGCAGTAGCAAAAAAAAAGAAGAAGCAGCAGAAAGTGAGAGGGAAAGTGGAGAAAGAAGACAGATGAAGCTACTGTCAATTTAGGTGATGGGTTTGGGGAGTTCATTGTACTAATCTCCCTGATTTATTGCATCTTTGAAATATTTTATAATTAAAAAATATTTAGTGAAAATTCTGAGAGTAAAGGAAGTCATTTTGTGGAACAGAGTATAGGTGGAATATGAGATTTTTTTTTTAGGAAAATGAGTATGTGATTTCAGTAGAGTATTAAATAATGTCAAGTGAAAAGATTGAAAGATTTTAGCTGAAACTTATCAGTGAGTTTCAATCCTGGCAAACAAAGAGAGAGAGAAGAGAATAATTGAACTTTCCTGGATAACAAGTACTATGTTAGTACCTGGGTTTAAAAAACTTAAATGTTCCCATTGGATCTAGGGACAAAGATCTGGAAACCTTTGTCACAGAGAGCATAGTTAAGCACGTTCTAGTCTTTGAATTTTTTCTTTATTCATTGTTTTTAGATCTTTTTTATTGTTATTCAAGTACAGTTGTCTCCATCCCCCCCACCATTCCCCCCTATCCTAGCCATGCCCACTTCTCACCCCTGATCCTACACCCCCTTGGTTTTGTCCATGTGTCCTTTATAGTAGTTCCTGAAAACCCTTCCCCCCCATTATCCTTCCCCGTCCCCTCTGGTTACTGTCAGTCTGTTTTTTATTTCAATGTCTCTGGTTCTGTTTTGCTCACTTGTTTGTTTTGTTGATTAGGTTCCACTTAAAGGTGAGATCATTTGGTAGACTTCAATGAATAGCTGAATAATGATTGATCCAGAACTTACTCAAGATATTGAAATTATTTTCTGCATTTGCTTCTAATGCCACTTTAAATAATAATTCACTTTATAAAGAAATCCTCAATAAACTATTTTTCTTTTTATTCAATGGTCAAAGAATACTGAGCTAATATTTTAATGATAGTGAATCCACAAATATGCATATAAAAGGAACTCACAGTTTTCTGAAGCACACTTCACAAACTTCTTATCAAACAGAATAAAAAGCAAAGATGTAAAAGCCCAAAGTCATAATGAGTGACCAAAGTCATTCTTGCCCTTTATGGAATGCATTTCATTATACTTGATAGATATGGAAATCTGTCTGTCACTTAGGCACCCAATCAAACTGACCATTATTTTCTTCAGGATCTGCATGAATAGCAAAATAAACCCAGCCATTGCATCAGCATTATAATAGCTGCTGGAATTAGACTTCCGAGTGACCCTTCATAAAGGATAAGTCTAGATTGCAGTGGAAGGAGGTAACAATAAAATTGTGCTGTGACCAAACTGTCAGTGCTGAAATGAACTCAGTGAAAATACAATGGGAAAAAAGAAAGCAAGCATTATTTTCACATGGATTTAATTTATTCAATTTATTTTAAATGGGACCATCCAAAATATAGATAAATCAATGTACATTAATTACTGACAATAAAGAATCAAGTAACAACCATTTAAAAGTAGTAATCTACAGGATCCAGCAGAAGTAATGCCTGCTTGAGTATAGTTAGTAGGGTAATGATATGGGTGTTATAATTTATAAGTTTAATTTGAACATTTCACCTAAAATGTCATATGGTGTGCTTGAGTGTGATATTGTTATGTTACAGTTACCTGTTTATCATTTTGTAATAAAAGATTTTTTAATAAAGAGGGGTGTTATTTGTGTCATACCCTGTATATCTGTTTAAAATATTCTGTAACTTTTAAAAGCTTTTAAATTGACTGAATTTTGTACCATGTAAATTAATACCTTTATAATACAATTAAAATAAATGAAATAGAAAACACAAAAGGAAAATAAAATCTATTATTGTCATTATGAGTGCAAATTCTCACAAAGGTGTAAAATAGTCTACATTAATATGTAGGAGAGAATAGAAAAATTTACCCACTGAGTGGCTGTATGTTAAAAGTTGTGTATTTTAAACCATCGCAAATGTTAGCAACATTTATACCAACTACATAGTACATTTTCCTGCCACAAAGTACACTGCATTTGAATTATATTGTTCTCTAGGTTTATATGTTTTAATTCACCCTGTAAAGTTTTAACCCAATTATATTGTAGAGATTCTCACATCAAGACTATTCCTGCAAATTAAGATTTTAGTATGTTAACAGAATTATGTATGTTCATAAATCCTAGTTCACAAAAGTTTATTTCCCATATTGATTTCTCTAGAGCAAGGATAGCAAACCTTTGTTTTTTCCTGCATAGGACCAGATAGCAAATGTGTTAGGCTTTGTGGGCCCCACGGTTACTGTCGCAACCCTACTATTGCTCAGTGCACAGACAGCGGGTAAGAGAATGGGCATGGCTGTGCTGCAATACAAACTTACTTGCAAAAATAGACTGCAGCTTGGATTTGGCCAGCTGGCTATAATTTGCCAGTTGTGCTCTGGAAGAAAGAAGAGTGCTATAATGAGATCATGAGAAGTTCCTCCCAGGATGGGGGTTGCCTAAAATAATCAATTTGGAAGATATGAAGTCACAAAGTATTTCACAATTTTGCATATATTCATAAGGAGAAGCACTACTATAAACAAACTGAACATAATTAAATACACCCGAAATTTCTACTAAACAAAGATATCCCCTAAACCTAAAAGACTGCTGTGTTTATAAGCATAATATGTAGTCAGTGATTTAAAAGAATGTTGATGTCAGTAAAATTTATACTGAAAATGCATTCCATTCTAATCACATTTAAAATTTTTCTGACCTAATACATAATATATGACATACCATATGTTACATAATGTGTTTACCATGATCCATCCACAACATTATACACATTTACTAAATTGAAGAAATAAAGCGTAGAGCTTAAATCAAACAGAATCTTTTTTGTGTATACAGATCTGTGTTTATATGTGTATGTTAAAAAATCTGTTGGGGCCACTATGATAGTAGTGATATTTACTTTTTTTCCAGATACTGCAGCTTTAATTTCCCAATTTATTTGGCCAAAAGTACAGTACCTTGTGGACACCTGGTGGCCCCACAAGGCAAGATCAGCTGCAGAATGAGTGAACATTACATTATCTTGCCCTTGGGTTCTCTGGCTTGAATGAAAGCTGTCAATGGCAGCTTTCTCAAATAATGGAATCCTGCTGAGGCAGAGAAAAATACTTGTCTCATCATAACAGAAATCTCTGATGCTTAACATTTTTGTCACCATTTCAGGGAAATTCACACTGTAATTTATATACTTGTTCTTAAGAAACTGTTTATAAATGTTGGAGTCTCCTGATTCTTGACTGAAATTTGGAGCCAATAAAACCCATGCATATCTGAAGGGAAATTCACAGATACTCTGCTCTCACTGAAGAGTTTGCTTCTAGTTTTCTAATGAGTAGGAAAGCCTGTAGCTTACATTAATTTAAAACAATTTTATAGTGCACAGAAAAAATAAAATTTTGAGCACAAAAAAAGCAAATAGTATAAAAATTCTAAGAAGGGAAATCCAAAAGTTACAAGACCACAGTGTAATATTTACCAAACAAGTATTTACTAATTGCCTAAAAGGAAATGAACTAAGGAAGCTGGAAGATAAATGGCAGAAATAAGACTATTGCCTTCCATTTATTCCCACTACAGTTGACCCTTGAAGAACATAGTGGGTTAGCAGGGCCAACACCCAACACAGGCAAAAATCAATGTAGGACTGTCTGACCAGTCACAAACTTAACTAATAGCCTACTATTGACCAGGAGCCTTATCAATAACATAAACAATTAACACATAATAACATACAACATATTTTGTATTATATCCTCTATTCTTACAATAAAGTAATAACATATAATATATGTTATATCCTCTATTCTTACAATAAAGTAAGCTAGAGAAAAGAAAATGTTATTAAGGCAATCACAAGAGACAGAAAATATATTTTACAGTATTTATTTTTTAATCTGCATATGACTGCACCATTGCAGTTCAAATCTGTGTTGTTCAAGGGCCAACTCAGTCAAAAGCGTCGATTCGTACTTTCAAAGTTGTTCTAATTCTAAGCCAATTCCGACAAAAGCAGGAAGTACTTAGGGTCTCTTAGGTCCTAATGCAATGTGGTTTAGTATTAAAATAAACCCTTTGGAGAGAGGGTTTCCAGTGAGTAACAGTGAGGTCTTGGGTTTTGTACGATTTACTATCAAGTACATTGTTCTGATAACAGAGTTTCTGTACCCCAAATTTGTTTATTTTTCCAGTTTGTTACCTTATACACACGACTAGATCTTTTTTTGTCTATTGTGGGTTTATAGTCAACTAACTTGTCTGGTTTACCTGATTCTTGAAAAGGTTGAAAGTCCAAAAGCAAGAATTAGCATCTACCCTCAGAGTCACAAAATAGCGCCTTGAGTTATGGTTCTGCCTTTTGTGAACCTACGTCTCATATGCTGTCCTGGACTTAACTCTGTTGAATTTCTTTGGGAAATCCAGTGTGTTATTACCTTAGACCCCAATGTTGACTCTTTTTGAGCTTGCTAAGACTCTGTGTCTTGTTTTTACAACTGACTGAAATGGCTTCAATCTTGTAGGACAGAAGCAAATCCTGGGTTCGGAGTCAGGTCAATGTTAGCCTTAACCCTTGTTCCTCTCTTCTCATAACAAATTTACCAACAGATTCCTGGATTGGACAAAGAAATAAAAAACCTGAAATTGTATGCTGCTATGAATGAATTTATATGTTTAATTTATTGTTTACTAAGTTAGGAATAATTTATCTGAAATCTTATGATTGCAAGTAAAAAAATACAACATAAACATAATAAAAAGGAATTATTGGAAAAAAATCAGTGATGCCCAAATATTTGAAATGAGAACTGTATAAATAAAGGAGCAGGAAGGTGCTTTAATACATGACAAATGACTGTTATTTCACATTATAGTAAGGTCAGTGACAGAATAGTGTTTATTTGGATTGAGGTCAAAATCAATTACAAGGGAATCCTCATGTGAGATGGGTCTGAATGGGTTTTTCATAGGTTAAGATTATATATTCATGATCAAGGTCCATGGCATGTTTTGGGAAGGTAAAGATGTAAAATAGTTGAATTTGTCTACAGTAAAGGAACACCTAGATACATAGATTGGACTTTATGGAGAAGATCATGACTACTAAACTGAGAATGTTTATTCAATTTGCTAATCAATGAAGAAACAATGATGCTTTTTACTCTGATCTCATCAGAATTGTGCTTCAGGCCACTGTAGGTATGAGAATTTGCAAGAGAGGAAACAAGTGACAAGGCAACAGAGAGTTATTGCAACAATGTAAGCAAAAATTTAGCCCACTGGAATTTTTAGGTGTAAAGAAAATCTGAAGGTGACTGCAGCTGACAAAGAAAGATGAAAATTGATCGAAGATAATTCTAGGCTGAAATTGTAAACACACGTGAGATGTATCTGTGGGAGACCCTTCTGCGTGGTGTGGACCCAGCTCCCACTCGGAGATGCACAGGACCCATGCCCAAAGATAGGTTCTCTTGTGGGAAATCAGGTTTGCAATGTGCCTAAGCCACTTTGAACTTGCTTTTGCTAAAACTCCCTCACCCTGAATTGAGACAGCAAGTGCTTACTATAACTCCCTAAAATCTTTGCTAAAACTCTCTGGTATGGAATGTAACCCACTCAACCACTTTTCCCCTTTAATTTGCTAATATCCTTCTTCTGTGATGTGATTAGTGGCATTGGCTCCTTTGTTGTCTGTAAAAGGTAACCACCTAAGTGAACCTGGGCATACTAAATGAGGACCATCATGTAATGGGGAAGAAACCCAATAAAGGCAGTCCTGGAGGAGGCTGCGGGCTTTTGCTCCCCTGAGAGAAAAGCCATGCTGTCCCTCTTCCTCCACTGGACTCAGTAGTCCATGTGCATGTCTCATTTCATCCAGAACGACTCAGACACTGCAGGCCGGTGCCTGCGCCATGTGTCATCTCACATCGTCACAAGAATAAGAGAGGACAGTGTAGTAACATATTTTGAGAGAGAGATCACATTTACATAACTTTCATTAGAGTTTATCATTAGAATTGTATTTTATTGTCATTATTGTTAATATCTTACTGTGTCTAATTATAAAGTAAATTTTATCACATATGTATGTATGTTTAGGAAAAATATACTCTGTACAATGTTTGATACTACCCACAGTCTCAGGCCATCACTGAGACTCACAGTCCTCAGGGATAAGGTGGGGAGTACTCTAATTTTCTTCACTAAATACTACCATCCCAAGTTATTATTTGGGTCTACAGAAGAAATAAAAGAAGGAAAAATAACTGATACTAAATATCAAGAAAACAAGTCAAAGGAATTAAACCACAAAACATTTTGAAGTTTAACATATAATTACATTAAATTTAGTTATTAAATATGTAATGAAAGGCATCATATTTTATATAACTCTGATATTCACTATAGCATCTAATGCTGAATCTTTATACTGTATAAACGCTTTATAAGAAACTAATAAATTAATGAAGTGTAATTACATGTATATACACTAATGAATGCAGATGATAATGAATCAGCTTTTGATAGTGTAATAAAAGGCTATCATTATTCTAATGTAGTATTTGCAAACACATCATGAATTTCAAGTTACTAATATAAAGTCCATAATATATAAAGCAATTAATAGCCTCATTAATTAGATATGGGTGCAATAAAATACTAAGGAAAATAATTAAATTAAATGACAAGCTATTAAGGTATTTTTAAGATAAATATAAAGTATCTAAATAACTATCAGAGTAAACAAATGTTTTCTCATGTTCAGTCAAGAATAAACCAGATTTATGTCTATTTAGCAATTTTACAACTTGGTTTTTAAAGTGGCTACAATTATTCTTCTTCATCTTCAGTATCTGAAATACTGAATAGCACAGCATAGATGAAACTCATCAAATTCTGTTGGAAAAAAAATGAATGAATAAAAAAACTGGAAAATCAATTAACTCTGTTTCCTCCCCCAAATCCCTGGTCCTACAGTGTGATCTTGTGCCACATTGTCCTTTCTTTCTCTAAGTCTTTCCTCTCCATCAATTTTATTATTAATTAAAATTTAATTAATTAAAATTTATTGTTAATAAATTTATTATTATTTAATTTTCTGAAGAATTATTCTTACAGATTCAGCTTTAAATTTCTGGTCTAATGTAACAGTTTCAACCACATTTTTATTTTAGTCATTTCTCATCATAAAATAATCTGATCAGTTCACCTTAGGAGGCTCATTGTCATTCAAGAGAGTTAGCTTAAGCAAGCCAATTAAATTTTCTGAGCTTGATCTTTTCCACTGGTAAATTTGAAATATACTTGTTCAATCTATGTTGCTGTGTTCATAGAATCCATAACCAGTGATTATTGTGATTTACCAATGTGAAAAAGAACTGGAAATTTCAATATTATTTTTAAAACAGTATTCAACATGTTAATTTAGGAGTTTTTTACTTCTCAAGTCTTAAGCTCAGCTGTTATTAAATCATAATAATTATTAATATATACACACATATATGTATTTCTATATATTTCTTTGATTTATGGATTTTAATGCCCTTCTAATTTTATAAATATGTTTGCTTATTCTTTCACACTTTTCCTTTTCCATAGTGTTCTTAAATATGATGAGGTTTGTCAAACTTAGACATTTTCACTACAGCTTTTTCTTTAAAATCTCTAACATGTTTATCCTTGATATTTTTCATACTTATTGGTTAGAAAGTGTGCTAACATCTTTCGAATGACTTATGATTACAAACCTACTGGTAAGTCTTGTCAGTACCTAGCAACCCTGTCATGTCTGATAAGAAATGAATCATAGCCTACATCAATATGAGGGCAAAGCTCCATTATAGAAAAAATTAATTCTTCTGTGTATACTGGGTTTTTGAATAACAAAACTAAATTAGATCAGCAAGAAGTTTCAGAGTAGCAGTCTGTTTAGACTGTTGTATGAGAAAAGGTATCCACCACCACAAAAAGACTTAGGAAGTCATATGATGATAAAAATATATTAAAATAAGAAAACTGTTTTTTTCTTTCGGATTGAAATGGTATATGCCTGAGACACAGTGAAGTGTTGTAGAAAGGACTGGCCATAAAATCTGCTTACCCGTCTTTTCAATAAATTTCAACTTCTCAGTAGTTTATCATGTCATTTAAAAGGGGGGAAGCATATAAAACACCTATGAGTATAACTGTGGCCTCTGATCTTTGGAATGTGAACGCATATTTTTGTCCCAGGCTCCAGTGAAACTTCTTGTCATAAGGCCCATCCTCAATTTGGTACCCCAACAACAACAGGGTTTCTTTGTACTAAGTCTCTTTATCATTCAAAATTTTCTCATTAAGAGACTTTACCACCCAAGTTTTTCCTGTTAAATTTTCAGTAATACAATTGAATCTCAATCATTTCATTCTAAAAATCATGGTCTCGATGATAGCCATGAAGACAATGGAGTTGACAAAAGCTTAATCTTTATTTCACCTAAAATGACTGTGCCTGTGTATTTGGATTCCTGTATGTTTATTTCACACAGATGAAGCAGAAAGAATACAAATGCAGTATACTACAGGCTTTAAAGTATAAGTGAATTCACTTTGTTAGCAAGGCCGTTTGTCTCCCAAGGGCAACTATAAACCATGCTGTTAGTTTCAGGATATTTTTGGTTTTACTTGATGTCATCTTGCCCCCCACAAAAAGCCTACTGAAGAGCAAAGAAAACAACTCTAAGGGACCTAGCTCACTCATAAATAACCTTGCAGATTACCATCTTATTCTCTACCCACAGAGGTCCAGTTTAAAAGCTAAGTGAAACGTACATGCTTACCAGTGTCTCCATGTTATTTGCATGTGTGTATTTCCTTTTCTGTGAGTGGCAAGTTAATTTCTTAGAAAAGACTTAAGTTTTGTTTCAGATGTATTAATCTAGTCACTCATTATGACCAACTTAGACTTCTATTGCTAAAGAATCTCTTGAAATCAAAAATGCTTTCCAAATTCTTGTGCCTGTGATTTAGGATACCCGTTAAAAAAAGCAGGACTTTCTTACTGGGGAACTCAGATTAGATAATTATCAGAGTGACAGTTACAAGTACTGCACATCTAAATACATGAAAACAGAATTCTAATAAATGTTAGCAAAACCACAATTTATAGAAATAAATGATATAGGATTTTATTTATTTATTTATTTTGAATTTATGGGTGTAACACTGGTAAGCAAATTTATACAGGCTTCACACGCACAATTGTATAACACACCATCTGTACACTGTATTGTGTGATCACCAACAAAAGTCAAGTCTCTGTCTGTCACCCTTTGTCCCCCATTCACTCCTCCATCTACAAAATCACCAAACTTCTGTCAAAAGAAAACAATATTTAATGCACTAGTTCAACTAGTTTTGAAACTTCCTCTCAACCTATAGTTATTTCAAAATAAATATTTTTTAAAGTGCAAGGTAAAATTACTAGTTCTATTATTTCCATGTGAAAATCTGTCATTTAGTTTAATCAACTATATAGTTATTTGACTTTGCTTTATTTTCCCTTTTGGAGCCTGAAATAGTAGTCATTAATCTAGTAGTCATTAAATTGCTAGTATTTATTTCTGCTAATATTTTCTTCAATTCAAACACAGAAATAATAAATAATATTTATTTAGAAACTTTACTGGTTACTTTGCTTCAATATGCATTTTTTCTTTATATGATTTTCTTAACATTTTCTCATCCATTTCACCAATGACAAAACCAAGGTTCCAGATGAAAAGCAACTGTGAGCAAGGGCACAACAGGGAATGAAGCAGCCAAGATGAGAATTTCTGTTTTTGAAATGTACATCTTCAGCTCTTTTTTTCTGTGTAAAAATTGAGTGGACAATTGTCATCATTAAGACGTAACGTTTGTCATCATTAAGATGAAACATCTCATTATAATGTAAAAGAAACTGAGGTCCAAAAGGGTCAAGCATCTGGGCACCAGGAGGCTTGAGGCATAGCTTGAATATCAACTAGTTGCCTCCAAGTCATTGATTGTAATAACTACTGCACTTGCAGCTTTAGTTGCCAAGTCCTAGCTTTTTCCTGGTTCTGTTGATCTGAAAATAAATATGAATTAATACAATGGCAGTATAGTTCATTTTTTTTTCTCCTCATGCTAGCGTTCCTCAGTCAGCCTCACCTTTCATATAACTTCAGTGCTCTCTTTTATGAGGGATAACAAACCATCTTAGCATTAAGTCTCCAGAGAAATCTATGTGACATAAAAATCCAAAGAGTAACTATTAGGAAGAAGTTAAAATAATTCCAGAAAGGTTAAGGGAAGTACCTGTTAAGGGATGAGTGTTTTGAATTTGGTAGTAATACAATCTGATTTTATCTTTGGGCATGTGATTCTACCATGGAAGTATAGAAAAAACTGAAATGGGTAGAGTACAGTAGTTCCCCTTATCCGTGGGGGTATATTCCAAGACTCCCAGTGGATGCTTGAAACCACAGATAGTACTGAACCCTATATATATTATGCTTTTTTCCTATATGTACATAACTATGATAATGTTTAATGCCTTTTCACTTTACCTAAGCACTTACCACACACTGTGGTCATAACGTTTGCAGTTCGAGGCACAACAACAAAACTAGCATGATTTCTTATCTCTTCTTCACTATTTCACAGATAAATTTGTTCTCACCGTAGATCTCCACAACCTCAATCTACCTTTGTTCCCCTTCCTTCCTTATTAAATTAAGAACTTGAACCTTTTCATTTAAATAAATGAAATGGCTTTATTTTGGCATATCTAAATTGCTAGCATCACTACTCTTGCACTTGGGGGGCATTATTAAGCAGAATAAGGATTACCAAGATAATCAAGAAGACTGTTACATAACTAATGGGCAGGTAGAGTATCTAGGGTGGATACACTGGACAGAGAGATGATTCATATCTCATGTTGGAGGAAGCAGGTTTGCATGGGATTTCATTATTTCATGTGAACATTCATTTCAGCCTGCTACCTTATAGTTCATGATGTCAATTCCACAACAGATGATTTTTATTGCAGAGTTCTTTTCCAATTCTCCTGTAATGCTGAGTTACTGCATTTTTAAACCATTTTTAAACAAATTTCATGCATGCATATTTTTATTGAGTAGATATCAATTAATAATAAAGAAAAGTAAATAGTAGAGTTTGTGTATCAGTTACTTATTACCACACTAAAAATATTATATGATGCATTACTCTAAAGTCAATGTCTTACAACAATAATATTTATATAGTACATAGGACAGTAGATCAATCATTTAAAGTGGATTCAGTGGGGCAGTTCTGATCTCAGATGGTCTTCCTTAGACACCTGGTATTTGGGTGTCTGTTGGCTGCCTGTTGGCTGCCTGTTGGCTCGTTGTCTGCTAGTTGTTTTCATGGTGACAAGGTGTCCTGCTTCAGGCCAACCTGAACTTGTTCTCCTGTTAGCAGAGGAGCATGTGAAAGCATGCAAAATCATAGAAAGCCTCTGAGTCCTAGGCTCAGAACTGGGCACTGGTCACTTTCAACATACTCTAGTAGCCAGCGCAGGTTACAAGGCCAGTACAGACCCAAGGCAAGGGGAGATGGACTCCATGACTTCAGTGAGATGAGGTGCAAGTCATAGGGCAAAGGTGAAAATCTTTACTGAGGATGTTTATACATAATGTATTCCAAGATAAAATTTCAGCAAAGTCAATTTTGTCTTAGTAAAATACTTTATCACTTTAATAATTTAATAGGTAAGTGTTTAAATTGAAATTGCTCTACTGTACATAAAATTTCTTAGGCTTAAAGATGAAAAGAAACTTTTTTCTTGTGAATTTTTATGATCAACTTAAAGCCATTTAATAGGCATTTATTAAATACATTATATGCCCATTATGCCAGGTGTTTGGGGAAGACAATGACCAACACAATCCAGGTGATTTTTACAGGGATTGTTAATTTTATGTGTGAGGCTATTACTCTGCCCTAATAGAACTTGTAGTATAGTGAATCCAATAGCATCATTCTAAATCTCCAAAACAGTGGTCAACATCTTCACAAAATTGACAATAAAAACTGGTATGTTATGGTGACCATTAATCCATTGTCAAAATTAAGAATATATTTAGAATGGGAGACCAGGACACTCAAGCTCACCATGCAATTACAGAAAAGATCATCGAATGAATACTAGACGTAATTTAAAATTATGTAGATATAAAACATGTGGTTTCTTAATAACAAGTTCCAGTATAATTAGTTGACAAATTATTCTAATTTGGATATCTGTTATACACCTTTTATCCTCACACAATTTGTCAATCAATATCGAGTATATATTCTGGAGCATCCATTTCGAAGTAATTTACTATATAAAAAATCATTTTTCCACACTTTCTTTTATAATCTGTGAAACAAACCTCTAAGATTGGCAAAACAGTAATTATTAGACATGTTCTGTAGATAAATTTAATTTGGAGTATCCGATTTGCCCTTGGTTTTCAACCAGTGCATTTTGGAATTAAGATATACATCTAGGACAACTGATAGCTAGTCTAACATTCTGTTCTTTTTTTTTTTTTTTAAGATTTTTTTTTTTTTTTTATCTTTAGAGGGGAAGGGTAGGAGAGAGGGAGAGAAATATCAATGTATGGTTGCCTCTTGTGTGTCCCATGCTGGGAACAGGCCTGCAACCCAGGCATGTGCCCTGACTGGGAATCGAACCGCGATCCTCTGGTTCGCAGCCCGCGCTCAGTCCACTGAGCTACACCAGCCAGGGCTAACATTCTGTTCTTATAAGAGTCTGACTTAAATTTTCTTCTTAAGTTTTCTTCTGGACAAAGAATATTTTTTTTTTCTTCTTAGATAAATATAGTGTGATTGCTTCATGCTAGCACCAGATCTTGTACCAATTTCGTTTTGATTCTATATGCAATTAATTATGGTATTTTCCACTAATGGTTTACAAGCAGCATAACTGTTACTCTACAGTTTGGTATTACATGCAATCAGACAAACCAAAATACTTCACTTTAAAGTCACATTTTAAATTCAAAATATATTAGATATATTTCAGATGTCATTAGACTTGAGAAATGTAGAAAGTCTATTAATTCAAACAATCTATGTATGTTTTTTAAACAAAAGAAATGGTGTCATACTTTTCTTTTTGGCCATATGTTTTATTTCATTTCTATCTTCAATGTTGTCTGTAATTTATAGAAATGTATATATACATACTTATAAATATACATATAGTTGATTATATGTGCATATAGTTTATTACATAGGAAGCATGCAATTTTTGATATTAAAATTAATTTTATCTTTTTGTCACAGTTTGCCAACTGGAATTTTATTCCCAAAAGAGTCTGTGTTGGAGAAGAATAAAGAAAAAATTTACAGCTGTGTATATTGGAATTCTTATTGTCAACCACACATACATTCCTACTGAGCACCGATTAACCACTAAAAGCCTGGGAATAATAAAATATTCCCAATGTATTTTTGTTTTTGTGATGCTCTATAACAGATGGGATTTTATATCATGTTACATTAGTATACTGTTAAATTTTAATTTCAATTAATAATTGTTACACTTTTTTATACACACAGGGATATTTTAGGCATTTACTTCCCTTCTAATTAGCTTTTATGTTAAATTCATTCAGAATCAGGAAGTCATTTGATTCTCAAACATTCACTGCTGAATTTGCTTATGCCCTAATAAAGTTAATTAGACCTTTAAACAAAATAATATGAAATTTTTATTTTCACCAATCTAGTATTGAATTAACAATGCAGTTATGGATCTAGATGGATGGATGGATGGATGGATAGATAGCTATACACACAATGTGTATAGAAGATTTTGTTTAGAGGATTTTGTCCTCTAAACAAAATCTCTATTACATTGTCCGACATGACTGGAACACTCCACATAACTCATTGGAAACTGGTTTGCTACCATTACCTTTGATTGTGTGTGCTACCATTACCTTTGATTGAGAAACCCCTCGAGTTTCCCTGAAAATACAACACTTTTTTATACTTTTGAGCCTTTGCTCTCTAGTGGGCAAGTATTTCTCTCTCTTTCTTCCTTTAACAAACTTCTAACAACTCTTCAAAACCCAGTTCTAACACTTTTTAGATGTGAAAGTTTCATGTAGAAAATAAAATCATTATATTAGATGCTTGATGATGTAAATCTCTTAAGATTCTAAAATTTATTTGTAAGAAGTTAAAAAAAGCAAGTCCACTATCAAAAACCAATAAAAATATTGAGGAACATTGTGGGGTTTTTTGTTTTGTTTGTTTTTGCTACTTCAAAATTTAGTTTCTTGGTTGCACACTTTAAAATTAAATCGATGTACCAAGAATCTGCATTTGACAATATCTCTCCCATTTATTCTAATCCCCAGCCATATTTAGAAATGTTTTCCCAGACATTTTTAATGAACACATAATGAATATATACATTCATTAAAAGATAATCAGCCTAAATATGAATTTCCAAAGAAGTATCTTTATACAGTTTGAATTAAAGTGTTTCATTATCTTAATTTTTCTAAACCTTGCTCCAAATCATTATATATAGTATATGTATGTATTATATATAAATATGTTATATAATATATAATATATGCCACTTTTATTATATTTTATTAATTATGCTATTACAGTTGTCCCATTTCTTCTCCATCATTCCCCTCCACCCTACACACCCCATCTCACCCACATACCCTCCTTTAGTTCATGTCCATGTCTCATAAGTTCTTTAGCTTCTCCATTTCCCACACTATTCTTGCCCTCCCCCTGTCTATCTTCTACCCACAGTCTATGCTACTATTCTCTGTACCTTTTTCCCCCTCTCTCCTCCTCCCACTCCCCTGTTGCTAACCCTCCATATGATCTCTGTTTCTGTGTTTCTGTCCCTGTTCAAGTTGTTTGCTTAGTTTGCTTTTGTTTTAGGTGTGGTTGTTAATAGCTGTGAGTTTGCTGTCTTTTTACTGTCCTATTTTTTACCTTCTTGTTCTTAGATAAGTCCCTTTAATATTTCATATAATAAGGGATTGGTGGTGATGAACTCCTTTAACTTGAACTTATCTGAAAAGCGCTTTATTTTCCCTTCCATTCTAAATGACAGCTTTGCTGGATAGAGCAATCTTGGATGTAGGTCCTTGACTTGCATGCCTTGGAATACTTCTTTCCATCCCCTTCTTGCCTGTAAGGTCTCTTTTGAGAAATCAGCTGACAGTCTGATGGGAATTCCTTTGTAGGTGACTGTCCCCTTATCTCTTGCTGCTTCTAGAATTCTCTCCTTCATTTGAATCTTGGCTAATGTAATTATGATGTGCCTTGGTGTGTTCCTCCTTGGGTTCAACTTCTTTGGGACTCTCTGAGCTTCCTGGACTTTCTGGTACTCTATCCTTTGCCAGATTGGGGAAGTTCTCCTTTATTATTTGTTCAAATAAGTTTTGCACTTGTTGCTCTTCTTCTTCCCCTTCTGGGACCCTATTATTCCAATGTTGGGACGTTTAAAGATGTCCTGGAGGTTCCTAAGCCTCTTCTCATTTTTTTTGAATTCCTGTTTCTTCATTCTTTTCTGTTTGGTTGTTAGTTTCTTCCTTCTGGTCCACTCCATTTATTTGAGTCCCAGTTTTCCTCCCATCTCTATGGGTTCCCTTTGCATTTTCCTTCATTTCACTTATTGTAGCCTTCATTTGTTCATCTAATTTGCGACCAAAATCAACCAATTCTGTGAGCATCCTGATGACCAGTGCTTTGAACTGTGCATCTGATAGGTTGGCTATCTCTTTGTTGCTTAGATGAATTGACTCTGGGCTTTGACCCGTTCTCCTGTTTGAGCCATTTTTTGTTTGTTTGTTTGTTTGTTTGTTTGTTTTTTGGTTTGGTCATGGCTGTTACGTAGTGAGGAGCAGAGCCTTAGGTGTTCACTAGGGTGGGGCAGCCCAGTTGCTGAGTTGTTAAGCTGTATGTTGGGGCAGTGTCTTGTGTTTTAGGCACTGGGGCCCTGGGTTATGAGTTCTGTCTTGTTCCCTGTTTTTAGCTGGATTATCTGTGCGCGAATGTGGGACCACCTGCTCAGCCAGCCGCCTTGCACCTGGGGTCCACTAGATGCTGCCTGTGCGCCTGGGGCCTGCTAGCTGCCACCTGCTGGCCTGGGTCTGCCAGCAGCTGCCTGTGCATCTGGGTCTGCCAACCTCTGCTTCCTCCTGCCGCGACTCAGCCCCTCTTACCAGTCTGGATGAATGGTTGTCGGACCTCTGTACAATTCAATTTTCTCTCAGTCCTGAATGTTTTCTTGTTTCTAAATCCTTGTTGTCCTTAATTTTGGTTGTGCGAGGAGGCACAGTGTGTCTACCTACGCCTCCATCTTGGCTGGAAGTTGAAGGAATATATGACACTTTTATATATAAGAAACTGATGTGTGTGTATTATATAATATATAACATATATAATATGTGTTGTATATTAACATATACATTATATATTAACACTTTTTTTTCAGTGTTCATTAAACATTTATGTTCTAGGTCTTTAAGATACCAAAACTGGAAAAAAAATCAACACTACTATCTCTGTAATTGCATATTCTGGAAGAAATGTGTAGAAAGTAAAGATAGCAAAATAATATTTAAATTAGTTGAGATTGCCCTAGATGGTGTGACTCAATGGACTGAGTACCTGCCTGGGAACTGAACGGTCTCTGATTTGATTCCCAGTCAGGGCACATGCCTGTGTTGTGGGCCAGGTCCCCAGTAGGGGGCACGTGAGAAACAGTCACACGTTGATGTTTCCCTCCCTCTTTTTTTCCCTCCTTTCCTGTCTGTCTAAAAATAAATAAGTACAATCTTTAAAAAATGAAGAAATAAAATTATTTGTGATGAGTTAAATCATTCATTCAATGTTACACAACAGACATGTTTTAGTTACTTCTAAGTTCTCTCTCCATACTTATCATAATGATGTGTAGACAACAGATTTTGGATAGTCTCAAGGTTCGTGTCCCAAGCAGTTTACAACAATATGGCAATTTTAATGACATGAGAAAAAAGTTTTGATAAAGAAAAGTATGTTAGCTTTGTAAGTGAAAACAAAGGGCAGGAATCAAACTTAGAAGAGAGCTGTAGTAGTATATTTTGGCTTCATGTAAAATAACTCATCAAATTTTTCATATTCTCAATGCCCGGGTTTCATTCTAAATCAATTAAATCTGAATCTTTTGGACATTATTATTTTTAAAATTGCAGGAACTTCCAATGTACAGCAAAACAGAATGTACTGGCTAGGGATGGCATTCTGGAAGACAATATTTTTGTCTGATTTTGTTAACATATTAGTAGTAATCAGGCAAATACAGGGAATAGATGAAAGTGGGTAGAGGGAGAAAATCAGGATGTTTTCCGGAAAGGAGGAAAATTATTGTATCACTTAAGGATTTAAAAATTGAAAGATTGAATGCAACATAATTGAGTCTGTTGTGGAACGTAGGAAAAATACAGGATATAGCAAATTACACTATAAACATTTTATGAAACACTTAATGTTTCAATTTGTCTCAAACACTTAAATGTTTCAATTTCTCTCAAAAAACAGTGATTCTTGAATGTTTATATGCTTAAGAATCACTTTTAAGAAGCTTTTTAAAAATGTAGATTACTGGCCTTCTATGCCCACAGATTTTGATTCCTTAGATATGGAATGTAAACCAGGAGTGTAAAATTAAATATTTCTACATTATTTTGATGTATGTAGTGTGACAATACATTTAGAGAGAAAAGCAGGATGTATTTTAGATTTTCTATTAAGGAAGACATGGGAAAAGAATGGATTTGAGACACTCAACACTAGACTCAGTAGGCAAGAGATGACTGAAGCTTGGATTTGACTGATGGCAGTGGAGATAGAGCATATTTCACTTTCACTTTCAGTTGTCACATTTTTAAAAAAATTTCTATTTAAATGTTATTTTTTTTATGAGAATAGACTTTTCTAATGAAAGTAATTTAAGTACTAAGCAATTTCTTTGTTGTCATATGCTCCTTGGTTTTTCTTTTTCTTTGCTGTGGAAAAAATACTCAATCATTTAGTTTCTTTTTAAGGTCAACTCTTAATTATCCAGGGGTTAATTACCTTGCTAATTGATTACCAGGCCCTATGCTGTTTGAATGTCAGCAATCCTTAGAATTTCAGAATTTGTCTAGGCAGCTAAAGAAAATGATATGAATTGCACATTAACAAGTCACTTTTTTGCTCTCTGTATAACTTTACACAATAGAGATCTGTAATGCTAAATGATATCTGTTAATTGTTTTGTTTTAATTAGAACTAAAAATTTTCATTATCACAAACCAAAGTTCATTCTCAGACGTAGTCTTTAATTAGGTTTTAATTTTATTCTGTTTATCCCAGCTTCCACCTAGTTCTTCATCAATCACTTAATGTTCTAAAACATCAATTTTATGAATAAAAATATAATGTAAACACTCAATTTTTGGTAAAGCTTTAAAGATGATAAATATGTTATTAAATACTTCCTTGGTAAGATGTATTTTCATGTGTTTTATCCTACTTATCAACAGATTTGACTAGGGAGAAAAAGTCAAGTCAAACTTAATAAAATAAAAATTTTAGCTATATATTTTATAATTACAGTTATTTTTTAGACCTACAGATAATTACCTATCTCTCCATGCTCAGTTTAACTTCTCTTACATTTCTTTTTACTTTTAGGATTCTGTGCTAGCAGCAATTTATTTTGACTTTGGTTCTCCAATGCTGTCCACAAAGTATTGTACTACATTGACATAGTTATCTTTGTGATTTCCCCATACCTAATCCTCTTAGAAGAGTTCACACCTTATTTAAGTCATCTATCAGGTTACTCTTTCATATTGTATTTTTATGGGTATAGTTTATTTTTTTGCCTTTATTAGTACCTCTTAGAAACTGCCAGCTTCCAATTTTGCTATAGACTTTCTGTCAATGTGTTATTTCCTACCAGTTGTCTGAGCTTGCTGAGGCACACATTTTCAAAGTCCATTTTCTTGGTTCTTCCATTCCCTTCCAATCCATGATTATTATCTCCTAAATTGCCTTCCACTACTACATTTTCAGAATATGAAATATAAGTAATGAAAAATGTTGCTAGCATTTGGTCATCTATTTTGAAATTTAATGTCTTTAGAAAAGTTTTAAAAGCTAAAAGTATTCTTCCTTTTTATAATTTGACTATTTTAAAATGAAGTGATTGGTGGTTCAAAATATGTTCAAATAGTTTAAAGTTGATCCATTTACTCAACAACATTTCTCTCCGAGTGCCCAAATTTGCTGAAATATCACCTTATTGGGGATTTCTTAGGAAAACTACCCAACATAGATTGGGTGTTTCAGTACATGCTATAAAAATGACCAATATTCGTTCCTTTTGGCTTGCCTTGAGTCAATGTTTGCCCTCACTTTTAATCTTTCTTTCTGAAATAAATCTTATACTTATCAATCAATTATATCATTTAATATTTGAATCCAATAGTTATTTACTATGATTTCTTTACATTTATATTATTTACCTTATTTCAACCTTATTTTCAACTATTACATGCATTTATCAAAGCATTATGATGTTAATACAAATACTTAAGTGTGTGTTTACTTACTATTTTAAATTAAAAATATTATTTCCTTAGGACAACTGTAATGACACAAACAATAAAATATTTTTAAAAATATTATTCCCTATGAAAAATATTAACTTGGGTCACTTCAATGTAATTACTTAGTTATTTTTTGGTTCAGGCAAATTCTTAGAAACATAGCCTAAAATAACTATGCTAAACTTTGCATGTGTGTCTGACAAACAAGAAAGATTAAGGAAATTCCCCGAACCTTTTATCTTCCAGAAAAGAGTTAACTACACAAAACCATTCAAACTATTCCTCCTCAATGAGGTAGTTTTCACTGATGCACGTTTGTTTACTTAGCAATCAGACACAGATCTGCAAATTTCTATTCTTTGTCTCACTAATCATTAGCTTAACTGTTTGTACCCACTAACTGCTCTAGACAAAATACCTGTTAACTTGACCAAACTTTAGTTAGACTTTTCTCCTTCCTTCAGACCCTTGAGCTTTTGGCATTCTCCAGTCTAACCCAGTATCAGAATGTAAATTAAACCCCAGCTTAAAACTCCTCCCAAGAAGTGGCTGACCTCAGGCAAAGACATTTCCAGGGCAACTGTCTGATTACACCACTAACTCTTCCTCCTTGGGTTCTGTCTAAACTTGTTTTCTCCTCTATGTAAAAGAAAAGCATTTTGTTCCTGTCCTTTGAAACACTTGCAAGTCTCCTTGTTCCAGATTGATGGTTCTATTGTTATAACTCCTGCCCCCTTATAGCAATATCCTTTCAAAAAAGATCTCTCCTTTACTAGGTCTGGATTTGTTTTCATTTAGCAAAGGTAATAACAATAGGCATAGGAAATTTTCACTTGAATAGACTCTGAATAAGTTTGAACCTGACATTTGAATGTAAATATTGGTAATTGTTTAAACTGATCATACAATTTATGATCTAGAAAGAGAGTCTGCATGTATGTGACAACCAGGGACACTTAATTTTTAAGTGAATGTTGGAAAATATATTACAAAATATATGGGAGGAAAAAATAAGGTAATTGTATTATTACCTAAGCAATGTTCCTGTCTACATATTTCCTTAGCTTATTTATATAATAAATTACATTATTGAATAACATTTGTGTCTCAACTAAAATATAAGGAACTCTAAAAATACAATAATAGGGGAAAAGGAGAAAAAAGGAAAGAATAAAATTACAAATGCAGGTTTTCAGAAACTCATGGTTAATATGAAAACAAATTAGATAAACAAGTACTTAAATTATAAATAAATTAGAGTATATCATGATCTAATTTTTCACAGGGTGCTATGTGATTATAGAGATAGAGCCTTTATTATATTACATTATGCAAGGCCCATTGGGAAAGATGGCATTGAGATATCAGAGGGAAAAAAGCAAATGAAATAGAAATGAGGAAAGAAGAGATTGCAGGGATATCCTACATAAAATTATTGGTTTAAGGAAACTGAGGGATTCTGAGTTCTTCTATCTTCAATATAGTTTTTCATTTGCTGAGGGCTAGAAACACAGAGTGGTTTCAGAAATGCTAGCTCAGCCCTGGCCAGTGTGGCACAGTTGATTAGAGTGTTGCCCAGTAACCAAAAGGTTGCAGGTTGGATTCCATATCAAGTACGTGCCTGAGGTTTTGGTTTATTGTTTCTCAGTCTCTCCCACCCCCTCTCTCTCAAAAAAGTAAAATAAAATAAACCTTCTGGGGGAAAAAAAGAAAAAGAAATGCTAGCCAAAAGCAATGTGGAAGGTAATATAATCTAGAGTTACTTGCACATAGACCATTAATTGTTTCAGTCATTTTGCATTAAATGCCCAAATCTTGAAGTATCCTATTTGATGAATTTAAACAAATGTATATACTTAAACAACAGACACTCTTATCAAATATAAAACACCTTTTCAAAAAGATCCAAAAGCCTTTTTCATACCCCTTCCTAAAGATTTGAACTCTTTTTAGAGAAATTTCACCATATATTAGTTTTACCTACCCTAGAATATTGCATACAAAAAATGAATTACACAGTATTATGTTATATGCTCCATTTCTTTTGCTCAGCATAATATAATGCCTGTGAAATCATCTATGTCTTTGTGTATATCAGTAGTACAGTCATTTCTGTTGTTGACTAATATTCAATTATATTCATGGAATATTTAATATTCTAAAGGCATTTATACATTTTTCTCCTCATGAACAGTTTCTTTGTTTCCTGTTTGAGGAAACTATAAGTAAAGTTGCAATGAATTTTTGAGTACAGTACTTTTATGGACATATTTTCTTCAGTGAATATCAAGACAGAGTTCTAGGTCCTATTAGGTGCACACTTAAAATTTTAATAAACCACCAGAAGTTTTTCCTAAGTTATTATAAAAGTTTAAATACCCAGTAGCAATGAATGTGAATTTGTTATTAACATATTCACAAGTTTATTTATTTTTATTGTATTATATATTTTATTTTTAATTATATTTTATTGATTTTGCTATTACAGTTGTCTTAATTTCCCCTTTTGTCCCCCACCCCCGAGGGCAACCTGCATACCATTGTTCATGTCCATGGGTCACGCCTTTAAGTTCTTTGGCTACTCCCTTTCCTATACTGAACCATATATCCTTCTGGCTATTCTGTAAATATCTATTTGTACTTCTTTTTTTTTTTTAATTTTTATTTTCATTGTTGATCTTGTACAGTTTTCTGTCTTTTATTCTCACCCGAACCCGCCACCCCAACCCTCCCCACCTCCCTCCCATTTCCACCCCCCCCATAGTTTTTGTCCATGTGTCCTTTATACTTGTTCCTGTAAATCCTTCCCCTTTTCCCCTGAAATTCCCTCCCCTCTCCCCTCTGGTGACTTTCAGCATGTTCCCAATTTCCATGTCTTTGGTTATATTATGCTTGTTTGTTTGTTTTGTTGATTAGGTTCCTGTTAAAGGTGAGATCATATGGTATTTATCTTTCACTGCCTGGCTTACTTCGCTAATCCTCTCACCTCTTCACCCACTGCCCCACACAGACTCCCATCTGGCAACCGTCAAAATGCTCTACATATCTGTGATTCTTTCCCTGTTCTTCTTTTTTGCTTTGTTTTTTGGATTCAATTGTTGACAGATATATATTTATTGCCATTTTATTGTTCATAGTTTTGATTTTCTTTTTCTTAAATAAGTTCCTTTAATATTTCATATAATACTTTTTCGGTGATGATGAACTCCTTTAGTTTTTTTCTTGTCTGGGAAGCTTTTTATCTACCATCAATTCTAAATGATAGCTTTGCTGGGTAGTGCAATCTCGGCTGTAGGTCCCAGGTTTTCATGACTTTGAATATTTCTTGCCAATCCCTTTCTAGTTTGCAAAATTTAATTTTGAGAAATCAGCTGACAGTCTTATGGGAACTCCTTTGTAGGTAACTCTGTGTTTCTTTCTTGCTGCTTTTAAGATTCTCTGACTTTAAGCTTTGGCATTTTAATTATGGTATATCTTGGAGTGGACCTCTTTGCATCCATCTTGTTTGGGACTTTCTGTAGTTCCTGGACTTGCATGTCTATTTCCTTCACAAATTAAGAAAATTTTCTTTCATTATTTTTTCCAAATAGATTTCCAATTTTTTGCTCATTTTGTTCTCCTTTTGGGAATCCTATGATATGGGAATGTTAGAATGCTTGAAGTTCTCCTAGAGACTGCTTATGCTACCCCATTTTTTTTTTTTTTTTTGGATTCTTTTTTTTTTTCTTGTTGTTCAGATTCATTGTGTTTTGCTTCCTTATGTTCCAAATTATTGATTTGATTCTTGGCTTCATCCACTCTACTGTTATTTCCCTGTAAATTGTTCTTTACTTCAATTAATGTATCCTTCCTTTTTGACTAGATCTTTTTGTGTTGTTGAGGTCCTCATTAAGTTCCTTGAGCATCCTTATAATGAGTATTTTAAACTCTGCATCTGAAAGATTGCTTATCTCCATTTTGTTCTGTTCTTTTTTTTGAGTTTTGATCTTTTTTTTTTTCAATTAGGACATATTTCTTTGTTTCCTCATTTTTGTAGCCTCTCTGTGTTTATTTTTATGTATTAGGTAGAGCTGCTATAACTGTCTTTGTAGCATGGCCTAATGTAGTAGGTGTCTTATAGGGTCCAGTGGCACAGCCTCCCCTCTCACCCAAGCTGGGTACTCAAGGTGCATCCTTCCTGTGGGCTGAGTACACTGTTCTCCTCTAGTTGAGACTTGATTGCTGTTGGGAGGGATTTACTCAGGGTATGGGCTACAAGAACGGGCTGTGACTAGTGACAACTAACCTCCACCCTCTATAGAGGATCAGCTGTGCAGGGGCAGGGTGGTGGTGTTCTTATATGGTTTACAGCTGTCTGACTTGGTCTATAGCATTTAGATGCTGAATGACTTAAAGAATTTGACTTGGTGGACATTTTTTCAAACAGTAGATCTTACACCTGAAGATGATACATTCTTTTAAGCACATATAGTCGTTTTAAAATAGCATATGTAAGACTGCATAATATTCACACAAATATCAAATAATACATACACAAACTGTGTACTAATCACAATGTAATTAATTAAAAACAAGATAATTTAAAATACAAATTTCTATAATTTGGTAACATTAACTTTAAAAAATGTATAGATAAAAATAATCCTATAACTAAACAACAATAAAAATATACCTTCAAAATTTGTTTAGTGCAGGTAAAATAGTACTTAGAAAAAAACGGTACAGCCTTGAATGCCCACATTTCCAATGCGCAAAAACTGAAAATGAACTAAATGTAAAATTTAAAAATCTTAAAAACACACAATAGAATAAAAGCAATAAATGGAGCATGCCACATAGCTTTGGTATGTAGTAGGCTATACCATCCATGAACTATATGTTTGCACAATGATGAAAAAAAGAATAAATCAATAATATTAAAGAAAATCAAACAGTAAAATGTAAACATATTAATGAATAGTAATATATTTTAATAGGAAAAATAAAAAGATAGTAGTTATTTTATAAATTAGTATAATACATAAACTTATAGTACATTTGAACGAGTTGAAAAGACAAGAATGTACAAATTCATAATGGAAGAAGAAAATGACATCGTTTTAGAATCTGTCAATGTAGTGAACAAATTTAGGTCATATATGTGAAAACTAGATAACATGAATAAATTCTTATTAAGAAATTGAAAATGATCAGTCCTGAAGCCATTAAAGTTGTTTAAAAGATATTTAAAAATTGGCCATAAAAAGAAAAAAACTCCAGTTTTTTTAAAGATTGTTCATGGGAAAGATAATTCATGGGATAGGTAATTCCAATCTTATACAATTCATCCAAAGAAAATGAAGAAGGAGCATCATTATGCAACTCATTTTACAATGCTGGTACCAAACCAGACAAGGGCAATAAGAAAAAGGAAAATTATGTAACAATGTTATTTATGAACACAGGTAATAATATCAAATAAAATACTAGTAAACTTAATTTAACCACACATAAAATAATATAAAAATTATGCATCATGACCGTTTCTGAAACCATACCATGACAGTCTTCTCCATCCTCACATCACAGAAGCCTTACCTGGTGGGAAGAAAAAAAATGTTTCTGAAATGTTTTGGAGAGTTTCCTTTGTTACATTTTTCACCTATAGTTAACGTTCAATATTATTTTGTATTAGTTTGTGGTGTACAGCATAGTGGTTAAGCAATCATATACTTTACAAAGTAATCCCTTGGATATTGCCAGTACCCACCTGGCACCATGCCTAGTTGTTTCAGTATTATTGACCATATTCCCTATGCTGTGCTTTTCATACCTATGACTGTTTTGTAACCACCAATCTGTACTTCTCAATCCCTTCATGTTTTTCACCCAGACTGCCAACTACCCTGTCCTCTGGTAACTATCAGTTTATTTACTGCAAATATGAGTCTGTTTCTATTTTGTTTGTTCATTTTATTCGTTAGATTTCACAAATAAGCAAAATCATACAGTATTTGTCTTTCTCTACCTGATTTACTTTGCTTAGCGTCATACCCTCTAGATCAGTGATTTGGTACTTTTTTTTAACATCTTAGTATGCATAAACTAATTACTAAAATTCTTCAGCACACCAAAATATATTTTTGTCAATCTGACAAAAAAGTAAATATAATTTTATTTATTCACACTGAACAGTTATTGTTGTGTTGGCTGTTGTCCCTTTTTTATTTGACAATCTAAATGAAAGGAGGTCAGTGTCCCTGACTAAACAGTGAGGTATAGCATGTTTTAAAAATTCTTGCACCACACGAGTGTACCTGCCAGAGCATACCAGTTGAAAATTGCTGCTCTAGATCCATCTATGATGTCACAAATGTAAGACTTTATTCTTTTTTTTTTTTTTGTGGCTTCCTTTGTTACATTTTTCAATATAATGTCTGTCAGTCATTTTAGTGGGTTTTAAAGATCAATACATTCACTATATCACTGAAGACAGAGTCTCAGAGTCATGAACACATGTTCATAGAAGCAGATTCAATCAGGTTGGCTTTTGCTATTGCTGCTTAAATTTTGACTATACATTGAAAGAGGTGGTGTTGTGTGGTCAATTGAGTTGTTTATTTTCAATTGTTTATGTCTGAGGCATCTGTTACGGTGTGTTCTAAAGAATGGCTAAAGCCTATGCTGAGGGAAGTCTGTGGTTGGGGTTTTTACTTGCAAAGCATTTTCCTTTGGAACCTTTGTTGTGTGAGGTAAATCATAGAGTATATACTATAAAGAATCTGCTGAATTTGCTATCTAGATAAAATGAGATGTTGCCTAACAATTAAGGTAAATTAGGCAGCTGTTTCTCACTATATTGTGCTAGTGCTGCTTCAAAATGTAAATTGTTGACGGGAAATCAGAATGAGAAGGAAACAACATCATTTCACATTTTTATAGCAGTTCATTTTATGCTTATCATAAGAACCAAGTGCTGTTGCAGCTGGTAGTGACTAGAAATAAAAGATGACAATCCAAAGAAGCTCTTTGAACTAAATAAGTAGTAAAAGGTAGTAGAATTAGAACAAGTCAGACTCACTGAATGCTCATGTGAAACTACTGCAAGAGTTCATTGATATCAGCATCTCACGCCACCTTTCCATCTGAAAGTGAAGGATGTGAAAGAATAAGCTGGAAAATACACTGCACTCCTTGACATCTTAGCAATGAGTGTTCTGAAACAAAGTGAAAAGCAGGCATACAGAACTCAAATGTGGGGATTTAAGATTCAATATTGAGTTTTTTAATGGAAAAGAGAAGGAGCAACATGGGTTTGATTGAAGTTACTTTGTTATTATTTAATTCAGCTAACTATGCTTTTTTACGTTATTTGGATGCTTTAAAAGAATCTCTGAAATACGTGTTAAAGTCTAGAAATTAAGGAAAGGAGAAAGCTTTGAGAAAACAATAGTTTTCGCATCATTGGCCTACTTCCAATGACTCCTGTCTTTGACCCATGCAGTTTGTTTTTCTTTAATTCTCCCTTTCTTTCAGAGATATTCTTGAGTTACCATGAGAGGGATAACTCTTTCATTTACATGTCTGAACACAACGACTAAAATTCCATGTTCCAAAAAGTAAATGTTGAAATATTTGTCCAGTTTTATTAAGAAATAATGGACATATGTCACTGAATAAGTTTTAGATGTACTGCATGTGGTTTGATTTACATATATTGTGAAATGATTACCACAATAGGTTTAATTAACTTCTATCATTATATCATCTCATATAGATACAACAAAAAGAAAAGAGAAAGATTTTTTCTGTGTAATGAGAACTCAGGATCTTCTCTGTTAATAATTTTTTTCTGTATTGTACAATAAGCAGTGTGAGCTACATTCTTCATGTTGTACATTACATCTCTACTGCTTATTTATTTTATAACTGGGAGTTTCTACCTTTTTTAAAATTAAATTTATTAGTATGTTATTAGTTAATAAATTATACAGGTTTCAAGTGTATAATTCCATGAGACACTATCTGTATATTGTATTGTGTGCCTACCACCCACAGTCAAATCTTTCATCACCATGTATTTGATCCCTTCTTCCCCCTTTACACACTCCACTACCCACTTCCCTCTAGTAATCATCATACTGTTACCTGTGTCTCTTAGTTTTCGTTTTTCTATGTTTGTTCACTCATTGTTTTCAGTTTTATATCCCATCTATGAATGATATCATATGGTTCTTAACCTTTTCTGACTTATTTTCCTTAGCATGACATTTTCAAGGTCCTATGGACCATCTTCCTCCACTCCCCCTCTTCTCACCCCTCAATGAAATGTTTGTTTGTTTGTTTGGTTTGGAAATAATATTGATAGTTAAAATGTATTTTATAAAACAAATATGTAAGATATTTGTTTAAAGATATCAAATATCTTTATAGAACACTTGTAATCAATAAATATTATGTAAAAAGCACAGGCAAATTTCATTTCTTAAATGCATTCTTGTCCATTATGGAAACACATTATAGGACTTACCAAGAGTTCAAAAGTTTTGGTGTGTTTTTACTCCCTCTCTTTTACTGAAGTTTTTAAATGATATTATATTGAGTGATCATATTCTACTGTGCTACTCACTATCACTCTTTTAAGGAACTTCAGAGAAATTAAGGTTTCTGTGCATTGGGTGATGTATCCCCTTTGCAAAGGAATATAATGAAGCATGAAGAGGATGGAAAATTATTTTTCTCCAGGTAGCAAGGTAACCCAGGGACACAATTCAATATAAATTCTCAAAACTTTGACTCCTAGTTCTATGCTAGACTGTATTCTTAATATTTTTTATGTCTGTGGTGGTTATTTTATTGTATTTACTTGACATTTGTCAAGCATCTTCCAATCTTTTAGTCTTTTTCTATTCTTTACATGACCCTTCTGATCTCACAGTGATGAGTAAGAAAATTGAATCTCAAGTTGTTAAATTAATTGAATTTATCAGACTGAATCTCAATTTATTCATTTTCTTAAATTTGTTCACAAATACCAATCAAAACGTTTTAATTTAGTGGCTTAACTTATATCAAACTAGTACAACCACAATCATTAATTAACATAATATTTATGACATCACAGATATTTTCAGGTGGATGTTATTGAAACAACTGTGGTTGTTTAACATCTAGAGAATTTGAAAACATTTTTAAAGTATTTGTTCTCACTTTAACCTTATAGAGTTACATGACTCATCAATGAAATATGCCTGGAGACAGATTAAGGAAATCAAAGTTGGAGGAATGATTTAACAATGTTTCTCAGAGGTAAAATGTATACTCTCTTGCTTATTAAGAGAGTAACAATAAGTCTTACTTTTGTTTTGCTTTTCAGGATGTTTTGTTATATATTAGAGCATAAAGTACTGGGAATGTACATCCTCTTTATCTGACAAATAAACACAAATTAAAGAGCCAGCTATTTGACTAAGCTATTAGTTTCTTAGCTGGGCTAAGAAAGATCAGGAAAAAAAGAAAAGTAGGAATCAGGAGACTGCTGAAAAATATTACTTGGTAAAGTAAAAGGGATATTTGAAATTCTTCAAGAGGTACTATATCCAGTCTTAAACTATAACTGTTTTTCTTAAGTTAAGGATTAATTCTTACACTGATGACAACAGAATAAATAATAGTTTATTCATATATTTTTATATATGGACATTTAATTATTAAAACAAAATAAAACAAATGTAACACCAACAAATGGCTGTATTTATTGCTATTCATACCTCCAATTCATCAATTTTAGATAAAAAAGGGCAGATACTATGAAGTAAATTTGACATGAGGATATAGAAGAACAGATTATAAAAAATATTTGCCTCTTTTCTTTTTAGCTCAAAAAATTAGTCTTTAGAAAAGGTGAGGCATTTTCTGTAAACACTGGATTACAAAATTTTGGGATTACAAAATTTTTGTTCAGTTATTTCCATGTAGTATATGATCCCCAACTTGTTATTTTTCTGAGTTTATGAGGTATTTATATAATTCTGCTGATTTGGGACAATGTCCACTGATCTTCCATATTTCCTCATTGTGGATTAGAGCCAGAGAAACAGATTAAATAAATCAAATTTCTACCAATGTGATTAACCCAGATAAGCTTAAGGGACAAACCAGCAAGAAAGGATAAACTAAAAAATAATAATTATCATTAAAAGACTCCTGAAAGTCTTTGTGGATTTTTTGAGAAGATGACTTGCTTTTATTTTGCTGTATTTTATTAGCCATTCTTGGGAGAAATAACAGTAACAAAAATAAATCTAGTATGATTTTTTTGGTGTATTCCTTTAAAAGTAGATTAGGTCTTAGTGACATACTTTAGCTTCTGCCCACTCATGGAAACCTCCTGCTCAGACACCTCATTGCGAAGGTTGATAGAAATTCAAATAAAAGCTCTTATTTTTCAGCTCTTTTCCTGTACCTGCTGCGCAATTGCCTGGGTATGTAGAACTCAATGCTCTTACAGTCCTCAAAGCAAATCTGTTCACAGAATAACTTGAGTGAACAATGATGACTCACTATAGATTTTTATAGAGTAATAAAAAAGTTTATATCAAGTCCATCATAGAAAATGACTTTAAAATGTGCTTTGGATATTTTGGTCTCTAATTTGTTTTTTCTTTAGCCAATGCAATATTGGTGGGTTTCCTTTCTGAGCTTTTCTCGGAAAACTCCTTTTTCTGTCCCTCCTGATTCTTCCCAATCTAAAAAAGTTCCTCACAATTTTATAGTTTAATTTTGGCTCTATTCCAGCTTCCACCCTCCAAATTTTAGCATGTATTGGTTTGATCAGGATAGTCAGGTAAACAATAGGTCTTTTCTTTAATAAAACATACATTTTTTATTTCCTTTGAAACAAGGGTCTGTAATCTGTGTCCTGAAAGCCCAAATATGACCTTTCTGTTTTTTTGCAAGTAAAGTTTTATTGGAATTCAGTCATCATTATTTACTTAAATATTATTTATGACTGCTTTCATGTTACAGTAACAGAGTTGAGTAGTTGCAACACAGATTTTATGGACTACAAAACTGAAAATATTTACTATCTTGCCCTTTACAGAAAAAGTATACCAATTCATGCTTTGGAAGATAATTAAGATTGCAAATAAAAATTAATTGTTATTTTTAGGCAACATTTACATATTGTTTGTCCCTTTCCTCATTAAACATACACAGCACACACACACACCTTCCCCTATTTGGGTCCAAGAAGAACTGAGGAAGGATACTAAAGTAGAGTTCCTTCCTATCTGACATAACCTGGCTGTCAAACAGGTCCACAACCCTGACTTCAAATAGTACTTTGTCTTAAATAATACTAAAAATGTATTTTAAAAAAACAAAGTCTTATAATAGAGTTTTATACTCTAGTACTATAAAGCAAAATTCTAATTATATATTAAATAGTTTAATTCATAAAGAGCTAAATGGCTCATATTCAATTCTTAAGAGACAGTGGATGACAAATGGCAGAACTGTATCAAAATTAAAGTGTTACCCTAAAGTAAGATACCAGATACTAGAAAAGAATCTTTATTTCTATTTTAAGTGATTAAGTAACATTTACAATTTCTAGGGAAGTGAGTGTTCATTTATCAGAAAAAAAGACATTTAGCTTATTTAATTTAACACTTGGTTCCATATTTTTAAGGCAGCTTGGAAAATGTCTTTTTCCTATGGAAAAAAATTGAAAAGGCTAGAAAATACAGAATATGCTGAACATCATTATTAACAACTCCTAAAACTTTGTAATGAAGAAGTAATTGCCCTGATTATAGATTCTTTTATTCTATCTTGCACTGATAGTAGAAAACTAGTAAAAATTGAAGTAATTGAAACACAGCAGGTCAGAGTCATTAATATGTTCACAACCTGACAGTTTCGTGTAGTAATATGGTACCTACAAAATAGGCAACATTTCATCAAGGAGGCAAAGAGCATATTTTCTAAGGCTGGTGTACTGCAGTTTAACATGCTGACAGCTGCAATTCACATGTAGAGAATCTCTCCTAAACATAAAATTTAAATATATTTCAAATAAAGAATAGAGCAACTTCATGAACATAAATTCAAAATTAGAATCCATGATTAAAAACATTTATTTTAATGACAGCCAGTTAACATGTCATGACACATATTGCTAATCACTATTTTAATAAAACTATAGTATTTCTGTCAACTATTACATAATAATGTTGCCACAAATTTAACACATTGAAACAACACTCGTTTACTATGTAATTTATTATTACTGTACTTCAGTAGTCCAATATGACTTAGCTGGGCCTCTTCTTAGGGATTCACAAATTGGCACCTAATCTTCCCCCAGGGTGGCTATCTCCTCTGAGGCTCTGCTTGGGATTGATCTGACTCAGGGTGTTGACAGAACTCAGTGTTTTGATTTTAGTTTTAGGTTTTCTCTGCCGTGAACCATAAATTCCCTCAGTTTCTAGAGACTGGTCATAGTTCCTTTCATCATGGAGTTTCCCAATATGGATACTTTATTCTGCAAAGCCAGCAAAGGAAAGAGACTCCGAGAGTTTAGGCACAACAATCTTCAGTGTGTAATCACATACACCCTGTCATCTTTGCCATATTCTCCTCTTTGGAAGCAAGTCATGGCTCATGTCCATAAACAAGAGCATGGACATCAAGAGGTAAGGATTTGGGAAGCAATCCTACGGTATGTTAACCACTATAGTCTTCTATTTTGAGTAATTGTCCCAATCTTATGACCATGTAATTTTAATAGATTTTGACAATTGAAATGCTCTCTATACTCTTCCCCCAGCATCAGAGAATAGGAATGTGATTAAAGTTAAATAATCATAGTGCCTGGTATTCTTGATAACAGTGATAGATTTAAAAATGACCTCACTCATAACTCAAGTCAAATCAATCAGAATCACTCCCTAAAAATGTTTTGTTTTGTTTTTTTTCATAGCCTGTAACAAGATCTCCATTTCTTTTGGTCTATAAAGTCCTTGTTTCTGTAAAACAAAGAATCAAAAGCAAAAGCAATTAAACTAAGACTTGTTGAGTTCCGCTTTTCTCAGATCAGTTTTAAAGGACAGAAATTTCAAGGGAGATAAATATAATGATTTTTGGATTCAGATAATAATTACCATAGCGTCTACCTTCCAAAATGAGTTGAATGGAAATCAAGTGATATTTTAACCATAGGTACCACCTGGGAAAATTTTCTTCCAATGTAACATGATATAAAATTGTGCTTACATAACATTTTCCCCAAACACCTTGTCTCCAGAAATATCAGTTGGCCCTGAATTTTCCTTTTTTTTTTTTTTTTGCTCACATTAATGGTATTTCTCCTGTCTGATAAACCATTATCCTTGATTCGCCAAGGTTTAGAGTATATAAGAAACAGTGCAAGCATACCTTGGTAATTTCTAATTCATCTGATGCTGATGTAACCTGGAAACACTAGGCATATTTCTTCCAGATAATTGATTATTTTCATCAGTTTTATCGCAAACTGTGATTAGCATTTAAATATCAAATAAAAACAGTACCAGTTATATCCTAATAATTACTGCACCTTTTGTGCAGTGAGTTGTATATAAAATAGAAGTAAATATGTATAGATATGCCAGAACATTTACTACCTGTATGACTTCATTATCTTGTTTAGCTAGTTGAACATCCTAGGGTGGCTACTTGTATCATGTTGACCCCAAAACATTCATTCTCGTGGATTAAGGCTTGAGGATGAGAATCACAGTGACCAAATTGTTGGTGGATGTCTTGAATTCAATTGATTTATTCCAATAAGGCTATAATGATGGTCACAGAGACTGAACTCCTCTTGTTTGAATAACTGGTTAATTCTTCTCTGGTACATTTAGAAGGCAACCAAAATCATAAAAACATTTCTTGTGAAATTTGAACAAGCATAGACTGAATAATTTTTAAATTATTTCTCCTTTAAAATACCTTGAGATGCTCTTCCTGATTAAAAGTGTATCAGACTTGCCAGTAAAGCTGAAAGACCCAAAGCATCATCACTATTAACTAGTTTTCAGATTGGTAGGATAGATTGATATTCTACTTATCATGCTGACACGCCTTTTCTTGTTTCAACAGGACAAAGATGGATTTTCATAAGTCTCTACCTCCATCCTGTGTTCTAACTTCTAGAGGACAATGGTTTTAGTTTTATTATTACCAGTATTTTATATAAGAAATTTTGGACATAGCTACTAAAAATATTTATGCATGTTATTTGTTAGTTCAAGAAATACAATTGAGGAAAACTCATTTATTAAAGCTTGTAATTTGGGAAAATGTTTAATATCTTATAATAAATAACTTTTATTATATTACAGTTCCATCATCAATGAGTGTCACTCAAGTGTAAACTGTTGTGAATGACACTGGGACAGAAAAGATAATATAAGTGACCAAGAGGCAAGGAAGAGACTCTAGACAGGGTCAGAGCAGAAATGGTTGTTGTGTGGAAGAGTTAACCTAAGAACCAACTTGAAGTTGTGGAAATCATTGTTGAAATTCCACCAGATTAAAAAACTTAGAGAATTCACCATATGTATTTATAGAAGTAAATTAGGTAAGGAGTATTAAGAAGTGTTCAATATTTATATTTTTGTGTTGTGTCTGGTATTCCTAGAGAAAGAGAATGTTGAATAGGCATGGTTGATTTTATCTGTGTAGGCCTAGGAATGCCACCTCTCACTATCATTCACCTTCAATGGGAAATTATTAATCTTACAGTCCCCTAAATGCTAACTGGAGGACTGATATATGTAGTACATCTGCATGTTTTGCAAGAATTGGAGAATATTTGGAAACAGTAGTAATCTTTATTTTTTTAATTGTTGTTCATGCACAGTTTGTAATCTCTATTATTGAGTTTAATTCTCAGGGGCTGACTCATGACATCTAAACTTATGAGAGACATATAAAGTATGATGTCATTTGATTGCCACCGAAAACATATTGTGACAGGTACCAGATATAGTGTCCTCATAATCACAATTAATGTTTAATGACACAGTGTTACCTTAGTCTGGTAAATCCTAATGAATTTGTCTCACATTGAAGATATAACTACCTCCATTGCCTAAATGTCTATATACTCTTGGGCAAGGACTTCAGTTACTGACAAAGATCCTTCTGAATGACAGGTTTGTTTCTTGATAGATTTGGACACACAGATAACAGAGGCATTTGGATGGCCTAATAATTATTCTACATCTTTAGATAATTTTTATGTTTTTCTCCTTTGATCCACTATGTATTGATAATAAAAGAAACTCTTTCATTTGTATTATTTTCAGTATTGTTGGTGATTTACTTTGCTCTGTGACTATCAAAAAAAAGGTTAATTAAATTGTTATTGTTTGAAAATTCTATTACAGTTTTTCCTTTACAGAAATATTTTTAAAACTATTTTATTTTAGGTAGTATATAATTTAGTTGTGTTATATACATCTATAAATAATACTAACAGGAAATATAACAAAAATAACACTCTAGTGTGTTCACTTTCTAAAGCTAAGACTTCACTAACTCGAGTTTTCAATAAATGATTGACAACAACATCGCCTTCAATTTCCTTTAAGATTATATCATGAAGCACATCTTCATCTCCAGTATTATTCATTTAAAGTCTCAATGCTTTAGATTTTACTTCAGATATAAAATTCAGAGCCAATAAAATATACTAAAAATATATCTCCTTCAAAGAAAAAGCAGATATTACATTTTCTATTTCAATTTAGAAGAACTCAAAGAAAATGAAATAGATTTTAAAGTATTGATATCATAAAAGAATGCATCAAATGCTTTCTACTCTGTTGATTTTAATAATTCATACCTTTATTTAAGCCATCATTCAACTAATATAAAGCCACTTTAACAATAAAACACCTTTTTATGTCTATTCATATTTACTATTTAATAAGACTTTTAAATGAACTTAATCAGCTGCATGGGAAAAACCATGAAGTGATCTGTGTGTGTATGTGTGTATGTATATATGCCAGTATTAGTATAAAAGTTTATATCCTTATTTATATATATAGAGAGAGATTTTATATATATACTAAGTGTGTGTGTGTGCATATATATATATATATATATATATATATATATATATATATATAAAATCTCCAGGGCAAAGTTCAAAATTAGTTTAATTCACCTAGATCTTATATAAAGTTGTTTTTAACATAAGACATTTCCTATTTAAGTAAGATGATTTATTATCCTTTCTGTTCTTATCAATAAAGACATTTTTAAGGACATATAAATTCATATTTAGTACCTGTACGTTGGGAGCTGCCCTGCCTGGTTTCAGGAGCTGTAACCCCCCATGGCTAAGGCTGAGTGAGCGACCTTCAGACCATAAGCCACTATGGAGACAAAGCTTATCTCCACGGCTTCTGCTCCTTTTCCTTCATCCATAACTGGCCCCCAGTGCTTGATCGATTAGCCAATAACAGGTAAAGATTCCCCAAGGGGAAAACGACCTAAGCCAGGCACGATCATGTGAAGGCCCCAAGGAAGGACTTGGGGGGCTACAGCAAAAGGGGGTGATGGACCCTTGCCCCTCGGCTATCCTGACAAAGCCTGAGTCCTCATTCTCTCTGAAAGAAGTCTCCTAATTTCTTGGTTGCCTTGGTTACCCTGCCTGACTTAAACCTGAGACAATACCTTAAGCTTGAAACAATGCTGGTGGTGGGTGCTGCCCTGTGTCGGAAAGCCCGGATTCCTCAGGTGATCAGGCCTGAGAAAGAATACATAAAATCCTGTGAAATCTGCTTTGCTAAGAATGCTCTCAATTAAATGATAAGGGTCGGAGAAGAAAATGTGTTTGTTTCCCAAAGTTTTGTAGCCCTTTAGCTAACAGACCCTGACTCAGAATAGGCCCTCATAGTTCTTTGAATGCTATCTATTGTTTGATCCTTACTGCCTGACAATGATTAATGAACTTTACCTGTATTCCTGTGCAAACTGAAACCCAATAAAAACCTGTCAAGGCAAGGGTCGGGGTGCTCTCCTCTTGAGAGAGTGGCTAGCCCACTCCAAGGTGCTCTCCCCTTGAGAGAGTAGCCAGGCCGTCCCTTTTCCTCCACAGGACTCAATAGTCCTGTGAATTTGTCTTGTATCTTATCCATAATGCCTCAGGCACTGTGGGCAGTGCAAGCATCACCTGTATCAATAGACATAGATAACCTCAAATAATACTCCATACACACTGAAAAATATATTACTCAACCTAAAAATGATTGACATCAAGCAATAAAAGTATTTAAATTTAAAGGACTAGATACAGTTTCCCAGTAGATATATAACATTTGATTTTCTGTTAACCTATCTCAAGTTTTTTATTTTTTATTAAGAGATATTTTTCAGCTCTGTGAGACACACCTATGTATCATGTTTTTTAATTAAATTTATTCTCCGTTAATTATGTGAGACAGTGTTTAGCTCCAACCTCTAAATGTACATGTGATGGAAAGCTCCTAATACCATATTTCAAACAATAGGACTAAGACTTTCCCCATCCAGTTGCTGCTGTACAATGGTATCCTCAATTGCATCTTTGCCAACCGATCAAAATGGTACCATTATGATCAGTCAGGACAATATTATTTGCACCAAACTATGGAGATCTGGAGTCCCCATATGCATAGAAATGCACCAGTTAGGGAACAGCGGAGGGCACTCCTCTCTGTGTAAGTCAGCATCCCCTCTGTCTCAGTGGAGCAAGCTTTTAGTTTTCACCAAAGACTGTTTCCCAGGCTAGAACTGTAACACTGAAGCTGTCTTGCCAGACCTGACCAGAACTGTCTCACTGGAAAGGAGCCAAGCTGCAACACTGCCGTGGAGGGAACTGAAGCTGTCATGCCTCAAGGCTGGCTCACAGCTGTGCTGTTCCACAGCCTTGCTGTATCATAATTGAGCTGTAACACTATGAGCTATCTTCACAGCCACGCAATTCTATACCTGAGCTGTAACGCAATTGAGCCTTTGGCACTGAGTACAGTCTCCTCCTTCCCCCAAATTGAGAACTCTTGTTGGCGATGAATTAATGGGAATGACCTTTGGTTGACCTTAGTAAATAGCTTGCACTGTGACACTTCAAAATCACGTAAATGCACATCTGCCAGTATTAGTACCAAATTTTATATCCTTATTTTAAAATAAGAGCATTTATTCCTAGTATATTTTCTGTTAAGATATTTTTAAAAGAAGTGGTGTTTATCCTTTTTCACAGGCAGTTCTCAGTTATTGAAAAGTTGCAAATGCATAATACTTCCCTAAAACCATTTTGGCCAGTTTGCAGTAAGGACATTGGAAACTGAGTTAAGTTCAAAATAAGTTTAGTTCATCAAGTTTCAATTTTGTTTTATCATATCTTGCAAATTAAACCAGAAACATATTGTTGGAAGAATATTTAAAAACTGCCTCCTGATTTTCACTTCCTACAGTGTAATGATTGCTGTTTCCTTCCACTTTCTCCTTACTGAAATCCTCAATCTTTAAAATTCAGTATGCTGTGTTTCTATAATAATTTTGCTTTCTTCCCCCCAGAACAAGTGAATACTTCCTTTTTCATATTTTCAAAATGTTATCAACATAATTCTGTGAATTGAATTTAATTTTATCTTCAATAATGGAGGCTCAGTTTAGAACTAAGGAGTGCCATATTCTTCAACATCTTAGATGACATGACAACCAAGAAAGAAAAAAAAATGTAAGACACAGAACTTAATTATACTATTGTCAGCTTTGAGAAGATAAGATTAAGAAAATAATCATGGGATGAATAATCTATAACTACATCACACAGCTGTGCATATTTACAAGCAAGAAAGATAATGTTTGTTTCACTTTCATCTCAGCTTCTCGTTTTAAGGAAACAAACTAAACTCTAAAATAAAAGTGTTTTGGAATATTGATGTTCTGCATTGAGTTTGTGTGAACCATTTTCTTTCATACTTAAGGATTTAGCCATCTACCCAAATAGAAAAGGGAACCTTGAAAGAAAATACAGGACCTGTGATTAAAAAGGAATATCAGAGATAAGACTTCAATAATGGAAGAGAGAAGATATCTGTATATTTGCTCCTCAATGAAATGAACGAAACATTGGCAGATTTTTTTCAATGTAAACTTTTGTAAAACTCTGGAAATTATCTTAAGAGTTATAACTGAAGAAAAAGCAATGAACCTCTAAAAGTACAACAGAATTTGTTACACTGTAAGTTGACTAAATCCCATCCCTCCCTGTGTTTATTCAAGAAGAAGCAATGAACCTCTAAAAGAACAACAGAATTTGTTTCACTGTAAATTGACTAAATCCCATCCCTCCCTCCTCGGCTTTCTTGCACTCTCATAAAACCAGTAGATTTGTAGCCACAATAGTTGTAGAAAAAAATACATTTCTAACTTCCAGAAGGAACAGACAGGCTTAGCAGTTTCTCAAAAGGTCCCATACACAGAACATTCTGGCTATTTGAAATATGCTGCAGCTTCCATTAAAAGCTTCATAAACAGAATGCTGCTATTATTTGATGTCACTCTTCGATGTTACTCTTCTCTGGGAATTTGCAAAAAGTGACTCTTCAAAGTGCCAGAAAAAATAATCATGCACAAATTTCCTCAGTAGAATTAACACTTGTATTTGCAGCAAAGATGATAGAGGCAGAAGGCAACAAAAATTTAAAGAAATAAAATGTCAACCAACAATTCTATGTGTAGCAAAAATATCCTTCAAAAATGGATAGTTTACTGTACCCAGGTTAAAAACAAACAAATGCCTCTAGCCAGCTTAATTTACAGTAAATACTAAAGAGAAATCTTGAAGCTGAAATGAAAAGATTCTAGATGGTAACTTGAATCTACATGAAAAAAAATTAATGACTGGTAGAATAAGTACTTAGGTAATATAAAATATAAAAACTATATATTTTATACTTATAAATTATATGAATAATTTATAACCTTATAACTCATATCCTTCCAACCTGATTTAAAGGATGATTGCATTAAAAAAGTGATTATAAAGCTATGTTGATGGACTTAACGCTAATATGTAGTTTGTATGACAATGACTGCACAAAGGATTGATGAAAGAACAAAATCATAGTAGAATAAATTTCTCTATGTTATCAGAATTAGGTTAATGTTAATATAAAATACAGGTTCTAGCACAAATAACACCCCTTTTTTATTACAATATATTTTGCTGCAAAACCATGAGCATGTAAATCTATAACATAACAACATCACGCTCAAGCACACCATATGACATTTTAGGTGAAATGTTTAAATTAAGCCTATAAATTATTATGCCCATATTGTTACGCTACCAACCACACTCAAGCAGGTTTTATTTCTCCCAGACCCTGTAGATTGTTTGAAACGAAGATCCTAGTTTTAATCCCCAAGATAACAGCTAAGAAAATAACTCAAATAACTTAAAGGATAACAAGGGAGTTAAAACAGTACATTAGCAAAATTATTTTTAATACAAAGAATTAGTAATTAAAGAATAGAAGAACAAAGACATAAGATATAATGAAAACCAATAGTAACATGACTGATCAAATCCTACCAAATCAATAATTTTGTTAAATGAAAATGAATTTAATGTCTCAGTTTCAATAGCGGATAGAGCTATGCAAATATTACTAAAGATATGGAAGCCTTGCAGAACAGTACAAGTCAGGCAAGTTCAGCAATTCTGCAGGATACATGGTTGATCGACAAAAATACGCTGTGTTCCCATACACTAGCAATAATCAATCAGAAAATAAAATTTAGAAAACAATTTTACTTCCTACAGCATTAGAAAGAATAGCATTTAATTTAATAAAAGAAGTAGAAGTCTACACTAAAAATACAAAAAAAAAATGAGTAAGTTAAAGAAGATCCAAGTAAAGATAGACATCTAATGTTCATGGATTGAAAGACTTAACTTGTTTAAATGGTAAAATTCACCAAATTGATCTACAAAATAAACATAGTCTTTATTAAAATTCTATCTGGCTCCTTTATGGAATTTGATAAGCTGATTTTCAGATTCATATTGAAATATAAGGGATCCAATTAATCAAAACAATCTTACATTATCTACATGCAAAAAATAAAAAAAAAATTTTGGACCTCTACCTCAAAACATACCTGAAAATGAAATGTAAATTAATCATAGATTTAAATGTAAAATAATTAAATATAAAACTTTTAGAAGAAAATGTAGAAATGCATCTTAGTAGTTTTGAGGTAATTATTTCTTAGATATGATATTAAAAGTATGACAAAGAAGAGAATATATTAAATTAAACATACTTTTGCAGCAAATGGTAACATCAAGAAAGTAAAAAGAAACTCCACAGAGTGGGAGAATATATTTTCAAGTCATATATCTGATAAGGGACTAGTATCTACCATTTAAAAGGAACTCTTAAAACAATAAAAAAAAAAAACTCAATTAAAAAATTGCCAAATTATGTGACTAGACATTTCACCAAAGGTACACAAATGACCAGTAATCAAATGTAAACATGTTCAACACCTTTAGTATTAGGGAAAGAGAAATCAAAACTCTAGTGTAAGATTACTTTACTCCCACTAGTATGAAAAAAAAACAATAACAAGGGCTGTTTAGAATGCAGAGATATAAGAATCTTCACATGTTGCCAGTAAGTATATAGCTTAGTATGGTCTCTTTACAAAGCTGTTGGACAGTTTCTTAAAGTGTTAAACATAGAGTTTTCTTATGACCCAACAATTCCACTTGGAAGCATATACCTAAGATAAGTAAAAATATGTGTCCACACAAAAACTTAGAAACGTTCCTCACAGCATCATTTCTAATAGCCGAAAGGTAGGAACAACTGATAGATGGATTTTAATATGCAATATATCCATGTCTGGACTACTTGCCATCTTTCATCAGAGTTCATCCTGAATTGACATGTGCTGAACAATGTGGGAGAACAGGAAGTCAGTCTTCACAAAAAAAAAAAACCTTTTTTGTTGCTTAAACTGGCTATGTACAGTAGCCAATGAGCAGAAAGCAGCTTTGTTTTTCTATCATTTTTCTTTCAACCCTTTTACTTGACTAGTTGTTTCTCATGATCCTGCCTTCTTCTCACATGAAATTTCATATGTACCAGTGTAACTTTTAAAGCCCCATTCATATTAAAAATATTGCAGATATTCTAATTATTATAAAACACTAAAAATGCATTCAAGCTTATTTCTCTTCTGGGGCTCAAAATTTTACAAGGCATGGAATGGTTGGGTGATAGGAAATGACCATCGTCTGCTATATTCTTCTTTGATCTACCTGCTCCCCACTTGCGCTATGCCAAACTGGGTGCTGCAGGTTGAGTGGGAGATGTACGAGGTATAATGCAGAGAAACATGGTAGCATTGCCGTTTGCCTTATGCCCTACTTGTTTTTTCAAAATCTTCCCACTGCCTGAACCCCTTATAAAAATAGGCAAAGGGAAAATTAGAAAAAGCTGCTATTCTCTCTGACATTCATTCTCTTTCTTTCTCTCTCTTTGTAATCTTGGGGATTTGTCCTGCAAAACAATATAATTTTGCTTTATTATTTTAACTTTATTATACTTTTTTGTGTTTTGGCGACTCTGATAAAATCAAAATGGAAAAAGTCCAATTTTAACATCCTGAATTAAATTTTTCTACACCATAAAACATACACCCTTACATACAGACTAACATCTCTCCCTATATTCACCATGACAAAGTAGATCTATCAGCAAGGTAACCATCACAAGTTTAAAAATGGCCTAAGATTCTGGAACAAAAAAAAAAAAAAAAAAAAAGTAGAGCACAGATGGAGAATCAATACCGATTTATTTAGGATGCTGTTGACGGTACTGTGAGACAAAGACCATGTGAAGTCTCAACAAAGGTAAAATTAATACGATGCTGAAACTAGGTGAAGTAACTACCCATAAATAAAGTAAAACTACAAGAGAGGAAAGAATGAAAGCAAAAAAAGATTTAAAAATGGTTAATTAAAAATAAGGAAGGTGATAAAACTCTAGGAGTATTCAAAAGAATACAGACATTACCTTCTTTACTGTATGCTTCCCACTCATTGCCCCTCAACTCCCATAACAATTAACAGTTATATCTAGGCTTCTATTTGATGTATATAAATAAATATGTATGGTTAGCAACAACACTACAATGCTAAAATAAGCCTTGCTTTCTTTTTTATTTCTAAAAATCCACTGACTGACATGAACAATAGCAATGGAGAAAAATCAATTGACCTACGAACCCGTACACCCAGGAACTGCATTGTGAATGCTGTGTCGTGTGTGTCATTTCCAATGAAGCCTGTCCGGTTAGATGATTCATGACCTCCATTTACAAATCAGGAGGCAGTGCCTGGAATATGTGAAGGGTTGTTCTTGGCTTCTAATCTGTGGCTATACAAAGTGAGAGTCATTGTTTTGCTTTCCCCCAAGCAAAAGAGATTATTAGAGAAAGTACAATTATTAGAAAGTCTATAATTAAGGATACATACAATACGCAAGCCTAGAATGATTTACAATGTTTAATTGTTTAATTTTTGTTATGTGGGAAGAGATTTGAAGTAGAACCCAACAAGTTGGAAAACTGGCAGACACGAAGAAGTTAAGAGCGGGTTAGTTTTAGCTCATTCTGCTTAGAAAATGTTTCATGAAGGAAAAGGAAAGGCTTCCTTAAATTACACAGAATAAGGAAAATGAAAATATCTAAGTTAAATATATCAATTTCTAAAATGATAGCATGCAGCCACTGGCCTATGAACATATATGACTCTAATCAAATTATCATAAAGTTTAGCAGTATTCATTTCTTTTAAAAGTGATTTTTCTATTTATATATTTAGGATAATGAATCAACTTTTATTTGCATACCCAACACATTTATTAAGAATAAGTAATAAAATTTGATCACTAAATAATGAATTAAACTTGTATAACCAAAGTTTTATCTATACATAATGATACTTCAAGTATAAATATATAAATTTTTATTTTACCAAGTTTATAAGCGGAAAAGTTCAAAAAGAAATTTTAGAAGCTGAAATTGAATCTGAATACGAAAGATAGAATCAAATGACGATACCTTAAGAACTTTGAATAAAAACCATTAAAACATGTTGTTTTAATTTAATTTAGGGGATCAATAAATTACATGTATTAAGGAAAGTTTCATTTCGGAGTAAAAACTTCTTGAGTTTGGATTTAAACCACATGCTGTGTAACTGTGGAAAAATTAACCTTTCAATTTACTCATCAGGTAAATTAATATTAGAATTCTAATCTAGTAAAATTGTGAGTAATAAACAATATAAAATTTTTAATATGCATACCAAAGTTCAAAGCGCTTAATAAATACTAAGCATTGCATAAATGTCTACTACCATTATTACAAAGTTGTATTTTGCTTTGTTTCTAACTAGAGTGAAATCAAGCAAGCATGCAACGATAAAGATATTGAATGCTTATTTGGGTGAATGTTTTGTACTTTGTTAAGTAGGTAATAAATATTTTAGAATTTTATTAAACTAGTAAAACACATTTCAAAGAACAAATTTTAAGTGTAAAAGTCATACATTTCAACAAATTTTTTAAATCTTTCATACAGTAAACAAAACGTAAGATATTGGCCACAAAATGGTTATAAAAATATAGTCTTTACCATAAAGGACTTTATAATCTGGGATAGCGAAGATGTTATTTAACTCATTACAAAATGATGTACATTTGCTGGTTCGATGAATGTACTGAAAGAAAATTATATAATACTATGTGAATGATGAAATATTTGACCAAATTAGGAAGGTCAATAAGGCTCCTAGGAATATGAGTTAAAATACAATTGTAGATGCCTGTCATTACAATAGTGCTCAACATGTGGCACAGCTATAAAACAAGGAGCATGTAACAAATTTTAATATCTAAGGACACTGGCTTAATTTGGAAGGTAAAGTAAACAAATCTTTAATTTTTAAATATAAATTAATACATACAGATAAACAGTGTTGTAGGAAAGGAACCTGGATAAGGATTTTAGATGACAAATTTCCATTCAATATGTCCTCTTCTCATACAGCATAATTATTTTTAAGTTGAAGTAGTGCTTGGGTGCTCTCTGAAATAAACTTGAATGATTATATCTTATCCATATTTTTTTAAGAGAATATTTTTAAGTGTAATTTCATTTAAAGTACATGAGGATATTATAAAAGTAACATCTGAAAAGTGATACCTATTTAATTACTTGCCTCCTTAATATGTAAATTTGTAGCTCTAAACTGGGCCATAAGAAGATAAATTATAAAATCAAAAAGCATGCTGAAGGCTTGGCCAGTGCAGTTCGGTTGGTTGGTCATCATCCCGTAACTGTAGGGCTGTGAGTTCAATTCCTGGCCAAGGCACATACCTAGGTTGTGAGTTCAGTCCCCGAAGGGGATGTATATGACCGCTGGTACAGACATGTATGGAGGCAGCCAATCGATGCTTCTCCCCCACATCGATGTTTCTCTCTAGCTCTCCATTCCTCTGTCTTTAAAAAGAATTGAAAAAAATGTCCTCAGGTGAAGATAAATTTTTAAAAAAGCATGCAGAGTTGCATACTACATTGTACTGGTAAGAAGGGATGCACTGCGTTAAATATTTCTGTCCAGTGAAGATAAGCAAGCACTTGTCTGTCCCTGATGGATAACGTTTCTCCCTTTCTACAGAGAGAATTCAAGCTTGCATTTTGAATTCAAGACCTAAAGGAATATGATGCATCATTACTTTCTAAGTTTCCTTTATATGGAGTCTTCAAAAATTAAGAATGCTTCTGAACTTTTTTGAATAACATTATTGCATCTGTATCAAGGAAATTGTCCCTGATATGTACTTACATTCCTCATAAATACATGCAACAACTATATATTAAAAGATACTTGTAAAAGAAGGATAAGAACATAGGTATGATTCTACTCACTTTTCAAAGTCCAGTCTAACTGAAATGGGTGATCTATGTGATTCATTTCAATGTTGGCTGACAGATGTGCTGTATTTTGCCCCATGGAATTAAGAATCTTTGGTAAGAAACTACATACCTAGATGGTGACATGAGTTGCCCCTGACTCCACTCTCCACCACAAGAAGACCAACTAATAACCATTCAAGAACAACACACCACTGAGAATTCTAGATCAAGGGAGTGTCATGAGCTTATGTTCTTGAATGATTATTATGTCGTGAGCATATGTTCATAATGTACTCTTTCCTAAAAGTCAGCCAGGCAACCGCTCAGCTAGCTGCCTGCCGAGCAGCCCGGCACAAGGAATAGATAAGAGTCACACACAATAACTAAGCTTATTCACTCAGGTTTTATTAAATACAGGGCCACTCAAAGTAGAACATCAGCATACATTAATATCCCAGTAACACTCTAATCATCTAAGAGAAATACAAAGCACACACACAGCAATCAGTGGGGGATGACAAACCTGATTCCCAGAGTCTCATTCTGCAGGTCCAGGAAAAAGTGTGGTGGGCAAGGGAGTTGTCAGCATCTTTCAAGGACAGATCTCTGGAGCCAGGTGGGCAGCAGGGAAGACGAAGTCATCAGCCCAGCAGGGCAGAGCCTCCAGAGGCCAATGTCAAGCGAGATCAGCGTGGCGTGGAGCTCCATGCTGGTGTTTCTCAGCAGTGGTCTGGAGCCTGCTTCAGTTATACCTTGAAAGTGGTGGACTCCACCCTCTAGGTCTCTTGATAAGTGTCTTGGCACCCCTGAAGGCAAGTGTGGAACTTGCCCTGGAGCTTATCTATGAGTGGTCCCACTCTGCAGACACAGCTGTTCTGATCACAGGTACAGAAATCTTAGGTGTGTCTCCTTGCCAGATGTGTCTGCTCTGACTTAGGTAGCTTCCCTCTTGAACCAAAGTCAAGAACTGACATCCATCTTGGTTGACATAAGTGATGCCACTTTGTTTTATGTACATTATGGTCTCTTGAGTGGCCCAATGCCATTTTATTGGTCCTGCTCTCCACAAGGAGTGAGGCTGAAGTACCCCCTGTCTCACAGAGAACATGACAGGCTGAAATAGAAGGGTAATGAAAGCCAAGGCACATGACCTCATTACTCCTCCCCCGGACCAGCACACCACCATGTGGTGAAGATCCTCTGGGCCTTCGGTTCCTCCAGTGAGGAAAAAAAAACTTGGGCGAGAGACCACCAGCACCCCCAGCATTGTGTCACTCTGTGGGAACCCCTACTCTGACATTGGACCACGAGTATTGTAGGGGAATTTGTGGGGCTCAATCTCTGGAAATCTGACTGATGGAGAACTGGGTAGAAGCTTGTGACAACGAGCTCATAGGTCTTGGCAGAGCAAGTTCATACCTTCAGTGCCGTAGCAATAATTTGAACCAGCAGCTTTGTTAATCTGCACAACAAAGTTGGTGGCACACTCTGAGTAGGGAACTCAACAGGGTGCAGAACTGCCTGACTAGGATCCTCAAAGAAGGAGTATTGCTGGCCCTGGAACCCACACCCAGCAAGGAGCTGAATCAGAGCCCACCTACTATAAAGAGTATATTCCAGCCTCATTTGGCCAGAGAAGCTCATTCGTGACAACTCCTGGAATCAGTGCAGCCTAGCACTGCTCACACCAAGAGACAGGCAGGAAGAGTTGATGGCCCCCGGAGCAAAGCCAGGAGCAGGTGTGAAGCATTCCTGTGCATGTTCAGGAAGGGGATTAATTCACACCCAGTCTGTCATCTACTGGCTTTGGAAGTAGCTCCTGGACACTCCCAACACAAGGAGCCTATTTGGAAAATTTAGAGAAATTAAGAGCAGCTTGTAGCTGGACCTCCCACTCCTGCTTAGCTAAGGGAGCTGCAACATACCCCAAGGGGAGGGCAGCAGCTCCCGGTAGCTGTATTTCCCAGCAGCACTCCCAACAGAGAACTGGGCAGTCAGAGCCGACAGTTCACAGAGCAAAGATGGTGGCCCTGTTTGGTCAGGGAATTTGGAGTGTGAATTTCCCTGGCTTAAGACAACAAAATGCTTTATCAGCTTAGAGCTGCTTTGCCCATTGTAGAGCATGTGGGAAATTGCATGACCCATGATGCACAGTGGCACGTAAACAGAGAGCACAGCCTGTGGCCTTCCCCATCAAAATCCATGGTCTCACCTGACCAGGGAATTCAGTGCACACCCTAGCCTGACTTGGGTCTTCAGACTTGAGCTGTGTAGGCCCTGGATATTATCCTGATGCCCTGCCAGTTCAGGGAACCTATTTCATAGCCCCAGTTACTACCAAATATATTACCTAGTCCCAACCATCTATGGCAAACTCCACCAGAGAATCCAGGCAACCATTGGGCCTGGCTGACACTGTAGAGACCGCCCCTCCCAGGGTTTGCTAATTGTTAGAAATAGCAGACAACTCATCCTGGAGCATGCCTTTTCAACCAGCCAGAAGGCTGTGGCACAACCACAACATATCCAAATAAAGAAACATGCTTGATATAAACACGGACACTAAATTCCATTTACTATTCTGCTTTCCACATTGCAGCTAGAGTGATTTGCAACACAGTGTTAAAGTCATTCTTTGATCTATAGGCTCTGCTTTGCCTTCTTCAAGAGACTTATCTTGCCATTTTCCTCATATGCTTTAAAACATACATACACACACTGGCCATGTTTTACCTCCTGAAAACATTTCCTTTTTCTAATTTAGATTTTTTTTTTACTAAGGTGATTTCTGCGTCTGTGTACATGTACACCCATTTTCTGTCTCTCGCACACGGGTACACACACGTACATTATTACCATGATACTCTGCAGTCTGTCATCTACTGGCTCAGATGTTCATTCTGAAAAGAAATTAAAATAAATTGATTATGAATAAATTCAAAATCACTTCTAATGACTTGAAGTAGATTCAAACTGAGATCTTCACCAGGAGGCTCCATGGAGTGTGCTGCGGTTCTTGATGCTGCTTATTGTATCACGTCCCACAGACTGTCAGACACCCCCCACTGCATCATGTGACGTTCAGTCACCCAGTACTTGAGGTACGGCTGTAACCTCGAGACGTTTTTACTGAGGAGGTGGTCTTTTTCCTTTATGATTACCAAGTGAAAACGAAGATACTCCAGCACCCCGGATTAGCCAGTCTACATCACCTTTTCAAATTTTACTTTTAGCATGCTGTTTGAATCCATTACTTCAGAGTTACGAAGGTAAGTTTAAACTATCATTGATTTTCTTGTCAAGTACTACCTGGCATTCTCCTGTTAAAAACAAAAGGAAGGTAGATTTTCTTTCCCGTGGGAGCCTGGAGAGGAGTGTGTCCCTTTCCTCTCCAACCCAAGGTGTGTGCTGGTCCCCTGGCATCGGTGTACTCCGAAAAGAGGGACTCATCTGGCAAAGTTATCACTTTGCCTGTTACGTTAAAAGCTCACATTCAACCAGATATTGTAAACTTTGCTCACAACCACTTGCACAAAATCAATAGACAGTCTTATGCGGTTGGTGACTCGCCAGGTCATCACAGCACCACTGAGCCTCGGGGTGCTGGCAGAGCTGTGCCTCCGAGTCCCAGAATTCGAGGTGGTGGGACTCATTGTTCTGGCCAGGGTGGTTGGGGAAATATGTGTTTTGGGGGCCAGATGTTTGCACCAAACAGAACTTAATGCCATTGGCACTGCAGAGTGAACTCAACAGCAGTGATATACCATGGGCTGTGCCCAGCTGCCTTGGCCGTACCAGCACTGGGCAAGTCTAAAGGTCATCGTACTGAGGAAGTTCCTGAACTTCTTTTGGTGATTGAAGGTAAAGTTGAAAGCTTTAAAAAAAGCCAAGGAGGCTGTTTTGCTTTTTAGGAAACTTAAGACCTGCAATGAAATCAAAACATCTATGCCCCCCGGCAAATGACAGCTGACAAGGGCCAAAAGAGTAGCCAGCAAGCACAGGGGACTTTGCATCATCTATAGGGAGGAAAATGGTATCACCAAAGCCTTCAGAAACATCCCTAACATTACTCTGAGTAATGTAAGCAAACAGGATATTTTGAAACTTGCTCCTAGGGACATATGGGCCATTTCCACATTTGGACCGAAAGTGCTTTCTACAAGTTAGATGAGGCCTATATGGACTTGGCATAAAGCTGCCTCCCTTGGGAGTGACCGAAACCTTCCCATGCACTAAATACAGACCTCAGAAGAATCTTGAAAAGTTCAGAGACGTAAAGAGGCCACTGAGCATCACACAAGGGGATACATCACACAGTCCAAACAGAAAATTCACTGAAAAACCCAAGAATCATGTTGAGGCTAAACCCACGTGCCTAGATCATTCTTCAGAAGGTCAAGAACCACAGCCTCCATGTGCGTGAAGCAGCAGCAGCACTAGAAGCCAATTCAGGTGAGAAGGTGGTTCAAGGCAAGAAACCTGTGGTAGGGAAGAAAGAAAGAAGGCTGTTGGCATTACGAAGCAGAAGAAGCCTTTGGTGGGGGGGAAAGGCTGCAGCCACCAGGAACCCAGCATCTCAGAAGCCCACTGAAAAGAAACCCACCATGGAAGAAAAGAAGCCTGCACATAAACTTAATTTTCATATTCCATAAAAATCAAATTACTTTGGACAGGTAATTTTGAACAAAAACTTGACAGAATGCAGAAGAAGGAGGAGGAGGAGGAGGAGGAGGGCAAGGAGAAAGAGGAGAAGGAAAAAGAAAGGGGAAGGGAGAAAGAGAGATGGGAAAGAGAGTGAAAAAAGAGGGAGAGGGAGAAAAAGAAAGGGGAAAGGGCTTTGTTTCAAGTGGGACTAAATTATAATTTTCTCTAACAAAGCAGGCTAAATACTTATAGGCATATTTCTTTTCCTTTAGTTACCAAAGTTCACTCTAAGAACTTGGTATAATTGTGATCTTGAGTGGGTGATGAATTGCTTTTCTCACTTTCACAGAAAATATATAGATTTTAGTTACTTAATTTTTGTATTCAGTTACAATCATTACTGTAATTAATACCTATATTATCATATTGTCTCAAATTTTCCAGGTAAATTTGTTCTTTAATGGCTGTTACGCCTCAAAGAATGACAATACCTTTTGTTTGGATCATAGTGATTTATGCCATATTAAGAATTTATTTATGACTATATACCTTTAATATCTTGGTGATATTTGCAATAGCATTTCCTCATTTTATGTCATTTAACTTCTGAATGCATTTCCCCACAATAAGCTTTTTTTAAAGGATACATTTTCTTTGCTTCCTTTAAAAATGATGATTCTATTCATGATGTTCATGGACCCATAGCTAGAAGGAATGATGGAAATGACCTGATTTTAACGACCCATATTCTGCATGTAAATTCCTATTTTTTCCCTCCAGGATTCATCCTGCAAGTTTTATTTTTTAATTTTGAATCTTTAGGAACACTAAGAGCAATTCTTAATTTTATGTACTAAATCAGCATTAATTTTCTGTTTTATAACTTTGCAATTTGAGTACATCAACATACACTTAAGTTTCTAAGGTGCATTTTCTAAATGATTTATTTTTTAAAAAGCAATTTATATACGTATCTCTTCCAGGAAACACAAAAGCTTTTCCCCAGAGTGTTGTAGAAGCAGAAAAGATGGCAGCACACAATTTTCACAAATGAACTTTTAATAAGAATACGCTGCCAAATCACAACGATTTATATGCAATTGTAAAATATAAATACTTAATGTGGTTTTTAAGGCACAGACTTGTATTGAATCAGCCACCTTCATAAGTCATGGGTGTTGATTTTTTAAAACATTATTGATTTGTTAAAGAGAAAGGTATCTTGGGTCCACCATTTTTCTCATTATGAAACACTAAGTAGCTAGAGGCTTTTAAAATAGTAGTTCAGTTTCAGAGAAGCTATTTTTAAAAGATTAGTTTTGAACTTCTCTTCCAGAGCATCTATTTACAATCACTAGGACTATTTGGGATATAATTGAAAATATGTCTTTTGTTTAGCCAGCCTTTATTAAATTGGTTCTTGTGTGGTTTGATGATGGTTGGCAAAGGTGCATCACTCGGGACACTAAAGGTATTGTGGACATATTAATGCCACCATAAAACATATATTTGTAGCCTCTGGTGTAGAGAATTTAGCAAAGCATACTTCCTGCTGCCGCTGCACTATCAGCACATTATGGTGTCGAGTTGTCATTTTATTTATTCCCATTCCTCACTGATGTTGCTCTCTCCTCCACCTCTACCGTTTCATCAACTGCTTTAATATTATTAAACCACTACGATCATCATAAGGAACATGTGAACATCGGTAACTAACAGCCCCCAATACAGGAGATTTGCGTTGACCACTGGTAGGGTGTGATCTTATTCATGCTTGTCTATCTTGTGATCCACTATATTTAAGATGCTGTACCAGATAGTATGCTATGGGTTAAATTGATTTCTCTCCAATGTTTGTTTTATATTGGAAGTTTTAATCCACAGTTCCTCAGAATGTGAGCATATTTGGAAATAGGGTTGACACAGACATAATTAGCTGAGGTCATACTGAAGTAAGGGTGGGCCCCTAACCAATGCAATTGTGGTGTATTTATAAAAGGGAGAAATGTGGATGCAGCCACAGATCGAGGCTAATGCCAGTAATTTATAAGCCAAGAAGACCTGGAATGGACCCTTCCTTGGCAGCACTTGGAAGGAACCAAACCCACCAGCACACCTTGCTTTCAGACTTCTAGAGTCCAGAACACTGAGACAACAAATCTCAGTTGTTTCTGCCTCAAGTGTGTGATATTTTGTTATGACAGATCTAGCAAACTAATGCACACTTACTACAGTTTTATAAAGGTGGCTAAAGAGATGAGTAAATATGTTATAATGATTTTTAAAAATATATATACAGGTAAATAATATATTTTCTCTACTACTGGAAATAATATATTTTCATCTACTGAAAAACAATACACTTGTTTACAACATGGTGACTCCAATTTGGATTAATACATACCTGTACGACTTACCTATTTTTATTTTGTTATACACGACAACAATAGATGGCTCCAGACCATTGAGTCTAATTGTACATTGAAGTATTTGAAGCCAAATTGGCTGACATTTTCCCAGGCTGAGGGAAAATGTGTGTGTTACGTCCAGGAAACTCTGTCTACAATGTTCAGAAGCATTATCTTCAGGTAAAAGGTAGAACTGCCAAGTCGATGTACCGTCTCAACAAGCTCTCTTTCCACTGTGTCCATGGCTCTGCAGATCATTTGAAGGACAGTGGATATTAATCTCCTTTACATGATTGGCCAACATAATTAACTGGAAGTAATGACATTTCCATTATAGTAGGTAGAATGTTAAATTAATGTTATACTGTCACTTCACTTGATTCTTAAGCTGAACAAAAAACTTGGTTTTGTGAAATGAATTTCAGGAATTTTGCTTTTACTTGAAGGCTATAATGCAGGTTTTTACCCCAATCACTTAAACTTCACTTTATTAATACACTGCAAAATTTTGGAAATATCCCAGTATCACTTTTTAAAACAATCTTATAGGTGGTAACCTACTCCTCAAATTCAAGGCAGATATTTAGTTACGAGTTTTGATATTTTCATTTATAAGACTTTAGACTCTAAAATTCAGAGCAGTTATTTAAAAATGTATAAATTATATTACATACACATATGCTATTTTTTAATTTGATATGAAAGTTATGTCTAGCCTTCTGTTCATCTTTATGTAGTTTCAAAATTACACAAGGTGACTTTCAATTATTTATACCACTTTTCTCCCTGATTTTCTCTCAGACACTGTTGTCAACAACCTACAACTCAGGCATCAAAATGTTGTCTAGGATCTCCTCATCTGTCAGCATATAGAAAATGTTGGATATCAAAGAGACATCTCTCTAGCTTTCCAGGGTAATAATTTGTTACTCTTTAAATTTTTTCCTGTAAGGCAAAGGTAAGACAGATTTCTATTTATTAAGTTCTATATTACTATTCATTAAAACTAAAATAAGTATTTTTTCTATTGACTTTGTTTCCTAATAACAAAACTTTATATGTTTTCTCTCTTACATTTCCTTTCCTCAGGACCCTAGGTATTCTTGAGCATATGAGTGGTAACAGAAGGTCAACACTGAGAGGACTCCTATGCAGTCCGGAGTGATGGGTCTTGCTCCCTGCCATCTTATTTCAATAGTCTTCCATTTTTCCCTGTCGGTGGTTTGCGGAGCCCTAGCCCTAGCTTTACTATGCTCAGAGCTTTGACTCTGAAGTCCAAGCTTAGAGCTGAAACACTGTTGCCTATTAACCGAGGAGGTGTTCTAGATGGCTCACACTTTTCTGACAAGCAGTGTGCTAAAATTTTACTTAAATGACAAAATGTTCAAGACAGAGAGGGACGATAAAGCATTTCTAAAGGGAACAAAAAAAATCTGGGTCTATTAAACATGCTTTACTTACTCTCTGCTCTCATTCCAGGCCATGTGTTTATTCTCAGGCACAAATATCAGTGCCTTGAGTGCTGCTTAGGTTCACTGCAGTCTCTGTTTTTTATTCAGAGTAAAGGCCTTTTAGATTTTCAAATGGCCACTGTGCATAGATGCACTTATAAAGGGTAGCAAACTTGAGTCAATGACATCTGCCCCATGTTAGGAACAAACTACCCTGATTTCACTCTCTCCCAGTTATTCATGCGAGTCAATCAAATTAATCATTGATCATTATCTTAGCCAAAGATTTTACACTTAGAGTTGTAGTGCAGAAACACAAATACTGGAATCAATCATTAATTATTTCTACTTATCACCCTGAGTCATAAATTAGCATAGATTCATGGTTTTGTTCTCTGTATGTCACTGGATGAATAAGCTATATAATGGATACACTCATACTAGTGTTCCTGGATTGTAATTTGACCATTGCATCTATGTTTCCAGGGGAAAATTTAAAAAAAAAATCAAATTGATTTTTAGAGCACAATCCAAAACAGCAGAATGGATGACTTATAAGGACAGCATCATGTCCAGAACTCTACCGTATTATATGCACTTCTAACTCCTCTGTCCCAAATGGTCACTATGTCTCCACAAGCAGTTCTGTAAGAGGAGAGGTTCATTTTTCATTTGGTGACTTGCTTCAAACTTACTAACAGAACTGGTTGCTTTCTGGAAAATTTTACACTATTTGAATCTTACATACATGGTAGAAAAGTAAATTTTTTGGTAAAGAAGTGAAACCAGACATTATGTTAGAGTTACAATGTAAGGGTTACATTGTTAGGAAAATCTAACAAAACACAGATTAAGAGCCATGTATTAGTGTTCTTTGGCTGCCATAACAAAATGCTGAAGACTGGATGGCTTTAAAAAGTTCATTTTCTCACACATCTGGACACTGGAATTCGAAGATCAAGATGTCTGATGAGAACTGACAAAGATTCTCTCCTTGATCCAGTTCTAGTCAGGCTTCCCTGAACTCTTTCAATTACGGCTGACCTCTGATCCTCCATGTTCATCTCTTCACTGTTTGGTTTTAACAAGAGTCATAAGTCAGCTTAACCAGAAACCACCACCCCCTCATTATCTGATCACCCTCCATAACCAGTTAGGTTCCTTATCCTTGACCATCCCTAGATCACTTTGGCCTACTCTCAGCAAGAATCTTGTTAGATCAATTTAGCCCACACCCCCCTTCCCCTGATGTTTTCTCTTAGTAAGTTTTGTCCTCTGACCCACACCACTAATGCATGCTCTATTTGGAATTGATTCAATCCTTTTTGTCCTTTGGAAAATCCCATTGCAGTGGTCTCTACAACTTTGGTGATAGTATCCCATGAATAAAAATTGCCTTGCTGTTTTGAACAAGTGTCATGAATAATTTATCTTTAACAGGGCTCACCCCTTGGGTGGTGAATGGCCACAATTCCCTGACTGCTCACATGATCTCTGTGTGGGGAGAGAGAGAGAAAGAGAGCAAGTGAGCTCTCTGGCATTTATACTTAAAAACACACCCATTCAATTGGGTAAGAGTCCCATTCTTATGACCTAATTTAACATTAATTACTTCTTTAGATGACCCATTTTCAAATACAGCCACACTGAGGGTTTGGATTTCACCATATGAATTTTAGGGAAACACACTGATTAAGTCCATAATAGGGTGGAGAGCTGTGCAGACACAGAGTGGCATTTTTATTCATCTTTTTTTTTTCCAGCGAGAGGTTACCTGGTGATAGCCTTTTTCTTCTCTTCTACCTAGAATAACAACTTTTTTCCATCCTTTTGTTCATTTCAGGTATTATAGAGAGTAACTTAATTAAATAAAATAATAAGAGTAGGCCAGAGAGGATCCATCATGTAACAAGAATAGACTGAACGTGAGCATTTTTTCCTGGAGAAAAACATCGCTCTTCTTGTATTTACACTGGGACACTAATCCTTATACCAGACCAACAATAAGGATGATTTCTACACTCAAGACACTTCCTATATGTACCTATTAAATAACGTGTGTAAGGTTAACTGCGTGGCAGTTGAATGCTGTGGGACACAGAAAGAAATGTCCCATAAAATGCAAGAGTTAAAGAAATAGTTTCCTTTACATGTTAAACGATTGCTGAATAGCACGAGTTTATTCTGCTTAACAAAGTACCAACATATATTAATATATTTTAAATTTCCTCTCTTTTTCATATCTATCAAGGGTAGCACACATACAAACTGAACACTCAAAAAGAAATTCCATGTACAGATAGATTTAAAAATAAGTCATAGAGACATGAAATATTTTACCCAAAAAATAATTCTGGTAAACAAGATTGCATAGAAAAGGATGATTTTGAATAACATTTAGAAGAAAATTATAGGTGTGTATTTTAGAATTTACTATATGCCCATGGACTCACCTATTAAATGTTTAATTCTTAGTTTTCTTTAAATATAGTTAATAAAATCTTCATTAAGTTTATACTAGGAATCCAAAGAGGTAATGCATGCAATGATGCCTTCAATAAGCAAGGCAGTATGCAAAGTTTTTATTCTTTTTTTTTTTTTTTCAGCTTTCTTAAGAGACAATTGACGAGTATAGGACGTGAGTTTAAGGTATACAACATGATGGTTTGTTAGACATGTATTGTGAAATGATCCCTACAGTGAGGCTAGGCAACATATTCACCTCCTTACATGATTGCAATGTTTTGTGTATGATGAGAATATGTTAAATTTAGTCTTCCAGCAATTTTCTAGTATACAGGGTCTGGCACACATAACACCCCTTTTTTATGAGCAGGTAATCTATAGCAAATCTTTTATTATAAAATCATAAGCATGTAATTCTGTAACATAACAATGTCACACTCAAGTACACCATATGACATTTTAGGTGAAATATTTAAATTGTTATCCATCTCATGCGAGACATTCACGTACCCCATCAATCATATTCAATGGCATTACTTCTGCCGGACCCTGTATAATACGATATTTTTAACCATAGTTAACATGCTGAAGACTAGATTCCCAAAATTCATTTATAACTGGAAGTTTTTACACTTTGACCATCATATCTTTATCTCCGTTTGCAATAGCAAATACAGCAACATTCTACTTCCTGTTTTTATGAGTTTGGCTTTTTTTTTTTTTTTTTTTTTTTTTTAAGACTCCATATGTAGGTGATACCATGCAATATGTGACTTTCTCTTTCTGGCTTTTAACTTAGCACAGTGCCCTCAGAATCCACCTGTGTTTTTGTAAATAGCAGGATTTCCTTATTTTTTTTGTGGTTGAATAATATTCTATTGTGAATCTTCTTTATTCCTTTACCCATTCATCCATCAATGGACACTTAGGTTGTTCACATGTCTTGGCTATTGTGAATAATGCTGCAGTGAATGGTGGGGTTTTAGTAAGATCATTTAATTATCAAAGAAAGATAATTTCCTTCTTCCTTTCTAATTTGGATCTCTTTTATTTCTTTTTCTTCCCTAATTGCTATGACTAAGACTTCCAGTACTATGGGTGAATAAAAGGAGTGAGTGAGGACCTTTATCTTATACCTGACTTTTGTTTATTTGAAGTTTGACAATTTCTATCTTTTTACAAACCAACCTGTGGTTTTGTTGATTTTTTCCTTTTGTCTTTCTCATTTCTATTACATTTATTTTTGCTCTAATTGGTCTTTATTATATCCTACCTTCTGCCAACTTTGGGCTTAGTTTTTTTCTTTGTTTTCTATTTCTTTCAGGTGTAAATTCTGTTTGTTTATTTGAGATCTTCTTTTTTTCTTAATGAAGGCATTTATTACTAGACAGTTTTCTCCTAGAACTGCCATTGAGGCCTCCTATAAGCTTTGATATGTTGTATCTCAAGATACTTTTGACTTCATTTGTTATTTCTTCTTTGACCCACTGATTGTTCAGGAGTATATTGTTTAATTTCCATGTAGTTGTGAAAATTTTAGTATTCCTTTCATTATTAATTTCCAGTTTTATATCATTGTAGTTTGAAAAGATATTAGATACTATTTCAATCTTCTTAAGTTTGTTAAGGCTCAAGTTTTGTGACCTGACAGATGATCTCTAATGGAGAATGTCTCAGGTGCTATTAAGAAGAATGAGTATTCTACTGCTGTTGATTTGAATGTTCTGTATATTTACATTAGATATATTTGGTATATAGAGTTTTACATGTCTACTGTATCCTTATTAATTTTCTGACAAGATAATCTATCTAATGTTGAAAGTGGGTATTGATGTCCCCTGCTACTATTTTATTGCTGCCTGTTTTTCCCTCCAGTTGTGTTAATATTTTCTCTGAATATTTATTTAGATGCTCCAATGTTGTATGCATATATATCTTGCAATTTTTAAATTGACCCCATAATCACTATATTGTAATTTTTTGGCCTCTTGAGATGCATTTTGACTGAAAGTCTATTTTATCTTGTATAAGTGTAACCACCCCAGGTCTCGTTTAAAAGGTAAGATTCTCAGTGTTCATGCAGCTTTGCATTGCTTCTCTGCATTTAAAGGAACATATACCTTTTAGTCTTTACAAACTGGTTGCAATAGGTAAAGGCCTTTGCCTAACTGTTCCCTGAGCTGATGTGATTACCTTTACTTCTAGAGTGACAGTTGTGCTGGCTTGAGACAGTTTTGAAGCTGTCACTGGGTCTGCAGTGGGTCCATGATTGGAAGACGTGTTACCAGGAGCTTGGGCAGCCATGGATCCTTTATGGTACCTAGGTGGATGGAATTGTCCCCAGTATGTAGGGGACATTTAGTAGGTTGGTTTTCTCCACCCATCACTTCTAGTTGGGTCCTTAGCTAGTGGACATATTATCAGTTGTGAAGGTGTGTGTGGCTCCCACCAGCCCCTGGGAGGGCTCCTACCTGGTCACTGGATGGGTCCCTGGGTAGGTAGTACTGGCCTTGAACCATGGCTGAAAGGAGCTGGAACCAAGTCTTAGGACTGTTTCATGTTCTCCAGCCAAGACTGATGTCTGAAAGCCTGGCTCTGGAGACAGGGCTGGTCCCTGGCCCTAAGGCCTGCTTACAGATTGTGGGTGGGAGGGGGCTGATGTCTAGTACCAGGACCTCCTTTCAGGATCTCCTGGGTACAGACAGAAATTTCTCCTGCCTCGTCTCTGTGCCAGTCAGACTATTTGTGGTCTGTGGTTGGGATGGAAGCCCAGTCACAAGGCCCTTTCAAAATTTACAGTCTGGTTGAGTTTGACAGGCTTACTTACATCCAGGATCTCCCAGACCATGGCCAGGAGAGGCTAGGGACAGTTTATGAACTACTTCAGGGTCTATATCTAGGACCGTGGTCTGTATGTCTGTTACCCGATATACATGTGGGCTTGAATCTTCTCAGGCCCCTTGGCCTATAATGCTGGTGACAGGTCCAAAATCAAACAAGGGTCCAGTTGGGTTCTTAGAGGTGCAGAATCATTTCTGTTTCTGTTGCCCAAACCACAGCCAGTGAGTCATTGCCTGGGTGTGAGCTCACCCTCTCAAATGGTTTTCATTCTTGGACTGCACTAAAGTTTCGCAATCTCCTTCTGAGACTCCAGACACTCATGAAGGCACTTCTATCTGAGGATGGATACCAATTGTTGGGGATTGAGGGGTAGTGCATGTCCCAGGGATGTCTTACTGGGTCATGTTATGGACATCAAGTTTTTATTATTTATGAGACTTGAAAATGAACCTTAAGGACACCGTGAGTGGCAGATATTAAACAAATGACCTTATAATTAATCACTGTGTTGCAGTTCTATTACATATCTCAAAGTGAAAGGAAAAATTCTTGTAGTAATTTATAACTCAAGTACTTGGCTTAACCTATAGGATCAATTATTAAGTAATTAGCATAAACAGGTATAACTTCACTAAAATAAATAGCAACATAATTTTAGCAATTTTCATGTTTCTGACATGTACAAGATTTCTGGTATTAAACATTCGAAAATACTTTCATTGAATTCCATTGAAAAAATAAAGATCTTTTTTGATGATATTTAAATAAAAAAGAATGTGGAGTTGAAAGAGATGGCTTACTGTTGAACTCCCATATTCTGATAAGCCTCCATTTCATAATACATTTAGGTATTTTATTAATTTTGCCATACTTATTATAAAAATGGTATTAAAATGTAGATGTGGCTGCATGTTTGTGAGTGAGAGAAAAACACTGATGCACAGCTTTAAATAATTTTCAGCTTTTGCCTTATTCTGAACATGCAAAATACACAGGAATGAAACAGTAATGTGACTTTTGTCTTTCACATTGTACATATAAGCTGATTCTGTGTATCTGATTTGTCTCTACACTCTTAAGTAAAATCTAAGATATTTACCAAGACTTCTATTCAAACTTAAATACAAATGTTCGCATGACTTCAATCTCCAAAGACCCATAGCATAAAAATACATGTGATGAGTCTAGCATATAGTTACATCTTTGAACTTCATTAAAGTTAAAGAACCTTTTATTTCCCAACTTGTACTACTTCTTATACAGAAGCCTGCAATAGAGAGACAGAGCATGATACTTTTCTTCTGTTTGCCAGTATTTCTTTTCTTCTGCATCCAAGCTCGCTCCTTGTACTTCACCTTCATTTCCTGATTTATTCAGGATTTCAGTGGGAGGGACTGGGAGGAAAAGTAAGATCAAGCAATGGTTTACCAGTGTTATGTGTGTGTTGTTTTTTACAGCAAATTAAGATATTTAGAACTAAATTTCTTTTGCATTGCATTCGTGGGCTTTCACAGACTCTCCATCACCACAGGTAATTGTTCGGTCAATTCCTTAGTCTTTCCTCTGTCTGTCTGCTCAGCAATCTGTTCTCAACTTTTGATTTATGATAGTAACCCCCACATAGATATTGTATTTTGGAGTTTCACTGGGTAACCGGTTTGGAAAAGATCCCTTTAGAACAGCTCAAGACTAGTTATCTTTTTTACCTATTTTTAAATGGAATATACTTTGACAAACTTTGTCCAGAAAAACTCTGAAAATGAAAACTGTCTCCTACACAGCCATCTTATCTCAGTCAATTAAATAATCAGCCAGCACCATTTCCAGCATTCAGGCATTTCTAGGCATGAGTGTGAAACCAACTGTTGTTCTCCTCCCAAGATGTCAAGGGAAATAGGCCCCACTCCCTGAATGGCCTCCTGAAACTCTTCATATTGGGTTGAAAAAGATATGGAAGCCTCATTCTTTATTACAGTTGCTGTAAAAAGGGTCTGACACACACCATATTAACAATTTGCTCCTGAGAATTTCTCTACTTATTAATCTCTTCAACTTGCCCACTTTTATACTGTACACTCAAAGAAGGTGAGAGACTTAAGGTTGCAAAACTAATTTTGGAGCTCTTCTTTTGCTCATCCTTTAAAAGTGGTCTAGAAATCTCAATATCCTATTGTCTTGGGACATCTGGAATTAGTCAGTAATAATCCCATTTGGTATCCTAGTATAATGCATAAAAGATTTATAAGCAAAGTGGGAGAGCACCACAGACATTGCAAAGTTCTTTTAATCATTTATAGAAATTTTCTAAATTAGCTCATTGCAAATTTTTGTCAGGAAAACCCCCTCCTTAAACAATGTACATAATTTTGGTATGTCATTATCAACTTTTTTTATATCGAAAGCTGAAAGAATGGAAGATTTTTTTTTTTTCTCATTTCAAGATACAGAGAACTGCCCTGGCTGGTGTAGCTCAGTGGATTGAGCGTGGGCCTGTGAACCAAAGGATCGCAGTTCGATTCCCAGTCAGGGCACATGCCTGGGTTGCAGGCCAGTTCCCAGCATGGGACACATAAGAGGCAACCATACATTGATATTTCTCTCCTTCTCCCTCTCTCCTACCCTTCCCCTCTAAAGATAAATAAATAAATAAATATTTAAAAAAAATAAAAATAAAAAGGTAAAAAGAAACAGACATTACTTAAAAAAAATGATACAGAGAACTGAGTGAAGCATTTACTTTAAAATAAAATGCACTGTATAATTGTGTAAGAAATACATCATTCATTTCAAAATTAGTTTATCTTTTGAAGAGTTTTATGGGCCTGCAAATGATCATACATATTTCATACTATTTTATTTTGTATTTCATACTATACATTTTGTATTTGGTATAATTTAGTTCTGTGTTAAAAATGAATACCAAATATTATTTGGAGACGAACAAAGAGGCAAAGTGTTTTATCCAGTAAACAAAAATGTTGGTCATTAATCACATTCTTCTTCTTTGTGTCTTTATTCCAAAGACAGTTTTTTGCATTTAATTCATACAGGAAGGTCTGTATGTCAACATCATATTTAAAATAAGAAAGCTGTACCTATTTCATGTTTATTTAAATTTTCTTAATCTTCATTCTGTCTTCTTTCTGGCTTGATTTCATGTACCCTAGAGGCTAGAAAGTTCACAAAACAGCATATCTCAAATTTATTTGAAGCTAAGGGTCTTCATGTAGAGGCACTCACATGAGACTTACAAGAAGAAGAGAGAAATGTCATCAAACCAACCAGTGTGAAAGTTTGTTTCTTTTGTTCTTTCTCTCCTGAAATAACTATGATGGATATTCTAGATTTGGAGTCTTTCTTTCACAAGAAACTACTGTCAGGTGGCTGTAGCACTAGTGTGATACAATGTCATTAGTGTCTCTTCTGGCTGTGTATAGTACAAGTCTTGTTCTCTGGTCTATAACTTTTAACAAATATTTGTCTTATTAAACTAGTAAGAACAAATTCTATTTTTCACAGCTAAGAACTCAGGCAGCAATAAATATATTAGAATCCAAGGACAATGTAAATGAGGAATTGGTGATTTTCTAACCTGAATGGATTTAAAAGAAGTGAAGTTTTCGTTAGAATTAGAGGAAACGATGCAATGTCAAAATATTTGCTTAAAATTGTGTTTGATGTCACATTGAAAGATGGGTGAAGAGAAAGCAAATATCTTGTAGATAGAGTGGATACTACTATAGAATAACTTATAAGAAATTCAAGACCATGGAATGACCTGATTCCTCCTAACTGAGAAACAATATGAATTAACAATCTAGAGTTTCAAATTATCAGTTCAATTCTTTGTCAGAGAATCAGAAAGCTTCTCTACGATTATTTTGTCTACTTGTACCTTGTAGATACAGATCAGATTTAATGAAATTTTGATTCAGAATTCGCCACATTGCCAAGCCCAAGGCAACATTTTGTTTAAAACAGTGTGGGTAAAATCAAAACTACTATGAAATACTACCTCACACTTGTGAAAGTGGCTTCTGTCAAAAAGGCAAGTAATAAGTGCTAAAGAAGTTGTGGAGAAAAGAGAATACTCATTCTATGCTGGTGGGAATGTCAACTAATACAGGCATCTCAGTAAATAGTATGGAGGTTCCCCCCAAAATTAAGAATACAGTACCATTTGACCCAACAACCCTGGTTCTGGGTATCTTCCTGAAAAAATTGAAAACATTTATTCACAAAGATATATGCACCCCTATGTTCATTGCAACATTATTCACGGTGGCCAAGACATGGAAACAACTGAAGTGTCCCTCAATAGATCTTTGGATAAAGAGGATGTGGTCCATATACACAATGGAATACCACTCAGCTGTAAGAAAAGATGAAGTGTGCCATTTGTGACAAGGTGGATTAACCTTGAGAATAGAATGCCAAACAAAATAAGTCAGTCAGGAAAAGGTAAGACCCATAGGATTTCACTCATGTGCAAGAAATAAAACTGAAACTCGTAGACACAGACAACAGCATGGTGGTCACCAAGGGGAAGTGTGGCGGAAAGGGGAGCCGGATATAGGGTGACAGGAGAAGACTTCGGGTGGTGAGCACACGGCACAGTTTATAAACCGTGTATCATAGAAGTGTACACTTGAAACCTATATAATCTTATTGAACAACATCACCCCAATATAGATAGACAGATAGACAGACAGACAGATAGACAGATGACAGATAGATGATAGATAGATAAATAGATAGATAGATAGATGTTTTTTAAAAAGAGTAAAAGCGTGTGAGAAATTTGGGAGAATTGGGATAACTCCAAGTAATGGAAATTCAAATCCCACTGAAACTTTCTTGCCAGCAGAAGCAGTAACTTTCTCCACCTTTTGAAATATTGAGGCTTTTTACTTTTTTATAAAACTGCACCTGAAGCACTGCCATGCAAATTAATGCCCTTTCTCCTGCAGAGCAGTACCTAGGGCCAGATTCTGGCATGCTTCCGTGTATCGGGAACCTGAAGGATAGATAGTGCAGCAAAAAAACACAAACATTCTATTATTTTATAATAGTAAAAATTTGAAAAATGTGTATTACAATATATAATTCTTGTGTTAGATACATAAAGAAAATTATTTTATATTGGCTCAGTATGTTGATAGGAACTGAACAGCTTTTTAAAATCAAAATACAAGCTCAAACAGCTACAAATGGCTAAACTTTTCCAAATTTTTAATCAGTTGTCTGTAATCTGGATTCAATGTAAATAAAGTTGAAATGTCAAAAACTCTTCAATTTGTTACAGAGGAATTAATATTTATGGAAATAGCATAAATAATGAAAGGAGATTTCTCATGATTTGCTCAATTACTATGCAAAATGTATACAGAAAGAAGATATGAAACATAGTTTCTTTATTCAAGTCCTTTTGGAAAAAAAATTTTTTTATAATTTAAAATTGTTTTTAACTAGAGTTTACATTCAATATTATTCTGTACTAGTTTCGGATGTCTAGCAGAGTAGTTAGAGAATCACAGGAAACACTTTTGAAGACAGATTTCAGTGTATTTGTAAATTGCAGTAGCTTTTTTTTCTCTGCAGTTTGCATGTGAAGGTAGAAGATGCTGCCTTTGAGATGGGACTCTTGTTTCCATAGTGCCATGGTCATTGTGGAGTAACAGCATGTCAATCACAAATAATGGCTGTCATCAAAGGAAAAATTCATATAAGGATAGTGTCAGAGGCAGGGATATTTTTTGGAGTGACTAATTGAAATTGTGGGTTTAAGAAATCCAAAGTATCGAACAGTCTATTTGCTCCTATTTTCTTTTTAAACTTTTTAATTAATTAATTATTCTTTTGAAATTTTTTTATTGTTGTTCAAGTACAGTTGTCTCCATTTTCCCCCTGCCACTCACATAAAGTGTAGATCTGGTGAGTGAAGACCTGATGAGGGTCACAGTGGGAGGGTTAGTGTCCCTCACCTAATGCTGAGACTTGAGTCTTCTACTCTGACCGCGGCTCCACAGGCATTCACATCATTACCGCACAAGAGGTCTCTGTGAGATCCAGTGAACCTCAGAAGGCGCTCTGTCACACAAACCATCGGATTTCACCTAAGGCAGCACCCCTTTCACTGCCGTGTGTGCCCTAAGGGCTGGTAGGGTGATGACGGTGCAGAGCTGGCTGGGTCTGAGTGCAGCATTTGTTCAGTGTTTAGGAACCATCGCTGTTTTCCCTTCCAGCATTCTATGTGTTCTGGAAAGGTAGTAGTGTGGTCCCAATTACTCCATCAGGGTCCGAAATGCAGGTCATCATCACTGTTTAATCAGCTTGCTCTCTGTTAGAATGAGTTATCCATCTTGTTTTTCTTCCAAAAATGCCTTGGTATTTTTGTTCTCTGTTCTTCCTTATAAGTCCCAGAATCTCCTTGGCAGTGTTTAGAAAACCCCTCTTGATTTTTTAGTTAAATTCAAATATTAATATGAGAGTGAACTGAGGTTTTATGATATTGTATCTTTTGTTTATAAAATAGTTACTTTCTCATATTTTAGTTATTCTTAATGTCTTACATTTTAGGTTGTTTTTAATTTTATCCATAAAGTTCTTATTTACCTATCTTCCTTTAAAATCATTAGTTTCTTTATATTTTGGTTGCTATTATAAATGATATTTCCTTACACTATTTTCTCTAAATCTGCTTCTGAGATAAAAGAAAGCATTTTTTTTGCATGCTAATTTATTTTCAGAAATATATTCAACATTCTTATTTATCTAAATGTCTCTTATGAGTGCATGCATGATACCTTCATTTCTTCCATTCCAACCTTTCTGTCTCTTCTGTAAACGTGTGTGTGTGTGTGTGTGTGTGTGTGTGTTCACAGAGGTGATGCCAGAGAACATCCATTTATCTCATCACATTAAAAAAAAAATACTTTTTTCACTATTAAATATTATGTTCCTTGAGCTACTATTAAATATTAAATATTTAAATATTAAATATTCACTATTAAATATTATGTTCCTTGGTAGACAGCATTTATGCTACAAAATTATTTACTTTAATTGTTTTCCTCTGATGCCATAAAATATTCAACATTATTTGCTGCATCCTCTGAGATAAGCATACGTTTTCATCATTTAATTCATTAATGTAATTACTTTTTTTTATTTTCTAAGGTTAACCCTTCCCCTTCTTAAACTGTACCTCACTTGATTATAATGTATTTTAAAGATAGTTGAGGGATTTTTAAAATTTATGATTACATCCTATTCACTAAGTTTAGTGTATATTTCATCAACTGTCTTGGCTAGGATTAGTTCCAAAAAAACAGAAGCATTTTAAATGGGTTAGGATAATTTTTTTAAGGGTAATTTGTAATATATATGTATCTGTGTGTATATAAACTGTTCTGGAAAGTTGAGAATAATTGACAACTAAAACTAAAGGGCTTCGTATGTTTGTAATATTTTCTACTGCAAATTTTACATGTTATTTTAGTTCTAATTATGTATTATGATCTTTTTAGCTCAATTTGGTAAGCTTCATTTTTCTAGAAAATTATGCAAATTTTTAATTTGATTGGCATAGATGTTTTATTATAAATTTAAATGTTTATGTATCTGAGTAGTTCCTAATTTTTATATTTTGTATTCCCCTAACTCTTTACTTATACATTTTTAAATCAATTTTGGCAGGCTTATTATTGTTGATTCTTTCTACATTAATTTATTTTTTAAACGTTTTGGGCTGATCTTTAATATTCCCGATGTTTCCTTTCTTGTTGCTTGATCTGCAATTATTTTCCTAACTTTTTAAGTGGGATTTCAAGACCATCATTCTAGTTGTTTCAATGAAATACAATTTAATTCAATTATTAGTGCTATTTTGCCAATCATGATTTCAGTTTTGTTTTCATCTATATTCTCATAATTTTTTCCTTATATTCTTCTAAGTTCAGCATTGGATTTTAGTTGATGTTTGATTAATTTTATATAGAATTTTTGGGTTATTTGTAGCAAAAGCAAGTTGATTTTTCAACCCATCTAGCTCACATGTTGCCAAAGTTATGTCTCAATTTAACCCTCTCTAACTACCCTTCTACCACTACAACTCAATCAACATGCTCTAATGGATATTGTCATTTCCTCAACAGGACCCTGAAACACTCTATTTCCATTTCTCTGAACACTTACACTATCGATTTCCAAGACTCCACAGTCTTCGGGGTTTTTTGCACCCAACACACTCTCTTCTCTGTTTCCACACTGCCTCTTCTATGTCCACATCCAATTGCTGTTAAGTAGTTGACCCCATGACATGTTTCCACTTTTTGCTGTGCTTATTTTCAACTGAAAATAAGTTTAACTATTCAAATGGCTCAATATATCTTTGTTAATAATTCCTAAATGTGTACCCTTAGATACACATTTAGTCTGAGTTGCAGACTCATCAAGCTGATATACCCTTTGACATTGTCATTTAGGTGCCTGCTCTGTAGCTGCCCCTGCCAGGAGACATGCTATTTTTCTTGATTTCCCTAAATAACCCTTGTATCCATTCTTCATTCTTGAGCTGTAGTGAATTTCCCAAAGTGTATATTGGTTTTGTTATTACGTTTCCCTTTTTATCAAAGATTTTACCTTTGGTCTACATATTCTTGTATTCAGTCAGTCATTTCAGAAAGAAAATTCTCCAATTATTAAATAATTGCCTTTAATCTGTACATAAAATCCTGTCACTTTTCTTCAAAGGTGCTTCAGTAACACATGTGTAGTTAATTGTTTGGCAGGAAAATCCCCAAATTATTTGTTCAGATGGTTTCAGGGTAGGGATTGATGCCCGTTTTCAAAGTGCATTATGGTGGAACTGTTGGAACACTCTAAGGCATGTTTTTTGTGTTGGTAGAGACTAACTACTAGAATGCCATGAGAAATGTTTAGGCCCATTCAAAATACAATATTTTATATGGAGGGGACAATATTAGAATGCAGCACTGGAATATTAAAAATAGTATTCTACTCATTTTAAAGCTGAACACATTGTGAGAAGCTTAGGATTTCAGTGAAATGTGTACAGCATGATCACAGACCTTTAAAAACAGTGCCATTCGAACAAATCTATTAGACTTTTTCCAGTCAGCACAATTGTTTATATGGCATTAAATGAACTACAAAGCCCAGCATGTTGGTTATGCTCCATAATAATAGCACCTGTTAAACAGCCCGCTGCAGCTGTACTTTTAACAGATTACAAGCCATTAGGCAGGTTTCGTTTTATCAGATAATTTCCTTTCTTTTGCATCAGACTTTCTAGATCATAAAATGAGAAATTTTTCATAGTCCTTCAATGATTGAGATGAGGAGAGTGATTTTAAAATTATTAGCATGTTCATTTACAAATTGCAAATGTTATATTTAAATGCAGTAGTAAAACTTTCATTAACTTTTAATCCAATTTAAGATTGTTTTTACCCCCTTGGGACTAGATGTATGTAGGTTCATCATAATCTTTTGGAACAAAATTTTGAAGAAAATTTAAAAGTATAACAATGGAGTAAAGAAATACAAAGACCTATATTAAAAGATTTTTTCAAGTTCCAGAAAGTTGCCAAATGGAAGAAACACCTGGCATCTATTTTATCCCCTCATTAATTTTTTAAGCCTTTGCAGGTTGTCTAAATTGTCAAGATCCTCTTGTGTATGCATGCATGCATATACACACAAAAGTACCTTTAGAGCAATAAAGAATATAAAACAGATTAGGCAATTTATTCACTTATTCAAGATTCAATAGGTGTAAAGAAGCTTTAGGTGTTCTGCTAGGGACCAGCACTAAAACAGTGAAGGAATCGAACTCATCTAACTTGGATCCTACTCTCATGGAGCTTACAGTTGCCTCGGGAAGGCAAGCTTTAATCAAATGTACCAGGAAAACAAACAAGCAGTGACAATATGATATAGAGTGGGACAAAAATAGGTTTTCAGTTGGTAGTATGAAAAATAATACAATAATAAATAATAAGAGAATAAGCTGTGTGTTTCACATACTCACAACAGTAAATCGACTTTTGCTGCACCCTGTATATGCATACCCATCCCTACATACATAAACCTCTTCTCTATCTCTCGCTCTCTCTCTCTCAGAAACAAAGGGGAAGAATACAATGGATGAGACTCCTCAGTTTCTCAGGGACCAGCTCATTTAGTATTTTGTGATCATTGTTACATTGATAGGTTCCTTTGGTAGGGCTGTACTAGCCTTTCAATTTTCCAAGTGCTTCCTAGGCAACCCTTACCACAGTCTCTCTACCTTGTGGTTCTTTTCCCTCAGAATAACCCTGTATTTCCTCTCTACTCCACATAATCTGCTTTAATGTCAACTAATGTTTTTTTCTTGTTCATGACTCATTGCTCTTAATTATTAAACTAGTCTGGTTCTTTCTCTCTATGAAAGAAGTCAGCAGCTTCTCAAGAAGTCCTTGCCTATTTCCTAAGGTCAGCTCCTAATATCAATGAGCCTCCCCTGGGTGTGGTAGTGTGAATGGATAATATCCGTTTTGCACTCAGAGGCTAAGAAGTGATCTTAAAGAGTATCATAGTGGACGTCAAAACACTTTGAACACAAAAAATGACATACTGTAACAAACCAGAACACTGAGCAGAGGGAAGCGGCCATCCACAAGGTGGGGCGAGAGCCTGCCTTCCCTGGAGAAGGGAGGGGCCATATGAGGAGGCCACCGAGGCAACAGTAAAGGAGCTAGCCTAACATGCCAATGTGTGTTGCCCTGGCAACCGAATAGCATGGTGTGACACGACAGAATGATGTTTGCACAGAGTAAGGTCCAAGCTACTAAAATGTTTGGACGAAGGAAAAGACCCTCCTACCTGCTTGCAGGTCATACTGGCAAGAGGAGGGGCAGAGATGGTGTGCGGGCTGATGAGCATGGTAGAAGTTAGCCTGAATTGGCTGACCAGTTGGACAGTCCTATAACATGTAGGATTTGGGGGCAGAGGATTTAAATGGAATGCATGGAGAGACTCACCCCTTTTTCGGTTTTCTTATTCATCCAGTCGAGGAGGGGTTGGAACTTTCATAGGACTCAGCAGACACTAGGCCCCACTCGTGGCTCTTGCTTTGCCCTTGCTTGCTTGGTCAGGAGCAGGCTTATATGGGAAACATGCCTTGGTGGCGGCAGCCTGCAGGACACAGTGGCTCTGCACTGAGTGGAATGGGTCCTGGATTGCTCCCATTCTCTTGCTCTGAGAACAGAGCGCAGATATGCAGGCCAGGAACATTTGCTGGTCCTGCAGACAGAGCTCCTTGCAAGACCAGATCACTGCAGCACCCTGATCCCAGCAGGGGCAGAAAACTGCTGTGATCTGGTCTTGGAAGTGCCAGCCCCACAAGTGTGTGTGTGTGTGTGTGGGGGGGGGGGCATGGTGGTGGGGGTGGGGGGAGAGTGAGAACCTGGGGCTAGAGAGACAAAAAATCATGTTTTTGTAACAGCTTTGGGCCCCAGAAGGATAGGAATGGAGCATAGTGCCTGAATGGCTTCTGGTTCTAAGGGTGGCTGGTTTCTTTCTGTATTTTGCAGAGGACAATGGCTTGGAACCAGAGACTCCCCACTCCCCCCAATTCAGCAACCTTTTAATAAAACCTTTTTCTTCCCTACCAATTTTTGTGTTATGTTTGAGTATGTGGCAGGCAGCCCAATGCTACTTTTTTTGGTAACAATATTGCTAATATCTGTTTCTTTGCTCAAACATACCCAATCACACTGCCTAGTATAGTTCATCAAAGATTCTAGAATGACAGTAAAAGATAAAAACTTTAATAATAAAATGTCAGCAATACAGAGATCACCAAAATCTCTTTATAAAATCTCCATTGGAAAAATATAACCCCCAAAATTAAATCCCCTTACAAATTATGGTTTGAAGATGTAAGAGATTATGTTGAAAATGAAATTATTTTTAGGATGTGTTAAAGTACATACTTCTAAATTTTTATTTTACATTAATGTAAAATTAAAAATAACATTGTTCCCAATTTCTCATTGTCTTATCAAGAATAATGTTTGGATGGAAAAGAGTATGCTTTAACTGTTATAACCTGGGCTCAAAAATAAGAAATATAAAGTTTCTTTAGGTTCTCAAAAGTTTTAATAAGCTCAGTAGTGAACAAAAATACAATAAATGAAGAAAAAGCATGAATAGACAATCACCAAGTGGAAAAATATATGAATGACCGAAAAGGTATAAGTAGGTATGCCTATATTGAAGCAATCATCAGGGAAATGCAAATTAAAACAATTTCATGATTCCACTTGTAAATAGTTCAAAGATTTGAAGATAAAATAATTGAGAGAAGCTAAGTCCCTGATCAACTATATATATATTTTATGTTTCATTCTTTAACCCACAATGTACTTACTCCAGACAAAATCGTATGTTATGTTGCCATGTCCTATACCAACTACCCAGATAACCAACACCTGAAAAGGTGTTCCTCTTGATGTGTCTAAACCTTGTGAGACTGAGAGCTTATCAAAAACTATATGTTTGCCATGTTCTCTTAAGGTATTGCTTTTTCAAGCATCTCCTTTTTTTCTCTTCTTTTTATTTTTCTTCTTCTTGTAATCTATCCTGTTAAGTTACCTCCCCCTTTTTAATACAGGTACGTAGTATATTTTTATTTCCTTGTCTTTATTTTTGGCCAAGGCATTTGTTGGGTTTCATTTTATATACATGCAAATTTGGTTTGTTGGTTTCCTATTATGAGAGGTATGAAATCTTGTAATATTGTTCATGTTCCATTATTTGAGATTTATAATACACCTGAAGAGATATCTTGCCATTAGAAAAATTGACAATGTAGTTATAAAATTCACATATTATTGTTCCGACCAACTGCTTTTTGAAATATCTCATCTTTAATGATCTTTAGCTAATAATTTCATTATTGTGTTTCTCAGTCATTTCTCAGTTTATATATAGTACTTGCATGCCCACTCAAATAAATGTCACATATACTCTTATCTACCATGCAACCACCAAAGCATTCACTTCATAGGATACATTGATTGCTTAGAAAGTTTCCCTCAAGGTTCTTAGCACAGGATTGATCACTGCTTTTAAGTTTATTACTATAGATTAGTTCACCAGTCTTACCACTTCATTCAAATTGAATAATGCAGCCCTGGCTGGTGTAGCTCAGTGGATTGAGCTCAGGCCTGCAAACCAAAGGATCGAGGTTTGATTCCCAGTCAGGGCACATGCCTGGGTTGCAGGCCAGTTCCCAGCAGGGGACACATGAGAGCCAACCATACATTAATATTTCTCTTTCTCTCCCTCTCTCCTACCCTTCCCCTCTAAAGATAAATAAATAAAAATCTTAAAAAAAGAATATGCGTACTTTAAAAAATAGTTTTCAAATGCTATTTAGAAAAATAAAATAAATTGAATAATGTAGCAAATAGTCTTCTGAGTCTGGCTTCATTCCCTAAACATAATGTGTGAAAATTCTTTCATTTTGAGGGTATCAGTCATTTGTTTATTTTTATTATTAATTATTATGATATAGTATTATACAAACATAATTGTTAAACTTTTGACCTGCTGATAAATAAGCCTGTTTGTAGTGTTTTGTTATTATTAAAAAAATCTTCTATATATTTTTTATTCTTACCTGAGGACATAATTATTGATTTTAGAGAGAGTAGAATGAGGGAGAGGGAGAGGGAGAGAAACATTAAAGTGAAAGAGAAACATTGATAGGTTGCCTCTAGCATGCACCTTGAAAGGGGACCAAATCCTCAACCTAGGTATGTGTCCCGATGGGGAATTGAATCTGCAACTTTTCAGTTTACAGGATGATACCCCAATCAAATGAGTGGCCCCACAGTGGCCAGGGTTATAAAATTTTAATTTATACATTTTTGTACATGCATATGTTTATTAATCTTTAGTAAACCTCTAGGAGTGGAATTGATATATACTTAGTTGGGTGTGTATTTAACTGTTTAAGAAGCTATTTAAATATAAGTTGTTAAATATCCAAAGTGATTCCACTATATACTATATATACTATACTACATTATACTATATTAAATAATTGATAAACTTTATAGTTTCCCACATTCTTACCAACATTTGGTATGTTTAATCTTTTAAATTTTATTTGTGCCTATAAGCATGCAATGGTTTTTATCTGCATTCCCCCAATGAATACTTATATGCTTATTGATCTACATCTTATTGATTATTCATAGTTTTTCCCTTCATAACTGTGACTATTCAAGCCTTTTCTTCATTTATTGTGTTATCATTTATGACTGAGCTATTTACTTATGTTGGATTCAAATCCTCTGTCAGCTATGCATATTGCAAGTATTTAATTCCAGTTTGTGTCTTGCCTCTTCATTTGTTAAGGGTATTTATCCAAAGCAGACATTTGAAATTTTATGAAGTCCAATTTGCCATTTTTTATTTTAAGTTAGTGGTTTTGTGCTTTTTTAGTAAAACAATTCCCTGCTCAATGATTGTGAAGGTATTCTTCTACACTTTCTTTTAGAAATTGTCATATATAAAGGTACATTTATACTATATATAAATGTATATAAAATATACATAAATGAAATAGTATACTATATATACATTTATATATAGTATAAATATATATATTTCATATATACATATTAGAGAGAGTATATATATACTATCATATATAAATTTATATATGAAAACTTCTAGAAAAATTCAAAAGAATACATAATGAGAAGAAATATGATATACATACTTTAAATATATCTTAGATCAAATTTCCTAAGAAAAATTCCTGAAATAAATATTTGTACACAGAAAATTTTATTGAGAAGTCCTCTTAAGCATTATACTTGTAAAGTATTAAATGATTTCTGGACCTGGGAAGGATTTTCAGAATTATCTCACATTCACAAAAGAATTAATATTAATGAACTCTTTAAAATCGAAACACTATTGCATTCCTGGAATAAATTTCACTTGGTATTGATGAAGTTTTCTCAGTAAAAGTCAACATGGAGAAGAATGTTTTTAGACTGTCTACAGAATAGATAAATTAAATAAAAACAAAAATAAACAAGCCAAAAATTAAATAATAACAATGAAATAGTATTTTTATTTATATTTTCTAAGGAATTGTTTATAGTTTAAAACAAATTCATGTTATAAAAGTAAATCAAGGAGTTTTTAATGATAATTTTCAATATATAGCTGTGCTATTTCTTTTAGAAAATGTTTACTAACCCTGTCTCCACCTACTGTAAACAGAGAGTAAATGTGTATGATGTGGAAGAAAAGCCAAGAGTTAACTAATTTGTAAGTGGATGGATTTTAATAAAATAAATAGTGTTTTTGTTTTTCTGTGTTGATATTACATACCCTCCATATGATATAATGAGATTGTCACTTTTCTTCTTTAGTCTTCCTTTCAAAACCCACAACCACTGTCTAATCATAATAACAAATTCAGGAAATCTGCTATTGAGAAACATTCTGCAATGTACCTGACCAGGAAATTTTAATGTCGTTAACAAACTGTCAAGGTCATAAGAATAAAAAAAAAAAATCTAAGAAACCGTTACAGTCTAGAGGAGCCTAAGAATATGTGATGACTAAAATATGAAATACTGTACTGAGATCATGGAACAGAAAAAGTACATTGGACTAAAATTCCAAATACATTGTATACTTTGGTTAGTGATAATTTGTCAATATTTTTTCATTAGTTGATACAAACGCATCATGCAATCGTAATACATTAATAGAGGAAAAATGGGTGCCATGTAAATGGCAATTGTCTGTATAATCTTTGCAACTTTTCTGTAAATCTAAAACTATTCTAATACAGCAGCATATATATTAAGAAAACTTACAATGATTTATTTTCTATTCTAAATGGACATTTAAAGGAATCTAGATGCAGTTCACCAAAGAGGATTCTTTTGAAAGTGTAATCCTAATAGTCGTATAGTAAGCCTATGCTTATAATAGTTATTCTGTGGTTATATTTACCCCTTTTATGCAGTTCATATGGTTCCTGGAGATATAATTAGACATATTAGTCATTTTTATATCTTACAATGTTTTAATAGCTGTTTTTCATACACATGCTGATAAAGACAATATAAAAATAGCCTATTAAATATTAAAGCAAGTTATCCTTTGTTTATTATTACAGTGTTTAGATTGCTTTGGGGTATCTTGTCCTCTTTGGAAGTCATTCTAATACTTAATACATAGAACTCTACTAGCTTCACAGGCATCACAACCTAATTAAGAAAAAGCAAGATAATAACCCTGATTTTTCTTCATGTGGTGGAAAAATACTAAAATACTAACAAAAAAAAAACATTTTAAAAGGTTTACAGCAAATATCTCTGCCAAAACTTCATATACCATCTAAAGATATACATTACATGTGGATGTTTGTTCACTGCTCTGTAAATAAACATTGCCCATGATTTCGTAGGTACTAGTTAAAACAGTTTGAGGTATAATTGGAATTCAATAAATTGCATATATTTAAAGTGTACAATCAGATATGTTTTTCTAAGATTTTATTTATCTATTTTTAGAGAGGGAAAGGGACGGAGAAAGATAGGAAGAGAAACACCAATGTGTGGTTGGCTCTCATGCACCCCCTACCGGGGACCTGGCCTGCAACCCAGGCATATGCTCTGAGTGAGAATCGAACCAGTGACCCTTCGGTTCTCAGACTGGTGCTCAGTCCACTGAGCCACATCAGTCAGGTACAATTGGATATGTTTTCACATTTGTGTGTATGTGTATGAGAGAGAGAGGGAGAGAAAGTAAAATCATCCCATCACCACAATCAAAATGCAATTAAAATAATAAATATTTCCATCATACCAAAAGTATCTGGTGTCATTTTGTAATTCTTCCCTCCCTGCACATACATCGCTGATCCCTAAGCAACCACTGATCTTCTTTCTGTCATTACAGGTGAGATTACATTACTTAGAATTTCATAAATGTGGAATAATAGAATATATTGTCATTTTCATCTAGCTTTTTCATAAAGAATAATTATTTTGAGACTCACCCATTTGGTTGTGTGCAACTGCTGTACATTCCTTTTTATTATTGAGTAGTATTGAATTATATAGATATATCCAGTTTGTTTTCTCATCCACCTGTTGATACTTGTATTCCCAATTTGGGGGTAATAAATTAGTATGAGCTTTTATGTATGAGTTTTGTATAGCTGTATATTCCTTTTTTCCTTGGAATGAAATGGTGGGATTATAGAGTAGGCATATGTTTAACTCTTAAGAAACTGCCAAACTGTATTGCGAAGTGGTTCTACCTTTTTCATTCTTAAATAAAATAGTTATTTTTAAATGTAGATTACAAAAACCCATAAGTGATAAAAATATAGAGTCATGATAAAAAATAGGTGAGTGATGTCTGTGCTTCCTTAGTATATTCTTGAAACTGGTATTTCTCAAAAAAAAAACAAAACCCTTTATTATCTATAGAGTTGTCTGAGTTGTCAAATAGCTTCATCTGTCAAATTAGCTTTTCAAAGGTCAGAGGGTTGCTCAATTTGTGAACAACCTATGACATGTGTGGCTGGCATTCATTGTACTACGTATTCAGGCATTCGTTGATTATGCTAAGAGAATGACAAACTTGGAATCTGAGGTCCATAAAAGTGCTTCTGGGCCTGATATACATTTTACATCAAATACTTGTATCCAGTACTTCTCATAGACCACATTATCCTCTGTTTCAATCATATTATCTGACATAGCAATTACTATATATTACCTAGCAGGGGAAAAATATATATTTCTTTTTCTAATGTTAATTTCCCTTAAGACAAACATGGGAGAGAAATGATTATAAAGTTTTTAAAAGGCGTGTCCTAATTCCTTCATATCTGAACTTATATAGACAGATGTTTTCATATTGTGTTTTGTTTGTATTAATGTATTCATTGTGAAAAAATTTCCGTTTTGATCTACATGTTTGTTATAGTTTTGAAATTTTAATCTATATATTTATTTTTTTAATAATTAATCAGAGATGCTCTTTCATGATGTGGGGAGGCGGAGCTGTGGATTTCCCCTTAACATTAGGATGGTGAAACTCCACGGGCACATACCTACCGAAGCACCTGGAACATTGTTCTAATGGCTAGGACTACAAACACAGCTTCGACTATTTGTGAGGTAACATTTTTTAAAAGTCATACTAATAATTTAAATTCAAACTTCCCATTCTTCAATTACAATTACATTTTCCATACTTTGCATAAACCTTTGCAGCACATGGCACTGTTTTGCTTTTATTTCTTCTTGATCCATTGTATTTGTTTTGGGGGTTTTGGTGTACAGTACTTGAAGAAACTTGACAAAATTATAAAATATGAAATATCTATTTCAAGTGATTTTAAACTCAATTATCCATGAAACCCTAGTAGAGCAGGTTGCGTGAAATTACGTTGTTGAAGATGTCATGTTAGTAATATTTGTGTGTCATGTAAGGGAACAAATACTGTTTATATTTGACATACTCTCCTGTAAATTATCTGGGCCAATACAAGGACTTCATTGAAGTTCATGGACTCAAAACTTACATTTTCCTATGAGTATAAAAATGTTTTAATGATATTGGAAAAATTACACATGCTGTCAAACAAGCTGTTCACATTTTCCTCTCTGCAAAATCTTAAAATTAAAAAGCTAACTTAAGACAACATGCAAATATTCACTCTGTTTATTATTACCCTTGCTTGACATTATTTTTATAGTCAGATATCTCATTCTGCTAAAGAAGAATCATTTTACCAGTTACTATCATATCTTTGAGGACTTCCTAATTTAATAACCTATAATCAAAAAGGAGATATATACTGCCTTAGCCATTCCATTTTAATAATCCTTCCTTTAGTCTCTTTCTTTTCCTCAGGATAATAACATTAGCTCTCTTGGATAATAAATAAGTCAAATAAATGGTTAAAAAATGCTCTCTACTGAATACTGTTATAGTGACCTATTAGTGATACTTTTTAGTCTAAGCTATATCATTGGCAGTTATAGCATCCATCACCATGCAAGAATCAACACTCTCCACTCCTGCTAATAAAATCAAAAATGTAACTTTCAAAACACATTTATTTCTGTTTCTCTGGACCATATTTGAGACAAATAATTTTTTTTTAGATATTGGACAATAGCTAACAGACTATAACCTCTGAGACAATGTAAGCAATCAAAGTGAGTCTTAGAATAACCATAGCTTATCTCTGGAATCATTTTCTCATCATGGTGTGTTTTAAGTCAGAAACTGTAAAGGGTCTGAGAGCTACCCTGCTTGCAAATTAAAACATTTTATATTCATTGAAAACCATGACATAAGTTTTGAGCCCATTAATTTCAATGAAGTTCTTGTGTTTGCCTAAATGATACGTGGCAGAGTGTGTTCAAACATGAACTGTACCCACTCCCTTATTGGACAACAAATTATTGTGAAACAGATACATACACACACACACACACAAGACCTCTGGATGGAAGAACAAATTATTTATTTATGCACTGAGAATCTTCTGTCAGCCCCACACACTCCAGTTTCTTATGAGATGGTACCTATCATTTGTAGGTACTGGCACATAGGAGTTAAACACTGAAATTAGGGAACTTTGACCTTACATAGCAGTTGTTGGTACATCTGCTTTCCTACCTTTCAGAGGTAGCAAGAAAAACCTTTACTCTAAATATAAACAATTCTTCATAGAGGAGGGGAGAGAAAGTCTCTAGCTTTCCTTCATCACCATGGAACGTAAACAGATGTCACCGTGCTTTATTTCTCTTAGAATGTAAGCAAATGGCTTCAATGAAGACAAGATTTTATTTAAATCCCTCAGTTCAACCATGGTTTCTAATTTCCAAGGCATGTGTATCATTCAACTTGTGTATAATTCAGCTTTCTCTTTGCAAAGAAAGCCCTCACCGTGAAGTAAAATGAAAATATTAAGAGACTGTTGTCTTTGATACTGTAGATAGATGACATCTGAGAAAAACAAAACAGCCTCATTAAATTGAAGAAAAATATTAAAATTCAGGTCAGATGAGGTACTTAAATTTGAGAATCTGTATCTAGAGATGAGGGAGCTAGCTACATGATGAAAGAGCTCAAACAATCTCCATTAGGGTACACTTGAGCCATATGATAAATCCATTAAGCCAAGAAAGGAACAACCAGAAATTGTATGCTGAAGCTCACAAAGGGCTAGGGTATTTGAGTTCTGACTAGCTGCTATGAAGAGTCCATGTTGAACACCTGAGGCATTTCATAGAGAGTCCAGAAAGTGTAAGTTGTGGTAGTGAATCAAAAATAGCCAGTGTAAAGGTTACTCCAAACTTGTCTAAGAAACTTAAAAACAAGGCTGAGAAGAACTACAAAAAAAATTAAATGACTTTGAGAACAAAGGATACACACTTTGAAGAAACACAACAAAAATAACCAAGGACAACAAAACTTAAAATGCCTAGAAAATCATGAAAATTAACTAAACACAGGGTGAAGGAGAACCATGAGACCCACACCTACAGTAATAGATACAGAAGTGATGAACATTACTCAACTATTAGATAAGTACTTTAAAGCAGCAACTATAGTTGTGTTAAAATCTAAAGGAAAATATATTAAACATAACAAGAGAAGTGGAAAATATGAAAGAGAATTCCATATAATATGTAGAATAACAAAATATTAGGAAGTAATGCACATTGAATGCTATGCAAGAAGAAACAATTAGTGAACTTAAAGACCAGAAAAGTTACACCAGCAATTTAGTAAAGTATTTTTATGTTAAAAATAATGAAAAAAAATCACATAATCATCTCTTTAAGTGCAGAAGAATATTTGGCCAAAATTAAAAACTATTCAAGATAAGAGATCTTGGAAAACTAATGATAAAAGGTGACATCTTCAGTTTGATTACTGGCATCGACAAACAAACAAAAGACCCACACGGTTAAGACCATGCTTTAAAGAGCAGTGCTGAAACCCGCCCCCCCCCCCCCACCACCATCAAGATGAAATGAGAATGCCCACTCATGCTACTTTTATTCCACACTTCATGGGAGGTTCTCCTTGGTGTAATAAAAAAAAAAAAAAGGGAGAGAGAGAAATAAAAAGCACATATTATGGAAAGGAAGAATAAAGCTATCTGTATTTTCAAAGAATGATCCAGAATTTAGGATATCCCATAGAATCTATAAGAAAGTTCCTAGAAATAATAATACATTTTTAAATTGTGCAGTGTATGTTCACTACACAGGATTTGGCTTTGGGTCTTGGGCACATGGTACAATGTGCAGATCATGTGTCATAGAAATGTACACCCAAAACCAGTGTGACCATGTGAACAGTGTCAGCCCAATACATTCAATACAAATTAAAATAAAATAAACCAATTGTATCTCTATCTACTTGCAACATTTGTGAATTAAATTAAAAGAACATGATTATCATAATAGGATCCAAAATATCAAATTTACAGGGATAAATTAAAATATATATGTGTATACACAACTTGAAATCCATGAAAATAGAAATATAAATAAATATAAAAGATTAGAGTCTATAAATGTATCCATACATATGATCAATGGAATCTTTAGTAAAGTGTCAAGGTAATTCAACAGAGAAACATATTCTTTTCCAAAACAATTGGCTGAAACAACAGGGTATTCATATGAACAAATCAAAATAAAAGTTAGATTTAAATACAAAAATAACAATGTGGATATCAGGCATGATCATTAAAATTAAAACTATGAAAAAAATTTTAAAAGATAGAAGCTCTTCCCTATCTTAAGTTCCCTTGGATAGAAAACAGAGAGCATCGAACAAACCAAAAAAAGTTAAACGACACTTTAAATGTAATACTTTTGCACTTCTAAACATACTACTAGGACATTGAAAAGGCAAGTCATGAGTTGAGAGAGTATATTTGTATAATACATTTTAATATATTTTTTAAAATTCTGGTAAGTCAATTTTAAAAATGAGCAACATATTTGAATGTATACCTGTCCGTGTTCGTCTCACCTGGGACTCAGCAACAGAAAAGCTACTGTCTTGAACGCCGCAGACCACCATGCTGGGGGAGGATGAGCGAGCCATCTGGATAATGTAACACTAGCAATTAAATACGCTGGCATAGAAGTAACATACTTCACTTTGCTCAGACTTATTGGCCAGAATTAGTCATGTGGCCACACCAAACCACCAGGGAGCTAAAAATGTAAGCCCACTCTGGCTGGAAGTGGAAAATACTTGGTGAACAGTAATTATAGTAATCAACAAGTCAGCCTGGTTGTTTCTAACTAAACTGTTGTATTAAATTATACAGCTTAATGAATTTTTAAATTCTTCTTAGGAATAATTCTTATGATATGTTCTTAGCTGGAAAGTTTTGGAAGATGCCTTGGGTTACAAGTCTTGGGCAAGTTCAATGCTGAACTGAGATTTATGGGAATGATTTGATTTATAATAAATACAGTATGATCTTTGCTGACATTCAGGATTAAACTCTAGTTGGTCCAACTCAGGAATCTTTGAGCATGCTAATTACATTTAAAGACATTGTCAGAAGTCTGTTCTACACTGTCTTGAGAAGTCAGAATGAATGTCACTTTTACACTGTTTTTCTGAACACTGAGTAAGTGTTGCTTTTTGTCCCAAGAAGCCTTGGAACTTACTAATTCCTCTCTTTGGTACATCCTTACCCACTTCCTCAGACTGAGAAGCTTATTCTCCTAGTTTCAGCTTCCAAAACACTTCTCATGTACTTCTTTTCCTACTCCTGTTAGTTATATTTGCTGCATTCTCTGGGTTAGCAGTACCTTCATATAAAACTAGTAGTGTAGTACCTCTCTGCTTATACTAAAACTGTATCTCTACCAATGTCCTATTCAATGTTTTAATAATGGCCCTAAGTTTTCAGTTGTACAAGATTCACATGCATTTTATCTGTAGTCACCCATGTCAAGTATGTCACTTGTTCTGTAAGTATTCGCTCAATCAATAAAGATGTGACTGCAGAGGAGAATGAAGATACAGTTGTTCAAAAATATTTCCATCTAAAAATCATATGACAAAATAATGTAATAGGATACAAAAACATAATTTCATAACCAAAAATTGGTATACTAATAAAACATATTTTGTAAAAAGTTGGTGAAAAGAACTTAGATTGCTTAAATTGCTGATTCATAGAACTTTACATACACTGATGAGGATGAATTAAACTTCAAAACTTAACCTAGGTACTGTAAATACATTAAAAATAATTTTACAGTGATTTGGGATAGTTGACAAGGTGGGGGGAAAGTAAATTTACAGTTATTTATAAGGACAGTAATACAATATTAATAAATAATAACACAAGAATAATTACAACTATAAACTACTTTTGCTCCACCATGTATAACAAGAAAAGTGACTCAAAATAAATTCCTAAAGCATGTTTTCAGAGAACAGGGCTTGTTAAAAATCCCAAATAAATTCAAAGCCACATTTCCATCATCTTGTTTTTTAACACATTTTGCATTTGGCCTTTAGGCAAGTCTGAACTCATTCTTATTTACTAAATTAACTATAATAAGGAATTTCCTCATTTCAGTGAAGGAAGGACTAAAAAAAGAAAGTTGAAGTAAGGGAGGATAGTAATTTAGAAGAAACACATAACAAAGCCATTCTGCTGAAAATGCACAATGATTCTGACATCTGCAGATTATCGTAGAATGAGAATGGACAAGTTCCTCTATACCTGACTTTTAGGTCCATTCAGGGCCTTTTCTGAAGATCTTGAGAAATCCTCTGGGCTGAAGATGTGAATGATGCAAACTAAGTGCCAAAATAGTGATAAGGGTGATGGAAAGCATCTCCCACCATATACGTATGTGGTAATTTCAAAAGAGATTTTGTAAGTGTTGAGTGATGCAACTAGTATTCCGGAAGTCCTGCCAAATGCATGAATAATAATAAATATGAATTCCCTTGGGTCACACAAGAATGTCCTAAATTGAGACCAAGTCCTTCCAGGCTGCTTTAAAGCATTTATCTGAAATGCTTCAAAGAGTATTCTTTTAAAAGTATTTTGCAGACAAAAAAATGTAATATCAGACATAAATTATTCCTTTCCAGGTAAGGGCTTATCTTAAAAAGATCTCATTTTTGGGTCACAAGGTTTTGTGTGATATGAGAAGATATATTAAATCACTATTTATATTTAATAAGTTACTATTGTTGAGGTTATTAATATATTCTGGTAAAAGTTTTAAGCAACATAATTAAGGATTTAAAATTTAAAATGGCCTTCTTATGATAGCTGGTAAGCCTTGCTACTAAAATTAATTTTCTGCCTACATGCTAGAATGTGATATTATATTTTTTCTTTTGGGGAAGAGGGAAACATGAGAATTGTAATTTAATCTTTCCCTTGTATTTCATATTTAAGGCATTATGTTTTTTGCATGTATTATACCTTAACAAATTGTGAAAGAATACTACAAAAAAGTCTAGTCTTACAATATACTAATATCACATTTTTTTGCCCTTCTATTCACAGTAAAAGACTATCTTTTATAAACTGATTAATCTCGCCCAGGTGTTGGAGATTATCTAAATGCTTCCATCCCTAACACTCTCTGTTTTAATAATGGCTTTGCATCCCATTGTGCTTCTCAGATATTTAAATTAATAAAGGAATGAATAATAAAGCTGTCTTTAACTCATACCTTTTATACTGTAGGCAGTGGTTTTATGATTTTGATCGATTACTCACTTTCAGGTTAGTTTAAAAATTAAATCAAAGCAAAAATACCCTTGCTGAACTTAATTTACAAGATGAGGCGGACAGAATTCCTGAAGATTTTAGAAGTGCATCATCATCCTGAAACCTAACCTTTAGAAACTTGGCCTTGGCCCAGCTATGTATAGTGCCTATTGACATTTTCATTTTATTCTAAATGCATCTTTGAAAGTCACTTCTTTTTAACTTCAAGAGAAAGGAAAAAAATTTTCATATGTAATTCCAGAAGCTGAAATTACCTTAGTGTCTTGACAAGTGTTCCTCTCGCCCTCAAGCTGTATCTTTGACTTCACACATTTTCCCTCTCTGCCGTAAATTAAGCGCATATGCTGGAGTGAATACCTGAAGTATAATGCGATTGTAATTTGTGTCACCCATCTGAAATAAAGGTCTAGGGTAAAGTACTGGAAGAAAACATCATTCCACGGGGTGAATACTTTTGTGCATTTTCTTGTGAGTCAAGAAATTTAAACATAAGCCCCAGCTAGTCTGGCTCAGTGGATTGAGCACCGGTCCTCAAACCAAAAGGTCACTGGTTCGATTCTCAGTCAGGGCACATGCCTGGGGTGTGAGCCAGGTCCCCAGGATGCGTGAGAGGCAACCACACATTGGTGTATCTTTCCTTCTCTTCCTCCCTCCCTCTCTAAAAACAATAGATAAAATAGTTTTAAAAAAGAAATTTAACTCATAGAAAATGGTTTTCATGTTTTTAGGTCTCTTTTCATCTCCCCACCAATCCTGTGGATTTAGGATTTCTCCTGACTTCTTATCACTAAAAGAAAAAAAGAAGAGTGAACTTGTGTGAGATGTCCCTTAAATTTGCTATTACCCATACAGTGTTCAGCATATTTTCTGCCACAATCTAAGCACTCTAAAAACATTAGTCATTGAAATTATTTTAAGCTTTTTATAGAAACTAAAAAGTACACTCTTTTTTTCATGATGTGTTTAATAAAAGCTTGCTGAATGCCTCTAGTTATTTATATGCCACAGAGAAATTGAGCCATGGCAAGACAGCTTAGGATAAAACTGGGAAGTGTAAAGTAGTTACGATACGTTCAACTGAAGAAACAATCCAAAGCTTGTTTTATTCCTACTTGTGTTATTTAAGGTAAAGATAATATCAAGGAAAGTAACATTCTCATCTAATACCTTTTCTGCCTCTTCAATTGTACTTTCAAACATGGCTGAGAGCTCTGAACAGGGTGTGTGTGATCAGTCATTTGACAGATGCGTGCCATTTCCAAAGTGAATCACTTTTATTAAAATATATTGTGAATGGCATTTTACCCTTAAAGCCTGGCATTTCAGAGGTCAGAATAGTACTTCTGCTAAAAATAATGTTAGGCTATGGCTGTTACCAAATAATAAACACCTGCCATTGTACATATAGAAAAAGGAAGTGAAATACTTTTCATGACAAAGATTTAATTCTCTTCTGTTTTATGATCGAAACTGCTAAGCACCTTACACATCCAATAAATGGAATAATACTTCATTGTCATGGTAGGAATTGCAACCCTTATATCATTCTATTTCATACCATCCCAACCAATTGCTGAACAAGTTAGTTTTCCTTCCCTAAAGGGACATTGGAGACATTTTCATAATGAAGTATAGGCTTATTTTGAAAGAAGATTATTATTTAATAAGGATAAAAATCATCAGTATAGGTTAAGCAAAAGAAATGCGAATGTCAGAGTAGGAGGAATAACAAAAAATAAAATAGTTTAGGTCAATGATTGAGCCTGAAACTATTATCATTTTATGTAAATTAATTTTATATTAAATAAATAATAAGTATTCCATTTAGGAAGTTTTTCCATATAAAAGAAATATAGCTCCTTATGTAAAAGCAAGAATAATAATTTTTCTATAAAAGTATTGTCTTTTCAATATGCATATACACGTACAACTTTATCTTCATATATATCTGATTCTCTAAGGTTGGGTGAATTATAGGGTGGAAAAAGAAAAAGGAGGAAAGAAAAAAATATGGGAAATAGAAAATACAGATTATTTGTTTTAATTACTCAGAATATATCCACTAACAAGGAAAATAAAATAAGCTCAGAAACCACAGGTAATACACATCAAACCTGATAGCAGTTGTGGTTTTCTGGTCTTATTCATTAATTAATTCCAGAAATATTTATTGAGCAATCACTGCATAGAGGTTACTCTCCTTGACCCTGACAACATAGATGAGTAAGTCACAGTTCTTTATATCAAATGTCTAAGAGAAAGATGAATTTGTAACCAAATACATGTAATAAAGTAAGTTAGGATCAGAATATAAAGTGCATGTGGATTAACAACCGGAGAACAAAGGGAGATTCATTATATCCTCATCACTCAGGGAAAGGGAGGAGGACCTCATTAATCCATACCGGTCTACCATGGAGGTGATGAAAGAGTTGGGATTTTAAGGAAGACTATAAATTTACTACACGGAGAATCTGATAAGTTCATCTGGGACAGAAAGCCTGTCCAAAAGAAGAGAGGTTCGACTTATTGTACTATTGCTGGAACATGGAGCGCAAAAGGAGGATTGGTAGAATGTGAAATGAGCCAGAACATTGGAGCCCTTGCTTGGAATGCAAGGCATCCTGGGCTTCAGTCTTTGATATGGGGAGTGGGAGGATTTTAACTTGGAGAGCATCACGGTATACAAAGCCTATGGTTGGAAGAGAAAGGAGTTTGATAAATGTACAAATATTACTGTACTTGATAAAAGCTCCATGTAAAGAGTCTGGAGACTGGATTGTTATCTAGAATTCTCAAAACTTATTTGAAGCCAATGCTATAGTGAACTTTAACACTTTTAGTCTTTCTAACAAATCATTTTTATTCTTTTTCAATTGTCATGCTATTACAGTTATCCCTATTTTTCTCCCTTTGCCCTCCTCTGCTCAACCCACCTCCTGCTCCCACCATCAATCCCCACACCATGGTTCATGTCCATGGGTTACTCATGCATGTTCTTTGATCCTTTTCCCCCATCTTTCCACTATTATGACCCCCCTCCCCTCTGGCCATTGCCAGTCTGTTCCATGTTCCCATGCCTCTAGTTCTATTTTGCTTGTTAATTTATTTTGTTTATTAGACTTTCCTATAAGTGAGATCACAAGGTATTTGTCTTTCACTGACTAGCTTATTTCACTTAGCATAATATTCTCCATTGTTTGTTGATTTATTAATGATAGCCATTCTGAGGTGTGTGAGGTGATATCTCATTGTCGTTTTAATTTGCATCTTCTGATGGCTAGTGATGTTGAACATCTTTTCATGTCTATGGATCCTCTGTATGTCCTCCTTGGAGAAGTGTCCATTCAGGTCCTTTGCCCATTTTTTAATTGGATTGTTTGTCTTCTGGTGTTGAGTGTATGAGTTCTTTATATATTTTGGAGATTAAACCCTTGTCCTGTGTATCATTTGCAAATATTTTCTCCATACAGTTGGTTCCCTTTTCATTTTGATGATGGTTTCTTTCTTTTTCAATCAGTGAGAGCAACCACATAATGCCAGCTAACTTCTCTTTTAAGAGAAAGGTGTAACTGTTAATATACACAAGTATGTTTCCCTTTCTAATGGGAGTTTACCAATATTCAAGAAGAATAGTTTGGTTTGGAATTGTTGATTTAAATATCCTATAATTGTTTATCATAAACATTTATGTTTATTTACTACTGCTTTAGGGTAATCACTTTAGATTATTTATTTTACTTAATTATTTAATTCATCTCCTACATATTTTATTTAACAAAGTGGGTCATTTTATTTTTTTCTTTCTTTATGATTTTTAATGTTACAAATTTGGGGGCAATATTTATACACATAAATCAAAACATTATTATTGCTATTAATTTATGCCAACCATTTTACTGGGCATGGGATAACAAAGAAGCAAGATTTTAAATGTCCAAGGTGTGAAATGTATTCTTTGCTTTAGAAAAGAAGATAATTATATGTGAAAAAACCTACAGAATAATTAAATGTCATACTACCTGGTATTGTTAATTAATTCTCAGAACAATAATGGATAAAAGGGTAACATCAGTAACAATTAGAATCATTTATCTTAAAAAGAGACTTAAAATGGAGATGTTATTTACATTAGCAAAAAAGAGGAGAGAGAACTTTGCAATCTAATTCTTAAAAGGATAAAATATTCATGTTGTTACAAAAGGCAACATTTTATTCATGCTAGTGACTGAACAATATTTCATATATATATTTATACCCATGTCTTTATTCACTCACTCATCCACCAATATACAGGTTGTTTCCACATCTTGGCCATTGTAGATAATGCTGCAGTGAACACGGGGTGCATATGTCTTTTCGTGTTAGCGATTTTGTTTTCCAACCCACCTCTGAGTACCTGAAGTTACTCAAGGTATCCCAATAAACTCAGACCTCATTTCATTAATATCAGGCCTAATTTTGTTAACATGACAAGAACTTGCACCAATATTAATTCCATATCAAATGTCTCCATTCATTATTCTAAATATAATAACTGTAGATATTACGTCAATCATAGTAGGAGAATGAGGAAAACTTAATCAAACCTAACTATAAAAATTACAGTCTATTCATCAACTGTTAAGGAAAGATGAATAATAGCTATTATAATTTATAACCCAAATACAATAATCCTAAATTTACTAACTTACATTATAATAACACTCACTACATTTATATTATTCACATATAATTTGTTACAACATTATGACTCTCATACATGTGAAATAACATACTTTTCTTAATCCTCACCTGAGGACATGTTTATTGATTTTAGAGAGATAAGGGGAGAGAGAGAGTGATAGAGACAGCGATGTTTAGAAGTGAGAATGGGAGATTTATAGGAAATGGGAAGAAGGCCGCATGTTTGGCAGGAAAATCTCTCTAGTGACTCAGAAACAATGGGACACAAGGGGTATCCAGCTAATAAGCACTTGCCTGAAGCCCCACTGTTTACTATAGTTCATTCAAATCAGGCTAAAACAGCATCCCAAAATCTTCTTTCTGAAGCAGGTTTCTCTGTTTGAACTTCTTGGTCAAGAAAGGGAGGAGAGTCAAAGGATCTTTCTGAGTCTTTTGTTTCTTAATAAATAGCTTAAATCTCCCCAAAGAGATTTAATATGGCAGGATTTCGGTTCCTTCAAGGCCTACAATTTTTTTTTTAATTACAAACTAAACCTCATGCCACCTGCCAGTTATCGCATTAACATGTTGCTACAGCTATTTCCAGTTGTTCCTGATCTTAGTTTGCATTTGCTTGTCCCTGTTTCTTTGCATGACATTGATCCTGTCCTCATTCACCTGCAGTTTGCCAAATTCTTATTCATCATTCTCCTGTTTCTAATGGAGGTGAATTCACATTAATTCAATAGGAATTATTTCAGAATCTATAATAATCAGATACTACCTGAGTTGGTTTACCACTCTTCTAGCCAAAGCACACTTTTTATGTAGTAAAGTAAGCAATATAAAAACTAGTTCAAAGAAAATAATTAAGAAATTAAATTATTTTCATATACTCTCAGGGCCAGGGAAATGCATTCATATAAAAACAATTTAAGTGCTATTTTTCTTTTTTTCATTAAATAGATCCTTACAAAGAAAATTTTATTTCATAAAATATATTTTTTCAAAATATATCATCAGATCAATAACACTCAGTGGAAAGGAATGATTAATTTTATCAATTTAAACAAATTTATAAATTATTTTATTAATTCACAGAAATATTCATATTAAAATTATTTATCATTAACTTTGCTTATTTATGTTAACAGTTCTGATGGTTTTATAGAATTATTTTTATTGTTTTAAAAATTGCAATGCTATTTTTTAATATTCAAATATTAAACAATAATAGTATAGTTTAGTTTTACATGTGTGTTATAGGTTGAATTGTGTCCCCTCAAAATTCATGTGTCAGAGCCCTAAACTCATAATGTGACTTTATTTACACCTGGACTTGTAAGATGTGATTAAATGAAAAGGGGTCATTAGGGTGGGCATTACTATAAAAGTGTCCTTATAAGAAAAGGAGATCGGGACATACAGAGAAACACAGAGAATAACCATGTGAAGAGGCAGAAACAAGGCAGCCATCTGCAAGCCAAGGAGAAGGGCTTCAGGGAAAATCAAGCCTGCCCACACATTGATCTTGGATTGCCAACCTTCAGTATTATGAGAAAATAAGTCATGCCACCCAGTCTGTGTTCTTTTGTATAGCAACCCTAGCAAACTTATCAAATCAGTTTTCTTAAGATGTGAGTATTAGTACTCTTTACTCAGGTAATTTCATGTCAGATTAGTTGGCATGGGAAAGCATGTGCTTTCTATCCAAACCAGTGCAGGTAAAAATCCTAACTCAACTACTTAACAGTTGCCTAACTTACTAAAAACAATGAACTCCAATAAGCCCATTCTTAAACGGGAATAATTTCATCCACTCCCTATGACTGTTCAAAAATTTAAAAAGTTTACATAAACTAATGAAAGTCATTAGTGTTACTGACCATTTTTTAAATAGAAAAGAATACTCCCTGATTGACGTGGCTCAGTGGATTGAGATAACCTGCGGTCCCAAAGGTTGCCGGTTTGATTCCCAGTCAGGGCACATGCCTGGGTTGCAGGCCAGGTCACCAGTTGGGGGCATGAGAGAGGCAACCGAGACCCCTCTTTCGCTCCCATATCCTATTATTCTCACTCTTTTTCTCTCTCCTTTCCTCTCTCTCTAAAAATAAATAAAATCTTAAAAAAAGAAATAGAAAAGAATACCTAGTTTGGGAAAACTTCTTAAGTAAAATATTTACTTATTTTTAAATTGATTTGATGAGACTGACCTTGTTTTCTTTCTTATCCCTTGGTTATCTTCTTGAATAGCTCTTATTTATTCATGATTACCTGTGTAAAATCTCTATGCTGTTGATTAACAATAATTTTTAAAACACTACAAACCTCACAATACATTAACCATAAATGAAAATACCAAATATATTGATAACTTATAGGTATGTTTTGTTTGTTTTTCAAGATTGTTAAGACTTACAGAAATAAAAAAAAAAGTTAATTTTTATGCCTGTGTTGTCCTATTTAAATTTAAACTATTTTATTAAATTAATATTTTAGTTTCTTAGTCACACTAGCCATCATGCTCAGTTGCCACATGTAGCTAAGATCTATGTCAATTAGTGCAGATTCGGAACATTTCTATTATCTCACAAAATTTTCTTAGCTTGTGTGGTTTGTCATTAATAACTTTAATAACCACACAAAACAAAGTTCAAATAATTAGGTAAGGAAAACAAGAGGCTTAAATTATTTTATTACTGCCACTCATTTCCTACAAAAGCTTTAAAGTATTCATAAAATAATATCTATACTTCATTCTGAGAATATGAAATATACACAGTTCTCTGTATTACAAAGAAAAAGTATTACGAAGTATTACAAAGGAAAGTTTTCGGTTTTATAATAAAATTGAAAATGTGTCAGTAAACCTGGCTTCATTTCCTTTTTGATAATCATGGAAATAGATAATTAAATGATGTTTATTAAAACCCCTCTGGCACTCAATATTCAAAATAATGTGTTTCCCATTATTGGATATCAAAGAAGAAGGAAATGAATAGTTGAGAGATCTTTCAAATTAATTCATCCTATTAAAATGTCTATCCATGGATATTGGTTTTTATTATATTCTGCAGCCTACAGGATTACAATATTATAGAAATATCTCATCTAGTTGAAAGTAAATGAAAACGGATACTCACGATAATCAGGCAGACCATTTCTGAGAAGAATTCCTTGTAATACCATTTCTTTTCATTTTTAACTGACACCAAAAAAGTAAAATAATAAATTAAATAATAATCATTATCATATTCTCCCAAGGACAGTAATATCAGTACATTAAATTTACCAACAAAAGTTTAAAATATTTTATCAATTAGTGTTATTACAAAGTAGTACAAATTTATTTTTATGATCTCTCAGGTCTTTTAATGAATAGATTTTATCTATTAAGAAGTTTTAGGTTTACAGAAAAATAAATAGAAAGTACATAGCATTTCCATATCCCCTTCACTTCTCCACCCATTTCTATTACTATTAACATTTGCATCAATGGGGTACATTTGTCACAACTGATAAGGTATATTAGCACATTGTTAGTAACTAAAACTTATAGTTTATATTAATGCTCTCTGTGTTATACATCCTTTGGGGTTTGACAAATGTAAAATGACATGTTGTATTATACAAAATAGTTTCACTGCCCTAAAATCCCCTTGTGCTACACCTACTCATCCTATCATCCTTCTCCCCTAAACGCCCAGAAAGTACTGATTTTTTCCTGGCTCCATGTTTTTTTTTTCTTTTCCCAGGGCAAAAACAAAAACAAAAAGCCCTATTCTCCCAGGAAAAAAAACAACACTATACAACTATTATATAGTTGTAGCATACCAACTATATTCCCAATGGCATATAGTTGGTATTACACAGTAGGTTGCCTCCTCATACTGACTTCTTTCACTTAGCATTATTTAAGTTCCTTTATGTTGCTACATAGCTCACTTATTTTTTAAGATTTTATTTATTTGTTTTTGACAGAGGGGAAGGGAGAGAGAAAGAGAGGGAGAGAATATAAATGCGTGATTACCTCTAGCGTATCCAATACTGGGGACCTGGCCAGCAACCCAGGAATGTACCCTGACTGGGAATCAAACCAGCAACCCTTTGGTTCACAGGCCAGTGCTCAATCCACTGAACCGCACGAGTCAGGGCTAAATTAAAAAAAAAAGAAATGCAGTCTACCAGAATTTTTAAATTGTGTTTTAGAATAATAGATGATATTACAAAAGTCCTGCCAAAATAGTCATATGTTCCTAACTCAACTTCTCTAATATTCATTCTAACCAGAGTCCAATGATCAAAACTACAACATTAGCATTGGTGCAGTACTGTTAACTGAACTACATACTCTATTCTTATGTCATTAATTTTCCCACTAACATCTTTCTGATTCAGATACATGATCCTCTTGCCTGTAGCATACAACCTGGTATCCAATCAAGAAAGAGAATCAGGCAATTCTCATATAATAATGAGGGGAGAGAAGTCTAATATTATTCTACAGAAAATCTACCAAATTTTTCATGTCTGGGTTTTTATATGTAGACTAATTTGGACTTATTTGACTCTTTAATCTTAAGAGTATTATTAGAGTATTATTAGATAATCTTTGCAACTCCTCTCCTCAAATAACAATGTTTTAAGAAAAGGATAAAGTTTAATTTTCTCTTTTGAGTTACCTATTTTGGGAATTTGTAACTACTGTACCTGATCTTACCCACCTTTCATTCTCATCAGCGTACTTTGCACATTTTGCTCCTACTCTTCTGGTAACCTCATTTCTCTCTCACAACCTTAGCTTAAAACTTTGTTTTCACTGGCTTTGCCTTTATCCTGCAATGTTCTTTCACTTAAGTCCTAGATGTTTTAAAGGCATGCGCCATGGTAAGCGGTCTCTGTTAGAAGCAAGAGGGGTTGGACTGTTGTTCTTTAAACACAAAGCTGTTTGGGAAAGCATGTAATAACAGAAAATAAGTTATTTGTTACTCCCTTTATGAAAAGCGGGGTTAAGAAGTAAGCAAGCCAAATTAGCAAGAAGTCTTAGAAATTGTGGACATAAGTATTTTAATAGAATGAGTGAGATGAGACAGGACCCGAGTTTGCTGGGAGTAAATTTTGTATGATAGAGTACAGATTCTCACTATAAGAAGTAGGTGTGCATCTATGTGCTTTTTAAAAATTAACTATTCCCAAATATTTAGCTGCAATGTTTTATTCTTTCTGTTCTTTTAATTATGTGGACATTTTTTTGAAAATTTCAAAAATATTTAAAAAATAAACAATTACTCATCCTTTATAGATGTGGTTCTCATTAATCTAGTGATAAGAAGGGTGGAATTTTCTTAACCACACCCACCACTCAAGGAGAAGCCATTAAACCAATTCAGGGTGAAAGCTTGTTATTTGAAAAAGAAATGTATATGAATATCTCAAATGCATTGAAGACAGTAAGCATACTCACCTTACTTTAAAGTCTTCAAGTAGCATTGTAGTTTTTACATTTATTTAACAATGTTGAAAAGCTATCTTCTAAGTTCATTCTTCCCCAAGTCTTTTTTGTATCTGTAAATTTGAAGCCTTACAGAAATAGTGAAATAGCTTCCTTTCCTCCCATCTTGCTTGTGCCTCTCTTCTAAACTGAATCTTACAATAGTGATCAGTGTCCTGTTACAAACATAAAGTAATCAAATTCCTTCCTTGGTCAGATACATTATAGTATCCTGTTGATACTGAATAAAACCCTGATTCCCTTCAGTGGCCTGAAGCCATTACTTACAGGCTCCAAAGTCATCACTATCGTCCATACTCAAGCTTCACTTTCTGATAATTTCTGTAACACATTACATTCTTTTCTCAGCATTGGCTAAAAGTCGATTTAAAAAAATAGGCTTCTTATCCAAATGTGTCCTATTCTGATAAACAAAACCCCAAACAAAATCTGTTATCTCATAGTCCACATAACATTTTTTCACTCAATGAAATTTCCCACACTATAAAATTCAGCAATCATTCACAATAAAACATGCCTTATTTTACTTTCAGCCATTTTCTAAGATGTATTATTAAATAAGTTTTTCATGGAACTTTACAGAGGTAAAATCTTAAGGAAAATATAATTTATTTTATACTATCAGCCACTCAATATTTTAGTCTGTCGATGAATAAAATTGTCTCATTTATTCTGCTATAAATTTCAGATCTGAGTTTGAGCAAAAAATAGTCATTTTTAATACTAGACAAAGTCCATGAAACTGAATAAATTGCCTTTCTATCTTCATTCTTATCATATATTTTCTAAAATGGTTTTAAAGTTATCTGCAGAGATTGTAAGCAGATGCAAACAACTTCTGGGGTTGGTTTAATTGTAACAAATATGTTTGTTTAAAAGTACTCTTCTTAAACTATTTATATACATAAAAGCTTTTTGTTAAAAAAGTACCCTTACTTTGATAACAACATTGATGACATTGCTGAGATGCAGTAAATTATTGAATTTGCATGTTGTCTATATTGCTTAATATTCTAAAAAATAACATTAATAACGATGAAAGATTATTCAGAACTAGAGCTTGGGTAATGTGTCACTTTTCTGTTTAAAGCATTTATCATGGGCATGAAACTACTTAATTTATTATTTCACATTATTAGCTTTATATACAGCAATTTAATGTGGTTAAACTTGTTTTTATTGAACTAGATTTGTGGAAAATTAATGAGGCTAAAACCATAGCACAATTGTTACAGAGTTTAACTGACAAGTTTGCTATTGAAATTAATGTAGTTAATATAAATATTAACACGGGGAGGGGAAGAGAAGTTAACACTAGGTCAGTCTATTTAGTCACATAAAAACAAAAGGTTTAAGAAATGTTTTGCCTATTTAAATACTTGAATTTGAGTTAAAAATAATTGAATTGAATATGACTTAATTCATAATTCCCCTGTTGATCAAAGAGAACTAAAACACATAAGAATGTAACAACTCTATTCAATGAATGGACTTTGGAGTCAGGTAGGTCTGGTTAGGAATCCTGGTTTGATCCTCATTTTCTGTATGACCTCAGGAAGAGTACTTACCATGTTTAAGCTTCAGTTTGGTCATCTGAAAATACCTCACTAGATGGGTTTAGAAATTAATGAAGCAAACCATGTAAAATGATTCATATATTCGGTGAAATATGTACTGAATTCTTTCTAAATGGTAGGTATCCCATTGCCATAAACAATGCCATCACGTCCTCTGGTAAATCTTCCTAAGGTTGATATGGCCTTGTGTCCCACAGAGAAAATAATGAGTCAGAGAGCTGTGGCTTTATCAGTGTGCCATTCTTCTAAGTACTGAAATGTACTTTAAAAGATTTATTCATTCCAGTTTATTCCCACCAGAAGAAATGAACATTCAAAGAAAAATGAGAACGAGAGCCCTGACTGGTGTGGCTCAGTGTGCTGGGTGTCACCCCACAAACCAAAAGGTCACCAGTTCAATTCGTGGTTTGGGCACAGGCCTGGGCTATGGGCCAGGTCCCTGGGTAAGCAACCAATTGATGGTCCTCATCCTCTCTTATTTCTAAAACAAATAAATAAAAGCTTTAAAAACACAATAAGAAATGTCATAAAAATGCAGTCCCAGGTATCTGTAACAAGATGCATCTGTCCCCTGCTGTACTTTTCTTACCACAGTGGGTATCCAGCCTAGAAGGAAGTCCCAGCTGAAGTAAAGTTGTGAACGAAGCAATGTGCTGATGGCAAACAATGGAAGAGCAATGTCAAGATTAAGGATGGAAACAACAAAAAAACAAGTTTTATTGTGTGAAATTAATAAACTAAAAATGTGAAGATAACATCATTGCTACTCATTTAAAAAGTTCTATTTATGGAATCAAAATAGATGGCCATTGTTTCTTCACTTTTAAACCCTAAAGGATTTTACATGGGGATAGGGGAATGGAACAACCCTAATAAGTTAAGTAAATGGTGGCTTAGAATAATACAATAAAATGATCTTATGAATATTTATACAGAGGCCGAAAACCTGATTATGAAGAAAATTAAATTGTTAAACATTTGTTGAAATGTTAATAACAAAAGAGCATGACTCAAAATTTTCATGTAGTGTCCACATGTGTTTTTACTGATTTTTGATATATTCTACGTGAAGATGATGATACTAGGAAAGACTTGTTCTTTTTAAAATTACCCTTAATATGTCCATTAGTATTGTTACAATTAATACAATTCAGAGAATTAAAAAAAAAAAACACCATGTGTGAGTTATCAAACTCCATATATCTTCCCTTGGTAACTCTTGGGGGATATTTCAACTATTCATTTAAAACAGAAAGATCGTTCTGACCGGTGTGAAGTGGTATCTCATTGTGGTTTTAATTTGCATCTCCCTGATGGCTAGCGATACTGAGCATCTTTTCATGTGTTTCTGGATCCTCCATATGTTCTCCTTGGAGAAGTGTCTGTTCAAGTCCTTTGCCCATTTTTTAATTGGGTTGCTTGTCTTCTTAGAGTGGAGTCATGTAAGTTCTTTATATATTTTGGAGATTAAACCCTTGTCTGAGGTATCATTGACAAATATGTTTTCCCATACGGTTGGTTCTCTTTTTATTTTAATACTGTTTTCTTTAGGCATGCAGAAGCTTTTCATTTTGATGAGATCCCATTTGTTTATTCTTTCCTTTATGTCCCTTGCTTTAGGGGACATATCAGTAAAAATATTGCTACATGAAATATCTGAGATTTTCCTGCCTACGTTCTCCTCTAGGACTTTAATGATGTCACAGCTTATATTTAAATCTTTTATCCACCTTGAATTTACTTTTGTGTATGGTGTAAGTTGGTGCTTGAGTTTCATTTTTTTTTTTTTGCATGTATCTGTCCAGTTCTCCCAACACCATTTGTTGAAGAGACTGTTTTTACTCCATTTTATGTTGCTGCCCCCTTTGTTGAATGTTAATTGACCATAGAGACTTGGGTTTATTTCTGGGCTCTCTGTTCTGTTCCATTGGTGCACATGCCTGTTTTTATGCCAGTACCAGGCTGTTTTGATTAGAGTGGCCTTGTAATGGTCAGAATGGCCATCATAAACAAAGCAACAAACAGCAAGTGTTGAAAAGGTTGTGGAGAAAAGGGGACCCTAGTGCACTGTTGGTGGGATTGCAGACTGGTACAACCATTATGGAAAACAGTATGGAATTTTTCTCAGAAAACTAAAAATGGATCTGCCTTTTGACCCAGCAATTCCACTTCTAGGATTATATCTTAAGAATTCTGAAACACCAATCCAAAAAAACCTATGCACCCCAATGTTCATAGCAGCACAGTTTACAATTGTCAAGTGCTGGAAGCAACCTGGGTGCCCATCAGTAAGTGAATGGATCAGAAAAACATGGTACATTTACACAATGGAATTCTATGCAGCAGAAAGAAAGAAGGAGCTCCTAATCCTTTACAACAGCATGGGTGGAACTGGAGAGCATTATGCTAAGTGAAATAAGCCAGGTGGTGAAAAATAAATACCATATGATCTCACCTTTAATAGAAACCTAAACAAGAAACAAACAAGCAAAATATAACCAAAAACACTGAAATTGAGAACAGGCTGACAGTGACCAGAGGGGAGAGGGGAGGGAATTTCAGGGGAAAAGGGGAAGGGTTTACAGGAACAAGTATAAAGTACACATGGACAAAAACTAGGGGGATAGAAATGGGAGGGAGGTGGGGAGGGCTGGGGCATGGGCTGGGATGGGAGTAAAAGATAGAAAATTGTACAAGAACAACAATTAAAGTAAAATAATAATAATAATAAACAGAAAGACCAACATAAGTAAACTATGAGTTAATCCAGCATTATTACACTCTACCCTGTTTTTTTTTTTTTTTTTGAATGAGACTTAGACCTTGAAAAGTTCTTCACTTTATAAAAACATAGACTACTTAGTTTAATAACAAACATGTGGATACTGGATCTAGATTTCCTGTGTTTAATCCTGGCTACTGTGTGATCTTGGACATTTAATTAACTTATATGCAAGGTGAGTCTGTTAATGAAACCTCCCTCATAAGCTTGATAAAAGAATAAATGAGTTAATATATGTAAAGCATTTAGTACCTCCAACATTATAAGTGCAAAAGGTATTAGCCAATATTTTAAGTGTTTTACTGTCAATGACTCATTTCAGCAGAAATATGAACTTCTAAAGGAGTATTAATATAAAACCAGAGAAATAATAAATCTATTTAAGTAATACATTTAGAGCCAATGGCTTTTACACTCACAGAGATTAAGTATTTTTATTTTACTAAAAGACCTTAAGTCAAAGTGACTTAAAATTGATTTTTGTTTGGAAAAATGTCCCAATCATGATATACATATGAAAAATTGGCCCAGTGAATTAAAGTTACATATTTTGCTCAAGAGCTTTTAAATCATGTTAATCTCATACCTCTTCTCAGCATCTCATCAAAGGTTAATGCACCAATACATCTGCCAGAAATATCGAAAATTACAAATGCCCTCAAAAAGTATTAGATGGATTGTTGGAATGTTGCTATTTTCCTTCCTTTAATAGTTGTGAAATACAAAGGTGATGGTGTTCCTAATCACCATGATAAGTTTCAGAGCACTTACATTACAAATGGGTTACGCTGCGTAGGGTGAAAAATATTTACCCAGAAAGATGCACTCTGCATCGGACATTGAGTGAAAGTCCTGTTATTTTCTAAAAATTTCAATTCTTAGTATAATAAATACTTCCAATAGTTTATGACATAATTTCATGAAGTAAAAATACGTAAATTCTACCTTCTTTTTTAAAGTTGCAACTCTAATTCTTAGAATGTTTATAATATAGGGTCCAGCAGAAATAAGTAAGGCGTGCTTGAATGTGGTTGGTAGGGTAATGATATGGGTGTAATAATTTATAGTTTTAATTTTAACATTTCTCCTAAAATGTGATATGGTAAGCTTGACTGTGATATTATTATGTTACAGAGCTATATGCTTATGATTTTGTAATAAAAGATTTTGTAATTAAAAAGAGGTATTATTTATGCCGGGCCTTGTATATGTGCCTCATTTTACAAACAAAAAGTCTCTGGAAAGAAGATTTTTTTTCCAAAAAGATCTTAACATTTCTCTCAACTTGATTAAATTTTAGACAGGTTTCTTCTTTCTGAATATAAGCCCCTGACCTTCCTTTTCCCAGAGCATTTACTTTAGAAAAAGTTCAATTGTAAATTCTTCTTCTTTCCCTTTGATATGTAAATTTTATCCCAGCCTCTTGTTCGTTATTCAATGGAGAAAAAACTTTCTCAATGACCTGGGAGCCATCTCTTTGAAATGTAAATATCAATATAGTGTGTCTTATCTCCCATCCTCAACTGGAGGCTAGGAGCCAACCTTCCAAAATCAGACATAGATAGCCTAATTATATTGACTATCCTCCTCCCCAATGTCCTCCCATAATTTTCCACTGGGTCATCCCAGCATATAAAAACCCTCTCGCCTTTTGTTTCAGCAGAGTCAAGTTCAATCTCTCTCCCTTACTGTAGTCGTCTTGAATAAAATCTTCCTTGCCTGTCCAACTTGTCTGGTATAATTTTTCTTTAATATTTGTTTGTATACCTGCATATTTTATTTAAAGTAACATTTCACTGATGCCAAGGTTAATCAATTCTCAATATAATAAACTAAAAGGATATATCTTTATTCTATTGTATTTCACTGAATTTTTTGACGCATGCCCTTTTTAAGGAAAATTATAAGATGTCATCCAGGTCAGATTTTTACAAGGAACACTGATTATGATATTATCTTTGCACAAGATGTCTTTCTTCATTCAGATATATATATATTTTTTTTTCATTTTAGAACACATTCTCAAACAATCTAACATAGAATAATTTAATGCTTCTTTGGAAAATAAGCCTAGTAGGTAAAGTGCTATAGTTTGAAGACCACATATGTGATACCAGTTAAACTGCCAACAATTTGTTATTTTCAAGCAAGAGTATTTGGTTTAGATAACAAAGGAAACACATTCTTTTTAGAGCAAAGAGCGCGCGCGCGCACACACACACACACACGAAGTCGACTCCTACACATATTCTGTTGTAAATTGATTTCTTATGTGTTACCTATTATTATACCTGGGGAAAAACAAGCACACAATTTTATTTTAGTCAGAGTCCATTCAAAAATACAGTCTGCCAAAATGATGAATGCTTAGAGAGATGGAAAGCTAAAGAGCAATTAAGGATAATTGACACCTCATTGTCTCTGAAAGGCATCTTTTCTGAAGAGTTAAGGAGCACAATACCTTGATTTTTTTTTTTTACTGGCAAAGAGCCAAAACCTACAAAGGAAATGTGCAGTACTTAGCTAAATTTCTAAATATTGCTAATTATGTTGAATAATTGCAAAAGGCAATGAACAGTTGGATTCACACAAATAGAGCCTGTAAGAGAGAGCAGCCAATTAAAAAGAACAGCCTGGAGAAGTTTCACACAGCAATTTGGGAGCAGGGAAGACAACATAGTCATATCAGGTCCTTTATATTGACTGGTTCCACCCTACATTTGGGCCATATTTAGCATAATTGCTCACACAAGTATCATAGATGCTATTGCCTCTATAAAATCAATAATTTTCTTCCCCAATAGCCCCTTACATAGCAAAAATAAGTATCAAACAGACCAACAAACAAATAAATAAAACACTAGTAGGAAATTAACCTTTTATGAGCATTAGTGAGATGGAATAATACCAATTACCAGGTCCAGCAGAAGTAAGGCCTGCTTGAGTGTGGTTGGTTGGGTAATAATATGGATGTAATAATTTATAGTTTTAACTTGAACATTTCACCAAAAATGTCTTATGGTGTGCTTGAGTGTGACATTGTTATGTTCCAGAATCACATGCTTATGTTTTCATAATAAAAGATTTTGCAATAAAAAGGGGCATTATTTATGCTGGGTCCTGTTGTTCGACAGTTGAGTGAAGCAGGCACTCACTGGCATGATTTACAGGTTTTAAAAAGCCCTCAGTGACCAAACACAGTTTTTCCCACAGGACTATCATCTTGCTGTTCTTGCCCATCTCTGACTATCATACCCATTTGCAGAACAAAGATCCAAGTTATGGAACAAATGAAAATCTTTACTTAGTAAACATGAGTGTCAAAATCACATTTGCTGCTTGGTCGAGATGCAAATAGCCTCTTCTAAAGGCATTCGTTAATTAATCAAGTAACATTGTCATTGCCTTGAATTAAATAAAAGTAATGTTTGAGTACATGTATTAAAAATATTTTATAATGGGGTGAGGAAGTTGAGGAACAATGACAGACTCATTGAAAGTGTGGTTACAACAGTCCCTAGCACTGGTACATTTGGGGGAATATTAGATTAAAAAAAGTTGAGGGAAAATCTTTTGACATATGGAGAAAGAACTGAGGTTAGGGTTAGGTGGAACTGTCTTACAAAGATTGCTCAAGCACAGATCAAGAACAATATCCTTACTCCTTGTATTTTTAACCCAGGCATTTTTTTCCACCTTGATGTTTCCTCATAGATATTTCTTCTGTTCTTACTCATTTTGGTTGTCCTTCTTTTTCTGATTTGCAAAAGAGCTAGAAGAAAACAAAACTTATGCAGATGAATTTCTGGTTACAGAGAATCAAAAGCACTTAAGATACTCAGAAACTTTTAGAACCCAAAACTTTTAGGATGTCGAGCATGCAGTTGAGGCAGGAGACAACATAGGAAGTACCCTGAAACTTCGCTGCTGTTACTGGCCAGCATAGCATCCTGGATGCCAGAAAACGCCTTTTATCACTGAGGTGGAATGAATAGTAAACTGAGGCAGGAAGGAGGAGGGAGGCATGTCTCACCCACTAACTCAGCAGTCCTGAGCCTGGTCTGATAATATTGCCAGGTGTTCCAACATCACAAGAAACACTATGTTAACAAGGAAGAAGGGAGGTCCTTGAAATTCTATGTAGCATTTCCACTATCTGGGAAAGAAAGCCTTGAAACTGTGTTTTCATCCCAGGGCCTGGAATGTGGGAGAGGGTCCCTGGTGCCCAAAGAAGAAGCCCATAAAACAACTTTGGTTAATTTTCTTCCTCTAGTTACTATCTGTTTTATGAGGGAGTCCTAGTGCCTACAGAAAGAGCCCATAAATAACTTTGGGTGACTTCCCCAACTTTAATTAACTCTCTCCTGTCAGGCATCTTTTTTACAAAAACATGAACAAATAGAATCTGGAGCAAGGCAAGGATTAGGTCTAACAGACCCCCACACATACCTAAGTTTGGGTAGTCATATCCCCCCGGGAAAGCTGGCACCACCTTTACCCATTAAGCAATATGTAACATTTTCCCCCCATCCCGCCCACTATGTAAGTCCTCAGAACAAAAGACTCGCTCTCTGGGTACTCTGGGTGTTCTTGTTGCTCTTGGCTCTCTGGCCACTCAGCCTCAGGCCACCTGGGGGCTTGTCACCCCGGCCTTCAGCTGCCCTTGCTTTCACCACCCTGCTTTGCCCAGAACCTAGCCTTTCACCCACCCCCACCTTAGCTAGGCCTACTCTCTTCCATGGGAACAGATCACTAATAAACTCTGATTGCACGCTAATAGATTCGCTGATCTGTGATTCTTTGCATTTGTCATCAAGAAGATACCAGTCTCTCCTGTCAACATAGTGATATTCCCTTTACAAATGGGTACAATATTTAACTTAAAAATTCAAATTGACTCATAACTATAAATATCAATAATATAATACCTGCAGGATAGATCATATATACTCATTAATTCACAAATCTTTATTTCTTGTTTTTTGTGTGTGTTTCTCTCTCTTCTACACACATTCTCTTTTCCTCAACTTACAAGATCTGTCCAAAAAAAAGTCCAACCACTGTTAATATAACCAGAATGGTGTAAATGACATCAATGTAACCTGGCAGACAAGGGGAATGGACTGGAATGTGCATGAGTGAACAAATTCTTCCATGGAAACTATTCAGATGATTCAGGATGCCACAGCTATGGGTGATTGGTAGCTTCATCATGACAACATGCCTACTCACTCATCACATCTCAATGTTGAGGTTTTTGGTGAAAAGTCAAATCGCCCAGGTGACTCAGCCCCCCTACATCCCAGATTTAGCACCCTGTGACTTCTGGCTATTCCCAAAACTAGAATCAGCTCTAAAAGGGAAGAGATTTCAGACCATGGGTGAGATTCAGAAAAATACAACAGGGCAGCTGATGGCGATGGGGGAACTGTGGGAGGTTCTAAGGTGCTTTCTTTGAAAGGGACTTAGGCATCAGTGTCCTATGGACAAAGTCTTCTGTATCTTATATCTTCTTCAATAAATGTTTCCATTTTTCATATTAGATAGCTGGATATTTTCTGGACAGACCTCATATATTTGAAGATGATATAAGTGGAAAGATAAGAACGATTTCATTTGTCATGGCAGGTATCTTAAGCCAGTCCTCTGGACCAATGGGTAAAAGAGCTAGCAGGACTATGAAAGAATAACACAGTTCTAAGTTGGCAAATCTTAAGGAAATCAAAGAAACAAAAAGCTTTGGTAGGGTATTTGAAAACACTTCTTTGCTATGATACATCTATCAGATTTTTCTCCAGTCATGCTCATTAAGACTGAAAAAATGGTTAGTTTTTAGAAATTGTAAACGAAGAATCAGTATAACTTAGAGCAGACAGTCAGCTAAGCCAATCTGTCCTTGTTGAAAATTTTAGCAGCTATTCCATCCAACCAATGATATTATCTCAAATTATTTTATGTAACTACTAGAGCAAAGAGCGCTTTGAGGTTAGGATTGACTGACTTTAATGAGGGATTTGTAAAAGAAAAAATGACTTTAATATTAAAATTTAATGTCTATGACAAAATGTGAAAAAAGTGCTTGTCTACATGGATTAAAGAAACAAATGAAGAACATGATAAGGAAGTTCTCTCCTTCTCTCTCTGATATAGATGTAGATAGAGATATTGTTATTGTTATAGATAGATATACTTACGGAGATAAAGAGAGATATAGAGATCCATATGGAAAGGAAGATTTTTTTTAAAGCTTTTGTTTAGTTTTAGAGAGGGAGCAAGGAAGGGAGAAAGAGAGAGAGAGAGAAACACCAATGTGCAGTTGCTTCTCACACACCCCCAGCTGGAGACCTGGTTTGCAACCCAGGCAGGTGCCCTGACTAGGAATCAAACCTGCAACCCTTTGGTTCACATGCCACACTCAATTCATTGAGCCACACCAGCCAAGGTAGAATTTCTTAATAATTTCCATATATGAAAAGATATTTAGCATGCATACATCACAGAGGATAAGGAGAATGTCTGATAACACATGCCGAGTGTGGAAGTTTTTCATTAAAATTTTGTAAAGATCCTTGCAATAAACTTCTTATTATCAAAATGTCCAAGACAAATTACTTTGAAAAAAATGACTGTTTCAATATCAAAATGAAAATTTTATAATATTTGGAAGAGTGGGTTTTTTTGACATTTCCTAATAGAATGGAGACTCACTCCCTTTTATGTGCGATGAAAGGTCTGAAACTGCTTACTTGCACCCTTACGGTCTCTTTCACAGGACTCTGTTCTTAGTCTACCACCCCAGCTGAGAGAGTACTTCCCATCTTCAGAGATCATGGGGTTAATTGGCTTGGGGCGTGACTGGCATCATGTTTTTTATAACTTTCTAGCATTCTTTTTTTCTAAGATTTTATTTATTTATTTTTAGACAGAAGGGAAGGGAGGGAGAAAGAGAGGGAGAGAAACATCAGTGTGTGGTTGCCTCTCACACTCCCCCTACTAGAGACCTGGCCCGCAACCCAGGCATGTGCCATGACTGGGAATCAAACCGGCAACCCCTTTGTTCTCAGGCCCACGCTCAATGCACTGAGCTGCACCAGCCAGGCCTTCTAGTATTCTTTTAATGTGTAAGTAAGAATGAAAATACCTGGGGAATTGCTCAGTGCTTCTTCATGTATCAAAGCCTAACATGTTTCCTTCGTCTGATTACTCGGTGTTAGCAAACTTCAGTCTTTTCCGCATGGATCCTGATAGGGTCAACAACTCACCAATTTATTCACACCCAATGTTCTATGGTAAGTAGATCACTGATATTATTTGTGAACCCGTCTAGTATGTTTGTTCCCAAGAGCCTCTTGTCCCTATTCCTTCCTACCTGCCAATTGTTTTCATTCTGATTATAATATTTGACATATTCCTTCTCATTCAGGCCAACACTAATTAATTTCCTTATTTAATGTGAATAGTACAAAAGTAAAATTGATTACTCACTTAAATAAAAGGAAGTGTGATAGTTTAAACAAAGGAACCAGCAGTAGTAACATACTTAGTACATCTGCTTGTCAGTAAAGATAAGCTCTAGCCTCAAGCTCAGCAAACTATCAATATCCTCCAGGACTTTCTCTTTCTTTGTAGTTTATTTGCTAGCACAATAGTTATCATAGAACCAGCTTTGTGCCTCAACGATGCAGCAAAGAAAGAAAATCAGAGCGGCTCTTCTGTTACAGTGACAGATGATGCATCAATAGTCTCACTCACCTGTGATTGTAGTTTCTTTGTTTTTCTCAATTGCACGTATTTCACAGAAGTGGGGCAATACAATGGTGTAGAGTATAGACCACTTAAGTTCAAACTGCCCTTTCACCTTCTGACTATATGACTGCAGACATGCTGCTGTAAAATTTTGTTCCTCAGCTTTTCATCTGTAAAATGTGGATAAAATGATTGCTTACATATAGAATTCTGATAAGGAGAAGTAGATACATTTATGCATTGAACATCCTTATAAAAGGGTTACGCAAATACTAAGCATAAAATAGGTATCAGTAATTATTACATGGAACTTAAAGGCTCTCGATTAAATGTACCCCCCCCCCCAAACACCCATTTCTTCAGGGATTACTTTGAGCAGATGATGAAAATCCAACTCACTTCTAAATCAAGGCAAGAGAAGCAGTAGTAACTGTGAGTCATAGGTGGTGTGGGGAAAGAGGTAAAACTTACACAGAGCCTTCAAAAATACGGTATTATGGGAATGCTACATCACTGCCCGTTTCCTTGGAGATACCTCCCTCCCCAAGGTCCTTTTTAATGAAACATCAGACCCGTTATCATGGTTTGGTGTCATTTATCTGAAAAAAGTATGAAAGTACGTGACACATGCACTTAGGAGAGTGAGAGAAGGGGGAGGAAAAAAGGCAGGGAGAGAGGGGTATAGAAAGTCAGGGAGAAGCTGCCATCCTCTGCCTTCCTTGTATGTACATTTTCCTCTAACTCAAAGCCTTCTGAATTTGAGCAACATGAGGGCAAGCGATTGTTCTAGTTTCTTTTTTCTTGTTTCATATTGTCAAGTCTGAAGTGGTTTTAGACTTTCTAACCCCGATACTTTCACTTTTGTCCATTAATAAATTTTCAACTATCCTTAAAATATTTGAAGAAATAAATTATGAATAAACAATTAAAAAAAACTTGCATTTTACTGGTGGATTCCTTTGCCCCTTCTCAAAGTAAAAGAAAATTTCAAAATAAACATTTCAAGCTGAAGAGCAGGTCAAAGACACCAAGAGAACATTTTTGAATAAAGGGCTTTTCACACGGTGTCTATTGATTTTTATCTCGTGGTTGATCGCCAGTTCAGACTAACCTCAACTCCACTGGAAAATATTCTTTCTTTGTTCCATAAATCCATGAAGAGGTGGCATGTGCTTGTCTAAGCATTGACTCTCCTGTTCAGATGAAAAATGCCAGGATGACGAGTCCATTTGGTTAGCATGAAAAAAGAGGAGGTGGCATTCTCACTTGATCAAAATGTGTTGCACATACCCTACTTTAACCCTTCTTACTTCTGAATTTCACCTAAACATTGTTGATGGGTGCAAAAATGTACAGTAAAATGTTAAGAAAACATTTCTTAAATTTACTACTATACAAACATTTTTAGTTTTGAAATGGTTTCACTGTAAGCTTGCTGAATTTTAGCAACTTGGAGATGAAAATTGTGTTTCTATGTCCCCCGTGCTTATTCCAGCTGAGAAGATTGTAAATGGGGCCCCGTCCCACCAGGGAGCACTCTGTGGTATCAGCATCACACCCACACACTTTCCTGTTTATGTCTCCTCCCATACAATTGAATTATTACCCATTGTGATTTATTTATACCATAAGATCACCTGTATTTTTATGCATGCAAAGTACTTAATTCAGATGTGATAAAGTTGTTCCATCTTTCAAAGATAAATTATTCTTCTACTATAATTATTACTGGCAAAAGGTATTTCTAAGTAAAATAAAATTTGGTAAATTTAAAATTTATTAATTGATTATTAAGTTCGGATGCTAAAAATTAGCTAAAGATGTGAGTGTCTGTGCTCAGTCAAGAATACAGATTGGATTCTCTTACAATATTTGCTTAGAACCACTTATTCTATGAAAAAAATGACAAAGCAAGCTATGAAAAATACAAAAGCCAAATACTTAAATAAATTATTTAAAACAAATCAGTTTTATGGTGATACTTCATAAAGTTGTGCAATGATGAGTCCTATCTCTAATCCTAACCTTTTGCTAACTTTTTCTAAAATACTGCTAAAGGTAGAAAATATAAAGGATATATCAAGTTTGTTCTAAAAATAATAACATTCAAATTATACTTTCTTTTAATACACAGAGAAGCTCTTGTATACAAAAGATCTCAGAAGCACTTATTACTTAATTCAGTGACTCAGGAATTATTTCCTTTGGGCATCCCTATATCAATGAGCAAACTTTGTTCACCTCCCCCAAACTTAGTGTAACATGTTTATACTATTTGCTAGATAATCATTCTAACCTTCCCCAGTGGTTTATAATACTCTATTATAAATATCATATTCTTATGTATTTTGTCAATCTTGGAATTTATTTCACATATCACTTCCCTAGGAAGAATATTTTGTATGTTTAAAAAAGGTGAAAGATTCATATGATCTGAAGAGAAAGCAGAATATATTTTGCGCATTTTAACTGTATATTATGTCATAAAAGATGTGATAGTAAATGTTTAAATCATATTTTAATACTTTGTTTTGATGTTTATAATGACCCATAAGATCTCCCCCCAGTGACTGACCCAAGGGCATTGCCTGCTTCTCAACCTTCCACTTCCTTTCATTAACTTGGTGCTACATTTATGACGAACCGAGCGTCATTTAATGTCTATGAGTTTACGGCTGACTTTCATACTAAAAAGTGGTCATCTACTTTGAAACCATAATAGTATCCTCTTAATTTCAATATGATAATTCACAGAACATGCACATGACTGTACCCCCTCAGTAAACCATTTAAAATCTTCGATGAAAACATGATGCCTGATTTTTCTACAAACCAGTGTATATGAAATCCCTGAGGAACTCTTAGCATTAAGGCCTAATTTTTATTATTCTGAGTTTAGATTTGGTAAAAGTGTCCCCTCAATGGCCACAGGTATATATAATCTTCTGAAAACAATATTAAAATATTTCATAGCCTCTGAGATTGTACCAAGCCAAGGTAAGTAAAATTTACCCTTTCTATCTTCCATTTCTCTTTTCATATACTATCTGCAGTGCTCTCGCCCACTCTCTAGAGTTCCTTTATTAGTTTCAACTCTGATTTTAGCTTCACTAGGTTATCCCCTAGTCTAAAATACCCCTGATTTCCCTCCTCAGTGGATACATGATGAAGCCCATTCTCTTAAGATTTACTGAGAAATTAATTCACGCAAAATGGATACTTGGTAATGAAGTAACACGTTGTTCCTAGGAGAAAGTGTTTCCTATTTAATCAAGGACTTCTGGAGTGAGTGTGATTATTAACACAACGATACAGAATGGCAAAGATAGGACTGAGGGTGCTGGGCCAGCTGGCTTGCTCTGTTTCTGTGTGGGGAATACAGTGATGCAGAGACGCAGCCCAGGGATCAAACCACTGCAACTGAACTGTCTCATTTTGAAAAATAGGAGAAAGAAGCAAAGTCTAATGAGTGGATCAAATATTAGGATAAAAATGTTTCAGGACAATTAGATTAAGGCATTCTCCTCAGATGAAGTAGACAGATTTCATAACGGATGAATTAAACACAGATTGGATATAATGGAGCTTTCTCTTATTAGTTATCTCTACTTTTCTTCTCTTTCTAGCTCCTATACAAATTCCTCTTTTTAATATGGGGCACATGTTCTTAAACTGAATGTCAAAAGAGGACGTGTTAAGAGGTGCATGTGTCAGCCTGAAGATGTTGGTAGCACCTTGTACTCTGGGCTATTTGCGGTATTCAGTATGTGCTGTTTATTAGAGAATCGCTTGCATGGAACTTGTGCTCTGAGTTATTTTTTCATACTTTAATTCTAGAAGCTAGGAGCTGTACCTGAGGCATTTTGTAAATAAAGAGTTCTATCTTATTATTTCCTTAGGAATTTAACATTTCAATTATTTTCCTTTCCTTATTGATTAGTATCTTCAAACAATTAAATAAGGTATAGTACCTTGCAAACGGTTGTTTTGTGCTCTTCACTTCTAGTATTGTATGGATCAAATTTATACTACCTGGCCATTTTCTGGAACTAATATATGCTACAGTAGTAACAATATCTACTTTCGAAATGTTATATAAGCTTGGCAAAGGCAAAGTAGATTCAAAGACTTCTTAAAACAGTGAGAGTACTGGATTCTTTTTTAAACTGTGCTGTGATAAAATATCTGCATGCAGATGTTTCCTCGTCTAAAAAAAAAAAAAAAAAGCTGTTGAGGAGGGTTAGCCATTAAGAAACTCTAGATGGCCACAGGAAACGATTTTACACGGAAGGAAATAGTGCTCATCATTGGATTAACAATCACTAAATTGATCAATCTGATAAATATACATCCTCTATTACTATTGAAACTGTTGTATGTTGAAATGCATACAGGAAGATAAGCTTCCATAAGCCCACACAATAACTCACTAAATATGAAAGTAATTTTTATTAAAAACAAGTTGAGCGTAGAGAGAAATTTTCATTTATATCTGAATTTATTTATCTTACCCCAAATTTACTTCTTAGGCTGTATATAAAATACACAATTTTGCAGACCATAAATTCTTGCATTTTTTTCCTAGCCTGTGTTGTAGTAACAGAAAATATTAGTGGCTTTTCGGCCAGGCACTCAAGGTAAAATGGTGATGACTAGGGCATGACTAGAGGTGACCTCCACATCTTGGGCTAAAGAAGCAGGTGAATTGTTTGACAAAATATCCAGGGCTAATAAGTACATGTATTATTCGAGGATACAAGACACAAATAAAGAATATCTTAACCATTCACCTTCCAGCCTATCACCAAATCAAATGCTTTGGTTTCTGTACTTGTTCTTTGATTGTTTCACCCATCTCTTTAATAAAGTTTGTTTCCATTTGCACTTCAGCTATTTACAGTGAGAAGTTTGTTATTTTCATCAGGATAAATAACAACACCATGTATGTATTGATATGAAATTTGTAATAGGAAGTTTATCATTATTACAAACAATTTATATCTATTTGATAGTGAATTAAAAAATAGAAATCTCTTTGCACATGTACTTTACTGAGAGATTAATTTTTGATCTTAATCTGTGTGATGACTCCCAGAATTTTAAGCAGGACTGTGTATAAATGTTGTAATGGGCAGAGAAACATAAACTTTGGCTTTTAAACAGGGGTACTTTCAGTTATGAAAAAAGCACAAAAAGAATTAGCAGTTGCCAATTGGTCTATAAAAGGTATAAACCCAGGCTGTCTTTGGGAGCCTTGGGAATAGTGATGGGACACTATAAGGTAAGATTTAGAAAACTCTCCCAGATTTTCTCATATATAATAAATATCATTGCTTATATTATACTTATTCTAAGACATTAAATAAACAACAGTTTAGCCATTCCACATTGCTGAAAATAAAGGTGGAATTATTTTATTTAAGAAGTCAAAATAAAGATGAATAAACATCACTAACATATAAGAAGTTTACCCCACATTCATTTATATATTTCCGTATATTAATGTATCGGATTGGAGAAGTGACACTTTGGAAAGCACAAGAAGTATAAACTACAGGGGATTCCAGGGCACTGGGACACGGGAAACAGAACACAAATTATCCACAAGTGATGGTGGAGACCAGTCTATCTGCCCAGACTCCTGGGTCAGCTCCAAGGCTGGGAATTGTTGAAAAGAAATGTGTAATTTGGACAAAGATATAGTCAACAAAAAAAGAGGATACAAAAATATCCATCCGTTATTTCATAAGTTGATTTCAGGGACACAGTCATCTTACTTCAAGAATAAAAAGTGTTATGAATTTCAGAGTTAAGCAGGGTTTAAGAGATAACTTAAAATTGCTAATTTTGCAGGTAAAGTTACTGAAACTACAGAAAGCCAAGGTTAAACTATTTTAAGAAATTTTATTATTCTCTTAGATAAAAGTATAGATTAAATTTTGTTAAATATTATTCTTTATTCAATTAAGAGATTATAGGAATACAATAGATGTGAGAACAAATATGATTAAGAAACAGTGTTCTAAAAGGACTTTTATGGTTTCATGAAAATTTGTGGATTTAAAAGAATTAAACCTTCAATGATTATTTGTCATTTGAATTGTTAGGACAAGAATTAACTGCTTTTATTATTTTTATCATCTGGATATTTGGCAGTAGCAGAATATAGTACCTAAAATATTCTTAGAAATTTAATAGAATTTGTTTTACGGCTTTGACCTTTCAGTAGGATTGGTTGGCAACTCCCTCTATCCCCACAGGTTACTGAAGCCATAAAAAGAGAAGGAAATTGAATAACTAGTGAATTAGATGCTTTATATAAAAAGGCCAAAGAGGAAGTCTATGGCTTCATAATTCATGGAAATTATAAGATATTGAAATATCTGGATGACAAGATATACACTGTGTGAGAAGGCAGGGGGATGTTTTTAATCTTTGCTAATAACGATAAATTTCCTAAACTCAAAATGCAACCCCACAGTTATGTTTTACATTCCAATAATCTAGGAGGAGAAACAAAGGTGCGTGCTGCTCAGAGAACTTCTGTAAAACTCCTGTGCTTCAGGGAGGGGTTTGGAGTAGAGAGCTCCGAGGAATGCTGTGTTGTAAAGAATATTCAGTACCAGTGACAGAAGATAACTTGAGGTGACCTAAGGCAGGAGGGACTGTATTGGACACATATTAACTCTGATTTATTCTCGTGAAAGGCAGTAATTTTTGTTTCTACTTTCTCACATAGAAAACAACAAAAAATCTGCAGTATTTTAACATTTGTTTTTTTCTTTTTCTTATATGGAAGATTTAGCTAACTTATTCATAGGTAATGACTTAGAGATATTTACATAGCTTAGATATCTGAGTCTTATTTGTAGAAAAATATTTACATAAGAGTAGAAAATAAAAATAAGAAACATTAATAAAATATTTATGACAAAATTTATAGAGTTTTATATGTAACAACACTTGTACATTCTTCCTATGTTGAAAATAACAGGGAACTACTAAGTAAAAATTTCAAAATAGACATTTTCTCTTAGATCTACATTCTGGCAGAGGAAAGAATTGTTACAGTGATTGTATTACAAGATATATAAATGTATTACTAAAATATTCTCCAAAGGAAGACAATACATTGCTTTGAAGTTTAAAACATGAATTTATGTAACAATTATTCAATAAAATCCACATATTGGCAGTCTACTTTTGAGTATCAGCTATTTTTTAAAATGGGGTGGTTCCTTAATGTCATTAGTAAAGCATTAGACATATTAAATATTAAAAGTATAATGCATTTTTTGTTTTATAAATATATATATATATATATTTCATAGTTGTATACAGGGTCCATCAGAAGTAATGCCTGCTTGAGTGTGGTTGGTAGGGTAGGTGAATGTCTCAAACGAGATGGAGAGCAATTTGAACATTTCACCTAAAATGCTGTGTGGTGTGCTTGAGTATGATATTGTTATGTTACAGAATTGCATGCTTATGATTTTGTAATAAAAAGGGCATTATTTGTGCCAGAATCTCTGTGTGTGTGTGTGTATTTATGAAATAACAATGTGCATTTATTACACTAAAGATATACCTTAGTATCAAATATATCCTAAAAGATGTTGGCCTTGTTATCTCATGAATATTTAGGTTAAATATAAAATTTGAAAGACATAACACAATGAATAACATATGGCATCTATGATTGTTCTGAGTATATATTTGCATTCGATATTTAATTAATTATTATATTTTATAGGTGGTCTAGAAAATAACTATATAATCTAAGATATATATGAACAAGAAGAGTAATGTGAACAATTAGCTCTAAAACAAGAAAACAGCATAAAAATTTTTATAAATTATATTTCAGGAGAGAAATAATAAGCTAAGCTATTTGGGAATACTTATTTTCATCATGAGGAAAGTAGAGTAGAAAATTGTAAGAAATGGAATATATTATAAGTTCATGATTATGATTATGAGCCAGCAAAATCAGGGAAGAATGATAAGGGAACAAAGAGAAGAAAAACAGAGCAATCACACACTCAAGACACAAACACAGCATGTCATATACAGTGCAAGTACTTGATACAAAGATGAATAAAATATGAGCCTGCCCTACTCACAAAGCAAATGACTTTTACATGTAAATGTACCACTTAGGATTCTTTAATGCTCATGAAATGTGATTTCAAACATAGTTTTTAAACCATGTTTTATTTTGCTTGTTTGGTATATATTTGATATCTATACCTATTTTTGTATAATGCACACACATAGACACTTAAGTTTGCCTCACTAAATTGAAATTCTCTACACACGTAAGTGCATTACTAACTTCTCGCAGGTGAGAACTATATTTTGTCTCTGTATGCCTAAGTGCCTAACACAACTAACATAGTACAAGTCACGTAGAAGCAAATTGATTATTGTTTTGGGAATTGCTTTATCAATTAATGAATAGGCTTATAGATAACAAATTTGTGGCCAGAAGCGTAAATTCTCAATAATTTCTTTTTACTTTTACTGTAGAGTGTTATTTCTCTTTATAACATTTCTTCAAATGTCACCATTCAAAATTCAAATTGTGATTCCACTTATTCTTTATCTCTGGGGCATATAATACATACAATGCTAAAAAATAAAAGATGAAAATTATTTTTCATCTTAAACACCCCCCGTATGACTTCATAATATTAATTTAGAAAGAAGTCAAAGCAATGTCTATTTTCCTCAATATACATATTTGAATAAAGTTGTATTTGAATGTTTTCACACTCTAGCAGAATATCTTCAATTTGTAGATTTCAAATGCAAAATATAAAGGACTTCACATCTAGAAAATAGGCCTTAGGGATCTAAACTCATTACCATTGAAGTGTGAAGTTCTAATTGTATTACTTTTAATGATATATCTTCTGCATAGATATTACTCAATGCCTGCAAATACAGCAAGTGGGAAATGGAGAGGTTATAATGCAGGGGAGATTTATGCTAGGAAGAATGTGAGTTGTCACTATTAAAAATTTTCCACCCATTATGTGAATCCTATTGATCATTGCAGGAAGCAGAAAAGTGTGCTGTTCATTGATTTTCTTTGGCTACTGAATGCATTAGGCTTGACACGTTTGATGGGTAGGCAAGTTTTCAAAGGAAGCTCAGTTAAGCTAATCTTAGTTCTGAGGAATATTCACAATGGAATAAGAAACCTTAAAATTGCAAGAGCAAATAGAAGAGTCAGAGGACTATATTATGAGCCACATCAGCATAAAAATTAGACATGAGCCTTCCCAAGAGGCTATAATAAAACACATCAAAGCTTTGATGCTGTTTTTTTACAAATGTAGCAATTACTGGATAAATTGGGTTTTAGCTTTTCACCCTTCAGCCAAGATAGTTAATGCAAAACAATTAGTTCTGTCTTCTTTGCTAAGGGACAACATCAGTATTCTATCAAGTTCATAAAAACATAAATGAAAACATTATATAATTGCATCCCACAAATGAGATTGTTAGCAATGCTACTGCCCATATATTCAATATTTTGTTTCTAATGATTTGTGTTAATTCTTTCTGTTATTATACTGATTCCTTAAAATACGAAAATCAATGACTTCTATCATAGACTACTAAAGTAGAAAGAAAAATAGCAAATACAAATCTAAGCCAGTTCTTTCCTAAAAGTTAATTCACATTTAAAAAATAAAGCTGCAAACAATGATCCTCTATCTCCGGTGGAAGCTGTCTAGTTACTTATTAGTACAACACCCAAGTACAATGTTACTTCTCAGTAATACAAGATGGTGACAAAACACTAAGTATATTTTTCCAGTACATTAAATACTAGGGCACGGTGTATGCTTTAGGTGAGGATTAATTAACTTAGCATAAAACACGTGGTCTTTTATGCCCACAAAACAAACATTGTATATTTGGTAATCAACTTTCTCATTTTTTTCTAGGTCATTTAGCATACAAACATACAATTAAAATTTATAAGAACAGATTAAGACATAATGACATACAAAAAGGAAAGTCTCAAACCTTGGGCACAGCGACATACATTTCGATGCCTTTGGAGATTTGTCTTTCAAAACAGAATACTGTTGTAAATTATCAATCATATGTGGAATATTTGGATTTTCAACAACCATTTTGCTTTTTGATGCATTATCAGAATACTATAAAATTAAGTATTTTAAAATATGACAACTGTATATTGGTTTGCCAATAAGACTTTGCACACAGAGGGCAGAGCACTCCAAATTGGCAGGTGGCAGTTTTAGCAAGCAAAGAATTTACATCTGAGACTATGCTTCCATGCTGTAAGATGAGTAAATCTCTGTATCCACCCCCTGATTCTTAAAAGTTGATATAGAGGCCTCATGGGGTTCAGTCATGTATACCATCCAGATGGCTGAGACAACACATTGCTGTCTCATCTTGAAAATGGCTCTCACTGTGAACACAGTGGGCAGAACTTAGATCCCAAAGACTGGGGTGGGAATGCAATAGCCTCCGAAAGCTTGGTCTAGCTCACGGGTCAACCTGTTCTTAGGTCCGCTTCATCGCCTCTGATATTGCACCCTTCCTGACATGCTCTTATAATCTTACAAGCATCAAATTGGCCTGTTTTCTGGTTATCTGGCCACACTGGAGACAGATACCATAGCAACAACATAGGCACATACCAGAGAAAATGAAGATTGAGATAAACATTCCCAAAATATGTAACATTATTTTTCACACCATAGCCACATGATCCAAACCACTGGTTTATTAAATCCCTAGGCTGAGGGTTGTATTACTCAGGGTGCTCATGGGTGCCCTCATGCAATTTAACAGAGATGATATATTTGCAGACCCATGAGGTATGAACAAACAACATTCTGTTTGGATAATGGCACAGGTACCCTTTGTGGGGCAGGAATAATGTGCAAAGACATACCATTTTGGAGAACAGCTTTTCTCATCAGAGATAGTTTAGTACTTGGTAAAGTCAGTCATTGCTGGCTGTCATTGAAAGATCATTGGGTGAATTTAGTAAGGGCTTTATTGCATGCAGTAATGTCCTCCTGGCCAATGGAGGGTGCCAAGATGGTGTCTGAATGAATGTACCAGTGGAAAACAAACAGGCCCCTCTGGCTTGAGTAGAGGGAGGGAGGTTGACAACTTTAGGAACTTAACCTGGTTGTAAATACCGTACATGTTGACAGGGGAAGCCAGCACCATCATATGTGGAGATGGGCTTAAGGAAGGGTATGCCAGACCAGGACACGCATCTTCTTCCCTCTGTCAATGAGGCGTGTTCCATTTCAGGCACTGCACATCTCTACAGGTCCTGTTTACAGCTGGACAAGGGACCCCAGTGGAGTCTGAGTAGCTCCCCTTCACCCAGGGTGCAAAGTAACTTCCCGATCCTGGTGAGACATGCCCTTGCAGATGCCTGTAGATAACACCTTTTCCAGGTGTGATGGGGCTTGATCCATGGTGAGATCAACGGGGACAGGTCTGTTCCCCACAACTGCCACACCTTTGATGGTATTGAATATCTCCACAGGATTCCCCAGTCTGGCATACGGGGCATCAGTCCCCGGTGGTTGATCATTCAAACGTATTCAAGTCCGAGATTTAACAGCCCTTTTTTTTTCTTTCTATTAACCCTATTGCTTGTGGTTATGCAATCTCCAGTCAATGTCATATGCTTTTGCCCCCATCTTGAATATCATGACCTTAGAAATGTGACCTCTAATCGTTGTCTATTCAACAAAGACATCTGTACATTGCACTGAACTTCTCTAATTCTCTAATGGTAATAGCCTAGTTTGCATGGTGACAGGGAAGGCTTGGGTAGGCCACCTGCAGTGCCCATACAAGTGAAGACGTATTTAGAATCCTCACTCAGAGGAACATGGCCAGTATAAATCAATCTGCCAATGCTTTATTGGTTGACAACTCTGGTGAAAGGATCCAGACTTCTTTGGTCGTTGCCTTGGGCATTATTTAGAACACACAGACACTAAGACACACAGACACTTAATGCTGTTACTGCATTAAGCAAATCACTGTATTTCACAGGCAATCTGGCACCTTAGGCAATGCATCACCCCACCCAGACACGAAGGTGGCCTGTCCGTCCATGTTCCAATCTGCTGTGTCTACTGAAGGGTCAGTTGGTAGGGCTTATATCCAGGGAGGGTAGCAGCTTCCTGATTGCCCGAGTGTCACGGTGCCTTAAGAGCTGGGAAGTGGCAAACAGTGAGGACCACCTCAGGCTGTTCCAAATGAACCCAAATGACTTTCCACGTACTGTAACCCCACAAGGGCTTATTCGCAGCCATCTATCCCTCAGTTTTCTATGAATTTCTTCAGAACAGCTCAACTGTCAGTGCAAAGTCAGTCATTGCTGGCTGTCACTGACTGACAGTGCAAAGGGTGAATGGCCAGGCTCATGAGTGATCACCAGCCAAGCTGCTCTTGGTTCAGCCCACTGGCTGCTGCAGTTCATTCCTATTTCCATCCAGATGATGTCAGTGTTGTGCTGAATTGTGATTGAAGCCTGTGGATGGGATACCCTGACTGGACTCATCTGAATACCAGCTACCCTTTCCCCACTCCTTTTCTAGAGGCTGCAGGGGTTGTCCCAGGGTTCGGGGAGGGGTCATTTGAAGGATGGACACACTCTACCAGACGACTTGGTATCACCCGCATTTCCGGAGTCACTGCTACAGCATGTTCCTCTGCTGCAAGCAGGCATGTCTCATAGTCAAAGTGGACGTTTGAACCCTGACAGAGGTGGGTCAATGGAACTTACTTTAACTCACCTATTGAAAGGAAAGAAGTTCTTACCAAGATACGTTTGTTCCTTTGTGAAAGGCTATTCCTGGAGGAGCGCTGTGCACTGCAGAAGCTGTTGCTTGATGGAGGTATATTAGGTTTCTGTCCCTTTTCAGAGCTGGGACCAGACTCCTAGGGGAATTCTTCCCATCTGTTGTCTGTGTCAGTGTCCAACTCATACTCTTCAGAGTCACGGACAAGTCTAACACGAATGGTAGCCCTGCTGGGAGATGGCCAAAGCTTTAATCTGCTTTCATAATGTTTTCGCCTTCTCAGTGGTGGCTTGCTGCTCTGATCCTCAGTGCCACATGTGCCCTTCCTTTACCAGGGAGCATGAGGAATGCAGGTGCTGTGCCGGGTGGGGAGTAAAAGTCTTCTAAACACCTGAAATCTCTACAAAGACTTGCACCTCTCCCACGTTTTTAAGAGCTCAGGAGGCATCTATCTCATCAGTCACAGCTTCTGGGACAACATGGGTCTGACCCAAACTAATGCCTCCCAAAAATGTTTCAGTGGTGCCTGCTTTTGAGTTTTCTGTGGATTCACACTTTGTTCTCTCCCTCAAAGATGTTCCAGCAGAGTGTCCTGCAGCAAAGGCAACTCTCTACATATTAACATCATATCATCAGTGTAATGGACCATTTTACTGATGTAGGGAAGCAGAATGAGAACAGACTTTGGGTCACCATCCATGATATATTGCAGGCTATGCAGGTAGCCTTGGGGGAGCACTTGAAGGTGTATTTTTGCCCCTCACACATGAAGGCAAATTGATCTTGTCACTCAGTAGATAGGAGAAGTCCAATAAAGCATGGTACCCTCCTAAGGCCATAGCCAAGGTATCTAAGATGGTGGCAATGTTGAGCACAGATGTATGAAGGGGGGGCACTACCTTGTTCAGTTCTCAGTATTCCAATGTCATCCACCATAGGCCATCAGGTTTTTTTATTGGCTATACTGGGTTGTTGAAAGCACTATGAGCAGGGTATATAACACCCTTTGGTGTATTTTGGATAACCAAATTTCACCTAAAGGCAATTTTGGCTTGCACCCTATGCCTGGGGCATGGGAGACACCTACTCCAAGTAGGCCTGTATCTCTGAGGCCTTTCTTATGCTGAATCACACAGAGCATCAGGAACGATAGAGATCCGAACCATTTGTTGTTCAGGTTTCAAAAATTTCCATAGGTTGAGCAACATAGTGTTGTGTTCCCTGTCTATCTTTTCTGGTGGAGTCTTGGCAACAAGGAAGTCAAACCACATTTGCTTCTGGGCTAATGCTACTGGAACCTTAATAGTCATTGGGATAGCCTTTAGTTTTCTTGATTTTTTTCTCTGTTCTGGATCTTTCCTATACCCTGTATTTGTTTGATAATTTATCAGTTTTCCTGTGATCAGCAATAACTGCTCAGCATCATAAATGTCTTTTTTTCAGTCTGATCAGATCTTTATTTAAATGTGTTTGTACCTTATTCATCAAGGATTTCTTGCATGAATTTTGACTTTTAAAAATATTGTATTAATGCCTTCACTGGTATGGCTCTGGATTTAGCACCAGCCTGTGAACCAAAGGGTCATAGGTTTGATTCCCAGTCAGGGCACATGCCTGGTTTGTGGGCCAGGTCCCTGGTGGGGGAGGTGTATGAGAGGTAACCACACACTGATGTTTCTCTCCCTTTCTTTCTCCTCCCCTTCCTCTTTTTCTAAAAATAAATAAACAAAATCTCTTTAAAAAACAAGGAAAATGTGTTTAAAAAATAAACATCTTATTAAAATATGATTTATCTAGATTACCACATTTTTGGCATCCTCTAAATTTATTTATTTTTAATTATATTTTACTGATTACACTATTACAATTGTCCTAATTCTCCCACCGCCCTTTCCTCTCTCTACCCAGCAACCCCCACTCCCTCAGGAAATCCCCACATCATTGTTCATGACCACGGGTTATGAGTATAAGGTCTTTGGCTCCTCCAGTGCCTATACTGTACTTTATATCTCTGTGGTTATTCTGTAACTACCTATCCACACTGTTTAATACCCTCACTTCTTCACTCATTCTCCCACAGCCCCCTTCCATCTGGCAATGATAAAAATACTCTCTGTGATTCTGTCTCTGTTCTTCTTGTTTTCTTAGTTTGTTATTTAGATTCAATTGCTGATAGATATGTATTTATTGCTATTTTATTATTTACAGTTTTGATCTTCCTCTTTTTCTGAAATAAGTCCCTTTAACATTTCATATAATAATGGTTTGGTGACGATGAACTTCTTTAGTTTGTTCTTGTCTTTGAAGCTCTTTATCTACCCTTCAATTGTGCCATGTTTCTTTGTCTCCTCATTTTGGCAGGTTCCCCATATTTGTTTCTGTCTATTAGGTGGAGCTGCTATGATTCCTTGTCTTGGTATCATAGTCTAATGTAGTAGGTGTCCTGTAGGGTCCAGTGGCACAGCCTCCCCTATCATCCAAGCTCGGTACTCAAGATATGCCCTTTGTGTGGATTGAATAGTTGAGACTTGGTTGCTGTTGGAAGGTCAATGGGAGGGATTTACACAGGCCAGTCAGCTGCAAGGATAGGCTGTGACCACTGACCACAAACCTCTACCCTTCATGGAGGATCAGCTATGCAGGAGCAGGGTGGTGATCTGATGTGTTCAGTAGCTGTCCACTGGGTGCTCAATATCTTAGATTACCTGAGTGATGCAGGCCAACGTCAGCCCCCACCTGTATTCTGCCTTGGCCACCCTGCCTGGGGTATAAAGGAATCTGAGAAGGCTGCTACTTGTGCTGAGCTTGGAAATTGCAAGACAAAGCCAAGCTGTGAATCTAGGTTGGCTGCTGCTAGTGCCAGGCCTGAATGGAAGTCTGACAAGTACAGAATTAAAGAAACCATATCCATCCAGACTGGTTGGAGGGTTAGAGACATGGAACTGGCTGGTCCCATACCCATGTGTGATGGATAAAAATTTGGGAGAGATATCTTGGGGGTGAGGAGTCCCAGCCCCACAACAGTCCTCCAGCCCATGCTTCCAGAACCAGGAAGATAAATCCACATAATTCCAGGCTCCAAAAACCTGCAGTGATTTGAGTCAGTGGAAGAAACCTCTGGAGTCCCAAACAGTTCCTCTTAAAGAACCCAAATTGGGCTTACTCAGACTCACTCCCTCTGAACTCCAGCACTGAGGTAGCAGCTTGAAAGGTACCTGTGGCATACAGAGAGGAATCAAAGTGTCTGACATCAAGGCAAGAGCTGGGGAATAACTCTCTCAGACGGAAAGGTGGGCAGAGGCCATTCTTTGGACCCTCTGCCCTCACAGAGCCACAGAGCCAGTAGGTGGGTAACATATCTGAGACTCTATTAACCTGGCTAACCTTGTTTGTCTTGACCTGAAGATCCTCTGAGACTTTGTCCCACCCAATTTATAGCCCCACCCAAGCTGTTAACAGTGACTTTTTCATATGAATGTCTGGTCTTGGTTTGTGCTTCACAACTTCCTAAATTCTCTCAAACAACAGCCTGCCTCAGTGAGCACTCGGTTCCCATACCATAAATGTCTTGTCTCGTGACTGGGTTCAATATCAGTGTCTTATACCCAGTGCTGGGAGTGGACTGGAGTATCTTGACTTTCATTTCTGTAGTGAATAGGGCTTGGTCAGGACCTTCTGAGATGGGGAGTAGACACTTGTCTCATTCCTAACTCCCTAAGAGTTTGTTGTACCTCCTTTACACATTTCCAGGGTCCCATGAGCCCAAGGAGAACCCTCTCAGTTGCCCAAGCCTTTCTGCAAGCTAAAATAATCCAATCTGTTAGGGAGTCAGTGCCTGGAATCCCCCTAGTGCCACGCAGGCAGTGCCAGAGAGAGGGTGTGTGCAGGCATTGCTCGTTTTCTTTGCTTTCTGCCCAGTCAGAGAAATGCCATCACCCCTGCCCTTAGTGCCCATCCATTGCCACCCTAACCATGCCTGGATACTTCCCCTGGCCTTTTGCTGGAAGTCGGCAACTATATCAACAATCTCAGCAGGAGTATATTTTCTAATCATGAAAAGTTTCCTGAAATAGGAAGCTGCCTCACTGGCTAAGATTGTATATATTGCTGTATTTTTACTTTCCTTTTATTTGGAGTTGGAAAGCATGTTTCATCTGTTTCACTGTCAGTCATAACTTCTCCTTCTCTCTCTCATCACTTTCCCAGGGATTCCACTGTTCAGTCCCAATCAGGCTTCATCACACCAGCTGGACTTTCATCTGAGGCAGCCTGAGCAATTGCCAGCTTTGAGACCTCAGCACAAGGTCTTCAATTCGTCACCTTGTTCACTCTTTAAATTCTTTTAAAAAATAGATTGTTTTCAGTTATAGATAGGAATATTTGAAGATAAGTTTGATAATATATTTTCAGAACTTTAGTATTCTATGAATTCCCAAATTAAAGGGACCCAGTGATTTCTGAGAAATGTTAATGCAAATAAATTTAAACCAGATAAAATTGAACATCAACATTTTGAATAAAGTGAATATGTTAACACCAGTAAAAGTAAGGACAACTGAAATATTAGAATCCAATTGACAGTAAATTACTCAGCAAAGTCACAAGCTGAGTAAAAATTAAAAAGGAAATCTAGCTTAATTATGTGTGCAAGAGCATCCCCAAGACATGTTGATACATAGGAGTCTAAAATAAATTGAATAATATGTTGTGGTAGTTATTAAGTATATGAGTAACAATTTAAAAATCATAACAAAATTCTCTAATAGCAAAACAATACAAAACAAAACAAAGCAAGAATATTGGATGAACAAAGAAAGATTGACAGAGAAGTCTTTTTAAGTTGAAGTCTTATCTTCAAAAAAAGTTTATTCTCCAAATATATGAATCCAGTATCTAGCATACTTTTAAGGAGAAATTTGAACACAGCTCTCTCAGAAATGAATTGAACAAAAGTGAAAAAAAATATTAGTACTAGGTCAATGATAACCTTTGATTTATTTAAAAAATATTTTAGTAGTCTCAGAATTTACTAAATAGCCCAGGACAATTAGTAATTAGAGTTCTTAATCAAAATCATCTTAACTTCCCTTCTTTGAACAAAAAAAGTCGAATTAGAAAAATCAAGATTATAAAAGTACATATCAAAAGCAAAGATTTAAAAGCTACTTATCTAAAACAAAAAAAAAAGAAAATCTTATTTTTTATTAAAAATACGACAAACGATTTTGGCAGGTTGAATATGATCTTAAAATGTAAAAGTTAGATAATTTTTTTTCTTTGGGAACAGAGTTTATGAAACGGTTGCCAGTGGAAGTGGTGGTGTTCTATCATGGGATCCTGAGGAAAGCATTCCATGGGCCCACACATGGGAGATTGTGGTGCGGCATGATTTGTTCAGCTAGAAACAGCAGGCTGCCACTGTGTCCCATCTCCATCTGTCCTGCAATGGAAAAAGTCCGACCATGTCTTCAGCAAGGCCAAAACAAAAGCTTGTGTTTAGAGTTTCAGTTTCATTTTAAAGCTTGGTCTTTTGGAGCCTGCACATGGCTTCTAAAAGTCTCAGTCCCTATGCAAGTAGCTTAGTGTTATTCCCAGCTATGGTACTGTATCCAGCTATGGTACGGTACCCAGGCTTGCACTGGAGTCCATATGGCTGTCAGCCACAGAACTGCTAGTCCTACATGGTGACTATGGAGAGAATTTGTGAACAAATGAGACAGGTGCATGTTAGAAAGAGAGGGCGGGGGGCTTCTTAGTTAAACTGGGTTATATTATCTTGGGCTCGGGACAGACCCAGTAATTTTTCAAAATAACCAATCAACTCCCCAAGCTTTTGTGGGCTTCTGATGGACCCACCGCCTAGCCAAATGACCCCTATTCCAGGTTAGACTGACAGGCCCCTATGATCAAGCACCTTCACCTGCACCATTTTGACTTCTATTGCACATGCACTTACCTCCCCCTGCTCCCCCAGCAATCTGGTGCCCCAGAGGGGAAAGAAAGAGGTGTGAATCCTTGGCATGGAAATGCTGTGATCCTCTGGAGTGGAGTGTAAAGCTCTAGCTTCCTGGTGAACAAACATATGCTCCCCATCTGATTATGGTTAGTAATGTTTTATTTCCTTTGCTTCCTTCCTAGTAGTAACTAGCTAAGTAGTTAACTACTTATGGTAGGAAAACCATCAAGTTCATGAACACATTTTCTAAGTTGATCTGACCCAAAAGGAGACTGAGACTGAATTTTAATGCAAGTCATTTTTTTGAGAAGCAATTATGGGACCTACCAGTCAAAGGAGTTAGGAAGACAATGATTAGAAGGAAGTGTTAATAATGGTTTGAGGCATTGGAGCTCAATTCCAGTGGGGATCTCTTTGACAGAGTAGTGGTCCTATCTTAGAGAAGTCTTCTGAGAGGCATAAATTTCCTCCATTTTTGAGCACTGTTAATAGGCTGGTAAATTTTAGCATTTATGTCCTGCTCAGGGAAAAGGTAGAGAATTATCTGGTGGAAAAACCCTTACGCAACGAGGTGTAAGTGTTCACAGTAAAAAGCTCTGGTCTATAAAAGACCTGTGCGTGCTGAGGTAATAAGCCAGGGCACTGAGAGCATCTTCAACAGTTATACTTTCTTGTAAATGGTAGATTAGTTTTATTTGGATGAGTAACATTACACTACTCATAGCATTCACAACTTCATCAAAAACTCAATAAAATGACTTCAAAATAGAATTAAACAATGTAATTCACTGTGAATTGACTAGTTGGCTATGATCGTCATCTGTGGGTTCATCTATTATTATGTAAGAAAATAAGTGTTAAAATTTAGAAACAAAATTGTCTAGTAATTTTTACAGTTACGATCATCTTCAAAGATAGAATCAGAAAAGATTGTTGCTTTTGTTGCTTCAGACATGTTATCCAGCACAAACAATTTGTTTCTGTTCATCCCAAGGTTTGGTACCATTATCCTCACCTCGATTAGTTGGCTATCTGTGGAATTCTGAAGAGATATCGGATTTGATGTTCTTAAATGAAAAAGCTCCTTTAATGACTGATGCAGGGATGAAGTGTGAGCACATATTTTAGATATTACCTACCATATATTTTATCTTTCAGCAGATACTAGGCACTTGAACTAAGTAAGAAAGTTTCAGTAAAAGCTTTATTTCATTTTGAGTTTATGATCTGAAAAGGTACTAATATTTGTTCAAGGGATGTAAATACTATAAGCAATGTTTAGGTTTACATAACTATGTTGTATTTTGTCTTTTAAATGTGAAATTATAAAAAATATTTTATGTTGAGAAAAGTAAAGGCTTGAACAAAATATGTTGGTATACCTTGCATATACAATAATTTTCAATTGATGCTGCATCTTAAATCAGGCTGTAACCGTACATGTTAGCTTGCCTCCCAAATTTTATAAAATATCTCTGTGAAGTCCTTATAATTGTAAACTTTTATTTTTATTATTTTATTCTGAATCAGTGTTTCTTCCTCCCAGCAGAGGGGAAAAAAATCTGTTGTCTTCTGACTCTATATATTTCTGCTAAATGTAGTGAGGAAAAAATAATTTAAATTTTACATTCATTTTAATTTCATTACTAAATACCCTTTAGGAGAAACATTTTCCTCTCGAGATAATTAATAATTTTAAAGAGTTATTTCAATATGCATTTGCCTGTAAGAAAATATAATACAAAGTCTTGGGAACACAAAAATTGTATATCTCGAGATTTGATATGCTCCATATATCTACTGGGACTGTGACTACATTAATATCCAAAATTAAACATAAAAGATACATATTCTTTTTGCAAAGTCAGTTCCTGAGATAATAGCCTATTAATATGGAAAATAAATAAAATATATTGCTTCTATTTGCTTAATCAGTTTCTAATTTGCTTCTCAGAATTGTAACAGGATACTTCCTGACATAAATGTTTTACTTGGTGAACCTTTTTCTTACATACATATTTCTGAAATGTGTATTAAGCGAATATTGTTTGTAATGAATTAGTTTTTACCTCTGTTGGAAAACATTACATGTTTGTGGGAGGAGGGGAACAGAACAGTTCTAAGGGAAGTACTTGCCTCATGACTTCAAGCACTGAGCACGTGTCTTTAGTTTACTTACAACCAGTGAAACGAGGCATGTGACAAAGTTTGTTCTTTTTTTTTTTTTTTTTTTTTGACTCAGTGGAGAAATGTCTTTTCTGACTGGGGAATGGGTGTTCATTGTGAAAGTTTATTTCCTAGGTGATTAAAATATTCACAGATGTCAATGGTGGGTGATTGAAGGGGTGGTGAGTGATGCGATGGAGTGGGGAAGAATGTGGTCAAGGGGGAAGTGGATACTGAACCAGCCTGCAGACTCGCTCATCCTGGAAAACACAGAAGTTATTTACTCATGGAGCATAAGTCAATGTTGTCTAGAAAGCAATCTTAAAATGAAAATCTAATGGTAATGTTTGAATGAAATTGAGTGTTCATGTGTAAAACTTTCTCTATAGATATTGTGTTGAAATAAATGTGTTGAGAATCAGTATGTCATAATAAAGGAAAGAATTATAATGTTTTGATTCCTGGATTTGAATCCTGATTTTGTCATTTAAGTGATTGGATTTACCTGAAGTATTAAAATAAATGGTGGTTTCTGTTCACATGTAAGATGCGTGTACTACTATATTCATCAGGAATTCTCTAGAAATTAGATGACAAACATGAAAAGTTCAAATAAGTGGGGTGATCCATACAAAGTGCTTCCTATCATTATTGTTCTTAATAATGTATATGTTAATAATAGTACAATTATTTTTAGGAGGATACTCTCTTCAAACTGTAGACACTGTACCTACTGATAACCTTCAAGTTTAGCCATACAGCCATGACTAAAAGGTGGATGTAGAAAAAAACAACATGACCTTTACTGTTGTTCTTGTAAAATTAAAGTTCTCTGAAGCCAAACTTTATAGTCCATTAATTTCATGTCCTTCTAAAGCCAATTTCAGAATGCCTGCAAGTTCAGTGGCCAACAACATACTTAAATACAATGCCCTTTGTACTTAAATGTGATGCTTTAGTCTGATTTGAGAAATATTCTAACCAGTGATAAAAACAGTGGGTACTATTATGTTGCCTTGGCTAAAGTGGTTCAGAAATTAAGTAGCCTCCAAACGACATTTTTGTTTGTTCGTATTTGCAATATTATTCAGAAATGCAGATTGTCATAATGCCATCAGAAACAGTTGAAATATTTTTATACTTTGTTATCTTTTTTTGTCTCATTATATCCTATAATCTGCCTGACAAGAGTGTGGGTTTGATGGGAATGTGTCACAGATCCTGAAGTCGGAGCTGGAGCCAGTATTTGACAGCCCTCAGGTAACTATGCTTTTCACAGCTGCAAGTCAAATGATTGGGGTCCGAACAGTGCACCTGCAACAGGATTATCCCAAGGAGTGTATTATAACGAAGCTGGTGGTGAGTGCCTGTTGCATTACTCACTTCTTTAAATAACTAGTAATCTTTGTGCCTTAAAGTACGAGCAAACAAAACCACCTCCTGGAGCATTGTTACACTGCATTAACATAAATTAATTAAATTTTATAATGATGCTTGAAAAAAGAAAAATTATTATTTTGGATACCTTATGCCTCATTAATTAATATTAATTCCCTTTTTGGAAAGGTTTTCACCCTGTTATAGTCTGAAATCACCAACATCAAAGCTTGTCAACCAGCTGATGAAATTTTACAGAATTAATTGGTAACAAAAGATTATTAGGCCCAGAAACCTGGTGTAAAGTGTATGCAAAGTAGGCTGTTGTATATGAAAGATACATTGTATTTATGAGAACATTTTCTAGTTAATATTTAAATTCCCCAGTACAAGAAGATTATCTAATACTTAGGAAAAATTATTTAATGTTCATTGAAATAATGAACTGATTTATTAACTGATTCTTATAAGTTAATATCTAAAGTCATTAATTTAAAAATTATTTCAGAGAGAAAGGATATATGTAAGTATAAACAGTTTTTACATAGAGAGTTGCATCACTGAAATAGACTGCATTCGTATTTTCCAGTATATGGTTCAATTTTTTTAAAATTAAATTTATTGGGGTGACATTGGTTAATAGGACTTTATGTTTCAAGTGTACATTTCTATGATGAACGATCTTCATACTGTACTGGGTGCCCCCCACCCAAAGATGAATCATCTTCTGTCACCATGTGGTTGAGCCACTTTACTGCTTATTACCTGACACCATTTCCTTTTAGTAACCACCATACTATTCTCTGTGTCTGCAAACTTTTGTTTGTTTTTCTTATTTGTTCATTTGTTATTTTCTGTTTTATATCCCACATTTGAGTAAAATCATATGGTTCTTAACTTTTTTGTCTGACTTATTTCCCTTAGCATGATATTCTCAAGATCCATCCCTGTTCCCACAAATGGCAATGCCAGGTTACATTCTAATTCATCTGCTCACCTCGATACATGTTCCAGTTTATTGTTATTTTTTTCTAAGCATCTTAGTGTCTTACACATGATAATCAGTGTTTGTTGAGTTAATAGATGTGGATGATTAGAGGAAAACACAAGAGTGCAAAGAGAGGGCCAGCTCATTCTTTTTGGTAAAGGGCTCACAGGAATTATTGTGTTTTTTTTTTTCCTTATCAGGAAGACCCATGTAACAGATGGTTTTTCATTCTATATGTGCAAGACAGTTGAATATTTAATTAAAACATGACTGTGGAAAAATATTGAAGTGTCAAAATGAAATATTATGGATTGAATAATTTTTAAGAATAGTTTTGAAGACTTTTTCCAATATGTTAGTACATTAAATTTTTATGAATACTTCATGATACTCATTTTTTTCAATTTTCCTTAGTATAGATCTTAGGGGTACAGCTTAGTGATTAAATTATCATATACTTTGCATAGTATCCCCTTGATATTTCCGGTACCCAGTGGGCACCATACATAGTTATTGCAATATTATTGATTATATTTCATATGCTTTACCTCCTTATGACTATTTTGCAGCTACCAACTTGTGCTTCTTAGTCTCCTTACCTTTTTCATTTGAATTCTCGTTTTCCAAAAGAGTGAGTCTTCTCAAGAGCAGTAGGACATCTGTTATTACTTTTTTTATTTTCATAAAATAATCTGACAATAATTAGGAGAAAGGTAAAAATTCCCAATACTTAATGTAATACTTTGAGATGCCTTATTTACTCTTTCTATATCCTCTGACTAAATGGCACAATCTACTGTTGTGTTTCATAATTCAAGTACCATTTTTTGCCTTAAAAATCTTAAAATCTGAGTAGCAAATTGTATTACTTTATCGATTTATTATCTCCACTGGTGGTAAAATGCCAGGCCCTACATTAGTGCCTTTATTGCTTAGAAACATTTTCCATCTAAAAAGTACTTCAGAAAATCACTACTACAGGGGCAACCACTTTGATTTGCATTGATTTTCAATGATATTTCCTGAAAGATTCTGAGTGCATCTTCTGTTACTTAAGATTATGAAAGTTTGTAGATATTAGTTTTCTGATCAACTTTGCAATTGGATAGATATTATTGACCTGTATCTGATGATCTTTCATAATGCTCTTCCATTGAGGAAATCTGGGGTAGTATGAAAATGTACCATGGGACTTGCTTGATTCATAATTTCCATATAAAAGATGCCTAATTGAAATATACTAAGATGCTAAGTATATTAGAAACAATTACAAAAAGAATCAACATTATAAATTAAAACTGTGTTCCACAAAAATCCAAAGTCAAACACAGCAATAAAATTCATCTAGATATTTAAACATTTAGGCTTTTAAAAAGAGTTTAATCCAGCTACCCTACTTCTGAGAATATATTCGAAGAAGTCTGAAACATTAATTCAAAGTAATGCATGCATCCCTATGTACATTGAAGTGTTATTTACAACAGCCAAGATCTGGAAATAACCCTGTTATCCATTGATATGTGAATAGATAATAAAACTGTTGTACATTCTCACAATAGACTATGAATATCACTGGGTTGTAAAAAGAAAGAAATTTTATCTTATGTGACAGCATGTATGGACCTGTAGTTTATTTTGCCAAATAAAATAAGCCAGTCATAGAAAGACGAATTTCATGTGATCTCATTTCTGTGTGGACTCTGATAAACAAAATAAATGGACAAAATAGAAACAGAGGCATGGATGCACGGAAGGGACTGACAGCTGTCAGGTGGGAGGGAGGCTGGGAGACTGGATGGAACAAGGTGAAGGAACCAAGCAAAAATCATTACATCTGTATATCTATACATCTTTATATATTTATATCTATTTATAGTCACATAGACACAGGCAACCATGTGGTGATAGCCAGAAGCAAAGGGGGGTATGAGGGTAGAGGCGAGCAAAGGGAGAATATGGCGGCGGAAAGAAACTTTGCTTTCGGCAATGGGTGTACAATGCAGTGTGCAAATGATGTTTTGTTGAGCTGTACACTTTAAGCCAGTATGGTTTTGTGAAGCAATATCATTCCAATAAATTCAATAAATAAAAGAGTTTAAAATTCCTTATCTTTTTCCTATTGTTGTTAAGAAATTGTCACAAATCTGTTGGCTTAAGCAACGCAAATGTATTGTCTTACAGTTCTGTACTTCAGAGGTCCTACAGCAGCTTCACTGGGCTAAGGGCAAAGCTATTCCTTGTGAAAGTTCTGAGGGGAGAATATTTTTGTTTGTCTTTGCTGGCTTCCAGTGGCACATTGCTTACACTCTTTGGCTTACCCAGTTCTCTGTCTTTAAAGCTACAAGTGCCATCTTCAAGTCTCTCCCTGAGTTTGTTTTCACATCTACTCCTATCTCTCTAATCAGTCGTTTCACTTTTATAAGGATCCCTAGGATAACATCAGAACCACCATGTAATTCAGGATAAATCTCTCATTTCAAGATTCTTGAAGAATCTTTAATCACATGGAAAGGCTCTCCCTGTCTCTCTCTCTCTCTCTCTCTCTCTCTCTCTCTCTCTCTCTCTCTCTCTCTCTCTCTCTCTCTCTCTGCCATATAAAATTCCATTCACAATTTATGGGAATTGGGGCATGGATATTTTTAGGGGTAAGGTCATTTTTCAGCCTACCATAAGTTCTCAGTAATAAACACAAAATATTAATGTTCACAGTACAATTATGCTTATTTTGATTAATGAAATATGATTGAAACTTCTCAATAGCATTTTGCTTTTATTTCTGTCTTAATTTTTGCTTAATAGATGTTAATTTTAATATAATGTAATGACTACCAATAGCATTGTCTTGTGAAACTGAGTCTCTCGTTAGTTTATTCTTTTTTTTTTTGTTTGTTTTGTTCTATTTTTATTTATTTATTTTTGGAGAGAAGGGAAGGGAGGGAGAAAGAGAGGGAGAGAAATGTCAATGTGTGGTTGCCTCTCATCTGGCCCCCACTAGGGACCTGGCTTGCAACCCAGGCATGTGCCCTGACTGGGAATCGAACCTGTGACCTGCTTCGCAGGGTTAGTTTATTCTTGATTCTAGGGAAATTACCAGCCTGGTGGAATTTCTCTCCCAGCCCAGAGAGTCTGAGATATTTACTATATGCATTAAAAGGTTGTTGGCATAGCTTTTTAGCTCACAGCTCTATACATCTCTGTAGTTTGGCAAATACCTTGTAGTGGACATATATTTATGCATCTGAAGTCCTCATGTCTCCAATTATTTTCACTCAAGCTGAAGCAACTAAGAAAAGTTGTGATGATTTGTTTTCCTTAAGTAGAGGTGTTGCAACAGAGACCACATCCAGGTTCTCAGGCTCTAACTCCACCTAAGTCATGTGTGTCCTCAGAGACGTCATATGCATTACCATTCTTTTTGCTACAAATGGAGACCAAACTACAACAAACTACACAATGGAGTATGTATTTATTTTAACAATAAAAAAAAAATCAGGAGGTAAAGTAGCTTCAAAGTCCAAAATTCATTGTTAAAATAATAGCATCAAGGATGATTATTTCTTCATAATTTCTTCCATGTCCAAAATGCCAACTAATTTCTCACATCATCATAGTAACTTCAAATATCATTTTATTATATAGTTGTATCTGAGGCAAAAAAAAAAAGTGAGCAAGTTTTTTTAGCCTGTCTGTGGGCTTTCCCTTATTTTATCTTAGTACACGGATTGTATAATTGTGTCAGTTGGCTTTTGCTGACAAAAAGAAACCCTCCAATAATTTGTACGTCAAAGCAACAGCCATCTATTAGTTAAAAAATATGTAGGATAGCAACTTGGCCTGGGCTAAACCTGATTTATGTCTAACTCATTTGGCTGTCAGCTGGTAGCTTATGGTCCTGTGCATATATACCAACATGATGGCTTGGCTTTCAATGTCACTTAGTTACAAAGCCACTGATCTCCAGCAGGTTATTTGGGGATTTCACATAGAGGAGGTCATAGCATTTCAAAAAGTAGCAAAAAATGGCAAGCCCAATACACAAGTATGTTTCATGTCTCTGCTTTCATAATGAATACCACTGTACTTTTTGCCAAAGCAAATTCTCTGGCCAACCCTTGATTCAAGGGATTCAGAAATAGATACATCTTTTTGGAAGGTGCTGCAAAACCAGATAACATAAAAGGTGTGCAAACTAGGATTCAAACAATTTTTACAATGTACCATAATTACCATGTCTATATCTAAACCAATTATATCACAGGTAGAATAGCCATAGGTTAATAGGTAACTAAATAGCGACTATTAGATTAGTCAAATATGAGGGTCCTTTTAATACTTGAACACAGCAGTATTTTTCCAAGAGAAAAGGGCTGAGAGCTGAAAAAGATTTGTACTAGAAACAGTGCATATTCTATTTGCCATTCCCTGAGCATGTAAGGGTCATGAGACCCAACAAATCATTTAGAAGCCCGTATCCAAAAGTTTTCATCTTAGGCATAGAAACAGGCACTGTATTTGGGCTATCAAAATTCCCTATGATGTAGTCCTAGAAGTATGGTCAGTCATATTGTGTCACCTGGATTCCAGCTCTTCCTTCTCTACTTCAAACTACACTACATCTTCCAGTAAATATCAATAATCTAATATCTCTTCCTTTCCCTAAGGAATTTTTCTGACACGTTCCTTAATTGAAATGTCTTTATATTTTCTCTGTAGGTAACTGTTAAATCTCAGCGCTTATTCTTTTTAATATCAAACATTTAAAAAACCTAATATATTTACAAATTCTTTCCTTTTTAGAAGCATGTAAATTGATGTGTTTTATAGACAATATTCTAAATACTAGATATTTATGTGAGTTACTTTGGTGTTAAAAATAAATATATTTATAAAAGGGCAAAATGGACAGCTAATGTTAGTCTGATAAGAAATACAGACTAAGATCAGCTTAATTTTGTCCACCATGGTCCGTAAGACAAGACAAAACAAACAGTTCATTTTCTTTTTACCTATTTTACATTATATTAAAAATGATAGCTGAATGTTTAGCTAAAATCATTAACACTGAAGTTGTATGATCCTTACTTAAGTTGCATAGTTTTATTTATGAAATACCATTGTTTCAAAAATCCTATTTTAGAAGACAAATTCACCCCTATACAGTGACTAGTACTCTGACTAGATAATTACAATTTACACAACAATTAAAATGTTCTAATTGGTTTTATTCTCTGCTAGATTGTAAAGAAGCTTTATGTGTAGCTATAATTAATCTCTACTGATGTTAACTATGATTATGCACATTTAGGGACCCTGAGATTGCTGACCATGCAGTCCCTTAAAGTCACACATAACATGTAGACACAGACTACAGTGTGGTAGTGCTTAGAGGGCAAGGGGGTTGGGGGTAGGTTCAAGTGGCCAAAAGGAGGGAAATGAGGACAGAAGGAGACTTTGCTTGGGGCAATGGGCACATGATACAGTGTGAAGAAGATGTTTTATTGACTTGTCCACTTGAAACCTCTATGGTTTTGTGAACCGATGTCACCCAAATAAATTCAATTTTTAAAAAAGTAACAAAAAAAAAGTGCATTAGGCAGCATGGGTTGAAGACTATATAGAGCAGTGTTGCAGGTGGGCACAGGTAACCAGGTTCTTGGTGACGGCAAACAATGAATTGAATGGAGCACACAGAGAGTTTGTAACAGAGAGAGAGAACAGATTTATTAAGCGACAGTACACTCCACAGAATATGAGAGCAGGTCAACTCCGAGCAGAGACTGACCCTCTGTGGCCAGAGGGATTCTGTTCCTATAGTGTGTATATTTCCTGGCTCATTTTGGCAGGCTTTCATTGTGCATGTACAAGTAGTTGTATTACTTTTAAGCTACTACGCATGCAGTCTCCTATGATGTTTCTTGATTGCCCACTGGGGAAGAAGCGCTCACAATGTTAGTTTACTATAATGATATTATAATGAAGCAGCGGTCATGTGGCATCTTCTACACAGGAGCGGTCATGATTCACTACGATTCAATGCTTTTCTAGAAGGTGGGGACAGCTGGTCTTAGAACAGTGTCTCTGTCCTGTACCACTGTCCTAGGGTGCCTCTGGAGTTTCCTCACTCCTAACTATCTTCTGCCTCAATAGAACTTGCAGCCATGGTTTCAGTAGTAAGGAAAAACAGATAGCTGCTAGCAATGATATGCAGAGGTCATTCATTTCTTGTTCATTATAAATTACTGTATTTTTTTCTCCTGTTAGGTATGGGAATGCCATATATCCTGTGTAACAGTTTTCTCCAAACTAGCTCAATGACTTAAACTACCTATCCAACCTGTAAAAAAAGGTGGATGACATTGTTCAATTTTATATCATCCATACTTTAGTCCTCTCCAAGGTTAGCCACAAGGTCCAGGAAGACTATGCTCCGAGTCCTTAATTGGGATTAGACCTTTATTAGCATCACTAGGTTTAAAATATCAGGGCATATGCACACCCGTCTCTCACTTCATCTCCATTAGTCCTGTGTTACATCTACTCCTAAAGTTCTGTCTTTTTGTGGTTCTAATAAGGTGCTTGATTTTGTGTTCACTAATATCAATGATAGAACTGCAATAGGAGTATGGATACATAGTTTAGTAGCAGAGTAATGTGGCTTCAAATATAAGAGCACTATTATTTCAGAATTGACATAAAAACCAGTTACCCACTTTATTTTGAACATAAAAAATAGTCTTCTGCTTGTATTCCTTCTCCATCTTCCTCCCTCACTACTCCTAGAAACTATTTCACTCAACTCATTTAGTTACTATGAATGGGCTAGAAACCACTACCTTCAGGAATGAAGGTATGAAACTTCAGGGTGAAAATTTCAGTTCGACTCAAACAACTCCCAACCATCTTAACCCCAATCCATCTCAAGAAAATTTAAAATTTTACTTTTTTTGTGATCTCTAATTTCAATAGTCAGAAATTAGTGCCAAATATTGGGGAATTTCTTATTGCTATGGGTCAAAACTATTTCCATAATTGTTTCTTCTAACAGACTCTGTTGTATTCATTTTATATTTCAGGGCCTGAAATTATTTTTCTTTCCTCAGGCAACTCTTGGTACCAACTGTTAAGCCTGAAGCTATGTGAGATCTTAGGGAGCACTGTGTTAATATGATTGCCTGTAGTTTTATCTACATACATATATATGTATGCACACATACATATATTCATATACCCATGTATGTATATGGATGTATAAATGATATGTGTGTGTGTGTATATATATATATTAAGTATGTGTTCATATGTGTATCTGTCTCTATCTACTTTTATTTGGATGTATACCTATTAACAGGAACATCATACTTCTGGATCAGAGAACAGACTTCTGTCACAAAGCAATCTTAGCAGCACCAATTACCCATGCCCCAAATTTGCAAAAGGCAATGCAGTGAAAGCAAAATGTCACCGTGCCTGCAGGGACTAAGCTGGAGGAGATGGGCATGGGGATTAGAAAACCTGGAGCTTTGTGTCGGACAGCTGGTGTATGTGGTCATTTTCCCCCTGGAGACAGAGTGAGGGAGACCCTTGCTCTGGATAGAAACATTCTCTCTGGACACAGAGGGTGGGGGGAGAAGGTCTTCTTCTCGTTTTCCCCAGCCTGAAAAGTAAACAAGTGACGCAGAATTCATTGTCTTTAGAGTATATGTAAGCAAATAGATCCAGGGGAGAAGGAGGACACTGAATTTTTGGGAGCAATGCACAATCTCCGATTACAAAGGCCTGTTTGTTGTTCAAGCCTCCTGAAACCCAAGTGCCAGTAATCTTTGCTCTGAAAGCTCTGCTCATGCAGAAACGTGAAAATATTCATAAAGCATTGTTTCCCAATGCCAATTTGGGTGCTTCCATGGACATTTAGTAATTATGGCTTCGAAACTCCAAGAGATCACATCCTTTTTTCAAACTAGAGCTGTTAAATAAACAGCATTCTCTTTTCTCTTATCATCATGGGTACCTAGCGTAATTTTTTCAATAATCATAAAAGATAGCAAGAGGCAGTGTGTTCAAATAGCTTGTGCTTTCTTCCTCATTAAAATAAATCCCTAATGAAAGGAAAGTCAAATTCTGGCAATAATTAGACATGGGAGACAATAAACATGGGGAAAATAAAATTAACAGCTAAATAATTTATGCTGCCATAGGTCTTTCAGCTCAGCCTCGCTTAATCCAAGTTCCTCCTTTTACGCGGCAGTTTTCATTACCAGTGAGCACTGTTTTTTGCATTATGTAGCCTGTTCAAGTTCTGATGTGGAGATCCTTAAATGCTGATCTAAGTGTTTAAATCTTACGTTCTCTCATGGAAAAAGACCATCCAAATTTTGAAGAGTGATGTGTATTATGATTATTTCAGTAGCAAATGGTTCAGAATATTCATGTGGAGAAACAAGAGACTGGGAAAACACATTTGAGAACATTGCAAAAATCCAGGTATAAAAATAATACATATATAAGGACCAGGGCAGCAATGGAAGTAATAAAAAGGAGACTTTTAAAGCAGGAGACATTTGAAGAGAAGAATTGATACTTTAGTTTGAAAATATGGGTGTAACAAAAAGTCAAAATCAACAACATCTACGTGGTGGGGGAATGAAGCAATCTTTATTAAAGTTACAAGAAAATGTTAGATTAGGTGAGCATGGAGCGCTCATTAGGAAGTATGTTTGAATTGTTTCAATAGCCAAGTAAATGGTACCATGCTCCAGGGTATCACTACCAGAACACAGGCTGCATGATCACAGGTATGGCAAATGCAATTCTGTTATATTCTTCCCATTAGAACAGCTTGTCCTGGTTATGTTCACTTAATGAAGGTATTTTTTTTTCTTGTGGCAACTTTAGTATCACAGACAAGTATGACATATTTTTCTTATGAAGTATTTACACATTTCTACCTGTCATCATTTTGGGGAACATTAAGTGTCACAGGTAGCATCAAAACTCCATAGCTACCTGTACTGTGAAATCTTTGAAAAATGTGTGGAGTATGTGTTCCAGGGAATATCTCTCTTTATATTCAAAACCAAATTTTGCTTTTCCGTCTTTTTTGTTTGTTACCTCTTGCTGGGCCAGCCCCGAGTTCTCTGCGCCTCTTAACCATGCCTCGCAGAATTGAGGAAATCAAGGACTTCCTGCTCACATCCAGGCTAAAAGATGCCAAATCCATCAAGATCGAGAAAAACAAGGATGACGTGAATTTCAAGTCCGATGCAGCAGATAACTGTGTACCTTGGTCATCATGGACAAAGAGAAGGCCAAGACGCTGAAGCAGTCCCTGCCCCCAGGTTTGGGCATGAAGGAGCTGAAATGAACCAGACATGCTGATCTGTATTAAAATGTTAAATTTTTTTTTAAAAACCACCAAATTTCATGTAGTTCAACATCATTCCATTAGGGATAACATATTAGAGGCATTGCTATCTTGGTGAGTGGACCTTAGTTGTATATTCAAGTTAATTGAATCAATATAATTGCACTTCTAATCATGGCTTTTTTCCTGTGCAATTTTAATGAATTTTATGGGTGAATAGAAAATGTTTCTAATATTAATTAATGATCAATTATTCCTTTTAGGTGTTACTTCCAAAAACACTTTCAGTAACCATTCACTGTTCTTCTATGTGATATATGAGTCACAACGTGCTATTGACTCAGATTTTAACAGATTTTACCTCCTTCTGATACCATTTCACTTGAACAATAAACATTAAAACTTTAAGTTTTCAAATCATCTAGGTGGTACAACTAGCATTTTGTTATAATTCAAGAGTAAAAGTATAAATCTTGAACTAATCTAATATTCTTACTTTATAAGAATTGAAGCAATTATATTCATGTTAATACACAAGGCTATCATGGAAACCCCCCTGGTATGTTAAGTTATAATGTGTGGTGCTTATGTGCGTGTTATTTCAGAAGCCAACAGCAGTTCTCAGAACACAAACTCTTATTTCTTTTCATTTTTTTTTATCTAGAGGCTATACTTTGCTGAAAATACAAATGTAACAAAGATAAACACATAAGTGTTATAGAGTAAGTTTTATCTTTTACAAAAGGTACCGTAATGGTTAAGGTGTTGAATTCAACAAGCTGTGGTATTTTTCAAACTATGGGCCACTTAGACCAGGTACAATGTTCTTAAAAATGTATTTAACCCGGGTGCACATGTATTCTGCTGTAAGAAGAAGGGGTACACACAAGAACTTCTTGTTTCTGGACAAAGTCATTAGTATGGCTCTTTTAGCCACATGCGTGAAACTGCTATTCATCATCAACACTCATCAATATTTCTCATATATTTTGTCTTTGCCCAAAGTTCCTGCTTCACAGCTCCCAAAACAGTTGGGATTTCCTGAAAGTGTTAAGAGGGAAAAAGACGTGTTTTTCTTATTTTGTTACGTTAATGAGGTGACTTTTGGACCTCACCTAAAGATGGGGACTAGTTGCCAGGAGGACCAACAAGATGATTAGAGGTTTGTAAAGTTTAGTCCCATCCTCTGACCTCTAAGGATGGAAGAGAAGCTGGAGATTGAATCCATCTCTGGTGGCCAATGATTTAATCAATTATTGCCAAGTAATGAAAATTCAAAAAGACAGAAATTCAGACAGATTCCTTCCGGGTTAGTGAACGTCTGGCTATTTGGGGCGATAGACACATCTGTCTTTTGTTTGGCTGTTCCTGAGTTATAACTTTTTATAGTGTATCCTGGTAACATGACTAAGTAAAATGTTTCTTTGAATTCTGTGAGCAGCTCTAGCAAGATGAAATCTTTAGATGGGGTCTTGGGAACTCAGATTTATAGACAGTCAAAAGTACAGGTAAAAAAAAAAAAAAAAAAAAACGGCACTTGCATCTTGCCTCTGAAGTGCAGTAAGGTCAGGGGAGCCTGACTCTGTAGCCTGTGGGTCAGAAGCACTAGTGACAACCTGCCTTGTGACTGGCTGGTGTGTTCCGTGTGGGGGGCAGCAGTATTGTAGGAGCAAACCCTTCATTTGTGTAATCTGATGCTGTTTCTGGGTAAACAGTCAGAATTGAGTTGAATTGTGAGATACCCAGCATTTGCTTGTTCATGGTGGGAAACCCCTCTCTCCCATAAATTGGAAATGAGATCTGGAAACATGTATGTGCCTTCTGTGACTTTTGTTGTAGGTTTAAATATGCAGTTAGAAAAAAAAAGAGTCTCTAATAATAAGGCATTTTTACCATGGCTTGTGTTAAATGAGAATATGCTGCAATAATTCTCCATGGCTTAGACACTGAAAGACACTGTTTTAAAGGAAAACATTTTATGGGCAATAGTCTTGATGCTGGAAATTTGTAAACAAAAAAATTAGGTTATAATGCTGCATAAACTCATAGGATAGCTAGTACAAAATCAAATTCTATTTATCTTTGAGATAGAAAAGTAGTTTGATTACATTAAAACATATTTTTTTTCCAGGAATGTTATCATATGCTTGCATTGTGTGCTCCTTCTTTACAAATTGTAAACCGAATGTGCTAAGAGAATATTAAATAAAATATATTTGCAGGAATACTGCTTACTTTTGAAATGTTTTATTTGTGAAAATGTCTTTAGGGGACAAATATGAAAAATGTCATGGAAGCAACCTTATGATAAGTCATTTGTTTTTCTGTAATTTGCCTTATTGTTTATCTTGTTAAGAAACTTGTTGAGCAATTTTGCTGGGTCTTCTGGCACCTGACAGGAGTATCATCAGTCACTGCACGGGCTGTGGCCTACAAACTCTTTTAAGGGATTCAGGCGGGATGTGGATTTAAATTTTAAACTGGTTTCTGTCAGTGTGACAAATGAACACCAGAAAACTGTAGGACAATGTTAGAATGTTGAAATGCATGCCAAAAGTTGTGGGCCAATCTTCAAAAAGAATCAACAAAAATAGCCTTAAAATATCTCCAGATAACACCATTACTATTATTCTATAACCGAGGCGTAAGAACAGAATATTACTGAACTGTTCCACTACGTATTTATTATATGCAGAGGTAAAGAAACAATTCCTTAGAGTAATTAAGCTAGTAGATTTTTTAATGTTAAGAGTCAAGAAATATAATGACATCTAAAATTTTCTCCCAGTTTATTTTTCCTGAAGTCATTTTGTTAGCAAACTGTTGCTTTATTCCTTTAGTAGTTAAATATAATTGTGATATTCCAAAATGTGCTATTCAAATTTTTAAAATAGGTTTTAGCTAGAAAGCAACAGAAGAGATTACAGTATTTTGATGAAGTGCATTTTAATAGCTCTAGGGACCCATAACAAAAATAATTGAAGCAGTGACTGGTGTGTTATCAGATGGAGCACGGTCAGGCCTGCCTCAGGCTTTAGAGTCTATACTTAGAAGTCAAAACTGGAAAATTGCTGGGTTTCAAGCTCTTCCAATTTCCCAGTTTTTCTTTGTGTCATTGTGAAGCAGCTTAGCTGTTCTATGTAATGGAATCAACTTAAAACTTAAAAGTGATTGAATGTTGATGTTATTTTTCAGACAAGTAATTTTAAGATGCTGCTGGAATTATTTTGTATTGAATTTTAATAAAATGCTCATTTTATAAAATTTCTGAATTAAATGCTCCTCACACAATTGTGAAGGATTTATTGTCCCATGATTTTGAAGGATGGAATCTTAAAGGCAAATATCTTTTCATAAATATGGTTTAAACATTAATATAAAGATTTATTGAGTATCACCTTGATCTGAAAGCTAAGAGTTTTGTGAAAACAGATTCTAATTGTTTTAAGCCACCAGCCCCAAAATGTCATTTTACTTTAAATAGGCAATTTTCTTACAGATTTAATTTATTTTTTAGAGAGGGGAGAAAGAAGAGAGAGAAGGAAAGAGACATCAGTGTGTGGTTGCTTCTCATATGCTCCCTACTGGTGACCTGGCTGGCAACCCAGGCATGTACCCTGACTGGGAATGGAACCAGCAACCCTTTGCTTTGAAGGCCAGCGCTCAATCCACTGAGTCACGCCAGCCAGGGCAAAATGTCATTTTACTTTAAAATGCTGTTGCTGTCAAGTCATTTTATGAATTGTTCATCTTATGGTAAATTTGCTTTCATTTAAAAATATTAAAATTAATAGTTTAATTTTATAATGAGCATGATGTCTATTTTTTGCAGATAATGGGAAAAATATATTAAAGAAGGAGAAATGTGTGTTTGCTTTTCTTAACTCTTTTTAGTCATTCAGATAATAAATACAGTAATTAAGAATTTAATTATGATGGCATAATTTAATCTTTGCTGAAAATACAGAGATGTTTATTTTTTATTATAGCAGGATGTATTTCTCATCTGAATTATTTCTAAAATAGAAAGCATACTTAATAAAAGAATATACTAAATAATTCAAGAAAATGAATTGTCAAACATTTAAATGATATGAAATACTATTTTAATATATTGCACAGTATAATGAGCTTCAAATTGCTTAAGGATTTTTTATCATTATGTTAATATCATTGATATTTCTGAACATACCAGAAAAACCCCTACTGTAATAAACAATGAAGTAGGTCTGGCAAAATAATTATAGCAACTTAGTACATCTCTAACACACAGTTCAAATCTGTATGACCCACAAGTCAACCTGATACTTTTTGGAATCTGAGGGCATATGATCCTTTAATAATTATCACTGTAGCTTTAGAATATACTTATGTATTTCTAAAATAGCATAAGGGCTACAGAATATACCCATCTAATCAATTTCATAGGAAAAAGTACTGGTAATTGTGAGAGCCAGGAAGAACCCTATTTGAAAAAAAATATACATACTACAGAAATTAGTAGGGCTGTGTGTTGATACACTAAGTTAAAATACATATGAAATATGTTGTTTGATTTTTTCTTTACAGCAGATAGCCATATGTAAATGTGAAATGTAAACATGAAAGAATAAAAGGGAAGGTTTGGGCAATGAGAAAAGTCAAATACTAAGGAAACTAGAATGCAGAAGAAAGGAAAATAATATGATAAAAACTACAAAACAAATGAATGCAGGTAATAAAGTGAAATAAAATGTCACGCTTTATTTTTCTTTCAGGATCTTGGAGTTCTGAGCAGAGTTATAGCTCCTACCCATAAATTTGTTTAGCAAGAATTCATTGAAATGAAATATAATGACGATAGTTGCCATATTTGAAGTATAATATTCTTTCTAAATACTGTGCAGTTGGTTATTTTTGAAGAGTGGTGATCTAAAGCTGATTTCTTGATGATTAAATAGTTAAGGCAAAATTATCCTAGAAATATCTTAGTTTTAAAACCTGTGTAGAAATTACTGAAAGTCAAATTACCTGTCAAAGTTCCTTAGAAAGCTGGCATACTGAGGACTGACAAACTTCTTTTTATACTCTTGGCCATAACTTGCCCAAGTTTTCCTTTAGCATTGAAAGAGATAACCTTTTTTTTTTTTCCCGCTGTTTTATAACAGTTGAAATAGTTAACTTGCACTAGCAGGTGCTATGTTGAATCAAAAAAATTATATTTTTATATTATCATTCCATATTACAGATGAGGACACCGAGGCACAGAAAATGAAGTCATTCACTTTGGACATGCACATGCTTCTTAAGTGTTAGAACCTGGGTTCACACCGTGGCCTTTGGCCACCGGCAGCTCTGCTCTCCGCTGCAGACACCCTAGACTCCTGTCATCACAACTGAACGGCACTGTGTGTGTGTGGTGAAATGTCACCACGCTGAAATTTTTTGTCCCGTCTGGTCTGGAATCAAGACTCATCCTTGCAAGTCTTAAATGTTTTGAATCCTGCACAATCCCTTCTTACAACCTTGATTCCAAAGTTACCTGCACTGTTCCACTTCTCAGACTCTATCATCTCCAAGGCCTCAGGGTCATACCCAGGACTTCCTTCCTCCCAACGTCCACATCCCACCCCTCTTCTCTCTCATTCCAACATCAAGTAGAACAAAATACAACAACAGAAAATGTATGAAAAGCCTCAGTGTTCTATCTGTTGGGGTTAAAATTGTGTCCTCTATCTACTATAGGGTATCCCATTTCATATTCTAAGGGCATTTGAATAATTTCTGTGACTAGATTTTTCTGACCTGTCTGATCTATGCACTTACACACCTAACAGCATTTTTTATACAAAATGGTATTACTAGAGTTTATAAAAAATTAACTCATATTAACTGACTTTGATGGTGGAGTAGTAGTTTTATTCCATTATAAATGTTATGAATGTACATATCTTCTTCAAATATTTGAAGGCATTATAAGTATATAGTTAGGCATTCATTAAAAAAATCTTGAACTATGCTCTTTGAATCATTGTCAAATGTAGTTGTTTAAAACATTTTTTAAAAGATCTGTTTATGAAATAATGTTCAAGGCAAAAGAGAGAACTGGATTATTTTTCTTGTTTCAGTGTTTCCTGTTTAAGCTGTTTCATTTTTACAAGTTTTAGCAGTTCAGAAGTGTCTTCAGGTTTTTGTTTATTTGTTTGTTTGTTTGTTTTTTGTTAATGTTAAATAATTTTCTCCTTGGTGACATTGTTACAAAAATTGCTTCAGGATGGTTCTCACTATAGTCACAAGAGATCCACCTATCCAGTTTGATTCTGTATATAATGAAAAAGTAGATTCTAAGAGGAGATGAGCTATCCAGTTCAACACAGACATAGCTAGATAATGATAAACCAAATGCATGCTTGGAAATAATTTGACAGTTTTAGAAATCCAAGAATCTGCACAATAAAAATAATCCCAAGATTATCATCATGATCAACTCCGTTCATGAATAGATAGTCACACCTTTGGTCATTTTTGAAACAAGCCAGAACATGAACACTATGGGCAATATTAAAGGTCAACAATGATATTTGGTTACTGAATTTCAATTTTAATACTTATTATGTATTTCCTTTCAACCATGATGCATTACAAAGAAGTGAGAATGGATACTTTGGCTTATACTCTTAATCCAGGCAATGGTTCCTGAACAAAACAAAAACCACACTCTAGATCTAGTTACTGTTCTGGAACTTCCTAGGACAATCTGCTGAGCTCCTACTGAGCTCTCACTGGCTTGCTAATTCTTTTACTCCTTTAATACCCTCAAAGCATTCCCCTCCAATAAGCCTGAAGCCCTCTTCACTTCCTTTCTTAGCGACAGTGTCTCTCGTTTCCTTGTTTTCTGCCTCCCAAGTAAAGGAACTTCAGGGTCTATGATTTTCCCATTCATACTCCTATAGAAGAGATTTAGTGCTCACTCAAGATCTATGTATCCACAACAGTAACCTGAGCTAACTCACTTAAATGGGGCCAGGTGATTAATTCTTGTAAATGAAACATGGACATAAATAATATGCAACTTTCAATTTAAAGATATGAAGATAATCTCTCTCTCATTCTCTTGACTTTTATACTGCATGTCTTTCTCTTCTCACCCCTTCCCCAGACTAAGCTATTGAAACAAAAAAGATCCTAAGATGTTGGAGTTGGGGAAAAAAAAAAAAAAGAGTAGTAACTGAGATTCCTGCCTCACTTGGAGCAGGACATTACATTACATTGGACTGTAATACAAAAGGCAAAATAAAGTTTTTTTTTTATTATTAGGTTTTACTTAATGAGTCCTATTGTTTCTTTTTATAATTAAATGAAACTTTTCTGGCTTTATAACATACCATTCAAAATGCAGAGTCCAGCAGAAGTTAAGTCTTGCTTGAGTGTGGTTGGCAGGGTACATGAATGTCTTGCATGAGATGGATAGCAATTTGACCATTTCACCTAAAATTTGTTATGCTTGAGTGTGATATTGTTGTTACAGAATTACATGCTTATGGTTTTGTAATAAATTAGGGGTGTTATTTGTGCCGAACCCTGTATAATAGTGTCATTGTTGTTTAGATTTAAATATGATGTGATTTCATTGTGATTTATTATTTAATATGTGAGTCATTTGATTTGAGATAGTGTTACTGAACAGAGAGGGATTCGGGCACCTGCTGTCAAACACAAGAATATAACAAAAGTTGGCAGGTGGGGGTGGGGGAGGGGGGCGAGGGGAGGGAAAAGGTCTTTATTAAAATGCTCAGTTTGTTAGGGGAGGAAACTTCCCAGCTCCAGGCCAATCTATTCTCCAAAACACAGAAAGAACCTAGTCATCCCCAGAACCAGAGACAGTATCCAGAAACCCGACTCCATCCTTACCTGTCCTTCTGGAGACCAAGGCTGCTGCACAGATGGCTCTCTGGTTTCAGTCTCCCTTCCTGGAGTGTGCTTGTGGGGCTGACGTTGCTATCAACACAGAGCAGCTTCCCAAGTCAGAGCCTAGGGTGGCTGCTGACCACTGCAGCCTGTCCTGCAGGGGCTCCATCCTCCGGGCCCTGTGTCCGAGGTTGCTTGCTGCATCAGGGCTGGCGAGCACTCTCACCTGTATGTCTGTGCACTGATCTCGGAGGCAGAGAAGAGCACAGTCAGGGACCTTCTATGCTGCGTGGTGTAGTAGCATCCTGAGGGCCACGAACAGGGGATATATCTCCGGGCACAGCCTGGGGTGTGGGACTCAGCGTTGGTGCAAGTTAGCCCCTAGTCAGGCTAGCAAGGGAAAGGAGAAAGGCCAAGGCTCTGTTTGCACTCTGTTTAAATCTTCAGTCCCAAAGTTCCATGTGCTCCAGAAGCTAGCTGGAGGGCTTTTTCCCTCTGACCAAACATTTCGTTAGCCTGGAGCAAACTCCGTCCAAGCTTCTTCCTGCTGTGTTATGCTGGCATGTTGGTTTCCTTTACCCTTTCCCTGGGGGTAGGGAAATCTATGCCACCTCATGGTACAGTCTCAGCCCTGCAGCCTCTGGAGTTTCCTGTGACCCCCTCCTTTCTCTGGGGGCTAACAGGCTCCACAAACCACATTGGGGGTCCCTTCCCATTCCCCACCTGTCTCACCAGATCCCTATGTGTCAATAGCATTTTTCACTTTCAAATACCTTACTTAAAATATATTTTATTATGTTTTTATTTAATAGACTGGTGGCTTGATAATGTGAATCTGTGACTTTAGAAAAAAATGTGTGTACTTGAAGTTAATGTGCATCATTGCTTGCTAGAAGAGTTCTGTAAATCCACTTCTGTTCATCAGTCTATGATGCATTACACAGGGAGAGGAAATGAACAAAAAAAAAATCATGCTAAGCAAAATAAGTCAGACAGAAAAAGTCAATAACCATATGATTTTACTCATATGTAGGACATAATGCTGAAAGCAACAAATGAACATGCAAGGCAAACAAACAAAAGTTCATAGAAACATACACAACCTTATGTGGTTAGCGGATGGAAGGGAGGTTGGGGGAGGTAGTACAAGGTAAAGGGGGTCGAATACATGGTGATGGAGGGAGATTTGACTTCAGATAGTAAGCAAACAATGCAATATATAGACCATGAATCATAGAATTGTACACTTGAAACCTATATAATTTCATTAACCAATGTTACCACAATAGACATAATAAATTATTTTTTTAAATCTAAGTAGTTTACAACAAAGGAACTTTATGTATATATTGATGTTATACAGCTCAAATACTTCTCTGATCCAAGTCTTTTTAAATTAAATTTATTGGGGTGATATCAGTTAATAAGATTGTATAGGTTTCCAGTGTACATTTTCATACATGGTCTGCCTATCACAATATGTGCCCACCACTCAAAGTCAGATCATCTTCCATCGCCATGTGTTTGACCCCCTTTACCCTTTCCTACCACCCCAACCCCATTCCCTCTGGTAACCACCATAGTGTTGTCTGTGTCTATGAGGTTTTATTTTCTTTAGTTTTCTTGTTTGATCCTTTGTTGCTTTCAGTTTTGCATCCCACACATGAGTGAAATCATATTGCTCTTTAACTTTTCCTGACTGACTTACTTTACTTAGCATGATATTCTCAAGCTCCATCTATGTTGTTACAAATGGCAGTATTCCATCTTTTTTTATGGCTGAGTGGTATTTCATTGTATATGTATACCACATCTTCTTTATTCAGTCATCTCTTGAAGGGCACTTTGGTTGTTTCCATATCTTGGCCACCATGAATAATTCTGTAATGAACAAAAGGGTGCATATATCTTTGAGACTAGATGTTTTCAGTTTCGGCGGAGTACATTCCCACAAGAAGGGGTAGCTGGGTTATATGCTAACTCTGTTCTTAATTTTTATGAGAGCTCTCCATATTGTTCTCCATAGTGGCTATACAAGTTCACATTCTCAACAGCTGTGAATGAAGGTTCCTTTTTCTCCACAACCTTTCCAGCATTTGTTATTACTTGACCTGTTGATCATAGTCATTCTAACAAGTGTGAGGTGGTATCTCACTATAGTTTTTATATTAATTTCCAGATAACTAATGAATCTGAGCATCTTTTTTATATATTTGCTAGTCATTTGTATGTCTTCTTGGGAGCTGTGTTTGTTCAGGTATTCAGCCAATTTTTTAATTGGATTGTTTGTTTTGTGTTGAGTTGTGTGGGTTCTTTATATATTTTGTATATTGATCCCTTGTAAAAGCTATTGTTTCTAAATATCTTCTCTCATTTAGTTGGTTGCCTATTTGTTTTGCTGGCAGTTTCTTTTACTGTACAGAAGCCTTTTAGTTTGATATAGTCCTCTTCATTTACTTTCGCCTTTACTTCCCTTGCTTTTCAAGTCAAATTCATAAAACCTTCTCTAAGACCAAGGTTCATAACTTTAGTACCTATGTTTTCTTCTATGTAATGCATTGTTTAAGGTCTTATATTTAGGTCTTTGATCCATTTTGAGTTAATTTTTGTGTATGGGAGCAAACAGCAGTCTAGTTTTTCACATGTCTTCTTCATGTTAGTATCCAGGCTATAGAAGCAATCTCTGAGACACACCATTGACACTACATCTGAGATGTTGGAATGATGCACAGGCCTTCAGTTTTCGTGCTTGGATGTCTACCACTCCTGCACTCACAATTCTCTGAACAAAGCAACTCCTATGTCCAAGTCTGATGTCATTGGGTGGGGAAGAATTCATCTCTTACAAAGATAGGTAGTAAATATTTAGGGGAAAAAAAGGATATAAGCATATGAGACCACTTATGAGTCCACAATTCTATAAGTAAAGCTAGTTATTCACAGTTTTTATATCTAACTTAGTTTTTGCTACTTCAAACTATATTTGTTTGGAGATGTTTTATAATCCCCACAATACTTGTGATTTTGAAAATACATTCTATTGATTGGTTTATTTTAATCACATTTCAGGGCTATCTTTCTGGCTTTATTCCAGGTAACAGTTGTTATATTTTCCTGATAGAATTGATCATTTTATCAACACAGAGACCTTATAAACTTCAGTGAAGCTTTTGGTCATGTTTTTTAAATATTCTCTTAAAACAGTGTTTATATTTCCATCCAAGATTGTTAAATGTTCTGTATTTACTTGGTATCTTAGTCATTTGGGGTTGCTATAACAAAAATGCCATGGACTGGGTGGCTTAGCCAACAACATCCATATCTCACAGTTCTGGAGCCTGGGAAGTTCCTAGATGAAGGCACTGGCAGATCCCATGTCTCACCAAGACCAACTTCCTGTTTTGCAAATGGTCATCTTACTGTATCCTCACTTGGCAGAGAAGGATCAGCTCTATGATGCCCCTTCTTACAAGGACACTACTTCCACGCATGAGGGCACCACCCTCAGGACCTAATAACTTCCCAAGTGCCCCACCTCTAAATACCCTCGCATTGGGAACTGGGATTCAACATATGACTTTGGAGGGGTCACAAACATACAGCCCGTAGCACTTGGCATTTATTTTTCATCTCTTTAATTTTATGTCACTGAATAACATTTAAAACATAACATCTGTTGTGAACAATGTAGAGCAGGATTATCTCATTCCAACTGACACCTGTGGGAAGGCAATTTTCCACGGCGTATCTATGCATCTCAGACTCTCTTCAAGGACATTTACAAACAAATGGTTTACGAAATTGGAGTGAGCCTGGAGAGAGTAGATTTATTTAAATTCCAGATTAGAGATAATAACTACTTGGAGGCAAAGGATCGGAAGGCAAACCAGTAGCCCCTTATGACATTGGAGGTTTCCTGAGCGCGGGTTCCTCAGCCGAGACACGGGTCCACCGGGACTCCCTCTGCTCTCGGGGCCAGCGTGCAAGCATTGCAGCTGTGCTGCTGCTCAGAGACCGCTTGTCTTTAAACAGGTCATTTCGCACGTGTACACATTCTATGATTATTGACACATTTGAACTTCCTTTCACAATTTTAAATTAAAGTTTGCTATTTTTGTTGAAATTAAATTTTCTTTTAATATTATGTGTTGGCTGAATAAATTTTGCCTTTAAGCTCTTCGTTTCACTGATGGTTCAAATGCTGATTATATTTCTGAACCTTTAATGACCATTAAGTAAATACATGCAGGGATTTTTTTTTTAAACAAAGTATAAATTATTCAGTATCTGTATCCAGTTAGCTTAAAGGAAAACATTAAAGGTTTGTCAAATTTAATTAAAACAAGTTTGGTCCCATTAATTTTCTCTATTTCTTTTTTATTAGTATTCTATTCATTGCCACTCTATTTTCAATATTCTACTTGTTTTGGGTTTATTTTACTCTTCTTTTTCTAGCTCCTTAATGTAAAAAATAGGATAATTGATAGGAGCATCTTTGCTAGCATAGGCATTTACAGTTGTTTCTTCTTTTTCTCATTTTTTCTTTTCATTAGATTAATCAGTTTGCTTGCATTTTTAATAAATAATTTTCTATTATGATTAAATTATTAGACTTATAGTTTAAGTTCACTTTTTCTAAATATCTGGAGAATATGTCAAAGTCATATCTTCAATTTTTTACTTCCTTTTGCATATTGGAAATCTGTAAAATGTTATTTTGTGATTTGTTTTAAAATTGTACTTTTAGCAATTGACACTTATTTAAAAATAGTACTTTTAATATTTTACAATTCACTATTACTGTAATTTTTCTTTCCATACAACTAAATTTTCCTCTAAATAGAGTTTATATCCTTATAACATTTTTAAGAGGAATCTATAGTCTTTTAAACATCTGTTTCACCACATGACATTATAATTTCCATGAATACACATTAAAATTATTTAATTTTACTCATTTTAGATGGTGCATTCTTAATTTTTACATACAAAATTATTTGGTTTTGTCTTTTTCCCTTACCTGAAATATGATGAATATAAATGTAAATTTGTGATGGGTCATTGAAATAAATAATAGATGTTCTCTCTTAAATGTATTTTGAATTAATATTGGATTATTATTCAATGAATTACTTTCTCTTGGTTGAAAATTCTTATGTTTTCTTTGAAATGTTTACATATCACCTGCAACCTTCTTTCTGAAAAAAATGAATTTTTATTAATTTATGAGTTTTTTAATTTGAACTTACATAATCTCAATTAATTGAAAATGCTAATATAGAAGTGATTTTGAGACTGTGAGGATAAATATGTTAGTATTTCATTTTTGTTTTAAATATCTAGCAAATAACATACTTAGTCTTTACCTGATTTAATAAGAAATCTTATAATAATTTTCTTATAAATGCCCAATGGGGTCAGGGAGGACTTTCTTGAGACATATAGAACCAATGTTCTGATGAAATAAAAATTTTTCTTCTAGTCACTAATCTACCTCTTCAATTTTATTATTTATCAGATCGTCAATATCTTGTTTATTTGACTCATTTGAATTTCACTTATAATTTATGTGTAAAAGCATTATCCATATTATGTAAAACTATTTTATGGATTTTAGGTGTTGATTCTATTTCTTACACATTTCTAAGATTATGATCTCAATGCTTTGCCACTGTTAAGACAATACATACATAGATTTTATAGTATATATGTTTTGTTAGAAGGATTGAACTTTATCTCTATTTACAAAAATTAACAGTAACTATTTTAGAATTAGTGTTCAAAACATGCAAATTCTCATTTTTTAAAATTTTCTCAATTTTAGAAATTACAATTTCACATAAATAATAATTTTAATGTTTCCATATACATAGTTTAAAATAACACTTCCAGATTTCTAAAATTTATTATTTTGGGGCTACATAATAAAGTCTACTCTTGTATTAAAAAAATCTTGGTCTTTGGAATAAATATAGTTTCATGGTTGGAAAGGTTCTTTTTGTCAATCTCAGGAAACTGCTTCTAGCAGGCAATTTGTCATTTGAGAAGTAAGTGGTGCATGACCCAGGTGTGGAGGGAATTGGTGGAAAATTATGAATTAAGTTAGTAAGAAGGAAAACTCCAAGGTTGATTTGAAATATCAGGGAGACATGCTCTCAGGAATCATGGGCAGAATTATAGAAACAGTCTGTGTAAGGCATTAATGAAAACAGTCCTAAGAAATAATACAAAGGTTTATTTGTATTAAGGGTATGTAAGGCTGTAGAATTAAGGCAAAGGCAAATTTGAGAAAGGGAAATTTGAGAAAGTCTTAAAAGGGTAGGATTGACAACAAAATGTAATGGTCTAGTCAGTCTCATTCAAAACCTATTGCCTGAGTACTAATTGCAGAACAATATGTTATGTCCTGAAGATAGAAATACTAAATAAAACAAATAAAGTTCATTTTCTCATAAATTTACAAGTTAGGAATGCCACAATTAAGAATGGATTATTTTCTCCTGATGTATACATGCTGGTCCCTCTCTGAACTATTCTTAACTCTATAGCCACAGTAGAAAAAAATTGGAAGAGTTTAATTAGAGCTAAGGGAAAGTCTTAAATATAAAAACAGTAGCCAAAATTCAGCAATTAAGAAAGATACAAGGTATGGTGCAGCTCCAGTTGCTTGCTTCAACATTGATTATTTTCATTAGAAAGATTGTAAGTGTTATTTCAAAAAATGTCATATAAGTAAAAGTGTAAAGAGGAAAACCAAAGTCATCTGTCATCCTACCTACCAGTGACTGGTATAACATTTATATAACATTTTTATATCTATTTGTTCAGAGCTAATCTCTTCATGTAATATGCATTTAGATATGCTGCTTGGATTTCCTATTGTGAATTATTATTTTTTAAATTTTCTTCTTCCGTTCTCACATTCAATCACTGTATGTCTCATCCGTGTGTCTACTAAATATCTTGATCACGCTTGCTGCCCTGTTGCTCAGTTTGGACACACCGATGTCCAGCTTTTACTGTTTACGCCCATTACCCAGCTGCAATATCTACTCTTGTCCCACTCTGATCCATTCATCTCTTTGCCACCCAAAAGATTTTTTAAAATAGGAAATTGAAGGACCATGTCTCTCCCTAGATTAAAAACTTTTCGTTGCTATATCCTTTTACATTTGATTCACTATAAAATTATTAACATAGCCTAACATGACTGGCTTGGCAATAGGTTCTTCTCGAGCCTTTCAGACCATGACCTTCCCTTCACTAAACTGGACTATGATCCAGATAAGCTGCTCACAGTGACCCAGTGTTTAGACAGATGGTGGATGTGCTTCACACGTTCTTGCAGCATGACAACTTTTACTGACCTAATTCTTTGTTCTTCTGTGCATTTCATCTTGATTTTAATTTTTCATGACTTCCCTAATCCCTGAGACAAGGCTGCACTCTGTAATTCTCTTTAATAATTAACATACTTGATATAACTTATTTTGGGCTTTTCATTCTCACTGACTTCTTAATTACATTTAAAAAACATTGATTTTAGAGAGAGAGATAGAGAGAAACATCAATTTTTTCTCACTTACTCATGCATCCACTGGTTGCTTCTTACATGTGCCCCGACTGGAGTTCAAACACACAACCTGGGCATACAGCTCTGACCAACTGAGCTACCTGGCCAAGGCTCTAAGTTTCATTTTTAAGGAATGTATATTGTTTGCAGGTGTATTTTCACTGAGTAAATGTCTGTTGATTGAGTTAATACTCTTGTTATAAACCAATTATTATACATTTTAGATAGACTTCCATATTAACATATATGTCTACATATATTTAATATTATATTATACTGATGATGTTACTATATTTTATTAAGCAGCTTCTTCTTGAACATAGGCAATTCCCATCTTGATACAATTGTAAACAATGCTACAATGAGCAATTTATATATTTGCCCTATTTATAATTTAATTTATTTACTTAAGCATATGCATGTGATGTAGAATGGTTGGCTAAAGTGTATATATGTTTTTATTTTGATACACATATTTAAAAGACATTGCAAAAATAAGCTCAATACTAGCAATAAATATATCCATTTCCTTTCACATTAGCAGTTTTTGAAGGGCAATGGCCATAAGGACAAGGCGTCTGCAGGCTGTTGTGAGTCTTCTGTGATGCAGTTCTTTTACTTTACTCTGAAATAATATTTTACATACTCTTAGTTTCACCCTTAAAATTTAACCCTCTGTTCAATAAACATACAAGTTATTTTTAGAATGATGACAATAATAATGATGATGACAATAATAACAATAATGACAGTAATAAGTACCATCAGTAGTATTAGAAGAAGCTGGGCAGGAAGTACAAAAATGGCAGTAGTAATATAAAAATCCTTCTGATTTTGAACAATGTCACTATTACTTATTGCAAGCCCTTGGCAATCAGCGCTATTCAATTGCAGTAGGAATCCTCTTAAACATTTATAAACAAGTCCTGTCATAGCACTAGGAATTATTGAGCACTGAAATGGGTTGCTGAACATCTATTGAACAGCAAAGCAGCCAAAGTATAGGCAAATTGTTTTAAGTACATGCAAAACACAATGGACGGAAAAGTCTTTGCAACGTCTCTAATAGCCTGTTACTTAAATCTTTGAATGCATTGCACTGCACTCCAAAAAAAAAAAAAAATCTTACTTAATCATTATACCATTGAAATGACCAAAATTTTCTCTTTAAGATTGTGACCTTTCTTTACTTCTCTGCAGTATGCCTAAAATACTGTAATTACTGAATAAATAACAGTAATAATGCTTTACAAATGGAAACTTCTTTTCACATTAAGAATACATTGCTAGATTATTTCCATTTCATTTTTCTTACATGGCCAATGTTTCCCTTTGCAACATTTGCATGACATTTAAAAACACAAATAACTACAACAAAATAGAATGGCAGTTTGTTTAATTGGAGATTTCGTAGGAAAAAAACAAATAATTTAGGAATACAAATAAAATAAAAAATCTGTGGAAATCTATATATTATATATAATATAAAATACAATATATTACATCATGCAAAATCTGTAAACTACTCTGGATTATTTTTCATAGATATTGAACAAATTAAAATGCACAAAATTGTTTAAATATTTATTAAACAGAACTTAGATTAGTTTATAGAATTAAAAATCAGTAGGACCTATTTGTGGGGATGAGGTCCTAAATAATTCAGATTTGACTTAGTAGAATTCTTTTTTGGGCATACTTATAGATTTTATATTGTAACAAAACATTTAAGACTATACCAAATTATTTTATTCAGTATTTTCCACTTCTATCAAATATATTTAACATTTATACACATTGTGAAATATAAAATAAAAAACATAAGGCCTTATCATATTATTGCATACATTTTAAAAACTTTAATGTTCTTTGATAAAGCCAGTACTGAGGCTTATTTCATTTGGATTCCTGTTATAGGTGCTTGATGCCCTGGTATTGACTTCAGTTGTGAGCCATGCTCCTTGTAGAATTGATTTATGGTACACTCCGTTGCTATCCAGACAGTTTCCAGCAAAGTGACAAAGAAGTTCTGCTTCTATACCCATCTAATCAATGGACAGCAAAGCGAGACCAGACAAAACAAAACCCTTTACTGAAGGTGACTAGATACTAAATGTCATGCTGTGTGTGTGTGAAAATAAATAGTGGACAAATATACCTTGTTAACTGACATTGTTATGTGTGTCCCAAAAGACCAATTTATACCTGGTACAGAGACTATAAGAACTGTTGTTGCATTAAATGCTTTGTTAAAAAAAATAACCACCTATACATTTTATGTGAAAGTTTGTACCTCTGTTTATAATTTTTGCTCTTTTTTCATTTGTGAGGATAGAGATAGTCACACATTTAAACAAGAAATAGTAATTGACTAAATGTGAGAAAATATTCAGGTAGGAAAATGACTGGTATCAAGGTAAGTCCAGAAAGGATCCAGCCATGCACTATGAAAAATAGAGACTTTCATTGAAGAAGATACAAAATACTTTTAATCTATTTTACATGACCTTCAAATTACACTCATATACATCTGACTGTGTTTGTTCTGAAGTATAATAAAAATCACCATGCATAGAACATCATGATAAAAACATATATTATTTTTATATTAGTAAACAATAAATAATGTAGTACATTGCGGTTAAAACATAAAATCTATGGGATTGGGGCAGATAGATGACAAGGAGTAAAGGAAAGATAGGGTGAGGTCAGATTTTAATGAATCTTCTATGCCCTAATGACCCCTAAGGAAGACTAATTAATTACAAAGAAAATAGGTGATACATTTGTATTTTGTTTTAGAAACGTTAGAGGGCAATGCAGAGAAGAGACTGAAAACAGGACGAGTAGAGAGAAGTCTATTATAGTGGTGCATAGGGGAGCATCAGGAAGGTCTCCAGGATGGGCAGCATATAGAGAATGAAAAAGGCACAGATTTGTGGGACATTTTGAATAAAAATTTTAAAATCTGATTACCGATAAAGCAGGGAGGGTCAAATAGAGGAATTGGTTAAGAGTGTTCTAAGCTGTCTAGCTCAAGGCTATAAGTAGTTTGATCTGCCATTCATTGATTAGAATATGGACTGAAATAGGAAGAAAATCTAGCAGATGAATACAAAAAAGATTATGATGTATTAGCCATAGGTTTCTTGATTTTGGAAGATTGGAAAAATATCAAATAAACCTTCACCTTAGCACCATTCCCGATAGTATCAAACTGGAATGATCACGTCAGATTAATTACATTAGACTTTACAGAGACAGAATTACATTTTGGATATAGATTTGCTTTCTTTGCATACAACACATGTAACAGTACTATTACTCATAGACTTATAAATATTGTATTCATCACCATGTCATGTCACGTAACATTGTCTGCCAGGGAAGAGATAGCAAAGTGTGACAGTGTACTTCCTGTATGGAGTTCACTGGTTTTATCATGTGCTCTATCATTTGGAAGCATTTGCCTTGGAAGAACAATGTAATGACCTTCAAAATTCTCAGTTAGGGTAATAGGTGGTTTATATAAATCTCTCGCATTGGGATCTCAGCCTTTATAATGAAATGTTTATCTAAAATCAGTAACCAGTATATAATACAGTATCCCCATAGCTAGAAACAAGAATCCCCAAACTAGTAGCAAATCTAGGAGTAGTTTCTCTCATCATTATACTTAATAATCTATTTGAAAAATGTTTATCCCTGCTTCCATTACCTTAAACTTCTGCTTATAGGCATTGTTCCCAAAGGAAACCTACATCTATCATGGACTCCAAAAATTACTCTGATAAATTGGAAACTGAAAAATACTCTTTATAATTTGACATTTGTTATTCAGATTAAATAAAAAATCAACATGAAACCTATGGTGTTGATTGATCCTAATTAGCAGGGAAAATTGTGTTGTTGATGCACAGGACAGTATAACTGTTTGGAAATCAAAAGAAATTCACTGTGATTTTTCCTAGAGTTCTCTTTCCCAATTTGTTCAATGGAGAACTGCTGTTTTTACTAAAAAAAAAAAAAAAAAAAAAAAAAAAAAAAAAAGGTCACTAGTATCAATTAGTATCAATTTCTGCCGGAATAATACTTTGGGTCAAGAACCCAATTTATCAGTGATATAGGAAAAAGTAAGGGTGACAGGGAATGATTAGTATCTATTATTATTTAGGCACCTAAAGATGTCTAATTTTACTGACTTATACTTCATGACCATCTAGGAGACCCAGGAATATAGCAGCTATATATTTTATATCATGTATGTTTTTTTTTCCTGTTCTCACTGCCTTCTCTAAAGAAAAACAGTGGAAACAAATTAATAGCACCATGATGATAAATTCACTGGCAGGTGATTGTATTATCCTGAGATAGAGATAAAAATTTCTATCTGAAAAAAAGACAAGAGTGAAAAGCTAAGAGGACAAACTGGTAGAATTCACCAGATCTTCCATCTGTGGCACTAAGTCTACTCTCCACCCTCCTCCTGCCTTCTGCCCTGGGGAGTTGAGCTTGTTAGCTTTCAGTTTTACTTAGCCATTGCAGAGTCCTGGTAGGAAACCCCTGTTGGAGGGTTTGTATTGATGTATATATATTCACTCCAATTTTTACTGTCCCTGGGAGGTATTTAGTATGTGTGTGTCTCTTAGATGGATGTCATTGCTTCTTTCAACACAATTTTCTCCAAGAGGACATACAGAGGATTGAGAGACACATGAAAAGATGCTCGATATCTCTAGCTATCAGAGAGATGCAAATTAAAACCACAATGAGATACCATTTGACACCAGTCAGAATGGCCTTCATAAACAAAGCAACAAACACCAAGTGTTGGAGAGGTTGTGGAGAAAAGGGGACCCTAGTGCACTGTTGGTGGGATTGCAGATTGGTACAATCACTATGGAAAACAGTATGGAATTTTCTCAGAAAACTAAAAATGGACATACCCTTTGACCCAGCAATTCCACTGCTTGGATTATATCCTAAGAACCCTGAAACACCAATCCAAAAGAATCTATGCACCCCTATGTTCATAGCAGCACAATTTACAATAGCCAAGTGCTGGAAGAAACCTAGGTGCCCGTCAGTTAATGAATGGATCAAAAAACTGTGGTACATTTACACAATGGAATTCTATGCAGCAGAAAGAAAGAAGGAGCTCCTACCCTTTGCGACAGCATGGATGGAATTGGAGAGCATCATGCTAAGCAAAATAAGCCAGGCAGTGAAAGATAAATACCATATGATCTCACCTTTAACAGGAACCTAATCAGCAAAACAAACAAACAAGCATAATATAAACAATGACACTGAATTTGAGAACAGTCTGACAGTGACCAGAGAGGGAGGGGAGGGAATTTCAGGGGAAAAAAGGAAGGGTTTAGAGCAACAAGTATAAAGGACACACGGACAAAAACTATGGGGGGTGGAAATAGGAGGAAGGTGGGGAGGGCTGGGGTGGTGGGCTGGGGGTGGGGTAAAAGACAGAAAACTGTACAATATCAACAATTAAAAAATACTGATTAAAAAATAAATAAAAAATTTTTTCTCTTTGCAGGTTCTGTGAGCCACTTTTTTCCCATGCTCTTTCATGCCTGAGATATTTGGTTCCTCTGTTATTAGGTAAATAAAAGCTCCTCTATTGTGAGTATTTGTGGATGCCTGAACTATTCCTCCCGGTTCAAACTATCCTTATACCTTGTGAATAGTCTCACTGTAAAGAATACAGAATTCCATTGCTGGGATTATATCCTAAGAACCCTGAAACACCAATCCAAAAGAACCTATGCACCCCAATGTTCATAGCAGCACAATTTACAATAGCCAAGTGTCCATCAGTAAATGAATGGATAAAAACCTATGGTAAATCTACAAGATGGAATACTACAGAAGAAAGAAAGAGCTCATATCATTTGCGACAGTATGGATGGAACTAGAGAGCATTATGCTAAGTGAAATAAGCCAGGCAGTGAAAGACAAATACCATACGATCTCACCTATGAATGGAACCTAATCAACAAAACAAACAAGCAAGCAAAATAGAACCAGAGACATTGAAATTAAGAATAAACTGACAGTAACCAGAGGGGAAGGTGGAAGGGCATAATGGTGGGGGAAGGGGAAGAGTTTTCTGGAACATCTATAAAGGACACATCGACAAAACCAAGGGGGGGTTGGAATCAGGGGTTGGGGTGGCTGGGGTGGGGGTAGTGGTCGGGGTAAAATGGAGACAACTGTACTTGAACAACAATTAAAATAAATAAATAAATAAATGAAAGAAAAAAAGAATACACAATCAAATCTCCTAATTTGAGTGTGTCATACATTTTTTTCCAGAACTCTAAATCTAAAATTTTGTGTAAAATCTTTCTTAAAATGTCAAATAGAAAACCATGAAAGTGCCACAAGAAAGATTAGAAACTTCTGAAGTGATAAGTGCAAGCAAATGTCATAAATCTTTAAGATATTTGAGAGGCAACTGCTGTGAGCAAGAATGATCGACCACAACAAAACTGCTGGTAGAGGCAGGGAAAGTTGTTTTCAAATATTCTGATGTAACAAAGGCTGCAGATCTCATAGATCACCAATGAGATACTATTCATAAAAATAAGTAGAAATTCGGACCAGGAAAGGCTTAAGAAAACACACAGGGCCTTGGTTTTTTGTTCTTCGTTAAAGAAATAATGAAAGGAATTTTTATGACTTATATAAGTGTAAAAATTATCTAAATTTTTTAAAAAACTAATAAAAAGTTAATAAAGCAGTGTAGCCTTGAAATAATAACAGAATAAATAATATAAACAGCACACAAACACTCAGAAGAAAGACAGACAGCAACAGATGTGGCAGAAAACAGAACAATTAGTAAATGAATACCCTGTTCTAGAAACTCACTGGTGTTGTGGAATGAATTATGTTTCTCTCCAAAAATTTGTGCACTGAAGCTTTAACCCCCAATGTGACCACAATTGCCATAAGTTTTTAAAGAGATAATTAAGGTGAGATAAGATCATATGGGTGAGCCATTATCCCATAGGACTGGTTTCTTTATAAGAAGAAAAACATTAGGGATGCTTTTGCAGAGAAACAGCCCTTTGAGGACACAGCTAGAAGGCAGGCATTTGCAAGTCAGGGAGAGAAGCCCAGGGAGAAATCCATTTTGCCAGAACCTTGATACTGAACTGTGAAAAAAGTAGATTTCTATTGTTTAAGCTACTCCATTGGTAGTGTTTTCTCAGGGCAGTCATAGCAGGACACTACATAACTCTGCAGTTGGGAGAACTCTCTGATTGAAAGAACACCATAAGAACAGTATCATGGCAAAAAATCCACTTTTGTTTGTTTTATTTCAAAATCAAATGAATAATACTTCCAAGCATTACTTGGATACTCTGATGTTCCAAATATTTCTATTTCTTTTTCCAGCTGTCAAAGGCAGTGTGTCAGATATATGCCTCAGAGCAGTTGTGCTGCTTTAGGGGAAAAAGTGTTACATTTTATCACAAAAAGTTCTGATTAATCAGTTATTCTTGCCGTTGTTGTTTCTGTAAATGAACCATAAAGGATGTTTTAATACTTATGTAACTTTCCCATAGAAATTATTTACAACTGTTAAATTCTATTTTTGAAATACTTTACTACATTTCAATTTAAATTTATAGGCATGTTATTCTCTATTTTGTGACTCTTACATAAAAGAAAAATATATCATATATATTTTGTACACTGTCTGGATTTTAATTACCTAATATTATATTGATGGCATGAGAAATAAGATGAACATAAAATAACTACCTTAAATTCATTTGAAATATATAAATATATGTTTTGACTTGAAATATTTAAAAATTAGAACATGCAAATTGGAGTATTATCTGCAAAACTGTATTAAAGAGAAAATTTTCAGTGGAAATGTCAATAGGAATTTGAATTAGTTCCCCATTTTTGACTTTTTTTTTTAAGTATTATATCAATACCATGTCTATTTCTAGTTTCTTCCCTCTTTAAAAATCTTCCCTTGCCATTCTTGGTTTTGTTGAATATTTCTCATGCTTCTATTTTATCTCGTTTTGTTGACTTAGTAGCCTTCTCGGTCTCTCTCTCTCATCTATCATCTGTCTGTCTATTTATCTACCTATCTATCTACCTTCTGACCTAGTGGTTGCCCCGGGATTCAGAGATTCACATTATAAACCTATAGGCGATCATAGTACAACTTCAACGGACATATACCCATCCTCATAGAATGTGAGGCGCTTATAGCAGTATATTTCCCTCATCCTTTTCCTGGCCCGCGTATTGTCATTGGCATGCATTTTATTTCTGCATAGGTTATAAACCATAAAGTACATTGTTGTTATTTTCAATTCACTTTTTAAGTGTTAAATAATAAAAACAAGTATTTCGTATTTAAATATGCATTTGCCATTTCCAGTGCTTGTTATTCTTTTTGGTAAACTGACATTTCTCTTTAGTAACATTTCTTTCTCTCTGAAGGACTTCCTTTAAAATTTTTATAGCGTTAGTCTGCTCATGATAGATTCTCTCCACTTATGTCAAAAAAATCTTTATTTTGCCCTTTGTGAAAAAGATATTTTCTCTTGGTATAAAATCCTGATATACTATCTGGTGTTTTCTGTGAATGAATATATATATATATATATATATATATATATATATATATATATATATATATATATATATATTCTTTTAGTACTTGAAGGATAAATTCATATTTAGTGAATAACTATGTTAAAATAAACTGTATGGTGTTATTTGTAATATGGTGGAATATCTAAACTTTCAATTGGATTATTTTGTCCTAAGTGTTATAACACCTATTGTGTTATGTCAAAGGACAGAGGCAATGATCATAGAACCCCCCCCAAAAAAAAAAAAGTCTATGAGGGCAAGTAGGGAACACATCAAAAAGAAAAGATGAGTAAGGTAATGGAGTGATGAGGGAGGCTGTGAAGTAGAATGTTCAGAAAATGGTTCTCTAACTGTGTAAGTGCAAAGGAGTAAGCTGGAGACTACAAGGCACCAAAAAACATGTAAGACCTGGAGTGAGTGAGTGAGTGGTTGGGCTATTCCAGTTGATTTTTATAAGTCTGCTCTACTTACAGCCACACATTGTAAGTTAACCTTACAAAATATGGATTTGATTCATTACAGCAAAAAGGTGAAGGGAGTGTGAGTGTGTCAATCATATTAGTGTTCACTTGCTTTTTATGTCAACAAAGCCCCATTATAAACTATGAAATACTGTAAATTTTCTCTGCTTTTAATTTTTTAATTGCACAGATTGTGAAAACAGCACTAATTCCACAGTTATTTTTATTAAAATGCACTGACTGATCATATCTACATGTTAAAAATGATTACAGATCATTTCCCTTTAACACCTTTAATTTTTGAAAACCACTTTTCCCTAATCTTTTATAACCACTATGGGGAAAATTTTTATTTTAAATTAATGAGTAACTATTAATTGTCAGCAAATATGTTACTCTGACTCGTCGGCCTATCTGATTGTGCCCTGGATGGATGTGACTGGATATCATATCGGAACCTAGTAAGAGTCGACCGACATGTGTTCCAAAATGCCTGTTGCCACACTCTCATTTTACTACGTTTAGAAAAGAGAAAGAAGTATACTTCCTTCCAGGAGTATGCCTGTGCTTACCTGCTTTTTAAAAAACTGTTATTCTTTTTCCAAGAAAAAATGATCAACATGGTCAAATTATGTAGAAACTTTCAGAGCCATGGTTTTCTTTTTAGAATTTTAGACTTTATATGTAGATAAGGGACTGAAACACTACCACTAAGTGATACCTTTAAGGAAAGTTAAAGCACATCACCCTCTGGAAACTACATGCTCATTGAAATTCAACAATTAAGTATAAACACACATAGATATAAAACATATGTAATATATGTGCACAAATATATATATGTTTACATATTGTGTAATATGTGTATATATGAATTTCTAAATATATGCGTAGGTACATATACAAATATGTGTGTAGTTTTTACTCATGTACACAAGTTGCAGAATGTCACCTATCACAAACTCTTCCATTCCAATAGATCAGAGTCACCTTCACAAAATCAGGAGACTGGCAATGAGTCAACTTAAATTATATTCCTTGGGAACAAAGCAAAAATGTATACTGATTCTCCAATTCTAGGCAAGTCACACTTGAAAATGAGCCAGACCCTCCAAAATGCCTTCTGAAAGGAACTGAAGATTGTAACTCAAGTATTCTTTCTGTTGCAGTCAACTATATTTGTTTTCTATCGTTGTGCAAAAAATTTATTATCTCACAGTTTCCATAGAAACTGGAGTCTGATTATAAGGATATTTGGGTTCTCTGCTCAGCATCCCATCAGGCTGAAATCGAGGTATTTTAGGGCCTACAGTCTTATCTAGGTGAAATACCATGCTGGCACATAACATAGCGATTGTCTTCAATGTCTTGAGTAGATAGAGCACAAGTGTTTAAAACACAAATATTTATAAGCTAATGCCAGGAAAATGCCAGAAGGGTAATATTGATTAAGAATTATACCTAGTTTTTAGCCCTGGCCAGTGTGGCTAAATGGATTTAGGGCTGACTTGTGAACTGAAAGGTCACCGGTTCATTTCCCTGTCAGGGCACATGCTTGGGTTGGGGTCCAGGTCCCCAGCTGGGGGCATGAAAGAGACAACCAATCTTTATCTCTCTCACGTGTCGATGTTTCTCTCCTTCTCTTTCTCCCTCCGTCTTTTCCCCCTGTCTCTAAAAAATTAATAAGTAAAATCTTTTAAAAAAGAATTGTAACTAGTTTTTAACTAAATGATTAATTAAATAGGGATGGTTCCATAGATTATTATGTAAGGGAGTTTATAAGTATTCTCAAAATGGGAAACATATGGACTTTTTTTCATAGTTTGTTTATCTAATTTTGGTTGTTACATATAAAGTTAAAGAGATATTAGCTATTTATAAAGATAATTTCCTGCAGATATTTTAGTTTTTTCTCTATATTTTCCAGGGACAATTAGTAAGATAATAGTTTCTATCTTTTGATTTTTCATTCCCAAACTATCATTTTTAAACTTATGTGATTATGCATCCTAATTTTAAAACTATGTGTTAATTAAACAATATTAGAAAGAGAAAAAGACAAGAAAAATATGTAGAATGTAAACGACATTAAAAAACTGGCCCAGATACTTAAAACATAACTATAAGCTTTGCCAGGTTTATGTCTGATGTATATTTGCAGCCAGTGAAAATCTTTATCACATTTACACTATGTTTAAAAAAATTCATGTTTGTAAATTACTCATTTTACAAATAAATGCTTGTAAGCAAAGCACCATATGTAGTATAAAAATACATTTTGTATTTAAATTTTATGAATTTTTAGTCATTAACAAATACACACTGATATTTATGTTTAAATTTACTGTATGTAAATATTAACTGTCATTTTCAAATTCCCAGAATTATTTATGTTCATGTTGATGTGTGTTTGTGTGTCTCTTTCACACTATTAAATTTTATTTCATTTTGGAAAAAATAGCAAGATTTCTTATGTGAAATCTAAAATTTAACTTATTTGTTAGCTTTATCATTTTCTTTGTCCTAAAGATTTATTTAAACCATATTTAATTTTCCCTATATATTTATTACTATTTTTCATTTATTGATATTCTATTTATATTATTATATTGATTTGGTAGTGAAACAATACAAAATTTTCTTATCCACACAATTTTATTTTTATCATTTCAAGGCATTTTATCTTATTCTCTGTTATCTCCTCTCAGAATAAGAGTTTAGTAGAAGAGCTGTCTATTAAATACTCTGGTTTTCTACAAAATGACTATTCCTGAAAAGTAGTATATTTAAGCCTTTTTAAGCTATAATAATAGCACTTTTGACAATTCTAGGTTAATGTAACCTTGGAGAGTTTGGGCAGAACAAGAATTCAACTAGGAAGAAACTTTATTTCTTTTCTCCAATATTAGTTCCACTAGAAGACTTAGCTAATTAAATGTAGTTCATCACTAATAAGACTGTTTTACTAACTACCTCTCCTCAACCAGCAGTTTCTAATATTAATCTGAAAACTGCATGTTTTCTTTAATTAAAGCTATCTTGATATAGCACTGTTAACAAAAATAATCATTTGTAATCATAAGTATTTTCACCCTAGAATCTAAGAATAGGCAAAACTAATGAATTTACAAAATTATGAAAAATAATTTTCAGTTTGATTTATTAAACATTTAAGAAAACCATAACTGATTGATATATTTAAACATAAAAAATAAAAAGTATAGTGAATAAAAGCCTATATTTCCCCACATACATATATAATTCTCCTTTTGAATTTTAAAGATGTTTTTCTTTAAAATTACTTTCTATTATTAAATGACAAAGAAAATAGTGAAAAGGAGTTGATTCACAACTCAAGATACTGGTATAAAGTGAAAAACTAATTTCATTAAGTTTGGTGCCTCCTAAAATACTGGAATACAGTAGACAACCAAGATAACGTGTGTTTTAAACAAAGGGGAAAGAAAGTATAGCAGACATTTACAATCGGATCTTCATCAGGAATGCCAGGCATTCCTTGTTTGCCTGTAGTAAATAAATTTGGAAAATTCACCCCAACTCCAGAGATCTGGGATATATACAAATAGTCTAAGCTCTAAGCCAGTTACATTTCCGTTTTCCTCGACACCGACTAGTTTAGAGCCTAACTGAAAACAAGTAGGTTTCTCCTGGTAAAGAAACACAACTGGGATCTCATCAAAATAAAAAGCTTCTGCACAGCTAAAGAAAACAGTATTAAAATAAAAAGAGAACCAACTGTATAGGAAAACATCTTTGCCAATGATACCTCAGACAAGGGATTAATCTCCAAAATATATAAAGAACTTACAAGACTCTACTCTAAGAAGACAAGCAACCCAATTAAAAAATGGGCAAAGGATTTGAACAGACACTTCTCCATGGAGGACATACAGAAGATCCAGAGGCACATGAAAAGATGCTCGATATCTCTAGCTATCAGAGAGATGCAAATTAAAACCACAATGAGATACCACTTGACACCAGTCAGAATGGCCTTTGTAAACAAAGCAACAAACACCAAGTGTTGGAGAGGTTGTGGAGAAAAGGGGACCCTAGTGCACTGTTGGTGGGATTGCAGACTGGTACAACCACTATGGAAAACAGTATGGAATTTTCTCAGAAAACTAAAAATGGACATACCTTTTGACCCAGCAATTCCACTGCTTGGATTATATCCTAAGAACCCTGAAACACCAATCCAAAAGAATCTATGCACCCCTATGTTCATAGCAGCACAATTTACAAGAGCCAAGTGCTGGAAGAAACCTAGGTGCCCATCAGTTAATGAATGGATCAAAAAACTGTGGTACATTTACACAATGGAATTCTATGCAGCAGAAAGAAAGAAGGAGCTCCTACCCTTTGCAACAGCATGGATGGAATTGGAGAGCATCATGCTAAGCAAAATAAGCCAGGCAGTGAAAGATAAATACCATATGATCTCACCTTTAACAGGAACCTAATCAACAAAACAAACAAATAAGCATAATATAAACAATGACACTGAAATTGAGAACAGTCTGACAGTGACCAGAGGGGGAGGGGAGGGAATTTCAGGGGAAAAGGGGAAGGGTTTAGAGCAACAAGTATAAAGGACACACGGACAAAAACTATGGGGGGTGGAAATGGGAGGAAGGTGGGGAGGGCTGGGGTGGTGGGCTGGGGGTGGGGTAAAAGACAGAAAACTGTACAATATCAACAATTTAAAAAATACTGAAAAAAATAAAGAGATATCAACAAAAGGCAAAAGTACTGCTGTTTTCTCTTTTGCACTCAAAATGAGTGATCAGTGTAAGTAGCCCTCTTGCTTTTGCTTGTGAGGCTGTAATCATATGAGGAAACAGTGATAGGATGGAGCCAACATTTCAGAAAGCAAAAAATGTTTTCAGTTATTGATAACTCTGTTGATCTCTTGGGCCAATATTGAATTCTGTTATTAGCAGCCAAAAGCACCTATTTGGAAGAAAATAATATATATTAAAATTGGAAGAAAAATGTGTAAGAAATGATAATATTAAAACCAAACGAAAGAGTACCCAAGCATATAACAAAAATAAATGTTAAAGATCTTTAAATAATTTATTGGAATTAACGAGTGGAATACAATAAAAACTGTTCAAAAACAGTTTGGGCCCTGGCTGGTGTAGCTCAGTGGTTTGAGCGCGGGCCTGCGAACCAAAGGATCGCGGTTCGATTCCCAGTCAGGGCACATGCCTGGGTTGCCAGGCCAGTTCTCGGCAGGGGACATAGAAGAGGCAACCGCACATTGATGTTTCTCTCCCTCTCTCCTTCCCTTCCCCTCTAAAGATAAATAAATAAATAAATAAATAATAAAAATAAATAAATAAAATATTAAAAAAAAAAACAGTTTGGTTTTTGCAAACCAAAAATGTTTAAGGAATCAATTTAGTATTTGAAAATTAATCTTCTTTATACTGAGAACTATGTAGATTTTTAGAATAATTCTGAGGCCACTTTAATGACTTATTTTGCTAAATTTTAAAGTTATATTAAAAATTATCACCATGAGGCAGATGTTAAATATTGATAAAAATGATGATGATGATAAGAAATTATTACTAAAATCAATTATGTTAATCAATTTTGCAAATAATTTTGTTGGGTAGTACACATTTTAAGAAACAGTCCTTACCCATGGTTGTGGAAAAAGTACTATGCACACTAAGGATTAAATAAACAAATTACATATATGGAAAGACAAGTATTGACACTACTCAACTGTGAAGTTTATAAACAGACATATTTTATTTCACTTCACTTTGTTATACTTCACAGACAGCATACTTTTTTACAAGTTGAAATTATCTGGCAACCATGCATAACACAAGTGTATCTGTTCCATTTTCTAACAGCATTTGCTCACTTCGTGTCTCTGTCACATTTGATAATTCTTACAATATATTAAAGTTTTTTATTATGATTATATTTCTTATGGTGCTCTGTGACTAGTGATCTTCAGTGTCACTATTGTAATTGTTTGGGGCACCATGAGCCATACCTGTATGGAATGGTGGACTTGATAAATGTGCACTCTTACTGTTCCCATCCTTTACTCTTCTCAGGCCTTCCTATTACCCGGGAAACAACCCTACTGAAATGAAAAATTCTATGATGTCTTCTAAGTGTTCGAGTAAAGGGAAGAGATGCACATCTCTCACTTTAAATCAAAATCTGGAAATGATTAAACTTAGCGGGAAAAGCATGTCAAAAGTCCAGATAGGCCACAAGACAGGACTGGTGTGCCAAAAAGTTTGCAAAGTTGTAAATGCCAAGGAAAAGATCTTGAAGGAAATTAAAAGTGTTACTCTGGTTAACACGCAAATAAGAAGAAAGCAAAACAGCTTTATTGCTGATATGAAAAAAATGCTAGTGGTCTGGATACACAGTCAAACCAGCTGCACATTCCCTTAAAACCAAACAGTAATTGAGAGCAATGCCCTCTCTTTCTTCAATTCTCTGAAGGCTGAATGGAGAGGAAACTGCAGAAAAAGAGGTATGAAGCTAGCAGAAATTGGCTCATTAGGTTTAAGTCGAATAAAATCTCCATAATATAAAAATGGAAGGAGAAGCAGCAAGTTCTAACCTAGAAGCTGCAACAAGTTACCCAGAAGGTCTAGTCAAGATAGTTAATGAAGGTGGCTATACTAAAAATCAGACTTTCAATGTAGGCAAAACAGTCTTATATTGCAAGAAGATGCCATTGAGGACTTTCATAATCAGAGAGGAAAAGTCAGTGCAGCTTAGAAGCTTCAAATGACCTCTTGTTAGAGGCTAACACAACTCATTCACCATTGCAAAAACCCCAGAGCATTCAATAATAAGGCTTAATCTATACCTGTGCTCTGTAAATGGAACAACAAAGCCTGGATGACAGCACATCTCTTTACAACTTGATTTACTGAATATCTTAAGCCCATCATTGATACCTACAGCTCAGGTTAACATTTGGAAGATCAGCCGTCTGATTCTACATAAATTTTCAGTGAAATATTCCAATAAAACTTCTACATTTAAGCCTCATTATTTACTACATTGTTTATATACATTGATTTATACGTTGTAATGTACTTTTCCTTTTATGAAAAACAGAATTTTATTGTTTTATTCTTTTAAAGTTTATGAACCTCTTTTAGGATGTGGTTACTAAGTATAAAGAGTATTAAATAGTTTCAATTAAGGTAAAAAGTCAACAAATTAAATCACTATATAAATCTGAGGGATACGTTCAGGGGTGAAATGAGTACTTAATACTAGGTAACTGGTAAATTTTACCCTGTAAGCTTTAACATTAAGTTTATTCATATGTTTGCTCTCATTGGTAAGCTAGGATTTGAGTTTCAAAGGAATATATAATTATCTTTACTAATTCCTTCTCTCTCTCTTTCTCATTCTCAGTTTGAGTTTTCCTTTATTCTTACTGGCTCATTAAAATTTACAGATCTTCACTTGTAAATTAACTGTAATTTGAAGGTAACTTCACAAATAAAGTTATGTGAAAGCTAAAGCTGTTAAGCTTCCTCGTACTTTTTGGATCAAGAGAAAAATGTGCTGATTATTTTTGGTACTTGCTTAATGTTATTTTATTACGCAAAAGAGTTTTTATCAATTACCATTTTTGTTGCTAATTAAAATATATACTTATCATCTTCAAAATTATGGCTAACCCCAGGGAACCTTCCAAATTCTTACCTTGGATTTCACTCTGAAACAAAAATATGATTATTTTTGTAAAACTTAGGCAAAGAGTGTTCAGATCATAATCTTTAGGTTACTTGGAATATATTTTTAGGCATATTAGTGTTCCAGCATGGGGACAAATGGCTTCTCATTGAACATATGTTTCTGAATCTAAACCATAGTACCTGAACAATTATACTTCTTGATGAGTAGCTTCAACATTATACTTAGTTTCCTTATACCTTGACATATTAGTGTCATAAATTCTATGATAAAATATAAAGAACTGTCCTTTATAAATTTTCTTTGGAAATTATATATATTATACACACACACACACACACACACACACACATGAAAAAAAATTTCCCTTAGTTTTTCAAGCATTAAGTATCAATAAAAATAGATACCCTTTATTAATTTAAAATATAGTCCTGGCAGATGTGGCTCAGCAAGCACCCAGCTGTGAAGTAAATTGTTCCTGGTTTGATTCCCAGTTAGGGTACATGCCTCGGTTGCAGGCCAGGTCCCCAGTAGGGGTGCACAAGAGGCAGCTACACATTGATGTTTCTCTCCCTTTCTTTCTCCAACCCTTCCCCTCTCTGTAAAAATAAATAAGTGGAATCTTTAAAAATATACGTATATATTTAAGCTTGCATCAAATATTTGATTATTTAGCTTAAACTTTTATATGGTATACTTTAGAAAGTTATATTTCTAAAAATCCAGTGGATTCAGCTGTGTTGTTTTATATTAATATGGTTTGATCACAGAATTATTTTAGGATGAACTTCCTGAATTACTTTAACATTTTGAATTTTTTTGATACTTAAGCACATAAAATAAAATCAACTATATAAAAATTGATCGCAAGTCCCCTATGGTATCTTTTAAAAAGAATGGATTCATTTTGCTCATTGTTATCCAATTAAAATGCATCTACTCAAAAAAGCCTGAAACAGACATACCAATTAACACCATATCTTTTATAAAATAAGCAAATGACCAACGACAAAGTAAATAAATAATAGTAATATCTTCCAAGGCACGGTCCTTCAAAGGGACTAATTTTTAATTTTGAAAACACCCATCTCACTATTCAAAGAACTAAGGTTAACCTGATCAATTTAGTTTGTACTCATTTCACTGGTCAACATTTACAAGTTAATTTCTTTACATATCATTTGCTTTCTTGATTTTGTTTTTTCTTTTTTCATGTCTTTCTAATTAGTAAAGAGTAAATAAAATATAGTGCCTTCACTGGTACAATAAAACATAAACATTAACTCAGATAAAAGAATAGAGCTAATATGGATTTTACTTTTTTATATTAATCATAATTACATCTGAAGACAGACCTGAGATACACTTAAAGAGTACATAAGTCCTTATTAGGGAGACTAATGTTTAAAGTGTCCAATAAATGACTGCTTCTTAAAAAACATTAAAGATATTTAAATCTGTTAGTGTGCATTGTTTTGTCATCCTAAATATTTGAATTTATCTTTCATGGACATAAATAATGTAGTAAACTTATAAAGGATAGTGATATGTCTTTTATATAATTGAATATATATGTGAAAATACTTTGAAAATCTTACTTTCTATTCCTGTAAAATATGGATTTCATGCTAAACATAATATTGATTTTCAAAAATTTGTCAAAGGCCTAATATTTTGCACTGTATGAAAATACATATTTCTTTACTCTGGTCATCTTCTCCATGACTGTTGTGGAACAATATTTAAAGAATAAATACATAAAGCTGAGATACCACCAAAAAAGCCATGTGCCATTAGAAGCAATGCTCTTTAAATGGAGGTCCTGCATCAGTGTGTGAAAGCAGGTTCACGTTCCTTTCTTATCCTTTTAACCGTACGCTATACAATTATAATCTTATACAATCAAACTCTAAAACTTCCTATTTTCCATTGTTCTTCATCCCTCATTTTTGGAATTTGCATTCAAAATGATCTGTGAAAGAATAGAGTCATACTTCAGCTGCTGTTGTGTTTAATCTATCAGCATTAAGACTTTTCTCCAATGACATTATTCAAAGAGTTAAGGGGAAAAAAATGTACCTTCAAAGTATTAAATCTGGTCTCTCTCTTTTTAAATAGGATAACATTTTCAAAGGTGAAAGGGGTCTACCTTGAAACTAGTAACATATTTCATGCTGTAAGTCCCTCATTTTATTTGAATTTGATATGAAATAAAAGAGCACAGGATCATATCAGATATGACTGTTCTTCTTCCTTAAAGTCAGACATATTAGAAAGCAAAAGACCCATGAAATGATTATTAATCAAAGGATGACAGTTTATCATAACATTTATTGAGCACACATTTTTATTGTATATTATCATCCAATATGCTATCTATAGTTTTTCAGCATGAATAAAATTATAGTGTAAAAAATAAACAGGTCTTGGATATTGAAAACTTCATATTTTAATTCATGGCAGTTTCTATTCAAATGGTTTTAGGCAAACTAGTTCATATATATCTTTCATTTTTCTCACTTTTAAAATGAAGGTATTATTCTACTTAATAGTAGTCTATGGGTATTCAAAGATACAGTTATTTTATGACATTTTTGTAGATCATAAGATATTAAATAATTATACACCATTTTTAAAGATCCTATCATAAGATAGAAAAATTATGGAATTTCAGAAAACATAGTTATTATTCTGAGTGAAGTCTGGTCAGATATCACTTTACCTGAAATCAACCTTTCTAATAGAAAGCACGAATACTGAGACTCTGATTGGCCCTTCCCCAACATGTGCATTGAGTAGAGGTTTCATTCTGGAACAGGCAAGCCAAGAAGACCTCAGGCTACTAACCCCCTTTTCCCAGACACTCAGTCATAGAACAAGAGTGTCACTCCAAGAAAATGGGATACCCACCCCCCCAGCTCCAGTGCAAAGGTGCAAGGGTACTACTTAGGAAGAAAGCAGACTATAAGATGCAAATTATTTATTTCTGGGTGAAGTGGCTGGCAATAAATGGAAACTCCATGCCTAAGGTGTTGTCTGAAACAATGGAGAGCTTGGCGGAGAGCAGTTTAGAGAAGTCTAGTGATACAAGTCCAACGGCAGAGTAGCTAGTATTTTAATAGAAAGAACCAGGGAAAAAAATAGCCTAGAAGAGAACTCCTGAGATCGCAGTCAACCCTGGGGATCTGTAGGCTATGCAAGCATTTTGGGTTGCACCTACTTAGGAACGGTCGGAAAAGGATGTACGGGCAGGCAGGGAGGCACGCAAACCCTCCAACACAGAGGAGGAGCCTCATGAGTACAAGGGGCTTAAAACGACCTCTGCTCAAACACTGTCTGAAAGATTAGCCGCTAAGGGCAACTCCTAGGATGGCAGGCTTAAATATAAAATTATACATAGCAGTGAAACTCTAGAAGATTGTTTAAATGACCCTTTCAGATACTAAGAGAGAGCTACAAAGTTGAAAGTTTCTGGTCAAAGATAAGGCCAAAAATAAATTACCTGAATAGTGATAACTGCATAAAAGGTAGTGAAAAAGTCTCTGTGTGTGTGTATGTGTGTGTGTGTGAAGGCGGGGGTGGGGCAGTGTTTCTAACATCAGTGACTACATGCTGTAATGATAATTGACTTCACTGAATTAATGTGGTAAAGCCATTTAACAAATAAACAAATGGTAAAGCAAACCACAGAAACAACCACCACCCCAAGCAGGATCATGGTCAGAGTTACAATATGGCCCAGTAATTCAACTTCTAACTACATACTCCCACCAAAATAAAAAGATATATCCACCTCAATATTTGCACTAAAAGACCAAAACAGGATCACTTAAATTAGACAAAAATGGAAACAACGTAAATGTCTACCAAATCAATGAATAAAATGTGAATAAAATGTGGGATATCTCTACAATGAAATATAATTTGTCAATGAAAGTTGAAGAAGTAAAACATGCTACAACATGAATGTAACAAAAGGATGGTAACTCTACGTTTAAATTGTTCAGGAACTGCCAAACAGTGATATGGCATTTCATGCAGGGGGAGCAAAAGTGTTTAAAATTAGATTGTGGTGACAATTTCACAACTCTGTGAACATAGTAAAAAATACTAATTAGTATCCTTTAAGTGGGTGACCTGTAAGGCATATGAGTTATGCCTAAGTAATACCATTTATAAAAAATTTAAGCATATAACAAAATTAATGCCAAAATATGATGGGAGTTAACACTGAATATTGTTATCGCTGGAATGAAAATGGAATTGTCTGCATAAGTAGAGCTGGAATAAACATGTTTTGCAGTTTCTGTTCATGTCTCATTTCTTAAGATCATTTTATCAGTCAAAACACTTGTCAAAGAAGTGCCATAAGAGTATTTCTATATGGTGACGGACTATCCTAGGTACCATTGATTGGGTCAGGAACTGTAGAGAATCCATCAATGAACCAACAGGCAGATTCATTTTCTTGAAAAATTCTTCTGAGAGACATATAATTTCCAATTAGTTATAGGTACTTAACTAGTAAGTTCACGTTGTATTAGAGGTAGAAAAGATATTTCAAAAATAAGACCAAGTTGATTATTATGCAAAGAAAATAGTTAGCCAAAGAGAAACACAGTGCAGAGTTAGACATGCAGAGATAAGCAGAAATGGAAAACCGGGTTGGAGGGGGCGGAGCGAATGACAGAGGGAATATAATGAATCATTGCTTAGGTTACTGGTGATATGTTACTTATAACTTCTCACATTCTTTCATGAGAGGACCCGCATATTTCCATTAAATTTTATACAGCCCTGGGAATTGCTGGTTCTTATCCACAAAGGAAATCTGAAAATAAACCAAAATCGATGGCAGAGAGATCGTTTACATGCAGAAGATGCAGCAAAATAAAGATCTAAAGAGGGTCTGCAGGCTGGAGACTTCAGAGTGTAGAAGTGGGTGGTGAAAGTCTCTGATAAGGTATGACAAGGAAAAAAATTTAAGCCTGAGGAGATTTGGGAACCCATGCCTGTAATGATAAGCAACCCTGGAACTTGGTAACCAAAATGTGTAAAATATGTTAGTGTTAGTAACCTTAGACGAAGCATAAGAAAGTAAAGGATAACTCAGATACAATATGCACTGACAAGAAATATAAAATGAAGCGTGCTTATATAATTTGTTTAGGGAGGTTTTCCAGCAATAGTCATAGCTCCATGAGGAGAAAATTAAGCTAGAAAATAACATTTCATTAAGGTACCGTAGTCTAGAATCGCAAACAGGTATACCTTGTACTTCATACTGTAGCAGGTGTGATGCTCGTAAAAAATTCACATCCCTAATTTCTAAAGAATGTGAGCTTGAATACTTTACCTATAACTGAAAAAAAAAAAGAGATGGTATTTCCCCACTGTTGTGTTTGGGAATGCATGTTGTCAGCAAAGTAGACTTGGTCTAAAATACAAGGGCAGAAATCATTTTCTTAGAAATTACTAAGGGGTAGATATAATTGTTTTGAATTAAGAATATGTTATTTTAATACTGAATGACAAGGTTTACTTTCTGTATATTTATTTGTGACATGTAACAAGTATAATAACAAATATAGTAGTAAAGCTTTGGCCTTGGTTTTGATCATCAAAGGTCTACCCTTGGAGTGTTTTTGCAGTTAATCCTTTAAAATTTTAGGTAAAGGAAAAGGCACACAACTTCAAAAGTCTTTAACAGCTTATAGTCCTTGGCCATCATCCTCTTGAAAGCGGAGTGCTGTATATAGTGTGCTTATCAGTCTTTATAAGGGTTTTCTCTTTGTTCCATGATGTCAGAAAGTGAGAAATGCTGTAGGACATGATAAAAATATTATTTTAAAGATGAAAAATATGAGCTTTGAGTGGGAATTTACAGAATCTGTGCAATGTCAAAAAATCTCCAAGAGTAATAGAAGATTTTTTAAAAGCATTTTTGTAACTTAAAAATTCTTCATGAAATACCATCATTCAGCAGATTATTACCAGCACTTTTCTTTTCTCTTCATATGCAGTAAAAATTAACATTCACTGGGCTAATGTCTCACACAATAAACATAAAATAAGAATTTATGGCAGTAGCAGAAGCTACATAAAATTTGTGTGTGATGCTTTATATTATGCATAGGCTCTGGAGACCAGTGAACTTTAGTCTCTACAGAAATCTGTGAAAAAGAGCAGTATTAAGATTGAAGGACACCATACTAAATGCATAGAGTTGTTGTTTTACTTTTAGCACATTTTCTCTAGTGTAATGACAGATTTTAATCAGTTGCAACAGCTATAAATCTCTTTAGCATATGAGAACACTTTACAGTTAAATTAATAATCCAAATTTAAAGTAAATATTGGCTGAAACATTCCGTACACATACTTACTTAATTATACATATATGTACATATATACTGGTATATATATTTCATATTTTATATATCATATTTTATCTAGCAAATCATTTATTTTAAGTTGACATTTGAGTTATTGGTTCATGGACACTTTAAAATTGTATTCAAAATTATGTGTGCATGTGTATATGTGTGTTTAATTGTGATGTCGATGTATTATATTATCAAAATTGCCCTTAATTCAAGAAAGTTGGAGAAGCAGTACTATAAATGTTGCCAAAACTATGGGTAAAAGGTGCAACAAGAAAATACTTTGCAAATTTTATCAAGGTTGTAAAAAATAGAAAAATGAGTTTTCTGTGTATTTTCAGTGTAAATGCCACATGTTCCAAATGTTATATCTGTGAATAAAATTTATCATTGATGCTTTCACACTGGTATACTGATGATGGCCTTTAAAAATGTATTGCTTAACAAAGTTCATCCTGTTCCAGAAATGCTTAGTCCAATTATAATATCCTTGTACACTGAGAAGAGATAGCCATAAATCATCTCTAGAAAAACAAACATTTCTCAGCAAACTTTTCATCTTAATTAACAATAAAGAAAATAATTCTTCTCAGAGAAGAACATAATAACTTTGTCTCCAGAGCCCATGAAAATCCTCTTTAAAAAATTCTTCTAAAGGAAAAAATATATTTATCCATTCATTGGCCCAATGAACTTTTATTTTACTCATGTATATCATGTTCAAGTTTCCACATTTATTTACACAGAAAAATTGTTTATTTGATTTTTTAAATACAGGGTCCAGCAGAAGTGATGCCTGCTTGAGTGTGGTTGGTAAGGTAATAATATAGGACTAATAATTTATAGTTTGAATTTGAACATTTCAACTAAAATGTCATATGGTGTGCTTGACTGTGATATTGTTATACTACAGAATTACATGCTTATGATTTTGTAATAAAAGAGGGGTGTTATTTGTGCCAGACTCTGTATATTTTATTGATTATGCTATTCCAGTTGTCCCAATTTTTCCCCATCTGTCCCCTTCCACTCAGAAACCCCCATCCGCTCCAACAACTCCCAGCTTAGTCCATGTCCATGGGTCGTGCATATGTTATTTGGCTTCTCCATTTCCTATAGTGCTCTTAAAAAAAAACCCTGTCTATATTGCGTATCTACCAATTTGTACTTCTTTTTTTGTCTTACATTTTTTTATTTTAATTTTTGTTCTTGTATAGTTTTCTGTCTTTTACTCCCACCCCAGCCTACTGCCCCAGCCCTCCCTACCCCACTCCCATTTCCACCCCCCACCCCAGTTTTTCCATGTGTCCTTTATACTTGTTCCTCTAAACCCTTCCCCCTTTCCCCTGAAATTCCCTCTTCTCTTCCCTCTGGTCACCGTCAGCCTGTTCTCAATTTCAGTGTCTGGTTATATTATACTTGTTTGTTTGTTGTGTTAATTAGGTTCCTGTTAAAGGTGAGGTCATATGGTTTTTGTCTTTCACTGCCTGGCTATGCAGCAGAAAGAAAGAAGAAACTCCTACCCTTCGCAACAGCATGGATAGAACTGGAGAGCATTATGCTAAACCAATTTGTACTTCTTAATGCCTGCCTCTTTCCCCCTATTCTCTTCCTTCTCCCACCAAACTGGTAACCCTCCAAATGATCTCCATATTTATGACTCTGTTTCTATTCTGTTTGTTTGCTTAGTTTATTTTTTAGGTTCAATTGTTGATAGTAAGCTTGTAGTCATTTTAATGTTCATAGTTTTGATCACTTTTTTCTTAAATAACTCCCTTTAACATTTCATATAATGGTTTGGTGATCATGAACTCCTTTAGATTCACCTTGTCTGGGAAGCATTTTATCTGCCTTTTGAATCTGAATAACAGCTTTGCTGGATAGAATAATTTAGGTTGTAGGTCATTGCTTTTCATCACTTTGAGTACTTCTTGCCAGCCCCTTCTAGCCTGTAAGGTTTCTATGGAGAAATCAGCTGACAGCCTTACGGAAACTCCTTTGTATGTAACACTCAGCTTTTCTCTTCCTGCTTTTAAAATTCTCTCTTTATCTATAACAGTTTGCATTTTAATTATGATGTGTCTTCGTGCGGTTTTCTTTGGGTCCATCTTGTTTGGGAGTCCCTGTCCTTCGTGGCTTTTTATGTCTATTCCCTTCACCAAATTAGGGAATATTTCTTTCATTATATTTTCAAATAAGTTTTCAATATCTTGCTCTTTCTCTTCTCCTCCTGGCATCTCTATGATGCAAATGTTGGTACATTTGGAGTTGTTCCAGAGGCTCTTTACCCTATCCTAATTTTTCTGTATTCTTTTTTCTTCTTGTTCTGATTGAATGTTTTTTTCCTTCTTATATTCCAAATCATTGATTTGATTCTCAGCTTCATTCACTCCCCTGTTGATTCCCTGTAAATTTTTCTTTATTTCACTTAATGTAAACTTCATTTCTGCCTGGGCCTTTTTTATGCTGTTGAAGTACCCAATGAGTCACTTGAGTATCCTAACAAGTAGTGCCTTAGACTCTGCATCTGATAGATTGCTTATCTCCACTTCTGTTAACTCTTTTTCTGGAATTTGATCTGCTCTCTCATTTGGGCCATGATTCCCATCTCTTCATTTTGGCAGTCTCTTTGTGTTTGTTTCTATCTATTAGATAGAACTGCTTTGGCTCCTTGTCTTGGTAGCTTGACCTGTTGTAAAAAGGCGTACCTGTAAGGTGAATGGGTTAGAGATTTATGTATTTGCCAATGTGGGGCAACTTGTGTGAACCAGGTTGTTGGTGTGTCGGATATGGTGTCACTGGTTTGTGGATCTATGTGGGGGATGACTTGGAAAAGGGAATTGGCCACTCTCTGGCCTCTGGAGTTTTGCTGGGAGGAAGCTTTCCCCCAGTGGCTACTGGTGCCCTTCTAGCTGCTTCCCCTGTGCTGGAGCCCAGAGAGAGAGAGAGAGTTTAGTTAAGTTCTAAGTCTGTTGCAGGCCCTTTAAAATGAGATGCTTGATATTCTGTAGTTTATTCTGCAGGCCCAATCCCCATTGATTTTTACAGCCAGAAGTTATGAGGACTTATGTTCCAGGCACTGAAACCCTGGGCTGAGTGGCCTGGTATGGGTCTGGGGTCCCTCGCTCCAGAGGTATCCCTCCCAAATTCATCCACCACATGTAGGTGAGGGACTGCCCATTCATGTCTCTGTGTCTGCGTGTCTCTACCTCTCCTATACATCTGGATGAATGTGGCTTCTTGAATTCCTTGGTTGTCAGAATTCCATACAGTTCAATTTTCTGATGATTCTGGGTGATAGATTTTTTCATAATCTCATTTAATTTTTGCTGTGGTTGTGTGAGGAGGCGAGCTGTATTTACCTACACCTCTATCTTGACCAAAGTCCAAGTCTCCATATTCATTCCTTTAAAAATAATTTTAAAATATTATCTTGTGACAGTAGTGAACATTAAATGGTAAGGAAATCATATTATTCATATTGACTTGAAACTTACAGCATGAGAAAGATCCTGCTTCAGGCACAAGAAATTGTGTGGCTTTAAAATGAGGAACATTTTTCCCTCGCACGCCCAACACTAGCAGAGTCCTGCATTCACATGGCTAAATTTTAGTCTGTTTTAGCCTGATAAATTTGCCGGCCTCACCCTGACAACTCCTTGAGGCACAGCCCCTCCTCATCACAAAGGTGTTCGAGCACCCAGCATGTGGCAGCTAGACTTGGTATACCTTGGGACCTCAGCTGAGTGGCCTGAGACCCAGAACCACATTGAGGTATAAAGCTAAATTATTTATTTGACATTTTTCTTGTTTGTTGTTTCTTGCTTGTTGCCTGTATTGCTATGAATTTGTCTCTTAGGACTGCTTTTGCTCTTTCCACAGGTTTTGGTTATTGTGTGTTAATTTTCATTTTTCTCTAAGTAACTTTATTTTTTCTTTGATTTCATTGTTGACCCATTTTTTGTTTACTGACATGTTATGTAGCCTCCATGTGTTTGTTTGTTGTCCAGTTTTTAAAAAATTGATCTCTAGTTTAATATACTTGTGGTAGGAGAAGATGCATGATAACATGATAGATTGTTCATATCCTAAAAAAAAAACCCAATGAATGAATTTATTGGATAGAACAATATATCCATCTTCAAACTGAAAAGGTAATTTCAAAATTCATTATATCAATTTAAATTTTCACAAGGAGTGTATAAGATTTCCATTGATACACATCCTCGTTGATTATGGTGTTGGTACAGTTTATAAATTTTTGAAAAATTATAGGGGTGTTAGGATTCATGTTGAATTTTGGTTTCATTTCAATTATTACCTGTGAAATAGAACTTTTTAATATGTTAATTGGTTATTTGTGTTTTCTGGGAGCCACTTTATATTTCTTGGATAACATTTTCTATTTGATATTTTTAATGTGTTGGTTTGATTTTTATGGGACTTGTTGGTACATATTTTTATATGTGCACATGTGTATATGAATATATCTGTATCTCTCTATTTGATCATTACTTGCTTAAATATATCCCAAGAGATTACTAAATCTAGTGCAATGGAATTATAAATCTAACAATTTTCATTTATATAAGATATTGCATTTTTCCTTCAAAGTTAGGGATAATATTTTAGGTTAAACTTTTTAAGCTACCTAGAAATGCTTGTGGACAGAAAATTTATTTTCATAATATTTTAATATATATGTTAAATTATCTTAGTACATTTTATTGCATTGTCCTTTCTGTACTTATTTGCATTGTCTCTTCTGTCATATATAAATTTTTCATGTGTGTGTGAACCAATTTCTGAGTCTTCCATCCTGAACCATAGAACAATGGGTCTATTCACATTGTTTTAATTTCTATAGATTATAATAACAGCCGGCAGCCCCTAATGTCTCAGTTCAACTTTTATTTTGAATATTTTTTTCTTATTTTTAAAACTGGGTTTTTTCCTAATGGTTATCCCTGTGTCTGCATAGCTTAGTGATCAGCCAGTGTTTGGACAGAGGTTGTGTTCAAAGAGCCAAGAGCCAATAAAGTCAATCAACTGCCAATGAACCTGTATGAGGGTTGGGGAGGACATTCAAAATTCAGGGTTAGTTAGGGCTTGGTCTTCTGACCTCTCCTTTGTATGTCTATAGCCACAACCAAGAATGTGTTTCAATCATGACCACAACCCCAGTCTAGTAGATGTAAACTTTTTGTCTTCCCTTACTCACCTGCTTCTGAAAACTTTTTCACTTTTGTAGGTAATGTTGATGGGGATGATCTTTGTCCCATGCTCCAAATAAAGAGACTCCTTCAACTGCAGCAGAAAAGAGGGTGGCTGCCAGTTACCATGGCCTGCACTAACCTGGGGAAACATCCCTGTCAATCAAACTGGGAGTGGGTAACAGGAAAGGGGGTACTGGGGAGATGGGATCAACTCATGTCAAACATTATAGATACACAACATTCTTACCCCAAATTCTAGGATTTTGCAAATCTATAGTTGTCTTAGGTTGTATTTTCAGTTAATCTTCAGAGTGTTATCTCTTTATTTACTTAGTCATTTATTTATTTATTATTTTAATTTAATGGTGGTGGTGGGGTTGCAATTTTGTTCAGCTTTATAACAGCCTTTGGAGGAAAAACTATTGCTCTTTCCCTTCCCTTGACATTTACTTTGTGCTATTAGAAAAAAAATTTGAATCTGTCCAGAAATGCTTTTAAAGTAGATTTTTAATAACATTTCTTTTTTAAAAAGCTCTGCAAATATGGCAAGGCTTATGTTAAGTACTTTATTCACTTGGAAATTATTTTAATTATAAAAATGATAACAATTTTATCCTATTTTGGAATTTTTAACATCACAGATAAGCCTCCACAGCCAGAAACTTTCCTAGAGATATTTACATTTATATATTTAATGTAAATGGTATCATTTGTTTGATAAATACCAATTGTTTTAAGCAGAGATATTTTCTAAAATTGTTTAATATTCTAGAACAAACAGAAATGGACTTTCCTGTTCATCCTCAATTTATTATATATTTTAATTTGCTGAAGAAATTTTCATTTTCAGTATTCATTTTTTTTCTAGTTCTTGAATCAAGATCCTGCTAGGTATGTAGCTTTCCAACTACCATTGTTTCTCACTTACGTTTTATTTAGATTCTTCAGCAATTCTTCTCTCAGTCATAGAACACTGGATGCATTAATGGGCGTATTTCCCAAACAAATTTTCACACCATATAAGCTCTTACATTCTGAGACACTGTTGATTGATGTAATATTGTGATTGCTTTGTTATCTGATTGTTAGAACAAGAATGTCTATCCTGGAAAGTTAGTCTCTCTCTTTAGTTCTTCTTTTAAAGATTTTATTTATTAATTTTTGGAGTGAAGGGAAGGGAGAGAGAAAGAGAGGGAGAGAATCATCAATGTGTGGTCACCTCCTATGTGACCCCACTGGGGACTTGGCCTGCAGCCCATGCATGTGCCCTGAGTTGGAACTGAACTGGAGACCCTTGGTCCTCACAGACTGGCACTCAGTCAGCTGAGCCATACCAGCCAGGGCCCTTTAGTTCTTATTTCTTATCAAATGAAGTTGAGAAAAAATAATTGTTACATGTAAGGTAGGATGAGATGTTAATTATAAACATTGTTTTTATATTCAGGCAAAACTAAATCCAAATCTTCATCTTCTCTCCAATCCACAGGAAATTATAGCCTCCCCCAAATTTAGTTTCTTTTGTTAAATGGAGATGGCACTTTCCACAGAACTTGTTTTTAGATTGAAGTGAAATCCATATCACTGTTTATAGCACAAGATGAAGCTTCCACATAATTAACTTTTATTGTTCCTGCAACCATTTCTTTGCCTGAAAGCACTATCTATCCCAGGACACAATGTACTATCATCAATTCATCTCACTCTCTCATCCGCTACATTAAAAATTGATGGAGGCACTGAATAGGGACCAATACTTGAGTCAGAGAATGATTTTCACATGGTAAGAAGAACCAGAATAATTTCAAATAGACACTGTCCCTGCATCCATGAATTAGGTATAGAGGTTGAGGTCTGGCAAGAGCCAATACATAATTATTTCCTAGGTAGCTGTGCAATTCTGTTTCAGACTAAAGTCTGAACTGCAACACTGCAACATGAGGAAACATTCCACTCAGAATTATACTATTCTATTGGGAGAGCTGTTGTAAATATTTATCTTAATTTGTATTGGTGACCATACAGGTGAGATAATGGAAAGAGAACAAGATCCTCAAAAGGTTACATTATCCAAAGCTGGCATCTTATACAATCACATTTTGGGGGGAAATCTTTTGTATGGGGATACTGAAACAAAACTGGTCTTCCTTAGAAATCAGAAGCTATAAATGCAATGTGAACTAGAGCTACTTATTTTGATCTTCTCTATGTGTAAGGCATGAAACCTCTACACCGAGCTGAGGCATAGCAAGAAAATGTACTAAAAATGTCTTTATTCCTCAATTCACCAATGCTCACGACTCCATTAATTTTTACTTGTTATTTTGTGATTTGCCTTTTATATAAGCTAGTTTTTAATAAAAGAATGTTGACCAAAAGCTCAGTATACCAAGTATACCTGCCATTTATCTGATAAGTGTTTGTCACTTTGCTAGAATGTGTGGGTAGAAAAATAAAGTGCCTACTTATTTTAATAAGAGATGGCATTCTTATTCAAAATAATTAGTTTTTGTATTTTTACCAGGATTGGAGACAGTACAACCAAATATTTTCTTTAATAATTGTTAATATTTAAATTTTAGATTACTATGAGATTAAGAAATGATCATTTAAAAACAGGGAGTTGAAATACAGATGTTTTAGTAAATAGCTAGCTAAATATGTGAAGAATAAAAGAAAAATATATAAAGGATAAAGAAAATATAGAGCTTTACAAAAAAGGAAAACAATAGAAAAATAAACCAATTCAAGAATGCTTGACACTAAAAGTGTGCACAGTTATTTTATACTTTATGTTAGCAAGAAAATAATATTCAAGGCAAAGCAATTCTGAGAGGATTAGTTGAGTGGAAAAACTTTAGTAGGGTTAGAAGTATTCTGGTGAAATGGAATGCATTGTTGTTATTCCAGATGATTCAAACTTTTTTTTTAAATCTGTGTCCCATATATTTTCACATATTTATCTATTCAAGGTCATCAAACACGTGAACCACTATCCCCTGTCACAGCACAAATATGTTACAGAACACAGGCTGGCAATAGTACATGGCTCAAATAAGAACCATATGTATGTGTACATATAGAGACACATACACATGCATGTGCATCTGTATGTATGATTGTATACATGTATGTATAAATACACATTTATGATATGTATAATATATATGCACACATGTGTGTGTACTTTTTTTAGGTGAAAATGGAACCCGAGACAAAGAAAGAGGGTGGTTCTCTTTTCACTAAGGTTTTGCATTGTGCGTGTGATGTAAGTGTAGATCATTTAGAGTGTGAGGCAGGGGCAAAACTGGAGAGATCATTCTAGATTATACTAAAAAAAGGAGAACCAGGGAAACAGGAAGGCACATTCTTAAAAATATTATTTGATTCCCTAGATATAACGATCCCTTGATTTTTCAACTACATAAATCAACTACATGTTTATCCAGTTTGCATTGGGTTTATGCCACTGGAAACTCAGAAACAGCTTAGTAATGCATCATTATGTTTTTTTATCACAAAACATGATGCATATCCAGGAACAATTTTAAGGAAAACATTCATTAGAAAGGATATCTTTGACCTGGAATATTTTTGTATGTTGAATATCCTGTAACGTGTTTTTAAATGTGCCATATTATCTAGTATATGCTACCAAAGTTTCTCTCCCACCCCTTACTTAGCTGATAGAAGCATTGGTGAAGTATTAATTTTGATTTTGCAAAAACAGTTTTCAAGGGAATAGTATGACTGTGTAATACTTCTTTAAAAGCATTTCAAAGCACTATTTGATTCATGTCAAGTCCATGTTTCAAAAATCAATGTTTGACAGTTCTTTTAAGCCATACATTGCTATTTTACGTATTCTGCTGAAACCTCTACATTGCCTTTCAAGTCTGGAGAATAAATAGACAGTAACTTTAACAAAATTATTACATTACCTCCAGCCATTTGGGAAAACTGTGAAGCTAGGGGAAATCTAAAGCTGGCTTTTGGATAAAGTAAATGGAAAAAAATTGTACAAAATTTTCCTTGCATACAACATTATTCTGATTAGTGAATTCCAGTTGAATTTAAAAATAATATTTTACATATATGTTCAAAATTTTCCTATGAATTATGAGAACAATAAAAGCATTTAATTAATGGTCAATCTACATATGTGACTTTTATAGAATGTTTATTTTTGCTAGGAATAATGAAGCAAGAAGGATTCCTCCCAAATTAAATTGTGAGGCCCCCAAGTTTGGTACACAACAATATAGATGGACTGATCTTGTTTGGCCACATTGATGATCTGTGAAAGTTATCTCCCGGGTGACTCTAAAATGGTAAACCATTAGAAACATCTCTCCTAGAGCTGTGTGGTATTGATTATGTTTTGCTTCAGCTGAGACATAAATCAATTACTCTTCTTTGACAATCATCACTACTACAGTGGGGGTCATGTTGTGTTCCAGCACTTCCTAATATAATCAGAAGTAACACTGCAGAAAGCTATCGGTCAACTCATCACACGATTTTTTTCATTTAATAAGAAAAACTGATATGTGTGATACAGCATATTCTTCTGAAGTGCAGTTTTTATATACTTCTTTTTAGATCTACTGCTACTCCCTCCCAAGAAACTGCTACAGAATAATTAGTACATAAGAATTAAAAGCAATAAAGGTTTATCAAATTATGCATATATTCCTGTAATAGAAGAAATGTATATATCATAGACATCATACACATGTTTTGATGCTATTAATATGAAGAATAACATGATAATATTACATTTTAGTGATATAGAGAAAAGTGAATAAAGGTAATGACTAGATTCAAGGAAAAAAACTGATCATAAAATTCATTGGAATTGATGCAATTGAGCCATTGTAAATTTTGCTTAAGATTTCAATTCTTACCATATTTCCCTTGGTAAGTTGCTTATTGCATTTTATCCCACACCGTACCTCATTTCTGGTATAAATACAACAGTGTGTTCACTGGGAGCATTGAAAATTATTCTTTTAGTATGTACTCTTATTAGTCAAAAAGCCATAAAGTTGCACTTTATTCATTTGAGGCTGTAATAAATAAAAGCCTGCCCTCCTACAGGTGGGAAGGTTTTACATGGGGGGAATTATGTCCCCTGTCTTTCTAAAGACTTTCTTAGGTCAGAGCACAGCTCACGTAAGGTCTCTGCGGTTGATTAAATCAGCACTTTTATTTTTCACTCGAGTAAACGGCATTGATGTGACACTTATTCGTAGCCGAATTTTATTTTTTTTCACTTTTTATTCTTGTAAACATCTAATAGTCTATGCAATATGAACTTCACAGAGATACATACAAAGAAACAGATACTTAGGGTATGGTTGGTATCCGTTGCATGATGCATATTACAAGTAGATTGCCTAAGCTTTCTATTTGTAAAAACTTAATAATTTTCATTGCCTTAAGCTTTTCATTTGAGAAAAACAATAATTTAAATGAAATAACAAAACCAAATATATGTATATAAAAATGTAACGAATTTCTAAATTATCTGTATTAATTAGTTGTCTCCTCCCCTTTCATATGTAAGCTTTATAAATATCCTTTTGAAATGACAGTTTTTGTTATTCTTCCTCAAGTGTGTATTAAAAACATTTATTATACTCATTAAAACAAATTTGACAGGTAAGTCTGAGGAACATTAGAATTTACATTTCAATATATATTTATTTATTACATGTACTATGTAAATATGTAGTAAAATATAAAAACTAGTATTATTTTATATTTTTATATATATATATATTACACACACCAATACACATATACATTATAAATAGGAAGAGGAATCATTTACACTATCAATTATTATTTTTGTATATGTGTTTTGTACTTTTAATTACATTTACGTGTAATGTGCTATTTACTTTTATTATCAACAAATTGTCTCTTAAGTGCTAAAATGTATTTTAAGTATTGTTTTAATCTTGCTGTGTTTTTACATCTATAATTTTCAAAAATGTGTATATATGTATAGAAATACACATATAAATGTATGTATGTACTACTATGTTTTAAATTGTAGAAAACATTTATTATGTTTCTGTTTGACATACCATTTTCTCATCTTATGTTCTGTTTACTAATAAGTGTATGCAATATGTGTATATAACTGTTAATAAGTATTAAATACAATGCATTGGTTTAAATGAAAAGAATACTAAATGCATGTACAAATACATAAAAAATAATATAAATACATTTAAGAAAAGTATCATTTATACCAGCCCTGAAACCTCACCAGAACTCAAAGTGGTTGTAATAATTAATGCACAAAGCTACAACCCATTTGCCTGATAAAATTTAAATAAAAAAACATGCAATGAATAATAAAAGGTCATAGAACAGAAACTGTATGTGTTAAGGTGTACTCCATCAAGAAAAAAACTATTAGTTTACTTGTAGTCCTTCTGTCTCTCTTTATTAGTTTAGCCTAAAAATAGCCATTGACTTGTGTTTCACTATGTGCAATGTCAAAGTGAACTACCGATTTTGCAAGTGAAATGAATAGCTGCTTTGCTCAAAACACTCTGGCAATCAGCCATGCATTCTGCCAAACCAGCATGCTGACCACCTACTTGGCTTGAGTCAGATGGCTATTTGAAAAGCTTTTAGTAGTTATCTTTTATGTGATGTAACTGCCCACTTTTCAGCATGACTCATTTATTATCTTATGCCAAAGAACTGAATTACCTTGTATTTTTTCTTGTTATCATCGTGGAGAGTCTGACATGGCTTTAATGTCAGTGTATTTCTTACTAGAAAAAAACATATGCAATATTTTGAAAACTGGCTGTAGTTGACAGCATGTGAATTGACACTCAGAAAATGTAATTTTCTAAAATTGCCTTGTGGGATGTACTTGTGTTTACTTTTAAGATCTGGAAACTTAAAGATTTCTTTATAACACCTCCTAAGATCCCTTTTAAGATTCTTCAAAATAAAATACAGGAAAAATTAGGTCCATCTGGAGCTGTTGGATAGAGAAAACTGGTTAGTACAGTTGCTATAAGCACTATAGAAGCATCCCCTTTGAAATGTTAAACCCCAATAATTACTATTAATTTTACATGGAAATTTGGAAATGGACAATCTAGTTATCAACACCAGGGTAAATGTAGTAGGAGCAGAAATAGTGCAATATTATAGAAAGGCACATAGTGGTAAGGTGAAATGCCACAATAATGCAAATTACTCAGGGAGAAAGGCAGTGTCTCTGACTCTGCCAGTCTATCTGCTATGTACTTGCCTTGTTTTTCCTCCTGCCATTCTTCTACCCACTCTCAATAACATCTTTCTCTCCTTTAAAACTACTGTTACTGGGTTAACATCATTAACAAACATGAGACCTAACATCAGACTCAAAGCATTGTTCACTATTTCCTCTCTGGCACCTGGTGCACAGATCACTTCACCAAGGGTGATACAGATGGAATGGCTAGAGGAGATGTGAGGAAAATACATATGTTGATGTAAGTAATGCTTGAGTCAAGAAATCTGCTCCAAGAAATCTCAAGGGTAGACATCAGAAAAGAATCATTCTCAGGATCTATGTGAGGACACAGTGGATGTCCAGAAGCTCAGGCAGAATTTTGATGTCAACACTAAGCCATTAACTGTGATTTCTTTTTTTAAGAATTTAAGTCACTGTGGACTTAATTGTCCTTCCCACAACCCCTATTTTGAATAGCATTCAACGTCAAGGACATGTCATATTTTATGTGAAGCTAATAATGTGTATGTATTGGATAGGACAGTGCATTGGATGGAGAGAAAGGGCTTGCCTGCTTGACTTATATGCTTATCTTTCCTTCCTAGTAGTCATATGACTAATTGGAAAAATTATTTGAATAAATTGTGTAACCTAATTTTTAATTTATGATTTAGTAACCTGAAGATTGTAATGCCTAACTCATAGGGTTGATATGATGGTTAATAAGATAATGCATACTGCCTGGCTTATAATGAATACTCAGTGAGTAAATATATTTAATTACTAAATAATAAAACTATATTAAATTAATGATGTGAACATTAATGTGAGTATTAATTTTTATCTTCTGATTTTCTAAATTACTGTTTTTTTTCAATTTATCCAAATATTTTGGACTAACAGGAATATGTGCAATGAAGGTTAATAAAAACACAAGTTTTACAAACTCATAGAATTATGGTTTAGGTGAAGGTTTAAAATGAAGGAATAAAAATTCCTATTTTAATAATTTGGAGAATTTTGATTAGGAAAAATCTGTAAATTCTTTATACATTTAAGTTGGTGATTATGATGCAGTGATTAAAAGACATGCATTGTGAATATTACATATGGATGTAGAGTTTAAAATTCAGTTGCTGGAACTGGTAGGGAGCTGTGTGACTAGTGATCAATGAAAACTTTATTAGTGACATCAGGGAAATGTTTGTAAATTGAAAAAAGCAAAAGCGTAAATGCAATGCATGCTCTTAAGGACCAGCTGGTTCTGTACTTATTAAACAGAATTTTGCAATGCACAAAATGTACAGTCTGAGGCAAAATAAAGTTCCTGAAGTTATTTTCTATATCAGAGCTTTATTATACTTATGACATCATGTAATAGCTGAAATTATGAGCATAAGCAATTTGAAATTAAAAAGGAATAAGATCCCAAAATATATGCTACAGATAAATTGAAGAATAAAGTTGTAATGATATGTATATTAGCAAATCAGGTCTCTCTGGTAGCACCTCTATGCATATCCTCACTCCACTTCTTTTGAGGAAATTTAGAACTACTGGGAAATCATATCCTGGTTTCATATTCTTGGAACTTCAGCTTTTGGATGTATCTACAAGGCACGTACTAGCAAGTGCATACACATAAACACATACACAAAGATCGTTAAAAAATCAAATTGGGGACCTACTATACCTTCTGTTATGTGAACAATTGAGGTGAAATTACAAAAGAGAAGTAAATTTTATAAAGTTAGGGGAACAGCATTTTTCAATTATCTATTTCTATCAACCATCTTTATATTTTGGCAGTATCATAAGTTAATGAGGATCTCAAAGGTTTTCCCTTATCTCTATTTTAGTTTTGATTCATTTGAGATATTTTTCCAAATGACTAAGGAATAAATTTTTATATGTTCTTCCATTACTCTATATTGTTCCTTTCCACTTGTCAAGAAATAAACGTGATCCAGACTACATTTTCCAATATATCAGTAGGTGGTCAGGGAGTATAAAAGTCCCATGAAAACATTCCAAAAATCATGGCTTGGCAAGCTAGCTTCTAGAAGCCATTAAACTCATATCATAAATCTGGTCATAGCAAATCTATAAGGGAATTGATGGGACACAGAGAATGAATTATGTATCACAGAACTGCTGAGTGGCAAATAAAAAATGCTCACTCAGACACATATTGTATAGAAGAGAAATACATATTTTTATGGTACTTCAGTATTCTCAACATCAAGTAACTGAAATTGTCACAGAATATGAATGATTGTGTGATTTTTGGTTTAATCAATTCAAGAGTAGCAGTGGAATTCATAATTAGAGAAATACCTGCATTTTGTGTTTGGGCAAAAAGTGTACATTTTATTGGTGTATGTTGTTGAAATATACAAAATGTAATAATATTTGCATTGAATACAACTAATTAAAGTGATTACCAATGAAGTATCAGAAATAAAGTTTGGCTTATAATTGATGAGCTATGATTAGCTCAGCTAGTGAATTTTAGTTAGAAAAATTTATATTTAATTGCAGTTGCAAACACATTTAGATTAATTTTAAAATGGTAGTTAATAGTCTTATAATGCAAATGATGCTGATGATCCCTTTTAAAAGGCTCATAAAGTTTAGAAGGAGCATGCATCTATCTACTTGTTATAAGGAAATTTTCTAAATTAAAGTACACATTTTATAAAATGAATACAGGAATTAAAGTTCTGGATGAAGGAACTAGCTTAGGGAACAAGCAAAGCACTTTCAGAATGCCTTGAGGACTGTAAAATTAATTTTAATTTTTCAATATATTTTAATTGTATACCATGTACGAACATGTCAGGAAGACATTTAAAGAAACTTTATTCTGACAGATAGGAAGGTTTGCCTATAAGATATTGTTTATGCTAAGCTAGAAATTTCCAAGCTTTCACAAACAGTAGAACTTTTGTGCTAATTAATTGATACATCCTTCTGGGAAGAAAGAAGAAAATCATTCATGAGTCATTTTGAGTAAGTTAATTCAGATTCTTGAGATGCTGATGAAAAAGAAAATAGATTTCTCTGACCATTAAAGTCTAAAGAATGAGAAAAGTGTTATTTAGGTGACATCTAGTAACACAAAAGAGATTACCTTTATCTAGCTAAATGGAGCCAGTCTCTATTATTAGAGAAAATAAAAGGGAGAACTGAAAAAAAAAAATTGGTTCTGGAAGTAGAGGTAATTTACAAAATAATTTAAAAAGTGCTGATTACATGGTAAATTAAAGTTATTGTCAAATAATTAATATGTATAGTGTGACTGTAACACATTTTTTTGTGTAAGAAATTACCTACTTTTAGATTTCAAAGCCTTTTTAAAAAAGTTAAAAATTCAAGTGAAAAGAAAAAAGTAGCCCCTGTGTTCTCATTATGCAATAGAGCTTCTTCCTTCCTTCAATTGAAAAGTAGAATTTTTTTTCTACTTTTCAATTCAAGTGAAAGTAGACCATCAAAGCATTTATTTCATTCTGTCTACGTAGTGAACTATGGGGCATGGAATCTAGTATGCCCCACAGGCTTTCTTCCTTTTTTTAATTGTTGTTCAAGTACAGTTGTTTCCTGCTATCTACTCTTCTTACGTCATATTATGAAGAGGTTTCTTTTTTTTGTTCACTTTTTCTTTAAATAGGTAATACAAAAAGTATAAAGCTAGAAGTGTAAAGGGATAGGAGAAATATCTATGAGGGAAATAAAATGAAAAAGCAAGAATCTTAGAGAAATAAAGAAGAATGAAAAGGAAAGTGTTTTTAGATGCAATGCTGCTGAGATTTCAGGAAGTTTTGAGAGGATTTTTGGCATCTCATGTCGGGCACTGCTCAGAGACTGGAGCAGGAGGGATCATTTTAGCAGCTTAACACAGTCTGACTTTTCTCTTTTGAAGAGAAGAGTCTTTTCTCTTTTGCTCAGGAAACGATATCTTCCCCCAAGCATATGCTTATTAATGTAAATTGACCAGTTACTGAAATACATTATAATCAGAAATCATTTGCAGCTAAATTCATGTGATGAGCGGTACACAAATTTTCTAAGAATAAAATGGACTTTCTTGATTGTAAGTTGATTATTTAACATCTTACTGGCTATTAGTTAATAACGCAGTTTGTTTATTACCTTAGGACTAAATCAAGGTCAAGGAATGGTGTTGTTTACAGACCCTGAGGGCATTATGCTAGTGAAATTAGAGAAAGACAAATACTGTTTGATATCACTTTTATGTGGAATCTAAAAAAAAAAAAAAAAAGAACTATAGATATACAGAAGAGATGGGTGGTAGGCAAAGGTGAGGTGTAAAGTAGGTTTAATGGGAGAAGGTGGCCAAAAGGTACAAACTTCTAGTTACAAATAAATAAGTTGTGGGGATATAATGTACTGCATGGAGACTATAATGAATAATATTGTACAAGAACAACAATTAAAATAAAAATTAAAAAAATAATAATATTGTATCAGATATTTGAAAGTTAAGATAGTAGATCTTAAAAGTTCTAATCACAATAAATTGTAACTATATATAATAATGGATGTTAACTAGACTTGTGGTTATCACTTTGCAGTAAATATATAAAAGCATTATGTTGGACACCTGAGATTAATATATCGTATGTCAATTCTATCAAAATTTTAAAAAATGGTGTTGATTTAGATGAGCGCAGTGGTGCGCAACTGTAGTTCCAGCTACTTGGTAGGCTGAGGCAGGAGGATGGCTTCAGCTCCGGGGTTCTGGGCTGCAGTGAGCTCTGCTGATTGGGTGTCTGCACTAAGTTTGGCATCAATATGGTGACCTTCTGGGAGTGGGGAGCCACCAGATTGCCTAAGGAGGGGTGAATGGGCCCAGGTCAGAAATGGAGCATGTCAAAACTCCTATGGTAATCAGTAAAAAATAGTGTTGATTTAAATAAAATTATATTTAAAACATTTAAAAATTATTTAAATATAAAATTATATTTAAAAATATTTTAATTATATTTAAAATTATTTTATTTAAAAGTACTTAAATAAATTATATTTAAAAATTATTTAAATTTTTTTCAATTTTGGATTTTAGAGAGGTTACAACTATATTTGATAAAAGGGAAATAATCTATAAATTTGAGGAGACTACAGTTTCCTAAAGTTAATATAAACTATGATTTACTTATTATCAGTTATCATTACAACTTGGCTTCTGTATAAACAAAAAGACATATATGGTATTGTGGTACAGTATAGAGTATTTCAATAGGGGTAGTGGTTATATTGTTGGTATTTTAAGAATGATTTGAAAAAGTATATATACATATACACATATTCACATACATATATACTAAACATATACACCTATGTGTACATTTTTAATTTTATGCCATTTGTTTTTAACACATAAAAACATGTTTTTATGATTTACAATTAAGATGTACTTTCAGGAATAAACAATTTATTTATTTTTTTATTTTTTATTGATTCTAGAGACAGGAAAAAGGATGGAGAAAGACAGGGAGAGAAACATCAATTAGTTGCTTCCTGCATGCGCCCCAACTTGGGACCAAATCCCCAACCCAGACATGTGCCCTGACTGGGAATCGCACCCACAACCTTTTGATTGGTGGAAAGATGCCCAACCAACTGAGCCACCCCAGCTAGGGTGGAAAAACAATTTTTAAAATTAGTTTCCCTCAAACTTGGAATTGATATATAACATGGAGAATTCAAAATTTCCCTTTAAATCTGATGTGAACATTACTCTAGGTTACGAAGCACTTGTGAGATGAAAGAGCAGACCAATGTAAAGAGCAAGGACTTTAGAAGAAAAAAACTAGATTAAAATCATGATTTGCCACCAAATGACAAGGTAGATATTAGTCTCAGTTTCCTAAACTATTACACTGAAATGATAATACACAATCACTTAAATAAGAGAATTGGTATGCTATAATTTTTTTGTCTTCCTTGAATTTCCATTGCTTTATCATTGGATAAATGGCAAAATTTATATTCAGGAGGAGCTCAGGAGCCCTAAAAGAAGCCAATAACTATTCTTCCTCTGTTTTTGTCATGTCCTTCAACAGCTTTGTGCATTTTTTCTTAGGCTGATCGCAATATTTATATGTTTAGGTGAGAATGCTCTTGATCTTGTGATCTATATTTGCTCAGGCTTCAGGACCCAGAAAGACATCCAGCACTGACATCTTGTTTGTTTAAAATTTCTATTGATCATTTCTCTGCCTTTTGGCTAAGATCAAGTGTAGTATTTGTTCTTATCAGATATTAAACTGATTGAACACTTGAGGAAAAATAGCATAAATAAAATCAGATAAAATTCATATGGTCAAATACCTTCAATTGTTTGTGAATCCCTTCAATTCTATACTATTCCACTGAAGGAAAGTTCTAATTTTATGTGTTTCCAGAAAATAAAAAAACTGTTTAATTTTACCTTTTCTCTCTACCCTAATATTTTTGCATTTATGATTATTTAATCTTTCATTGTTAATACTTCCTATTCAATAAAATAATCTGCTGATGGAGATAAAACTGGCCAAATCTATAATTTTCTGCATGGATCACAAGGGTAATGAAAGTGGTGCCTCCATTTTTAAATAAATGCCTTCCTTGCATCACTCCAAAGGAAAATTTTATATACACATATTCATATATGCATATACATACACGCACATGCATATATATACAAAGTACTATCTATGACAACCTATACATGATCTAATAAATTTAAACATGAATGGATATGTGGCAAGTTTCAAGTATCTTTATTTTACATTTTCATTATAATTATTTGAAAAATTCCCCAGAAACTTGTTGCTAAATGTGCCTTCAAATAGAGTATGAGTGCATTTTTGCTGAAGCATTTGTACTTCGGTTAATTTTCATAAGCCTCACAAGTGTGAGGGGGACAGGTTGGAAAACTGGTGGCAGGTGCTTTGCCACCTGCCTCACTGTACTACATGGTTAGCAATAAAGCTAATTCTTTCCTCACTCGCTGATCACCATCCACAGAATGACTGGAGTTTTGGATGTGGTACAATAGTTAAGGGGATGGCACTCAGATTCATGAATGCTTATTCTGAGACTCTTTCTGAAACTACCATTTCTCAGTTTTTGTATATCAGAGGGAAGACTCACTTCTGTACGGGTCATGGCAACTATTTAAATATATTGTGTTCAAATAATGCATCTGTATTTCGTATGCCTTCCTTATACCTTTTATACACTCACTTGTGCATGCTCGCATGGTACAATTTGTCAGACAGTATTCTAAAGGCTTATGACACATCAGTGAATAATATGAAGAAATTACACATGGTGACTTAATTTTTATTTAGAGTAGTTGCCATTTTGTACTCAATTCAATGATTCTCATTCTATATTTGAGAACATTAATGATCAGGAACTGAAGCCAGGTCAGCTGGTAAATGGCAGAGCTGGGATTCATCAACAGTTATAGTTGATTCTAGAACCTCACAATTAATTGCTTTTTATAAACTATAGATTTACATAAATCAAAGTAATCACAAGTTATTTAACCTTTCCCAGCTTAAGTTTCCTTATGCACAAATTGAGAAAGGAAATAATCTATACTGCAGAATCATTTTGAAAATTTGAACTTCATGTGCAAATTTTTGGCTCAATAGCATGCCCAATAATTTTTAGACATTATTTTCTTTCTTTGGATTATAAGCTACCATCACAGATGGCAAATAGATTTCATCTTAAATGCTTCCTATTATCATAGATAGTGGAAGATATTTTTCATTCCTTTGGTAAAGGGACAAACATAACTTCAATTTCATGTGCCTATTATGCCTTGAATTTCCCACTCTTAGCTTTGGGACTCTAAGAAAATTAATGACTCTCCTCTGCCCCCTTTTCTTTCATGTGTAAAGGAAAATGAAAATAGTGCTGAATTCATAGGGTTTTTATGAAATTTATTTTTTGTCTTTTTAAATTTTTAAAAATATATTATATTGGTTATGCTATTATAATTGTCCCACTTTTCTCCCCTTATTCCCCTCCACCATCTAACCCCACTCCACCAGCATTACCCCCTTAGTTCATGTCCATGATTCATACATATAAGTTCTTTGCCTTCTCCATTTCTGATATTATTCTTAACCTCACCCTCTCTATTTTGTACCGACCATATATGCTTCTTATTCCCTGTACTTTCCCTCCATTCTCCCCCTTCACCTTCCCTTCTGATAACCCTCCATGTGATCTCCATTTCTGTGATTCTGCTCTTATTCTATTGTTTGCTTAGTTTGTTTTCTTGGATTCGTTGTTGATAGTTGTGAATTTGTTGTCATTTTACTATTCATATTTTTAATCTTCTTCTTTTTCTTAGATAAATCCCTTTAACATGTCATATAATAAGGTCTTGATGATGATGAAATCCATTAACTTGACCTTATCTGGGAAGCACTTTATCTGTCTTTCCATTCTAAATGAAAGCTTTGCTGGATAGAGTAATCTTGGATGTAGGTCCTTGCCTTTCATGACTTTGAATCCTTCTTTCCAGCCCTTGTTGTGCGCAAGGTTTCTTTTGAGAAATCAGCTGATAATCTTATGGGAACTCCTTTGTAGGTAACTGTCTCCTTTCCTCTTGCTGCTCTTAAGATTCTCTCCTTATCTTTAATCTCGGGTAATGTAACGGTGATGTGCCTTGGTGTGTGCTTCCTTAGTACAGCTTCTTTGGGACTCTCTGAGCTTCCTGTACTTCCTGAGAATCTATTTCCTTTGCCAGATTGTGGAAGTTCTCCTTCATTATGTTTTCAAATAAGTTTTCAATTTCATGCTCTTCTTCTCCTTCTGGTACCCCTATGATTCAGATGTTGGAATGTTTAAAGTTGTCGCAGAGGTTCCTAAGCTTCTCTTCATTTTATTGAATTCTTGTTCTTCTGTTCTGTTGAATGTTTATTTTTTTTCTTCTGCTCCAAATAATTGATTTGAGTGCTGGTTTCCTTCCCTTCACTTTTGGTTCCCTGTATATTTTTCTTTATTTCACTTTGAATAGCCTTTACTTCTATTTTGTGACCATAGTCAACCATTTCTGGAAGCATCCTGATTACCAGAGTTTTGAACTCTGCATCTGATATGTTGGCTATCTCTTCATTGCTTAGTCCTATTTTTGGAGCTTTGATTTTTTCATTCATTTGGGTCATATTTATTTGTCTTGGTGTGCCTGTTACATTGTAAAGGGGTGGAGCCTTCGGTATTCTCCAGGGCAGGGCAACGCATGTTGCTGTGTTGTGCACATGGAGGAGGGGTCTGAGAGAGAACAATGCTGCTTGCTCAACACCCCTCTTTCAGTCACTTCCCTCACTTCCCACGAGCAATTTTGGCCCTTTTGGCGCTGATTCCCAGGTGTGTGGGTTTGTGTACATTCTAGGACCCTGTGGTTCTCTCCAATGTCTCTTCTGAGGCTGGGAGTTTCTCCTATGCCACCCAACTCCCACAGTATTCTACAGCCAGAAGTTCTGAGGCTTTATTTCCCATTCTGGAACCCCGGTTGCAAGATTTGTCTCACTCTCCAGTTGTTCGTCCCAATTTATCCACACGCAAATGTGGGGCCACCCAGTCTACCAGCTGCTACCTTGCCATGTGTCCTCTCTGCCCCAGCTGCTTGTCTCCACCCCTCTTAATGGTGTGATTGTTTCTTCTTTAACTCCTTGGTTGTCAGACTTCCATACAGTTCAATTTTTCTGGCAGTTTGGGTTATTTTTTGTTTGTTTTTAAATTTGTTGTTGTCCTTATTTTGGTTGTGTGAAAGTTGTATCTACCTTCACCTTCATCTTGGCTGGAAGTCTGGGTTTTTATGAAATTTAAATGAGATGACAGACATAAAATTACAGGTTGAATGCACATATTTTATTTCACTCTCTTCCAAACTGCAATAAAACTTCAGCACACTGAAAATATCAACAGGAATGCGCAAAGAAGAGACCATAGCAGTTTTGTATATGAGAAAGGTCAAAGGACAACTGACGCAGGGGTTTCCCCAGTGGAAAAAAAAATCCAGCCAGTCCATCCTTAGTGAAGGGTAAGTAAACTCAGCTTACTCAGAGTCTCCAATGAGATTAGTGATGCACTGTTAAATATGAACATAAAGCCAAAGATCACCAGACTTTTGATGAAAGCTTTTACCAAAAAACATACAGAATAAAGGTCATGTGTGGGAAAGATAGATTTTTGCAGGAAGAAGAAAATTCAAAACTAGCACCAATATTCAAAAAACAAAACAAAAAACAAAACAAAACAAAACAAAACAAACAAACAAAAAAAAAAAACAATAAAAAACCAAGTGCAGGTGGAATCAAACTGAGCTTTATAAAACTGAGTTATTCACCCTGCTGTGTAGCTCAGTGGATTGAGCCCAGGCCTGCGAAACAAAGCATTGCTGGTTTGATTCCCAGTCAGGGCACATGCCTGGGTTGCAGGTCATGTTCCTAGTATGGGGTCTGCTAGAGGCAACCATACATTGATGTTTCACTCCCTCTATTTCTCCCTCCCTTCCCCATCTCTCTAAAATAAATAAATCAAATCTTTTTTAAAAAGTAAGTTATTTAGAGAACAGATACTAAAAGAATACCATGGTAAAAATTATAACAAATAACAGGTAAGTTTAGAATTTGAAAAAATATCCTTTAAAGTAGAGCAAAAAGAAAAATAATGATTTAATATTTGAATAAATTGCTTACTAAGAAAAATAAAACAGAGAATATAAAGGCAAGAATTATCAAATAAATAATTCAAAATAATTTCCTAAAACTGAAAAATAGAGTATCTGAGTATCCTTATTAAAATTTGCCCAACACTAGTTTTTAAAATTGATTGATTATATTATGTACCAGAGAATTTTGAGAATTTAAATTATTTGTGCAAATTTTAGTTATATTAGTGATGATTTTATGAAAAAAAGATAAAAATAATTTTTATTTCCAGTGAAAATAATGTTCTGTGGATAATCTATAAAGAGCATTTATATAGTGATAATAAAATAACTGTGGGGAATTAATAAAAACAAAATGACAATATAGTTATATTAGGAATTCAGAAAGCTAAAAAGGTTATTTATATTTGTAAAAGAGGAAGATAGAGATACATTTTCATATCCTAGTGTTAATTTCATAACTAAAGTTAAACACTGAGAAATCAAGAAGCAAACATAGAAGCACAAGCATAATATTCTTAAAATGAATATAAATATAAATACGCAGCTAAAGAGTTAAAAGTTGTTGCTCTGGGAAAGAGGAAAAACCAGCAGAATCAGGGGACCAGTATAACTATTTGAAACTTTAAATTATTTGTACATATGCTTTTAATCAAGATACAATGTAAAAAAATAAAATAAAAATGGCTTTTCATAATGTCTGCAACCCAGAAAGAACCTCCAATTACCAGATGGTGATAATATCGGCATCATCATCATCATCACCGTGGGCCAATATTCTTCAATCAACACAATGTAAAAATAACAATATCTGGGAAGAGAAATATCGGACACATACATGGGGAGCACATAACTAAACAAAGGAGCAAGGCAAGGTTCCCAAAGGAGTCCTGTTTCCGTTGAGAACTGGGCAGTGGGCAGGCGTTCTCCAAATGAAGAATGAAAAGGTAAAGAAAGTGTTGTGGAGGCAATATTGCTTACACAAAAGTGGCAGAGAGCATCGTCTGCTTGAGACATTTTGAAAACAAATAGAATATAAAATGAGGAGATGGAAGAAATAATAGGGGAGAGCAAGACAGGAGATGGATCTTCCAGAACATCATACACCATCAGGTTTATCATGTTATCAGATTTTCCTGATAGTAAACCATATTCAGTTTTACTATCACGGGTTGGGAAGTCATTAAAGCAATATATAACAGGATACGGACTTTCTGATGAATATGTGAAGAAAATCGAAAAGTGGCATGAATAGTAAATTAGAGGAAAGTATTGAGACAAATTTGAAGATTTTTTTTTAGAAATTCTATTCAGAGGTGGGTGTAACCTTAGCTGGCATAGCAGCACGAGCATGGGCATAAAGTGATCGCTTTAAGAACAAGGATGCTATAGCATATAGGTTTTATTTTACGAGAGTGGCCTTCAGGGACAGGAGCATTTTGATGTCAGAGTTGTTGTCATGAACATGCAGGTGAACTGTGATGTTACTCAGAGAATGGCAAATGCTATGGTAGGACCGTATGTGGGTTGTGGAACAGGGCAGGGGAAAAAAATGATGATTTTGGTTTAATTGTGCCACGCTTGGCAATGCTTCCAAGTAATCCATTTAAAAACTTGGATTTATTTGAAACTCCAGACAAGCTTGTGAACTATAAAAACTATAACATATATATTTGGAAGTCATTTACACATGGCTTAGGATCAAAGCCACAGAAGTAGAGTACCTTTCCCAAAGATATTGTTTGGAAGATGGAAAAGAAACTGGGACAGAATGTTCTGGAACAAAGCATCAAAGCCAGACCAGCATGTCTAAGAAAAAGGGGTCAGTGCTGAGTAGTATGTCATGGTATGCGTGTAGCACAGTTGGTTTAACTGTTCATCTAGGGAGAGAAACTTTGGTTGTTGGCTGTAATAAATAATGCTTCTAGGAACAATTGAACAATTGTGTAAAGGTTTTTGCGTGGACATAAATTTTTGTTTCTCTGGAATAAGTCCCTAGGTGTGCAATTGCCAGACCATATGGTAAGTGTACGTTTAGTTTAGTTTTTCTTCTTTGACTTCATAGAAGCTGCTGACCTATTTCCTTTCAGTGATTCATTCAGGGTAGTAGTTCTTTTCTTTCAGGCTTTGAAACATGCAGTGACACTTTCTTCTGGCCAGGAGGTTTCAGATTAGAATTTCACTGTTATTCAAATTGGTTTTCTTCGAAATGTAATGGGTCAATTATTTCCCATTATTTCTTATTATTTCTCAGTTGCCAAAAAAGCTAGTTTAATTCAAAAGACAATTTTAAATGAAATTATGTTCTTTTCATATTTGCTTTTAATCAATACTGAAGTCTTTCAGGATAGGAAACTATGCAAACACATCCGAGTTAACAGCATTTTTAATTAGCTCTTTCACCACACGTATTCTAAAAATTTAACCTAAGGATCTGTAAGTTTTATAAACATGCAAGACTTTATCTTCTTGACATAATGTAAAAAAAAAAAAAATTTCATCTCATGAGGCACTGTTGTTTTTTTAATCTCAATGTTTTTTTCAAGTGATAAAAACCAAAACTGTAACTTTGTATCTGGCAGTGAACCAACAGTGAGTCACAGGAGAGAAAAAATTTAGGTGCTTATGACAGAAGGGGACATAAAATGAATTTACTGACAGAATTTAATGTTGCAAGAAATAATGTTATCATTAATGTTTTTTAATTTATTTTTTATTCTTTTTTCCCTGATACTATTGCCCATATGGTTAAGCACTTACCACATGCATATAAATGTACAAATAATGTTGTAATACCAAAAATGTTTATTTTCAAATCAACTGCATCATTGGGTTAAGTAAAATTCAGGTATCTAAATAAGGAACCTATGATCATTTGAGATTGTTAAAACTAAGTTCACAAACTATGTGTTCAAGATTTGATATCATAAACTATGTCTTTAATTAATGATGAAAAATAATTCAATAATATATATTGACTGCTTATTTTGTGCCTGATAATATTTGAAGAACTCTAAACATATTACTGATTTAACCCTCTCAGCAATTACAGGGACAAGCATGAACTACCTAGTTCCTTATCTGTGCAAGGATGATCAAAATACTAAGTGATATAACCAGAAATTAAACCCAGATAATCAGACTCAAGACCCCAGCTCTTCGCCCCTAAACCCTACGGCTCTTTAAGAAACATATATGGGCATCTTTTCTGTCAGCTGTAACAGTCAACATTTGAAGGTATAAGTAAAATAAACATTTATGCAGAAATCAGAGAGTCAGTAGTATGGGAACGTCAAATGGCTTGAATATTTCTTCACCTTGGGTCATCACAACTTGTCCTGTAATTGTCAACGCCTTTCACCCTGTATCTCCACTAGCTTTCTTTGTTTTGAAGTGTTTGTATCGTACCCGAGCGAAACCACTGAAATGATTTAGACCACAGAGAATAATATTTTTATTTCAGCCTTTAAAAGGTCACTAAGGCTAAACAGCACTAAATTACATTGCTAAAATCACAGTGTCTGTAAACACAATGCACTTTCACAGCTGGTTCTCTCAATCTGAGTTAGATTTGCATTTTGGAAATCGTATTAAGGTGCCAGTAAGGGGTAAATTGGGCTTCTTATTTTGATTGAAATTTTTGGAACACAGAAGTACTTTGTTTTTTAAAGCATACTTTCAAAAAGTGCATTTAAAATTATAATCTTTGAAAGTATCTATTGATCAAAAAGCAATATAACAAGTTTCAAATAGTAAAAAAATGTATTATTTATTTTTTCACAAGTTCTAATAAAAATAGCAAATGATGAAGGAGTTTAAATCTTAAAAACAAGTAAACCACATACACAAAAAATTGAAAATCATTTGCTAGATTCTTGTTTGTATCTTTGTTCAGGGGCAAAAAATATGTCCCATGTTTCTTCCACTTTCTGATTAACTTCTATTTAATCCTATGTAGAGAGACCAGCTTCCCTATAGTGAAGGAAATCGAGGCCAGTCCTTGTAATTAGGCAGTGAAAGCTATTGGTATTTGGGAAAACTGATTTGTTGCCAATAGAAGAATGTCATAAGTACTTTATACTCTTCTGTATTAGAATAGCATATTGACCTCCTTCATTATCTAAAGTTTAAAGACTTTCGATCCAATCCCTCATGTTTTTTTTTTTAATTCTATTTTATTGTAGTTGAATGAGAAGATCGAGAAGTCCAAACACTTATTTAGACCTATACCATGCTGCTGTGCTCCAGGCCTCAAACAGAAATTTGCCAGAAACATCTCAGGACCAGGTGACAAGAATGTAAGGGGCAACAAATTTTACTGCTTAAAGAGTATGTGATACCCTAAATGTGTTATCTATTGCCTGATCTCAGAGTCTAAAATTTCCACCATTAGATTTCCTGTTTAGCTAAAGCATCATCTTTAAAATGAAAGAAAGATCAATACGAGAATGTAAAGTCAAGTACATCTTGATGTTACAATGAAAACAAAAACTCGAAATGATTCTGCGAAGAGCACACGCAGCTTAGATGGCACAGAGCTGTGTGACCTGCAGGCATATTATACAATAGGGTGGAGGTGGAGTTATTTGGACATCAACCTTTTTTGTCTCTGGTAAAATAAAGTTACATGAAATAGCTATATTTTCCTAGATCATTTTAGAGACTAAATTTCTTTATGACATGCTGATTTGTTTGATGATCATAATAAATTGTCATACTTCTCTGGAAATAAGTATTAGTTTTAAAATTGACCAAGAAGCCATGCATTTGCATATTGTTTTGTTGGAAGTGACCCTTTGACCAGCTAGATCATTGAGTATTGGAGAACAAAGTTTTAATTGGGTGTTCTATTTCAATTTCAAAAAGGTTATAAATTGGACTTTAAAATTGGTAGATGTTTGCCCCAAACTATAGCATAGTAGTTCTGTTACCACTGTTATTTAATTATTAAAGGAAAAAGGGAGCAAAGGGACTTAGACATTGAGCTTAATAGACTTGGGAGTGTAAGCCTGTTTGCTTCACCAGGAAGCTACAGCTTTTCACACACTAGGGGATTACAGAATTGTGCTCCACCCAGGGCGTTAACACTCCTCCCTTCTGCCTGCTTTGGTACCAGATTGTTGAGGGTGCACAAGGATAGGTGCTGGACCACAGAAACCTAGTTGACTAACTAGGGGGTGCAAACCTATCCAAAGCCAGTGAAAAGTTAAGAAGTTTATTGTTTTTTTTTATTTTTATTTTTTGAAAAGGCAACTGGTCTGTCCAAAACCCAAGCTCTTTCTCATAACTCTACTGGAACAAAGAATCTCTCTCTCCCTCTCTCTCTCCCTACCCACTACCTGGCGATGCACTTGCCCTGTGCAATTTTGACTTCTCTCTCCATAGCCATGTGACCCCAGCAGACATGTGGTCCATGACCATGAGGACTCCACATGCAGACTCTAGGAGGGAGTTTGAATACCACAGCACAGCGACGGGCTGCAGCTGGAAACACACGCTAAGCTAGCTGGAGACTGGACTGAATTGTCCTTAAATATACAGTAGAAAGTCTGGACACTGGCTTTTGTCTTGCCTTTGCTGAGGACAAAGTTGGATTTTTTCCATGATTAGAAGGATGGAGGTTCAACATTGGAAAGTCAGGAAGGGAAGCCCCTTAATTTTACATCATCGATAAAGTCTGCCACAAAGCCTTATCCTCCTGTGAGGGTCTCAGAAAATTATTGTTCCCACAACACTATAAGAAGTTAACTTCCACCAATAAAAGTTCCTTTGGAAATAATGTCAAACCCTATTGTTTTAGTGATCAGTAAGGAAGTGAAATTTAAAATACAATCTCCAATGTGGACAAAATAAATCAAACAGACTTTTTTAAAGGAAATTTAAATAGGCCTATTATTATTGTACATTTCTTAAAACTTCTATAAATACAGTTGGAAAATAATGGTTTTGACATTAAGATTGAGAAGATTGAGTCAATTCTCAGTAAGTAATTAGAACTCTGGCACTTATAAATGTCAGTAAGTAGTTTTGCATTCTTCTGCATGTGAAGGATTTAAATTAAAAATGATAGCTCATGGTGAAAAGCACAAAGATAAAAAACATTTGAACTATATTCATAATCAAAGCCTAATATATTAAGGGTAAAGGAACACCATTATAAAGATTATGTTTTCAAGAAACATATGAAGGCTACTTGAACTTGAATATTGGGGTGGGGATGACTATGGAAGAGGGAGGCAGACTCATAGAGGGGGGCAAATGGGGGAAATAATTGGGACAAATGTAAAGCACAAAAAATAAAAAAAGATTATGTATTCATTTATGTACTATACATATCATTAAACAAACACGTGTGCATAATTGCTTTGGGACAGTAAAATCAAGAGTGATTTATGCTGGGGGGAATACGTTTTGTTTTTCCAATGAAGACAAATGTTAAATTAATTTAACTTGCTTTTATATAAATATTTAACTCAAGCTCCTTGAGTTAAAACTAGTAGAGAAAAACAGTAATGGAAAAATTTTCCCCAAACTTTCTGTTCCAAAAACTGGTTATATATTTCATTAAAAAGTTATATTTTATCACTAGAAAATAAACATCAGATTAAAAAAAAAACTTAAAAGATTATCACTTGCATCTAGTGTTTTCATTAATGTTTATCTAAGACTTCAGGAGTTTCCTCACTGTCAATGATAAATAAGGACTTATAAAGTGTTCACGTTTAATTTGGTTTTTCTCTTACTCTTGAAATATGGGCCATATTAAGCATGTAGCTTTAAATCTTTATTTGCTATGGAAATTGCAAATCAAATGTGTCCCCATGTAACATTTTTTAAATAAACATTTCAGTGAAGAGCTGATGTCTACACAACAACCAGACAGATTTAAACAGCAAAATATTTTTTAAAAACTTGACAAAAATATCCAGGGAAATACAGTCAGTCACTAAAAGACGCAGAACATTTGAGGACTATTGGATCTTATTTTAATGGTATGAGAACACTACTAAACTCAAAGTAACAAAACTTAAAGCATAGCAAAACAAAGAAAAATAGAATAGTAGTTAGGAGGTTATTATAAGAATTAATATAAAAATAATACAACATTTTTATGAAACAGCAGAAATGACAGTAAGCAAAGGTAACGGAAAGACTGTGTCTTCCCAACATCCATCTTCCTGTAGCTAAATATTCAATTTGGTGTATTGCATTAGAGGGTTAAATAACAAGAATGGAAAAGAAGGGGAAAAAACCAACACCGACAGGAGCTCTTAAAAGGTGCACAAATTTTAAACTGGGAACATGTAGATAATTTGTCTCCTTTTTTTGTGCTCTAGTTCCCCGTACCTCCTGCCAGAACACTCATTAATGCCTAGCGTTTTCTCTACATGTTTGTGGTTGCACATGTCTGTACCCATATGTGTTCCCAGCTCACCATATGGAATACTATATGACTCCAAATCTCAGAAAATCCAGTGACAGTCTTAGCTTTTTGCTTTCAAAGCTGAAAAGTTAGCTGACACCACTCTTGGACATGAGCAATTGTTAGCATTTAACACATTTTTTTTTCTTAGTACTTGGAGGCAAGAAAGATCATGACTTGTCTATTTTATGTTTAGAGCTGAAAATCCTAAGTATAAGGAACATCTGAGGGGAAAAAAAATGCTGCCAAGGCTTTTTTACATTGTCAGAAATGCCTTGATATCTCTGTAGTTTCTATTCATGAAAGCTGTATTTCTTTTTACACTATTGGTATCATGCAGCTCAACAGCATTTAAGAAAATGCAATGCATTTGCAAGTGGTCATTAAAATCAAACCTTTTCCAGGAAGATAAACACATTCTCATAAAAGTATTAAATAATGCTTGCATATTTTGATATTCCTCTAGATAATAGATCTTAGAATAAAGAAATTGAGGTGAGTCAGATTTGGAAAGAGAAGGAGAATTCTTAAGCATTTCCTTGAATTAAGGTCAAGTGGAAAGAAATAGTAGCATCTTCTTTGGAATTGTTTTGTGAAAGTAGTTTTTAAATTTGACTTTAAAATACATGTGATTTCTTTGTGCAGTGTATACACAAAATGACTATAATAAAATTGGTGACTGTTAAACAAGCATTAAAAATGGTAGTTGAATATTTTACATTGTAATTAATTAATACATAAAAGTAAACTTATAATTTATAAATTATTTCCTTGAAGATATTGATCTGTGACTATGACTACTAGATTATTTACTGACATATGTAATAAATCCTTATATTTGATTTAAATATTATTTTATTTATTGAATTTAGAAAGAGAGAAATAAAGGGAGACAGAGGAAAAGAGAGAGACCTAGATAGAGAGACAGAAGCATCGATTAGTTGTTCCACTCATTTAGGAACTCATTGGTTGATTCTTGTATGTGACTTGACCAGGGATCTCACCCACAACATATGAGGACTGAGCTGTAACCAACTGAACTACCCAGCCAAGGCCTTGGGTCCTAATATTTTAAATAATAAATGCACTTACTTTACACAGCAATATTAAGAATTAGTCCAGTCACTCAAAAGCATACATGTACCATGAGAAGTGATAAAGTTAAATATATATGAAAGGAACATCATCAACTATCAACTTTTAAAAAAATGGAACCCTTAAGATGAAGTTAAAACTTTATCATACAGATAAAGAGTATTATTACAAAATTAAGAAAAAAATTGCATGCATCTCTTTTGGGAATACAAAGTATTTAACATTTTAGATTAAGTATATTTTGTATGATTTCAGTGAAAAAAACAGGTAAACAAAATTCTCTTCACTATCACATTACATTTGTGCATTCGTGTTTAAATCGAGATTGTATTTTTTATACAAAAGAGGTAAGTTTGTAACTGATAAAATGTAAAATTCCAGAGCTGCTCCAGAGCCAGAGAAGAATACTTAATATTTTCACAGGCACCTATTTTGTTCTTGAACAGTAAAATACTCTCCAGTTAAAGCTCAGTGGTGGCTGCATTCTTTTAGACAAACTGGCCCAGAATAAAACTCTTCTGGTTTCAGAAGCCTGTGTGCACATGTGTCTGAGCGTATTTTGGGTAGGAGTTAGTGGAAGGACAGTGCGCAGGAAAGGAAAGGATCCACAGAGGCAGCTGCACGCAGAAGGAGAGAGGCCATTTCTGGTTACTGTAAGGAGCAGCAGCAGTGATTCGAAGAATGTGTTTGAGGAAACAGCTTTCAGTAGCAATGAGACGAAGATACTTCCATACGGTGGGTGGACTTTGATCAATCGAGGATTTACTCTGGTGACAAATAAGAGCTCTGGTGAGAGGAAATGAATGACCTTTCTGGCACGTGCTGCGTGTGGCCCTCACAGAAAACGTTCATCGGAAACTAAGATGGCGAGAAAGGAAAACCAGTGCAAATAAATATAAAATGGGTCATTTTAAAAATTTCAGTACAGGAAGGTATTGAAAAATATTAGCAATATGACTGTATCTTATAAAGCTTGCTATATTCAGTGCTATAATTGAATATTGTTTCTATTCCATGGTTTATTTAGTGATCCTTATGCAATTATTTTGATTTCTATCATAAAGTCATTCTTTAAATTAGGAATACATATCCTCATAAGCAGTATTAGAGACACACACCTGAATCTAGCACACCCCACCTACGAAACTCCAGGTGTACGTTTCTGAATGGAATTTGTGCTCTACTCGTGTTCTCATCTTGGTGTTAGTGTTCTACCCTTCCAGTTGTATTTTGTGGTTCCAAATGCCACACAAATAATTACTGTCAAGCCTACTCTTCCTTTGCCCTCACCCATCTCTCTTGGGACTACTATAAACGTGGTATGTGTGTTTTCAGCCACTGTCCCTCCTGCAATCCATTCTCCATGCTGAGGTCAGAGTGCAGTCTTTGAAACATAAAGTAAAGTTATTAACATATTTAGAATAAAATTCAGGCTCCTTACTCTGAAAGCTGATTATAACATTTTAAACCAGTACTCGCATTTAATTTGTTTATTGTTGTTACTGAGGGGATCTGGCCAGATCACTGGGCATAGAGGAGGAACACCTGAGGGGGCCCAAAAGAGCTTGCCTTCTGGAGAGGGAGGGTTCAGGAAGCACCCGAAGACAGCGAGGTTGAACATTGAAGTCGCATCCGACACGTGACAGATCTCCAGCCCTCGGGTAAGATAAACAAACTTACTCCTGACATCCTGCACAGTGGGCATAGCTAGAAACCGTCCTCCCCATCCTGTATCAAGGTGGCAAGGGGAGGGGGCAGAGATGCTGCCACAGCCGCTGATGAGCTGACGGACGCCAGCCTGGATTGGCTGTGAATTCGGACACTTTTGAAGGGTAGGATTTTGGGCCTAGATTTTTAAATGAAGACCAGGCAAAATCTCGCCCTTCAGGTCCCCCCTTCCTCACTGGGCTGCCTAGTGTTTCCGAGCTGGCCCGCACTGAAAGCTGCATAACGAGGACAACCAGGAGACAAGCCCTAGGTCTTCAGCTCACTCAAGAAGCCCTGGCGGCATGTGCAATTGCCAATGCACTGGGCGGGTCTGCCCAGACAGACACAAAGACACCATGGCGAGCCTAGGACAGCTGGAGTAATGGGTTGCAGGCACTGGGCCAGTGGGCAGTGTGAGGAGGAGGCAGTGCACAGTGAGGAGGGTACCAGCACGCACAGACTGCAAAAACATGCCTGAAGCGAACAGTGACCAGGACCCAGCTAAGCTGCCTGTGTTTCCCAAATGATGACATTTAAAGTGGGAAAAGGAATTCGAGGGACAGCCCTAAACTAATCTGGTAAAGGGTGGAGGGCGGTATTTGTCTTTGGGTGTTTTAGAGGGAGTGGGCTTTGAGGACAGAAGACCATTATTCTTCCCAAATTGTATAGTTTAAATAAACGACTGCTTTCCTTTTTACCAGTCCTCTACCTCTGGAATTTATGAGTGGAGGGCAACAGAACCCCATGTAACTCTTGGGTAACATCACTACATTATTCTTACACTCTAAAACTGAAGCCAGTTCATTTGAAAAACAGAACTTATAAATCGTATCAGGGCATAATAAGTTTTATGGCTCCAATCTTACATCCCCACTATTGTGGAGAGTTCAATCATTTAAGTTAAGACTTCTGTAACAAGTCAATAATGTAGCAATATCTTCATATGTTGTAAAGATAACATTTTTAAATGTAAAAGTGTAAATGTAAATATCTACATGTACAAACTATACATTTATATATGTAAGGATTATGAACATATGGTCAAATATATAAACCTATTCTGAAAGTAAATGTGTTTTGTAGATGTTAGTATTCTACCGATTACAATGACTTGATTGAAAGTAAAACCAAGACTGTGTTAACAGAAGCTATTGAAATATTCTGGTATTGTAATTAGGTTATAAACAAATCTTACTGCTCAGTTGGTGGTATATGTACTGAGTCCCTAATACAGTATTTTTAAAGAAAATATGGAAATCTTTCAGAATTTTAGAATTTTGAATTAGAGATTTTAGTTGTAAGTCATGCAGCCCACAGCACTTTGCGGTGTAATTCGAATAACTGTTCTCTCAAATCTCTCAGCACTGCCCAATGCTGATAGCACCAGCAGTGGACTCTCAGACGGAGCCCCGGACGGCTGAGGGGTAATTAGAAACAGGCGACGGAAAATGGCTTTGGGTGGTCGGAGCGCTGAGAGATGCAAATGCAATGTATGCATGACTTCCTTTTGTGTACTTACCAGGCCCAATGCTAAGTTAAGCCTTTGTGATAAAAATATAAAAATAGAAATCACATCTAATGTTTATAACAATCTCAACAGGTAGATAACAGTGTTATTTTGAAGAAAAAAGAACTGAAGAGTGGTATAACTGGCCCAAGGGTCAAACACTGAGTAATAAGTGTCCGTGAAACAGCACACTGGCTCTGCTCCCTTGAAACTGATTGGTGATTAATGCAATCCTTGAGTTATTTACAATACAATACACATGTGCCATCCAAGCCCTCAAGATGACCCAGAAGCAAGAATCTTCAGTCTACAAGAATCGTGTAAAAGAACTGGCCCCTGGAACCCTTTACAAAATGATAGGTCCTTCAATAAGGAAGATGCAGTGTCCAGGCTAAACATGAGCAAATGCAGAACCGACCAATCAAACACTGCCAGATTACAGTTCCTTTGTGCTTTCTTTTTCCCCACAACCTTATCCATAATTGACCAAGTTCCAAAATCCTCCAACCAAAATTTTCCTCACCTGTATTATATACTACCCTGTTCCCCCTAACCCTTAGAACTTGTCCAAGCCCCCAGATCTTGGCGAGAGATTTGAGTAGTGTCTCCCGTCTCCTCTGAGTCAACTCAGCAACAAATAAATAGCATTTTCTTTTCTCAAAGGTGGTGCGATAGTGTTGGTTCCTATGCATATTGGGCAGTGGGTCCTTGATGACAATATCAGAATTCAATCCCAAGTTTGTTTGATTCCACTTATAGCCCATACAAAGTCTTATCAGATATTTTATATTGAATGAGTCATGCCAAAATCCAAGAGGACAGTTCAAATGGAAGTAGATTACTAGATTCTCTTTCAAATACCAGGAATAGGAGCAAGAAAAACTAAGTTTTAACAGTTCTTCCAGGAAGTTTTGTAGTAGCTTAGTCATTTCTTAAAGATCTCTGCTCCCTTTTGTCTAAAAGGCTTCTATTTTTAGGAGTTCCATTAAAAACTGTGGGTATCATCAGTATGGACGCAGATGTTTTAACCTTTATCAAGTATGATTCCAGCAGAGATTGGTTTATTATCTGATAGTCATCTAAGAATAAGACCCCTGCCCTGGCTGGAGTGGCTAAGTAGATTGAGTGCCAGCCTGAGAACCAAGGGGTCGCCAATTGGATCCCCAGTCAAGGTACATGTCTGGGTTGGGGCCAGGTGCCCAGTAGGGGGAGGGCTAGAGATAACCACACACTGATGTTTCTCTCCCTCTCTTTCTCCCTTTTTTCTCTCTCTCTAAAAATAAAAAAAATAAAATCTTAAAAAAAAAAAAAAAAAAAAAAACACGACCCTGTATGTATGGCAGTGCTAAATGCTTATGGGTTAGGAGTTTTGTGATCTGAGAGTTAAAGAGTATAGAAGCAAAAACATATGAGAAAAATATTTTTAAATTATTTTTTAGACATATAAAAGGTCTTTCCAGAAAAATCAGACTATTGTTAATGTAACAGAAATGGTTTGTGCACCATTGATGTAACCTGGCAGCCAAGGAGAGTGGACTAGAATGAGCATGCGTTAACAGTGACGACTTCACTGTACTAGTCAGTGGGGCAGTAGACGCCATTGAGTAAGCACGTGTTCTGTGTGGCCATCCTATTCAGAGTGACTAAGTGAATAGAGCTACAAATGTGCATCAAATTCTGCATTAAGCTTAAACGTTCCTTGGTGGAAATTATTCAGGTGATTCTGAAGCCCACAGCTATGGGGAAACTGGTGATGGGCAGCTTCTTCACAACAGTGCACCCATTCATGCATCATGTCTCATGCAGAGTTTTTTGAGAAACATCAAATCACCCAGGTGACTCAGCCCCTGTACAGCCCAGATTTGGCACCCTGTGACTTCTGGCTTTTCCCAAAACTAAAATCACCTTTGAAAGGAAAGAGATTTCAGACCATCGATGAGATTCAAGAAGGATGGCAGGGCAGCTGATGGCAATTGAGAGGACTGTGTGGAGGTCCCAAGGTGCCTACTTTGAAAGAGACTTGAGGTATCATTATTCTATATACAGTATTCCTTGTATCTTGTATCTTCTTTTAATGTCTCTGTTTTTCATATTACATGTCTGGATACCTTCTGTAAAAACCTTGTAAATAAATTCAGAGGAGAAAAAGCAATTTTTACAAGCACTATTTATTTTCTAAAACATATAATGATACTCTACCTACTACTGCATTTGTTATATCAAAATTTTAATGTCCCATCAAAATGTACTAATATTTCAGTTTTTGTTGTGAGGTTTGTGATTGTTTTGCTTTTCTGGCTCATATTTTGGTTATCAAAAGCATATTTATATCTACATTCAATTTTCATAATGCAATCTCATTTTAAAAAATCATTTTTGTTAAAATTAAATTGACCTATGCTTACATTCTTACTCTGTACTGTGTTAGATTCCTTGAAAGGGATTTCACATTTTTCTTAGCATGGTTTCTTATAAAAATAACAGTGCTCTAAATCCAATGCCAAATAGAAAGACATGACATTTGTTTCCTTTATATAATCTGTAAATTCATAAGTCAATGATAGCTAGATAAACTTTACGAAAATCAATACATTGAGAAATGGCAACACTCCTGGCAGTTAAGGGAATACGTTTTGTTAAAGAGAAAACCGCAGACCCCAGATAGTGTCACTTGTGTTAAAGCCCATGATAGCAAACCTAGATTTAATACCTGACCTAATTGTTGTTTCAAACTTTCCTCGAAATATGATCTTAATCAAGCAGCCTGGAGTGTTCTAGTCAAGCACCAGTAAGGTAATCTGTCATGTGGGCCCTCCCCACCCCGTTAGAAAGAAGAGGCAATTTGCATCATAAGAACCTTTATCGTTCCCTTCCTCCCAAGAGAAGGTGTCTGATCTAAAAATAATCCTTTTTTTTATTTGGTTAATAGCTCTCTTGTCCCACTCTCTCTTCTATAAAACCTTCATTTTGTGCAACCTCTCAGAGAGAACCCCTCAAGTTGCTAGATGACATGCTACCCCTTCCTGAATAATTTAACAAAGTCAATTAAATCTTATTCGGTCAAATTTTGTTCTTTACCAGTATTTTATTCCTGGAAAGAGATCTGGGTAGCCTCACAAAGCATTCGTTCTAGCCCACCTATTACACTAAATGGATCCACATTTTCATGTAAGTCCTGGAAGCATCTTCTCCAAGATTATGGAGGATCTTTTATCCTGAGGGAAATAGAATAACAATGTAGTGCAGTGATCCCCTTCCATTGATACTGGTCTCCCTCCTTTCCACCATGATTGTGATTTCTGAGGCCAATTATTTACCCACTATTCTATTTTCTTAGGGTTCTACTACCCTCATTCCTCTGACTGATGCCCATTCTCACTGTGTGCCTTATGTTTACTTCTGGGCTATACAGAGGTGCCACCACTGAACTTGTCAGTGATGCTTATGCCTCTCACCAGTGCACTTTGTGTAGCTTTTGTAAGTAGTATATTCTCTGGGATCTCTTGTAAGACATAACCTTCTGATGGGTTTTCTGCCTTGAGTAATATACTCACTCTAGCTTGCCCACTTCCTTCAGATTTTTAGTTCTCTCTGTCATGGTACTTCTGTCACATTTACCTCATTTGGTATGTGTCTAAGCTGTTGCCATGCTTCTTACTGGATTCATGTTCACTCAATTTACTGAAGACTTTCCCAGGGGGCAGTCAATTTGATACAGGGTGCAGCCAAGAGGGGTGCCTCGAATAGGGATCTGGAGTGGGGTCCAGAACTCAAGGTGTCCAGGAAATATTAGAAAGATATATAGGATATCCCCACCCCCCACAGGTGTGAGCTTGGGGAAGGGACACATGGAGCGGGGCCATTGAGAGCTGTTTTGAACAGCAATAGCAATACCTCTGGCATAGTCATTTAACATATCTATAACCTTCAACTGGTTGCACAGATATGTTAAACAGCTGTGGCCATGCTTTGAGCCAGGGTGAGGGAAGTGACTTCCACCCAAGAAGTAAATGGGAGGCAACTTCCCCTGGTTACAGTGCCTGCATGAGAGCTTGGAGATGATCGGCTCCATGCCATGGGGCCATGCCTGCCCAGACCCACTATGGCAGCCCAAGCCGAAAGGATGTGAGAGTGCTGGCAAGTGTAGCCGATTGTGGGAGGAGTAGGAAATGGGGCTGCAGAGGAAAATTGGCATGGCGATTTAAACCTAGACACAGTAGCTATTGAGGGGAGAACCACCATACTCTTTGGCCAGAGTGGGGACCTCTGCAGCTTTGCTGGGGCAGAATCATCATGCAGCTTTAGCAGAGAACTGCCACTCAGCTTTGGCAGAGTGGCAACTCCCACTTCTCCCACATCTTTACCAGGGAGAACCATGCAACCTTGGCAGAGTAGAGACCACCTCACAGCTTTGCCAAGGAAAACCACACGGTTTTGCTAGAGTGCAGACCCCTGCAGCTTTGCACAGGAGAACCACTTGGTTTGATCCTGGCCGATGACACAGCTGATGGTGTCAGGGGCCTGAATGTACTTCTTTTCCTGAGATATGGTACCCCAAATTAGGGCAGAGGGAGAAGGAAGGACTGTGTGCATTTGTGGATATCCTAAAGGACTTTGATATTTTAATGAAGACATTAGGTCACTACATTAAGTCTGTATAGTTTTAAATAAACATTTCCTTTCCTTTTCACAATCTCTGGCATTGAGAGATGTCTTTCCTCTGACGATGGACACTGTGAACCTATTGGGGGAGTCCTCTCAGTAACAGTGTATTGTATCCCCCTTGGCCCTGTTGTGTAATAGTTTTTGGTGTCCCTGGCTGGGCCAATAATCGCCCCCACCAGTGTGTTCTGTAACAAATTGTCTATTGGTGGCAGGAAAGTTCTTCCAAATCACTATATTCTCCATCATCCAACTTGTTTTCACCATTCCTTGGCCATCTTCCTTACAATTCCGTCCCATAGGTATTTGCCTGACTTTACACGCCTGTAAACATTGAGTAGCTTTGCAGTTGTTTTAGTGCATAGTCTCCTTTCTCTCTTATCAATGTTCAGCATGTTCTCTGACCGTTATATTTGCTGAATAGCTGAGTGAATAAACAAACACTTTAACTAGTGTACTTTTGGGCAAAACATATTTTCTAGGAAGGATAAAAATAAACATTTAAAAAATTCTCAATCAATGCAGCCTTTTTATGTGTGTATCTGTGTGTGTTTCTCCTTTTAAAAATTTTTTTCTAGAATTTTGCATAAAAAGACTTCATTTAAAATAGCCATACTTTTCAGCAGAAATTGCAGTTATATAGCCTGACCAGCGATAAGACATGTTTTGCTTATTCCACATCAAGTGTAAAAGTGAGTGTGTTAACGCTAAAATTAAAGATATTAGAGATATCACAAACACTTCTGCATGTTTTCTCCTTACAGAGCAAATGATTTGGTGGCACAGTGACGCCTTCTCCATGGTGCCCATGGGTGGAGTGTAGTTGCCACATTTTTTGTGCATCATTGTCTCCACCGGCCTGCTTTCTCATTTGTTTTACTTGCCTTGTCTCTTCAGTTTTCAGTTTGTGGCTAAGGCTTTGTCATAAATTTCATTTTCATAATATTTTTTATATTTGCAGTTTCAAGAATTCCAGTCACTTTCCTTTATCTAAAAACCATTTATGTTGTTTATTTTAGCAATTTGTTTAGAAGCTTTCTAATTTTATTTTGCCTTTTAATTAAATTGCTGAACAAAACTGCACATATGGTCTTGCATCTTCTATTAACTGCTTTCATAATATTTAATTCTTTACATAAAAATGTGATCCATTGTTTTCATTAGGACAAGAATATTTTAAAGATTGACTTTCAGAGGGTTGAAAGTAGGTAGAATGATAGGTAGCAAAGTCTTTGAATCATCTTCTGTGCAAATGTGGAATCTAATGAGCAAACTAAACTAACAAAGAAAATAAGGACAGACTCATAGGTGGAAAGTAGGATTGTAACTGTGCAAACCAGGGCTTGGCCACTTGGCACCTTCAATCTACGTGACAACAATTAGTGTTGAAGAAAACAGGTTTTTATTAACAGAGATCCAACCCTAGGGTAACTGAAAGCATTCCTGCTCAGAGCTCTATTCTCCCAAGAGACCCAAAACTTCCCTTGCTCCCCAAAAGTCTACAAACCAAAACCGTGTCCAGAAGTTCCTAGAAGTTATCTGTCCATCACCTGGTCACACAAGCATATCTCCATCCTCTCTGAACTGTGCACTTGTGGGTTTCAGAGTTGCCATCCTCTCTCAGCAGCTCTCTCCTTTAAAATCTGGGGTGCGCTAGTCTCAGCCTCCATGTAGCAGTTCGGGAAACCATGTGCCATGCTATACTGTATCATGGTGTCTCAGAGGATGGAGCCCAGGGAGGCATGTATCCCTGCATGGGACCTGCCTCCAGGAATGGGCCCCTACCCTCTGGGGAGGGTCTAAGTCCCTGGTGGGCCCTGCATCTCCTGGTCCTACAAGTGTTCCTGTCCAAGTGGGGAGCAGGGACAGAAGCCCAGAACATCTAAATGCCAAAATCCACAGGGAGAGAGCTTAAATCAAGCACTAACAGCTAATACCAAAAGTCCCCATACCAAGAGAATGACATTACCATACATACTTCAGAGAGGTAGAAATCTGCAACACAGCAGATTTCTTGGTCAGAGTTTAGCTCCAAGCATCTTTCATGTGTCTGGGCTTGATCTGGAAAGTCACTGCAGCTCCATCAGCTCAGCCACCGACTTCTGCAGGCAGACAGAACTCATGGCTGACTCCAATACAGACTTCCTCTGATCTTGAAGCTTCTTCTCTTTGACCTTCAGCCTGCCCTAATGTAAATGCTCGGCTCAGACCTTCCTATATAACCTCATGTCAGTTCTTTTTACGGCGCATTGGTGTCTGCCATTTTTGTCAGTTCCCCAGTATCTTTGACCCTCTTTTGACTGCCATCTTTAATCAGGGAAAGAGTTCCTAGTGACACACAGGCATCCCAGATGGGCATCCACACCCCTGGCTATGTCACGAGTCACTGAGCATTCTCACGATCACATATACAATTCGGCCTAGGCAACAGCCTTTGTTCCTTCAGGAAGACACAACTATTAATTTGCCTTTATTGTACAATGTGTCTTAAAATATTGTACCTTCCACTCTTCCCTACCCCCCAATCCTGCCTGAAGAGACACTGTCAGGGTGTTCTCCTATTATCAGGGAACCCATGCTCTGCACCCCTTTAGAGGATGACAACTAAGGGTAGAGGTTAGGTGGTAAAGGGATTGAATGAAAAAGAAAATGGACTCACGAACAACAGTGTGATGATTGCTGGGGAGGGGTAGGTGTAAGGGGACTAAATGGTAAGGGAAAAATACAATAAAGATTAAGTTTAAAAAGTGTTAATCATGATTATAATTCTGAAGAAAATGCAATCACCTAAGATTACTGGCAATTCTCTCCAGCAGGAGAATAACTTTTATTATAGATTAAGTACAATTTTGTGTATGTAGACGTATACTTGAGGTAAATTTTTTATATTGTACTTTTTGGAATAAATATTCTTCAATATGTTTCAAGGAACCAATTTTGGAAAGTAAGCCATAATCTATACTAGACCCACCCTAATAATACTTACAACTTCTATATTTGAACGCAACAGGTTAAAATCTATGTTTCACAAATAAATAAAATGCTTGGGTTGGCAGAAGTAGGTGTACAGTAGGTGCAGAAATGTGCATAAGTGAAACAGTTTAATGCCATGTTATTATTTATTAATTATCATGTTGTTTATTTGTATTACAATTGTAAACTTACTTTTTCCCATATAAAATATGATAAACTTATAATTGGTAATGGAAGTGGTATGTTCAATTTCAGAATTTGAATCTAATTATAGTTTTAGAAAAATAAATGCTCTTCAGTTCTGGCAGGGCTGCTCAATTGGTTGAAGCATTGCCCCACACAGCAAAAGGTTACAGGTTTGACTTCTGGCTAGGGCGCATACCCAGGTTGCATGTTCAATCCCTGATTGAGGCAAACAACTGATTGATGTTTCTCTCATGCTGATGTCTGTCTATCTGTCTCTCTCTCTTTCCCTTTCTCTCTTTCTCTTTCTGAAATCAATAAACATATCCTCAGGTGAAGATTAAAAGATTAAAAAAGTAATTTAAAAATGCTCCTGGGTTAGTTCACATAACGGAAAAAATGTGTATTGAGGTATCCAAACCACCCCTCAGACTCGGTGACTTGCTACAAGGACTCACAAAACTTAGTATATCGTTGTATTAATGACTATTATTCACCACAGAGAAAGGCTAAACAGTAAATTCAACAAAGAAGAAGATCATGGGGCAAAGTCAAGAGCACACTTCCCTGTGTTCTCTAGGAAGTCATATAGTAGGTGTTTAATTTCTTCCATTATGGAATTGTGACAACATGTGTGAAATGTCTACTGGGAAGCTCGTAAGAGACTAAATGCCTAAGAGTTTTTATTGGGGGCTAGTCAATTGGCACTGTCTGCCTAGAAGTTACCACAGTAGAAATTCCCTGTAAGATCCTGTTAGTTAAGAAATGGTGGGGACCTGTCCCAAGCCCAAGTTGATAAGCATCAGCCAAAGGCAAATTTGCAAGCTATACATTTTAAAATAGCAGTTTCAGGTCTGCTATATTAACTATTTTCTGCACAAGAATCTTTTAGAACTGGCTTCTATAGTCAATTTATTTGTTACTTAAAATGTTATTGTTCCCTATAATGGCAATCTGAGGTATATTTCATTTAAAATCTTTACTATACTCTGCAAAGTGATTGTAGCTCATCAACTGGAGAAGCAAAAGGGAAAGAGAACATGTCTACTGTATTTAAATAATTGGTTAATGTTGATTGCTTGCCATTTGATTTGAGGTTTACAGAAATCAAGTATCTCTTTTTCCTGGTACTTACATTTAAATAGCTAAACATGAACAGTCCCCCAGTGGCACGATCTTTGTATTCCAAACCTCAGATGTTTCAGAAGTCTAGCACAGCACTTGAAGGATCCTTCGTATCTGATGGTGCTTAACAGCACAGGTGTGTGCTCTAGACACTGCATATCTCATTGTGAGAGACACGGTTCCTTTTTTCTCACACAGTTGAAAATCACTTTTATATCATTCATAAGCATATCTTTTAAGCAAAAATATAATTTTTCCATGTTTGGAAATGAATAAAGCATTACCATTACATGCATCAGTAATAGCAACTGAACATTTATAACACCTATAAGAAATCAATACCACTGCTGCTCAAGTTATGGCTCTGCTCTCAACAGATAAAGCATAAGAGATTTATTTAAGAAATGGTAATAATCAAGGCAGTCAAAGGAAATAGTGCTACTGCTTTATTTGATTGAAGGAGTTATAATCATTATATTGGTATTCTTACCATAGTTGTCACTTTATCATTATTTTATTTAGGCTATCTACTTTATCAGAATGGATTGCATACCATGTGAATGTAGGTATAGTAAAGCTCAATGGGATTCTTAAAATTTTATCTCTCTTTTTGAAGCGCTATTTGAATTGTTCTTTTACTGTGTATTTCTTATATATTTAAATGGAAATAATAAAAATAAACAGTTGAAAACAAAGTGGTATAAATTTTGAGCAATTTTAGTACATTATTTTTTCATAACTACATATATACTAATGTCTGAAAAATTATAGTCATTTCTCTTCTACTTTTAAAAATCTGGCCCATTTTTTTATTTTTTATTGAACTTATTGAGGTGATGCTGGCTAACAATATTATAAAGGTTTCAGGTGCACAAGTCACCATCCATTACTATTTACTCTCCCATACACTTCTGCACCCCACTTCACTCAGTCACACCCCAGCAATCACCACACTGATGTCAACACTGTGTCAGAGTTTTCTTTTCTTTTTTCTTTTTTTTTTCTGTTCTGCTCAGTCCTCTTTTATTTTAAAAAATTATCATTCTATATGCTTATTTAGTGTCATGGCCTCTGGCTGGTGAATATGTTTTTTTGTTAACAAATCAAGATATATTTTGTTCAAGATTGATAATCAATTATCCAGGAAAGATAGTGATTAAAATAGAATTACATTGTTTGAATTGTTTGAACTCATTGGATACTAATGTATAGTGTGAAAATGGTTATGTCAATTAAAGGCTTTTAGGACATAGAATGAAGTTTGTACAAAGTCTGTTTAGAAGAAAAAGTGAATTAAAATAATAAAACCTGCTCTTTGAACATGTTATCTTTTTTGTGTCGTGAAAGTCATGGACAGTAAGAATATTTTATAGTCTCTTTAATTATATTTTAAAAACTGGTGAATTAATTTATAATTAAATTTAAGAAAATCTTCCTTTTAGCAGGTATTCAATCAAATATAAATGTAACCCCTACATAATCAAACACATTATAAGCTTGATGAGTAACTAAAAAATATTTACCACATCACAGAAAAATGCTACTTAGGTCTTAGGATTGTCCTTATTCTTGTTCATTTATTAAACTTGTAAAAGCTTTGATGATTCAATTTCTTCACACATGGAGATTAATTAAGGGAAAGTATTTAAATTTCGTTAAAGCCTTTTATTTTTGGTCAATGGTATTCTAACTTTTTTATCATGTTTTGTAGATTTCAAAAAGGCCTTTACATCCATTATTTTATTTGATCATCACCACTCTAAGGGGGACTAGGAAGACATTATGCATGTTGTACAGGAAAAACAAAAAAACCTGAGGTTTTGAAAGGCCAATAAAGGTTTTATAGAGTAGGAATCATGTTCGCTGATAGTAGGCAGCAGTGTTATAGGCAGTGTTAGGAGCAGCCCTAAGAAAAGTGGTCAGGCCTTTAGCCCTGTACATCAATCAGAGTTACTGTTTTGAAACATAGGTATTTTATGTATGTACTTGTATAAATGTTTGTGTGTGGGTTTTTGCATATAAAGGAACATTCAACTTATGTTTTGGGCATTGCATTCATCTTGTAGGGTTGCTATAACAAAATTCACAGTGTAGGTGGTTTAAGCAACAGAAAATTATTTCTTACAGTTACCGAGGCTGGAAGTCAGACAGCAAGGTATCAGCAGGTCTGGTTTCTCCTGAGGCCTCTCACCTTGGCTGCAAGATAACAGCCCTCCTGCTGTCCTCACATGGCCTTCTGCCTGTGAGTGCCCATCGGTGCTGTCTCTTCCTCTTCTGATAAGGACACCAGTCAGATTGTACTAGGTCCCCACTCTTAAGATCTCATTCAACCATAATTACCTCTTTAAAGGATCTATATCCTCATGAAGTGACAATCTAATCTACTGGGAGTGAGGATTTCAGCACAGGAATTATTTATTTGGTGGGGTGGACACAATTCAGTCCATAATAAGCAGCTAATCTGTAAAATAGTTTCATGCCTGGTACTTATAGTCCTAAATAAAAGAGATTAAAACTAGGTCATGGTTGGAGTTTTTTCTAGGGAAAAAATATAGTTATATTAAGTAAATTCAGGATAAACTTACTAGTTATAGGGATGTTTTATTAATTAACTTGGATGTTTACCAAGTTAATTATTTTACAAGGACATAGATTAATACATATTTCAAATCATTATTTCTCATTTCACTAAATATTAGTTCCTGTAATTATATTAGGGAGATACATATAAGAGTTAGCACCCAGTGTTTGTTCTATAATTTCCCTGGGCATTTACTCCAAAAATTCTTTGTGCAGCATATTAACTGCCCATGACTTTTTCCTGTGTGTTTGCTGACTAGACTGTAGTTCTAAAGAGTGTATCAGTCTGCTTTTTTTTGCACTTTGATCTCTCTGCACACTTCACATGAGCACAGTCTCAATTTCCTTTGGTAATTTCCACTAAATTTGTCTCTTTCCTTCAGCTCTTTTCATTTGAAAAGAGTACAGTCAGTCTCTTTACAAAGGTTCTGTATCCCATTGTCTTTCAACTTCTCGGAAAGTGTACTAATTTATTATTTCCTGGACTATATTTTCAAATCAAATCCTCAAATTAACTTTTCCTATTAAAATTGAAACATGTTCATTCTCTCCTACATTACAGGTTAACAACAACAAAATAACCAACAAAACCAAGTAGTTCTATTTTCTTGGCACAGCACCCAAAGCACACAACTCTGCATGGGACTCTCCCAAAAGGACAAATGGTTGAGCCACTCCAGTGTCAGTGACTCATCAGAGTGCTACCACCTTTGCCAAATTTCTGATGAAATGATAAAATTCCTTAATCTTCAAGCTCTGAAGTTCAAAATCAAAAGGGTTTGAAGCAGAGAAGGGAAATGGCTTATATCCCCAATGCTTTGTTAGGTGGAATTCAAATAGCAGGAAATTGATAGGTTCACTTCAAAGATGAGCTGTGCCTTTAGTCTCAAAATGCCTGCGTTATGTCCTTTTCTGTGGGAGTTGTCATGTTTCTAAGTGTAAAAGTTCACCCCTGAACAGGTACAAAGTGGAGAATAGATGCACTTTTAGCTCCCTTTTACACCAATCTTTAAGCCCTTCCTATCACTCCAAAGTCCTCCCTTCCTAATGCCATCATCAATCACACCCAAGGCTCACTTCCGCAAACAAACAAACAAACAAACAAACAAAAAAAAAAAACAGTGCTGTTCTATGTTCCTAGGTATATTTTGAAAAATTAACTCTTGTTGAGAGGTATATTCCCCAAGTGTACTCAAAATTTCCATCTTTTATTGAATAAAACTCTACATACACTAGTAATACCATTTACCAATTCTTCCCCAAACACTATTTTAATTCAAAGATTATGATTCATTTTAATGATGCTTTTATAACCTGAACATATAAATATCTATGAATCATTATAACAAAAGAAATTCTACTAATTCTGGTAAACAAAATGAGCTCAATTAAATCCATATTTACAGGAGAGGAAACTGACTTTTTATTTTCCATTAGTAATATCCTGAGCATGAATATGTCTTGAAGCTTCAGTGCAAGACCATTCAAAATTTAGACTCTACTGAAAACAAAACTTTATAAAATGTCCTCAATTCAATAAATATTTTTTCAAGTTTTTCTAAAGATCTTATCCTGAAGAATAACTTGCCTTCTCATGTAGATAGGAAACTCTGTGTGGGAGGAAACATCAAAGGACAGAGTCAGTTACATGACTCAATTTTAGTAATATACAATGAGCATTTCCAGGGGACAGATGAGTAACCTTATCTGTTCTCATGGATGAGGCTGTTAGTTCCACTAATGCTATCTCTTCCTATTTTGTTTCTTCTTTTCACAACTCTATGAGGCTGCCAACTTGTTATTCTTATGAAGTTTTGCTTCAATGTGATGGTAAAACAATGCAAATATTTGTTATGTTAGAGCTATTGATGGTTTGCCCTTTAGTCTAACATTTAAAACACTACCTTTAAGCAAGCGAGACATTTTCAAAGAAAATTCTATCTTTAACAATCATATCAGTGGTACTGTTCTGTTTTGTCCTGATTTGTTTTGGGCAATCTTAGTTTGATAACTAGTATAGTGGCCCAGGGCATAGACTCCAAAAACACACTAGAACTGACCACAAATTAGTTTCTACAAGTACAGTGCTAAAAATAGTTTTTGGCACATTATAAGCACCAGACAAGAATTAACCAATTATTATTAGTAGTGTTCTAACCAGAGAACTACAGAATTTGAAGTCATCATCATTACATACTTGTGTGTTTGTGTTTAAATGGGTATATATGTCATTAGATGTAAATATATTAAATTAGATGAAGAATTCTTAGTATTGTCTTCACTTAAAACTCAGTATATTTTATGTAAATTGCTAATTAGCCTACAGATTCCAAAATCTTCTGTTAATGTTACAATTTTTATGTTTGATGAAGAAGAGAGCAAAGATATGTTTTGTTGAGGAATCAGCTGACTATTATTTCTGTAAATTGCTGTTTCATTCATATCACTCAAATAAAGGTAAAACTGCACTCTCTCAGGAACATTCCACGGTAAAATAAAAATAGCATGTGCATACCATCTGGGCCTGAGAGGTCAAACAGCCACCAGTAAATTATACTAGTAGTGGCTAAATTTTCCTTAGGGCCTTCTATTACTGATTTACCACATTTTTCTGAATAGTTCCTTTGTTAAACTCCACTCAATTACCTAAATTTCAGTGTGTTATCCATGTCCTGTGTGGACCATGATCAGAATCATAATTTTTTCCCCTATGAGTAGCCCTAAGAAATACACCCTTTGTGGTTCTGAGATTGGGTTGTTCACATATTTGAGGGTTATTAAAATAAGTCCTTTGCTAGAGTAAAAGGGGCATAGTAAATCTGTGGCTCGTGGTGATGTCATAATTACACCAATTACTAAGATTGCTGGTATGCGAAAGAATGCAGGTGGAGGGAACAATGACAGGTTTTAACATTCGGTTGCTATGGCAACATTAGAGCAGTTTAGCTCTTTCTCTCTGACACCCTTATAGTAGATTGCAAATTTGCTGCAATTCTTTACTCCTCCCTACATTCACATACTTTGCCATAGTTTTCAATGTACTTTGTAGCAACTCCTATCCAGTGGTAAGATTCATTTCTGCTGCCCTTGAATTTGTGTTTGCCTTATGATTTATTTTAGATAATTGAGTATGGAAGAGGTTATGAAGGACCAGTTTCAAATGTAAGATACAGAGGCTTTGCAGCTTCTGCATGCTATTCTCCAGGAGCTCTGTGCCCTGACCATTGAAGCAATCCTGGATTATTCAGCTGATTGGACCAAATTCACTGACAGTGATTATGATTGTGAAAGTTTTGATTTGTACTTCAGGTAAACTATGTTGTGGAACTGGAATATCCACTTATGCCTGTTGTTAAATTTTTGCAGATAATGTTAAAAATATAACCTTTGCATAAGGAATATAGTCAAATATGTTCGTAAAGCCTATCCTTTACAGTATTATTTTAGCAAAATTAGGATGGGTAATTTAAACTGGTGAACATTTTAAATAATAAAAAATGTGCGAATTATTAAGCTATATACAAGAGACTTAAACAATTTTTACATGTTTCGGACTGTTTATGTTAAAATATGTTAATAAGCAATTGGGAAAATATTTGTAATATACAAAATAATTATTTGAATATAAGTAAACATTAAAAGTTAAAAGCCCCAACATGGAGTTAGTGCACTATGGTTGGAATCTCAATTCTTCCATTTATATGCCAAATTAATAAATATTTGTGTTAAAATGTAAACAAAATATAGAATAAATGTATATATGCTTTGACAGTTTATTTCTCACTCTTAATTAAGCTTCTAAAACAAACAGTTTACTTAGGGGGAAAATAATAGCAACATTTTTCTGAGTTATTATTTATTATGAAATAAATAGAGGAAAGTAGAGTAATGAGGTTTTGTTCTAACTATATCTTTCTTTGTGTGATTTGTATTTCATAAACCTAATAAATGCATATAAAGCACAAGGAACATTAAAGAGTTCTATTTTGACTTTTAATCAGAATTACTAAGACCGCATATTTATATTCAATATTTATTGAATTATGAAAAGATGTCCAGTATCATTAGCCATTAAGGGAATGCAAATTTAAGTCACAATGAGTTATCACTACAATCATATTAGAGTGACTAAATTAAAAAAAAATGATAATACCAAATGCTGGCGAGAATTCAGAGCAACTCTCATGTACACCGCTGGTGGCACTGTAAAATGGCACAGGAAGTATGGAAAATAATTTGGCGGTTTCTTAAAAAATCAAACATGTACTAATTATATGACCTAGCAGTCAAATTCTTGGGTATTTGTCCCAGAAATTTTTTTAAAAAAGGACCATGTGCTTTCACAAATAACAGTTTTATTTTTAATAGTTCAAAACTGGAAACATCCCAAATATCTTTCAATGGGTCAATGGTTAAACAAACACTGGTACATCCATACAAGGAAATGCTACTCAGCAATAAACAGGAACCAATTTATAACATACACAACAATTTGGTATTTTTAAAGAGCATTATACTTAGCAAAAAAATATCCAATCTCAAAAGCTTACACATTGTAAAGGAGATTTTATTTTTATTTAGAATTTAAGTAATGCTCTTGAAATGATAAAACTATAGAGATGGGAAACAGCTTAGTAATTGCTAAAAAGACAAGGGCATTGGTGGGCCTTCAAGTACAATCTACACTAAGGAAGAGTACAGGGAGTTTCTTTGTGATGATGGAACAGTTCTATATTTTGACTGGGGGGGGTCACGTAAATATATATGTGAGATCCAATTAAATAGAATGATATGAGCACACACAAATGACTGCATGTAAAAATGTATGAAACTGGATAAGGTTTGTTGCATAGTAAATGGAATCATATCTGTGTCAATTGTGTGATTTTGATGTTGATCTGTAGTTGCATAAGCTGTCACCTTTCAAAGGAGCTGGATGCAGTGCTCATCAGACTCTATATTCTCTTTCTTCCACTTCCAGTGACTCTAAAAAACTCAGAATAAAATTTTAAAAATTTTAATAAAAAAGAAAACATTGAAGAGTTATACCTCTGGTAAGCAGAATGATGACCCCAAAGATATCCTATCCTCACAAACTATGAATATTGTCACTTTACATGGTAAAAGTGTCTTAGGAGATGCGATTGAGGTTTCAAACCTTCTGATGGAGAGATTATCCTGGAGTATCTGGTTGGGCCCCATCTAAACTAATGAGTTCTTAAAAGTGAAGTGAGAGATGCATTGTTGTTGGTGTTGAAGATGAAGGCAAGAGGCCATGAGCCATGGAAAAGGGATAGCCTCTAGGAGCTGGAACAGCAAAGAAACATGTTCTAAGAGCTTCCAGAATGGAATGAAGCCCCACCAACACTTTGATTGTAACCCAATAAGGCCTTTGTCAAATTTCTGACCTACAGAAATGTAAGATAATAAATTGCATAGTCTTAAGCCATTTCTAGTAATGTATTATAGCAGCAATATTAGAAAATAAACGCATTGTTAGAAAATCAATAGTTTGTATAATTGTATTAAAAAACTAATGTAATAGTAATGAAGTATATTGGGTGGACTTTAGATCCTGATTTAAAACAAACAGTAAAAAACATTTAGAATTAATTGTGGAATAGTGGGTATGACATGAATATCATATGCTATTAAGGAATTGATAATTTTTCTGGTTATGATAATATTGTGGTTTACTTTAAAAGGAGAACCATCTCTTAGAGAAAATTTATGAATTAAATTATATAATACCTGGGTTATATTTTAAACATTCTGGGAAAACCTTAAAGTAGGGAGTGAGACTAGATGAGATAATTTTGAAGGTGTTAATAGCTGTTGAATCTAAGGGTGAATACATTGGGTATTATTATATTATCTTTGAAAATGTCCTTAATTTTTCTAATGTTTGCTAATTTATAAGGATAAATCATTAATATCTGTAACTTTAATATGCCATAAAAACAAACAAATTGCTTTTTATTAAAAATATCTAAGAGAACATAGAATAGCTTTTAAAAGATTCTAAGCCTTGGCATATATTAAGAATTTTAGTCTTGGTGATGAACTCTCAAGTGCTTGAACAAATCAATCAGTAGCTGATTCAAATTTTCACTATTCTTGATTGGATTCTTTTCCTGTCAGAATTAAAATATGGCAAGTCATTTTAACATATTGAAAGTATGTTTTAAAATTACCCATGAATATGCTTACAGCAGTGAGGTTGCATAAAAATTAAAAGATAATTTTGGAACAAGGGGATAGGCATTTCATTGGGACACTCATCTTCTTGATAATTTATCAATATAATCTGATTTTATTTACATCATACTCTTTTTCAGACTTCACAATCCTCAAGCCTTTCCATTAAGATTCATTGTATTAGCTGGCATTTCATTGCAGCTAACTGGAATCTCTAGCTATTTTAGCTATTTTAAGCAGAGAGATTTAATGAAGAAAAATAAATGTTTACAACACAACTGGAAGGGATGGAAGTGAAGCCCCTAATTTGGATTTCCAAGAAATAAAACTAAGACAACACTACAGAATTTATTTACTTGGGGATGCCCTGCTTCTACCAATATTAGGAAGCTGGCATATGAGCAGAAAACTACAGGAGTTGTGAACTGAAGAAACACATTTCTTTACCTTTTAACCAAAGATTTGGAAACTCCTACTACTGCATCTGTTGGCTCTAGAAATATACTAATTCTGGTAGGTTTTTCTGACCAAACTGTGGATGGCTCACACCTGCATCTCAAAATCTAAGTAATGATTAGAAATTAGGCAATGTTATGAAAAAACCCAGACTCTACTATAATTTCTGGTAGAAATACAGAAGTAGTAAAATTGTCTTATATATATCATAATACATTGCAATATAGGTGGATACCATAGGTATCATTTCTATGACAATTCACAAAAACTACAAGACTGTAGTTGGTATTTATAATTTTATTTCTATGTCGTTTCCATGTTTCCTTTACTGTCAACCAGTACCTCAGCTGGTTATGGTTATTCACCTAGAGTATTGAGGGACAAATTATTCCTGAGAAGCCTGGGTAATTCTGCCTCTTCTAAGTTCCTGCAATATTACATTAACTTTTATCACTACACTTGGCAGTTGTGGTAGAATGTTGGAAAAATAGTTCCCAAAGACTCCCCTTCCACTATTTACAATCTCATGTAATACCCTCCCCTGAGTGTTGGCTGACCTTAGTGAATCATTTCTAACAAACAGAATATAGGAAAAGCTAAGGTATGTCATATCCAAGATTAGGTTACAAAAGGATTGTGAATTCCATCGTGCAATTTCTCTCTAACTCTCTTCCACTTGAGTGGGGGAAATTTAGCTGCCATGCTGGGAGGACCACATGATAAGGAAATGATGTTCCAGTCAACATCCAGTGAGGACTTGAAGTCTGCCAACAACCAACCACATGAGGGAATGTGGAAGTGGGTTTACTCCTAGTGGAGCTTTGAGATAACTGCACCCCTAGTCAGGACCATGATTACAGCCTTATGAATGACCCTGAGCCAGAAGACCCCTCTAAGTCAAATTTGAATGCCTGACTCACAAAAACTGTGAGGTAATTTTTTAAGCCATTTTGAAGTAATTTGTTATATGGTAAAGGTAACTAATTAGAGTATTATAGAACCTTTTGGGTTTCATAAGGGTTCCATTGTGTTCTACAATTCTATTACCCATTGATAAATAGGAGCAGGCATATTAATTATAATAGTAACTTATTTTTTTATCTGTTGCTTAAGAGAATCAGAACTAATTATGAAAAAGGCCATGTTAAGTCTCTGTTCAATGGAACTATCACTGCATCTCGTGAAGAAAGCATTTCCATATTAAATACTCAAATTGAAACTAAGATGTCTCCAAGCTGCCTTCACTTCCAACTTCCTCTTTTTCACAGTTATTATATTTTAAGTACAATGATTATAAATCATTCTCCACACTCAGATATCATAGATCATCCTCTACTTGGGTGAAATCTTTCCTTTATTCTTTCCTAAAAAATATAACATCTTTATTAAGATATAACCCACATAAATATAATCAACCCATTTAGAGTATTAAAATGAATGGTTTTTGTATATTCACAGACATGTGCATCTATCACCAAAGTCAATTACAGGATATTTCCATCACCTCCAAAAGAAACGCCTTACAATTTCACTATCCCGTGTGGTAAGTGGTGTTTTTCCCCCTGGACGGATGCTGCTCATGTGACAGCTACACTCTGTGCAGCAACATCTGCATCTGAGCCTAGGGATCAGGGTGCTGTTATTTTAAGTTCTTACTTAGTCTCTCCCATGTAACTACTTCCTATATTTGCTATTGTTTTATTCTTTAGAAGCTCCCTTTCCTGCTTTTAGTAATCACTTTTTTACTGGTTAAAAATTCTCTATTATAAAAAGTTGCTATTTGAATTACTGACATGGTGTTCATCTCCTGACCAGACCTGACACACTCCATTTAAACAAGCTGTAGCTTACACCAAGCCTGCTGAACACTTCTGCCTTACCACAAACTAGGATGTACACATTTTAACACTTTAGAAATAAGTATATAATAGCATGACACAATAATAATAAATTACGCAAAGTTATCAGATGTCCTACAAATCAACTACTAACATCAGATTTTATTTCTGGTCCTTTAAAAAATAAATCTCTGTTGCATTTAGATGCTGAATGTTTATTAGTGGTTGATCTTCCTTTCTTGGTCAAAGTAATGGAATGATTATGCTTTATTCCTTAATAAATCAGAGTTTCACAGAATTGTGGTACAAAAGAAGAAACATGTTTACATATTTTATTTATATATTTATGATTATTTGTCCTGTCTTCATTTATTTTGACTAGTGAATAGTAAAGTGAATGAAGAGACAGAAAAATCTGAATCAAGACTGATAACAATTGGCAGCATAAGCAAAAAATATTTGTTTGCAGAGTAATGCAAAACAAATAGGCTTAATAAAAATAAACATTTACTAGACAGTTTAAGATTGAAATTAGAACATGGTAAGTTATTCTTTATCTTGTCCATAAAAATATTTTTATTTTGAGTTTTTACAGAATTTAGAATCTTCTTCAGGTAATGAAACTGTAGACTTATTGCAGAGGGGGAGTTGCATCAGAAGCGTCGTAGCATTGGGATACGAGCATAAAGCTTTTCATGCCCAGATCCTTTCCTTGAGTTTTATGCACTCAGAGTATGTTTTCCCCGTGAGCAGTATTCACATCTCTTTAACCTCGTTTCTGTAGTGCTTGGCAATGTGTACGAATGCAGACCGGCAACCCAACCTTTCCATTCGGTGCCAAACAGCTTTAACTCAGACTGTAGTTTCATCGAGGTATTCTGAGAATCATATGTGGATTTGGTTCCTTGTTGTATTGACTTTGTTTTCTGTGGTCCTCACAATATTTTCAAATCATATTAATACTGGGTAATTTAAAAAATCCAAAAAGAATAAATTCTAGATTGCTGTTTTATGGGCCCTCAGATAAATCTAGATTGCTCTCTCAGGGGACTTACGGTTCCTCTGCAGAGGATGTCATCTCACAGGAGAGCCCCACCCTTCTCCCACCTCCGTGCAATTGCCGAGCGAAGGTGGTGACCAAAGGTCTGCAGAAAATATCAAGAATGCTCCTGGAAACTCTCCAATATCTAGAAATCTCTATAATTCAGTTAATATGATACCACACACTCTAAATAAAATCTTCTGGAATGTTTAATAATATGATTCATGCCTTCTAGCAACAGAAGTAAATAAATATTTCTCAAAGATAAAAATTATTGTGTGGTTTAATATGGATGTTAGAGGCATGTATTGAAATGCAAGCTACAGCTTTTTCTCACACTATGCTGTGGTGAGACATACAAGTATATTTCTATTCTTCCTTTGGTAATGTAGATAAAATAATGGTCTTCCCCTCAAAAAATAATCTTTGAAAGAATGGTTACATCATTGCCATGGGATGAAATATTTTAGAAATATTTTATGTCACATGTAAGGTATTATTTTAGGTTGCAATCAGTGGTTAATTTGTAATAACATTATAGTTATATTATTATTTTACCACATTTCCTTTGTGTTGCAAATTAATTATAAAGTGTTTATCAATTATATTGTCACCATGAAAAATAGAAGGAAGAAAACTCTCAGGAGCATTTTTAATGAGAATGATTTGATTAAATAAGAAGTACTATAAAAGAAGGTAATGAATCAAGCCTAAATAGCAAAATGGGGCAACTCTTCTGGGATCCATATAAACGTATTTATAGATGTGTTACTGCACAGTTTGTAATGTAGAAAAGTAAATTAAAATAACACATCAATAGATTTGTAAATAGACATGTTGCAATAAAAGTAAAATGTGTGTGTTTGCTTAATGTGGATTCACATTTAACTGTTGTTTAACCTGTTAACATATTTAGTTAGAGGCAACTTGCATTTCTCAATAAAACATCATCCAAATGAATTTAATAATGGCCCCCAACATACCCTAACCTCTGCACATAGTTTCCCTAGTAGTAACATCTTGCATTAGTGTGATAACACTTGTTATAATTAATGAGCAAGTATTGATACACTGTTATTAACTAAAGTCCATAGTTTACATTAGTGTCCGTTGTTTGTGTTGTACATGCGATGCGTTTTGAAAAATGTACAATCACATGGATCCACCATACAGTGTCATACAGGATAGCTTCACTGCCCTAAACACACCCTGGGCTACACTTCTTCTCTCCTTCCCATCCCTCATACCCCTGACAACCATTGATCTTTTTACTGTCTTCATGTTTTTGCCTTTTCCAGAGTATTTTATAGTTAAAAACCATGTAGCATGCAGCCTTTTCAGATAAGCTTAAATGCAATTAAGTTTCCTCCCTGTCTTGTCATGGTTTAACAGCTCATTTTCATTGTTGAATAACACTCCACTGTGTGTGTATCACAGTTTGTTAATCCATACATTTATTTTAGTTGTTTCCAAGTTTCAGTTATAAATTAGGCTGTGATGGACACCAGTTCGCAGGTTTTTGTGTTGACCTATTTCAACTAATTTGGATAAATATCAAGGAGTAATGTTGTTGGATTGTATGGTAAGAGTGTGTTTACTTGTGTAACAAACTGCTAAAATGTTTTCCAATGAGGCTTCTCCATTTTGCATTCCTACCAGCCATCAATGAAAGGTGTTTTTTTGTGGGTTTTCTTGTTTGTTTGTTTGTTTGTGTTTTTGTTTTTGTTTTGTTTTGTTTTTTGAAAACCCCTTGGAGGCTTCCCATATGTGATCTGAAACCAGTTCCCTTGTTCCAAGGGCAGGGAAAAATGGAAGAAAGGTCGGACTATTTCAGATTGGAAGGTGACAGATTTAATAAATGAGAGAACATATTTAAAAGGTTTATCTTGGATGGCTGCAAATGAGTAGTTTTCTGCACCCTCCCTTCAAATCCAAAAAGTTCATATGCAGGTATTAACTAGGGTCAGTCATGAACACAAGAGACCTTCACAGGATTCAGACATGTACACAGTCTACAGCACAGGTGGCAAACACAAGGCCCGTGGGCCAAATCCGGCCCTCCATCTTGTTCTATCCAGCCCAGCACCTTATTTCTACCTGATGGCAGTGCCGAGCTCCTTGTCCTTAGTTAAGGAGTAGTTAGATTTATACAGTCTTAAAATTACATCTGGCCCTTTGAAGGCAACTGTGAAGCTGATGTGGCCCCTGGTGAAAATGAGTTTGACACCCCTGGTCCAGATGGCATTACCACGTTATTATTTCAAGGCCATGTCCTTCAGCATCTTCTAGTCCAGAGAAGGCAAGTGGAGTGAAGGGAGTGGGTAGCCTCCAATGGCCTGTGTCCACCTGACCTACAGTCATGTCTTTTTTCTTTTTTTAATTACAGTTTACATTCAATATCATTCTGTATTAGTTTCAGACGTGCAGCAAAGTAGTTAGGAAATCATGTACTTTACAGAGTGGTCCCCCTGATAATTCTAGTACCTACCTAACCCCCTATAGTTATCACAGTATTATTGACTGCATCCCCCATGCTATAATCTACACCTCTGTGACTATTCTGTAACTGCCAGTTTATACTGCTGAATCTTTTCACCATTTTCACCCAGCCCCCCACTACTTTCCCTTTGACAACTGTCAGTCTGTTCTCTGTATCTATGAGTATGTTTCTGTTTGTTTTGTTCTTTAGATTTCACATATAAGTAAAAATATTTGGTATTTGTGACTTATTTCACTTAGCTTAATGTCCTCTAGGTCCATCCATGCTGTCATAACGGTTTTGGGAAAATTGGACAAATACATGCAAAAAATGAATCTAATCACCTTCTTACACCATATACAAAAACAAAGTAAAAATGGATTAAAGACTTAAATGTAAGACTAGAAACTATAAAACTCCTAGAAGAAAACAAAAGCAGTAATTCTCAGACATTTCTCTTAGCAATATTTTTTTTCTGTTATATCTCCTCAGGCAAGGGAAACAAAAGACAGAAAAACATGAACTATATCAAACTGAAAAGTTTTTTGCACAGAAAAGGGAACTATCAGGAAAACAAAAGATGGCTTAGTGAATGGAGATCTTTGCCAAGAATACATCTGATAAGGGCTTAATATCCAAAATTTATCAGCAACAGACAACTCAAGAACATGTATGCACACCCCACAAGCACAGACAACAGTGGTGATGGCCAGAGAGAAGGGGTGCAGGGTCTGGTGGAGGTGGGCAAGGTGGGGGCAATGCAGACATCTGTAACAGTGTAAACAACAAAAATGAAATAAAAAAAAAAATCCTGATCAGTGAGGCTCAGCTGGTTGGGCACAGTATCACTAAGCAAAAGATTGCCAGCTTGATTCCTGATCAGGGCACATGTCAGGGTTACAGGTTTGGTTCCCAGTCAGGGCACATACGAGAGGCAACTTATTGATGTTTCTCTCACACATAGAAAGAAGTTTCTCTCCCTCTCTTAGTCCCTTTCTTCCCTCTCTTTAAAAATAAACAGATAAAATCTTTGAAAAATTTTTAAGAAATCAATATTTTAAAATAATAAATAAATAACCCAAGCAACTAAACACCAGAAAAACAAATAACCCAATTAAAAAATGGTCAGTGGACTAGAATAGACACTTGCCAGTGAAGATATACAGATTCTGGTTGATAGACATGAAAAGTTGCTAAACATCACTAATCATCAGAAAAATACAAATCAAAACCAAAATGAAATATCACCTCACACCTGTCAAAAATGGCTATCATCAATAAAACTATAAATAACAAGTGTTAGCAAGGATTTGGATAGAGGGGAACCCTCATTCGTTATTGATGGGAATGCAGATTGGTGCAATCATTATGGAAAAAATGTGGAAGTTCTTCAGAAGAATTTAAAATGGAACTGTCTTGTGACCCAGCCATTCCCCCATATATTGTGGGAATATATCCAAAGAAACATGAAATATTAATTTAAAAGAATATATTCACACATACATTCATTGCAGCATTATTTACAACAGCCAAGATATACAAGCAACGTAAGTACCCAAGCATCCATCCATAGGTAATTGAATCAAAAAGCTGTGTCACATCGGCACAGTGGGTATGGCTCCTCAGCCACGGAGATCTTTTTAATGACCTTCCCCAACAGAGATCCTGCTGCTTCACATTCTCGCCAGCATTTAACATTGTCAGTGTTCTGGATTTCAACCATTCTAATTGCTCTGGAGGTATCTCACTGTTAAGATTGATATTCTCTACCAACATATGGTGTTGAACATCTTTTCATATGCTTATATGCAATCTCTGTATCTGTCGGGGTTAGTTTTCTGTTGACTAGTTTTAATTGATTATTTGATGTCTTATTATTGACTTTTAAAGGTTTTTTTTTTTTTTGTATAGTTTAGATACTAATCCTTTATGAGATTAGTTTTTCAGATATTTTCTCCTAGGCTTTTCATTTTCTTGACACTGTCTTTTAAAGGGCAAAGGTTGTTTTTTTTTTTTTTTCCCCAATTTTAGTGAAGTTCAATTTATTATTTTTTTCTTTTGTTTATAGTGCTTTTGTATTTAAAAAGCCATCGCCAAACAAAAGATCACCTATTTTTACACCTATGTTATTATCTAGGAGTTTCATAGTTTTGTATTTTATATTTAGGTCTATGATTTTGACTCAATTTTTGTGAATGGTAAAAGTCAGTCTCCAGATTAATATTTCTTCATGTGGATTTCTTATTATTCCAGAACAATGTGTTGAAAAGACCATCCTTTGTCCGTTCAAATGCCACACATATAGTTAACTCTATACATGTGGGTGTGCATCTGGGTTATCTGTTCTGTTCCACTGACACGTCTGTTTGTGCTCAGCCAATACCGCATTGCCCTGATTACTGCAGCTTTATCATACATTTTGAAGTCAGGTAACGTCAATTCTCCATTTATGTTCTTCTGTAATATGTGGCAGCTAATCTGAGTCTTGTTTTCTATGTAAAATTAGGATCAATTAGCTCATTTCCATAAAGTTATTCAGCAGTATGTTTATCAAGGTTGCAGTGATTCTATAGATTAAGTGGGAAAGAACTGACACCTCGAAAATATTAATGCTTTCTTTTTTGTGTACATGTAATATTACCTTGTTTATTTGGATTTTTTTATTTCTTTCATCAGAGTTTTATAGTTTTTCTCATATAGATCTTCATGTGTTTTGTAACATTTACAACTACATTTTTATTTATTTGGTGTTAATGTAAATGATATTGTTTTTAATTCCAGATAACAAAGTGTTCATTGAAAAAAGCAACTAACTTTTTTATATTAACTTTTGAGCCTGTTACCTTGCTATATCCATTTGTTAGTTCATGAATTATTTTTTTAAATATTTTTAATTTTCTCAATAGACAGTCATGTCATCTGTAAACAACTTTATTTCTTTTTTCCTTATCTGTTCACTTTCTTTTCTCTTCTCTTCTCTTCTTGTGTTGTCTTGTATTGTCTTGTGTTACTGCATTAGCTAGAACTTCTGGTAAATTGTTGAGCATAGTGGTGAGAGCAGGCATCTCTGCTCTGGTGCTTATTTTAGCAGGAAAGTATCTAGTTCCTTGATATTATGTAGATGAGTGATGCTGGATTTTGTCAAGTGTTTTTCTACATTTATTGGCATAATTTTACATATATACATATGAATTTGTTGGTGTGATTTTTTTATATATGCCTGCTGATGTAATGGATTATAATAATAATTTTCTTTTTTATTTTAATTGAATTTATGAGGGTGACATTGATTAATAAAATTATATTGGTTTCAGGTGTGCAATTCTATAATACATCATCTGTATATTATACTGTGTACTCCCCACCTTAAGTCAAGTCTCCTTCCATCACCACTTATCCTCCTTGCATAATAATTGATTTTCCAATGTTGAACCTCTCTTACATGTCTAGAATGAATCTTACCTCCTTATGGTATATAATTTTTATACTTTGTTCTTTTTTAAAAAAATATTTATTTACTTTTAGAGAGAGAGGGAGAGAGAAAGAGAGGGAGAGAAACATCAATGTGTGGTTGCTTCCCGTACTTGTCCTATTGGGACCTGGCCCACAACCCAAGCATGTGTCCTGACTGGGAATAGAACAAGTCACCCTTTGGTTTGCAGGCTGGGACTCAATCCACTGAGCCACACCAACCAGGGCTACTTTGTACTTTTTATTTACTAACAATTTATTGAAGATTTTTACATCTATATTAATGAACTATTGGTTTGTATGCTGCCTTTCATATAATTTAGCTAGTTTTGGTGTTAGGGTAGTGCTTGTCTCGTAGAATGAGTTAGTAAGTATTACCTCTGCTCTATTTTCTGGAAGAGCTGTAGAAAACTGGTATAATTTCTTCTATAAAAGTTTGCTAGAACTCACCAGTAAACACATGTGTGTCTGTTCTTCCTTTTAGGATGTTAGTTATTATTAATTTAATTTATTTAAAGATGTAGGTGTTGCCATAATATGTATTTTTCCATGTTTGAGTTTTTCTGGATCATGTCTTTCAAAGATATGTCCATTTTATCTAGGTTATAAAATTTATGGGACTCTATACAATTTGTTGTTGTTGTTGTTGATACCCTCCTGTTGCTTATTTCCTAAAATATTCAAAACTTTATTTTCTTACGAACTCTTTGATGTCTCATTTGTTCTGATATCAAGTGGAATGCAGTATTCTAGGTAAGTGAATATGCTCAATATTCAAAGGCTAAATATGTAACTACGAGACAGTATCATTTCAGCTATGTTTAATTTGAATTATAATTTTTAAAAACTTACACACACTTCCTGGAAAATCATTTGGTAAATATGTGTTGACTTAATGATTTCATTATCACTATTATCAATTAGAGTTGAATAATTTTCTAAAAAGGAGTAACTTCAAATCTTTACATACACTTTTATACTCTAGTTGGTAATGTTGGATTGGCCAAAAAGCCCATATGTTTGTTTGTTTGTTTTTTCCATGAAAAGGCACATTTTTTATTTCACCAATAATTTTACTGATTTGGATATTTCAAATACATCATCTATCTCCCACATGGTATAATGCTGATTGTTCTCAATTAATTTCTCAATTTCATCGCAATCAACTTCGACTGGTCCACCAGACCATGGAGCATTGTCAAGCAAGAGATCTTCAGCACAAAATTTTGCAGACCACTTTGATGCATTCAAACAGCCACAGCACCTTCTCCAAACACTACAAAAATCTTTTTTGTATGTTTTATCTTTCTTTAAATAAAAAGCATAATATGCAAAAATGTTATTTTCTTCCATCTTCAATATTAAAATGGCTACACAAAAATTCACCAATTTTGATAAGTGTTTTTTAAATGCATGCTGACATGACAGCTGTATATAATCTAACAAAATAGTTTTGAAAGAAGTTAAAGACAACTAAGTGCCATCTTACCAGAAAAAAAATTCATATGAACATTTTGGCCAAGCCAATACTTCTGCCTTGTGACTGTGACTCAACCAGTTTTCCAGTGTTCTACATTATGATAACTCATCTTGGTTTTAATACACAAGTAAAATTACATACTGCTTTTAATTTCTATTAGTCTTCACTAGTTTTATTGGTGGTAATTAAATAAATATGTTTGGTATTGAAGATGCCATTACTTCTTTCTAAATGACAAATATTCTAGAGAGTTGAACTTACAAGCAGTTTAGATTTTTGAGTGAGAGAATTTCTCAAGATTTTGATATACAACAGTAACCAGTGGAAACATTCACAAAATTTAAATGGCTTATTATTTACAATGTATAAATAATTGAATATATGTACAGGCTGGAGGATGTTTAAAGAAATAAAATTACCTTATAATTACTTTTCAGTGTCCTAATGAATATTTAATTCATTATGAAAATTGAAGTTATTTAATCTCATTTATTATGTTAATTTTCATAGAAGTGAAATAAGTGAAAGGAAACACATTATTTCTCTAAATGCTTTGAATAAGTCATCATTAGTGGAAGGACCAAATCAAATAGGCACTAAATGTTTGGTGCTAACAAAGCATTAAATGTTTAGACAATTTCACATGATTATTTTAAATGAAAATGTAACATCTACATGCAATGCAAATACTTGTATAATTACGGAAGATACTATATCTACCTCCATCAATTTAAATTCTTTTCTCTAGTGGTAAAATTTCATCACAGCCCTTGATTTGCTCACATATAGTAGAATTAGACCACTGATATTAACCAAAAAATCATATTAAGAAACTCTGAAATGGATAAGTAAAATATGTTACCATCAATTTTGGTAGCAAGAAGCTTACTGATATCTTGAGGAGGACAATTTTGGTGGAGTGCAGCAGGTGGAAGCCTGACTGTAGTGAATTAAAGAAAGACCAAAAGGTAAGTAAGTGGATAATGTAGTTGGTGACAATTACTTGCCAATTAAAAAAAAAATCACTGGAAAAAAAAAAAGAGATTAAGACAAAAAAGGAAACTCTTAACCAGACATTTGGTAAATTAATTGATGGTCACATAAATGTTGAAAAACAACACAAATTTAAATTCTAATCTGTAATTCAAGTGCATGATTTTGATTGTGCAACTTTAATATCTAATATTACTGAAGACATAATATTTTTCTATAATTTTATCTAAAATAATGCTATGCATCTTGCTTATTTAGTAATTTCATATCAATAACCAGAAGATTAAATGATCAGGCCATACCAAATAGTGCATTTGTTTACAGATCATTTTATCACTTTTTGTTTGATTCTAGTATCAAATGATGAGAAAAACACATATATTAATGATTGAGTGATGTTGAGAGTGCAGATAAAGGGTGTGACATACAGATTTTAACCATAAAATTTACAGCATTTGGGTTTTGATCATCATGTGTATTAAAGATTCATGCTCATTTTACAGAAGAAAGATATCAACAAATGGCTTTCATTAGATTAATAATATTAAAAATGTTTCCATCCTTTAGAAATCAAGATATTTCACATTATAAAATATTTCCGGCTTTTTATGAAATGCCATTAAACAATAGGTGGTAATAGATTAACCCCTGCTATAATTAGAAAAGCTCTTATAGGTGAGATCATACAGTATTTCTCTTTTATCGTCTAGCTTCTTTCACTTAGCATAATGCTCTCCAGTTCCATCCATGCTATTGTGAAGGGTAGGAGCTTCCTCCTTTCTCCTGTGTAGTATTCCACTGTGTAAATATACCACCATTTTTTGACCCACTGATTTACTGATGGGCACTTAGGCTGTTTCCAGCACTTGGCTACTATAAATTGTGCTGCAATGAACATTGGGGTGCATAGGTTCTTTTGAATTGGTGTTTAAGGATATATAGGGCATAATCCCAACAGTGGTATTTTTGGGTCAAAAGGCAGCTCCATTTTTAGTTTTCTGAGGAAATTCCATACTGCTTTCCACAGTGGCTTCATCATTCTGCATTCCCAACGATTCACTACCATATGATCTCATCTATAAGTGGAAACTAATCAACAAAACAAACAAGGAAGAAAAATACAACCAGAGACATTGAACTAAAGAACAATCTGACAGTAACCAGGGATCGGGGAAGAGATGGATAATAGGGAATAATAGGGGGGCCCATCAAGGAACATGTATGAAGGACACATGGACAAAGCCAAAGGGGGTGGGTTAGAGGGTGGGAGGCAGGGATGGGTAGGGTGGAGGGCATGGTGGGGTGAAAGTGGAGACAATTGCACTTGAACAAAAATTAAAAAATAAAATAAAATAAAATAAATTAAAAGAAAAGAAAAGAAAAGAAAGCTCTAAGGTCTTTTCTTTACCATAGTCTCTTCACCCACTGAAATCTCTGTTCCCATTTACCTTCTATGGAACTAAAAATGTTTTATTTTGACTCCTAACTTGTCTCTCCAGACCTTGATTTGTTATTTTGAAGTATTGGGATGATAATAAAAATATTTTGTCAATAGACAGTTTGAAGATTGATCGAGGTGAAAATTTTTCTGTTACCTATTGTTCCTAATATAAACTTTCTAACCATGCTTTGTAAACAAGAAAAGGGGTAGCAAGATGGCAATGTCATATATATATAACTCATATATATTTATGTATGTATTTCTATGTATTTCAACTCTGACAGGATTCACGTTCTTCTATTCTATAAAATTTCATTTGAAATTATGTGAAAATTAGGATGGAAACTAAATATCAAAATATATACCACAGTTTTGTGAGAGCACATAAGCAATACCAGTTAACTGGGAAACAACATCCTAGAATTATGTAGGCAGGCAGTTCAGAGTTAGTGAATGTCACCACAGTAGATATTAAAGGCACAAATGTTCAAAACAGCAAAACCAATGGAAAGTTTAGCAGCAATTTAGATGAATTAGGGTTGGTTGATACTGTAGCAATGTTGGTTTGAAGCTCTGATTAAGCTAGGGTGTGGAGAGAAAGAAGAGGCTGCACCACCAGTCACAACCTGGCAGGCACATGAGGTTAGAGTTGCAGCTCTGTGGTTCTGCAGACCCCAGAAGCAAGTGCTCGTATTTGCTTTTTGTAAAGCAGTAGCTAACAGGCCTTCTATTTCAAAGTAGCAGCTATCCTGCAGATATTTCCCTTTCTGTTAAAAAAGATGTGATTCTCTAGCTACTAGTCCACTTTTTCTTACGTAGGAAAATGACAATGAACCAAAATCATATTTAAGTTACACTGACCTCTTTGTCCTACTTTTTTATGATCTAATCCATATTGTAAACCCGTGTGTGGTAGTTGAACAGACTGACCACACACACACACACACACACACACACACACACAGAGAGAGAGAGAGAGAGTGTGTGTGTTGAAGAGGGCGTTTTAAAGTTGGGAAAGTGTAACATTTCTGCTTTTCCCTGGTGTTGGATGTTTGTGTATGGAAACATATTTCTTAGCATCACCTTCCTTGTAGGTCTCTGGGAAATATGGGTCAAAGAGTAAGACTTTGTGAGATTTTTTGGAGGTAGAAGTGATGCTGCAGCCATTATTCTACAAAAAGATTCTATGACAGGGGCTGAGACACATAAGCCAAAGTGCTAGCATATTCTAGTCTGTCGTCTTTCCTGACAATTGTAAGCCCAGTTCTATTTCCTAATTGCTAATTTTGTTCACCAATCAAGAGATCATGTACTCATCATCAGATGCTTCACTGTGAACTCACAAATGTGGTATATTTATGAAAACCAAAAATTTTCCAGAGACTTAATGCACCCGTGTGTTTTTCCCTCCTTTTCTGCATTTGGATGTGTTTGACTTCCAGACTGTTTTACACAGTCCAACTCATTGACGTGTTCCAAAGCAGATTAATGACCTTCATTTAATTGTTAAACTATGTTTTGGACCTTAACTACACTAGAACCTCACAAAATTATGTAAGGTCTAATTTCTGTAACAGATTTCTTCCTCCACAAAATCCGTATTGGTTTCTCTTCTGAATGTACCTTGCCTGAAACAGAATGTTCCAAAGATTGTAACATTGGTAGCTCCCATTCCACACAATCTTTTGCAATGTGACCTTACCTACTGTCTTGCTCTCAGACCTTGAGTGTGGATGAATCTTGCATTGCATAGTCTTCACGTGGCACAACAGCTTCTGCTTTCTGTTTTGGGAAGCTGGTTGCTATTAAGAAGTATTACCATACAAAAACCAGCAAGTTGTGAGGAACCCTAGTCAACCTGAGACACCCTGGAAAGTGAGATGCCATGTGGGGGAAAAAAGAGAACCAAGGTACCAGATAGAGAAGGAGGATGCCACCTTGAAAGGTGATCCTAGCCATCCCAACCCCAGCCATCCCAACCCCAGCCATCCCATGTAGATCCGAGATAAGCCCACCAAACAAACACCTATCAAAAACTAGACTCAAAATTGTGAGCAAAATGGAACAGTTGTTTTAAGCAACTTAGTTTTGACATAGTTTAAAATGCAGCAATGGATAACCCAAACCTCCCCTCATCCCCTGTGAACATCCTTAATGCACCAAATGGCTTTGTTAGAAAGGCCTCTCTGTGCTGGTGTCATGAATCAAAATATTAAAAATTAGGGTTTAAATATTATGAATAGAAAATTATAATTAGAGAGCATATTCATAATCTTAGTTGCACATTTTGCCTGAGCATCGCCTAGCCTCAGATTAATCTGGGACTTTATTTTTCACATTGACTGACTGTTCAGGTGGATGTATCTGACCCTATGTACTTGGCTTTCTCCAAGATTAATATTCTTCATTTATATGCTTGCCTTTTGTAATGACAACTTATATATCACAATGATTCTAAGTATAAGGAATTCTTATAGGCCTTTAAGTATAAGAGTTTACACCATTGTTCAAAAGCTACTCTGTGACAGCACATTTGATATATTGAGACTGTTCTTGCCAAAAAGTCACAACAAGAGGTGAGTGTGCGTGATAAAACAATCTATCACTTCTGGTATGTATAAGAAAACTAGAAGCCAGAAAACTATTTCTAGAGTAAATTTTAGGTGTGTATTTTATTAACTCCACTTCATTCTATACTGGTGATATCATACCCATGACTTCCAAGTTTATTGTTTTAATTAGCCGAAACATATTTTTTCTGTGGTATTCCTGTCAATAATGTATAAATTGAATTTGTTTATGAAGAAGCAACAAGCAAAGCTAAATTAAGAAACATTCTACAAAACCACTGCCTTATGTATTTCTAAAACATTAAGGTCAAGAAAAAAATGCGGAGGCACTGATCTCAATGAAAAGAAACGAAGTGTAGCTTTGCGATCAGTAGCATTATATGAACTGTCCAGACTGGTAGCTTGTGCAATTTACTGAGGATCTTTTTATCATCTATCTATTGTCTATCTATCCATCTTTCATCTATCAATTTATCTTTCTACACACAATGTATTATTTTACTGAGACATAATTTACATGGAGTACATAATCTTAAGTGCATACCTTGGTACATTTTACACGTATATATTTATCTACTGAGTGTACATATTAAGATAGCAACATTTCTAGAACTTCACAAGGTTTTAGCCTTCCTCTTTTCATCACATTTTCACCATAAATCTATCTTATCACCATAGAATCATTTTGCCTCAAAACAAAATAACAATGGAGAAGGTATGGTTATGACCCACTGAAGGGCAAGAAACATTTGCTGAAGTACAGAAGACAGAGGCTGACAAGAGAAGAAACTGCTCATTGAAGTTCAGGGACAAACTAAGTGTTGCCTATTGGAATGGCAACAGTACTGCACTACTGACAAAAAAAAAAAAAATTGCCTTTTGGTGACTCAGTTTTAGGAAGAAAATAATAAAAAGCACCAGATTCAGAAAGAGTTGTTTCCTCTTTCAGTGTCTGCCCATCACTTCCACCAACAAGGCCTAGTTTTATGCCAGCTGAAGAAGAAATGTTTAGAGAATCCAGTCAGATATTACAAATTGGGGAGTGGGGGGAAGTAGATTGGAACTGAAAGTTTAAAATACTGATAACAGGTACACCACGCATACTAAGCCTCTAGCCAGTTATCTCAAGCTTTATCACATAATAGACCAAAGTGTCAGAGAACAGAAAAGGAGAACACTCAAGCACTTTTTAAGGCACTGCTTAAGATATGTTTACTATTATCATATTGTCATATAGACAAAAGCAATTGTAGGGCCAAGCTTAGTGTCAGTGTGTTCCAGGACTACATAATGGCAATGACAAATTGCAGTCTTTACTGCCACCGAAACTATCTGCTACATGATTCTGCAGTAGATGCCATTTGGATTGTTTCCAGTTTGTTTGTTTGTTTTTTTTCCATTGTGAGTAAGGAGGCTACAAGCATTCTTATATGTGTCAGGTATAAGCAGTTTTTTTCTGTTACATACAGGGTTGGGCAAAAGTAGTTTTACAGTTGTTCATTAGGAAGATAATACAATAATGAATAAATAATAATCCAATAGTAAAGTTTGTGTGGCACATAATCAAAACTATAAACTTACTTTATCCTACCCTGTATGTACCCAGGAATGAAATTGCTGAGTCAGTGGGTAAACCTGTATTTAGATTTAATAAAAATGTATAAAATATTTTAATTAATTATAATAAATTAGGTTCCCACTACCAAAGGTTTTCACTAAACTTTGCATTGTCATTTATTTTTATTTTAGTTATCTTGGTGTGAATGTAAATTGTATCTCATTATAGAGATAATTTGCATTTCGATACTGACAAAAGTATTGAGCACCTTTTCATTTGGTCATTTGAATTTAATCTTTTGTGATATGTATTATCTCTTGATAGGACTTATTTCTTGCTGTCTTTTAATCACTGTTTAATATTTGGCTGTCTTATTGTTTCTTTTTGATTTCTAGCAATCCATTAAGTATTTTGAATACTGTCCTTTATTATGCATTACAAATTTAGTCTTGCCACCTAGTTATTATTTAACTCTTTTACATGTATCTTTTGATAAACAAAAGTTCTTATGTTTTTAAAGATTTTATTTATTTAGTTCTAGAGGGAAGAGAAGGGAAGGAGAAAGAGAGGGAGAGAAACAGTGATGTTTGGTTGCACCCTCAACTGGGGACCTGGCCCACAACCCAGGCACGTGCCCTGATTGGGAATGAACCAGTGACGCTTTGGTTCACAGGCTGGCACTAAATCCACTGAGACACACCAGCCAGAGCAAAAATTCTTATTTTTCACAAAGTTCTATCATCTCTTTTCTTTTGTTGGTTAGTGCACTTTGTGTGTTGTTAAAGAAATTGGGACTTCCGGCCAAGATGGAGGCGTAGGCGGATGCACTGTGCCTCCTCTTACAACCAAAATTAAGGACAACAAATATTTAGAAACAAGAAAACAACCAGAACTTATAGAAAATTGAATTGTACGGAAGTCCAACAACCATTCATCCAGACTGGTAAGAGGGGTGGAGTCATGGCAGGAAAAAGTGGAGGTGAGGACCTGGGAATGAAGCAGCAGCGGCTGGCAGTTCCCAGGTGCACAGGCGGCAGCTGGCAGACCGTGGGCACAGGGGGGCAACTATGCAGACCCAGTGAGGCCACACAAGGCGGCTGGCTGACCAGGTGGTCCCACATTCTCGAACACAGACAGCCCAGGCAAAGGGGAAGTGGCGGAAGGGACCGGAGTCCAGGAGAGAGTGGAGCAGGCACCATTCTTTCCTCTTGGATGCCGCCCCCAACTATAGCATCACAACCCAGCGACTGGGCTGCCCCACCCTGAGGAACACCTAAGGCTCCACCCCTCATACGTAATAGCCGCAACCAGACTAAAACCAAAACAAACAACAAAAAAAAAACACCAAAAATGGCTCAAACTGGAGAAAAAAATGAAATCCTCAGAGCCAATTCTTCTAAGCCATGAAGAGATAGCCAACCTATCAGATGCACAGTGCAAAGCACTGTGCATCAAGATTCTCGCAGAATTGGTTGATTTTGCTCACAAATTAAATGAAAAAATGCAGGCTACAATACGTGAAATGAAGGAAGATGCATGGGGAACCAATAGAGATGGGAGGAAAACTGGGACTCAAATCAATGGAGTGGACCAGAAAGAAAAAAACTAACAACCAAACAGAAAACGAGGAAGAAACAAGAATTCAAACAAATGAGGAGAGGCTTAGGAACCTCCGGGACATCGTTAAACGTCCCAACATCCGAATTATAGGGGTCCCAGAAGGGGAAGAAGAAGAGCAACAAGTGGAAAACTTATTTGAACAAATAATAAAGGAGAACTTTCCCAATCTGGCAAAGGAAATAGACTTCCAGGACATCCAGGAAGCTCAGAGATTCCCAAAGAAGTTGGATCCCAGAAGGAACACGCCAAGGCACATCGTAATTACATTAGCCAAGATTAAAATGAAGGAGAGAATTCTAGAAGCAGCAAGGGATAAGGGAACAGTCACCTACAAAGGAGTTCTCATCAGACTGTCAGCTGATTTCTCAAAAGAGACCTTACAGGCAAGATGGGGCTGGAAAGAAATATTTGAAATCTTGAAAAGCAGGGACCTACATCCAAAATTGCTCTATCCAGCAAAGCTGTCATTTAGAATGGAAGGGAAGATAAAGTGCTTCTCAGATAAGGTCAAGTTCAAGGAGTTCATCATCACCAAGCCCTTATTATATGAAATGTTAAAGGGACTTATCTAAGAAAAAGAAGATAAAAATATGACAGTGAAAAGACAGCAAACTCACAGCTATTAAGAACCACACCTAAAACAAAAGCAAACTAAGAAAACAGCTAGAACAGGAACAGAACCACAGAAATGGAGATCATATGGAGGGTTAGCAACAGGGGAGTGGGAGGAGGAGAGAGGGGAAAAAGGTACAGAGAATAAGTAGCAAAGGTGGTGGGTAGAAAATAGACAGGGGGAGGGCAAGAATAGTGTGGGAAATGTAGAAGCTAAAGAACTTATGACACATGGACATGAACTAAAGCGGGGGAATGTGGGTGGGAGGAGGTGTGCAGGGTCGAGGGGAATGATGGGGGAGAAATGGGACAACTGTAATAGCATAATCAATAAAATATATTTAAAAGAAGAAGAAGAAAAAAGAAATTGTTGCCTAACCTAAATCCATGAAGACGATCTCATTTTTCTTTTATTGAAGCTTTCTTGATTTTATTTTTCAGAATTACTTTTATAATCCATCTTTTTCTAGATGTATGGTACAAAATATGGGGCAAGATCTTTTTTTAAATAGATATCCATATTTCGACACCACTCTTTAAGTATGTAACTTGTATCTTAGAATTATTTCAAAAGGCAGCCCCCCCAAAAGCGGAGGAGCCCTTTATACTCATTTTTGTTTTTGTGTCATATAGAATGAGTGGTATCCATGCAGGCTCTTGTCTCTTGCTGTTTTTCAAGAAGCATTACCAATTGCACAAAGCATATAAAGGGTGGCTAGGACATCGAATGTTTGGCCAGAACACCAGAAAGTGGCATCTTGGGAATCTGAAAGTGGGGAGAGGCCATCAGAGATGAAGAGATTCAACCATAAAAAAAAATGGTATTGAATTGTAGCTCATCCCTAAGCTTCAAATGCATAACAATGGCTGGACTCAAATATTTTGAGACTGAATTATGGTGGATACCACTGATGGTCCCAGAGTAGCTACTGTACCCACAGAATGCAGATCAGAACTTTAAATCTAAACTCTAGTGGGTGGATAACTTAAAAACAACAAATCAAAACATTATCAACATTCATTGGAAGACTTTATAGGTTCCTACATCTCATATTATAGTATTGAAAATGCCTATAATACAATATTAGGAAACCTAAAAATCTTTCAAAGAATAAGCAAATCAACATTAAGATAACCCATGTTTGAATAATCAAAGTTTGTCAGTCAACGGTAATTACCATGGTCTAAGAAGCAAGAGCACATTTTCTTGGAAAAAAAATATATACCCAGCAAAGAAGTAGAAATTATAAGAAGAATCAAATGGAAATTCTAGGACTGCAAAACACAATAAGAAAAATAAAAATAAACTGAAATGTAAGAAAAGCTTAATATAAAGATAGAAATGATAGAAGTAAAAGTTAGTGAACTTAAAGATTGTTCAATACAAGTTTCCAATACTGAACAACATATAAAAATAACTTAAAAATATAAAGGCAACTAAACTGCAGTGGCCTATGGACAATATCGAAGAGTCAATATTTATGCCTTTGGAGTTCCTGATGGAGAGGAAAAAGTGATTCCTTCTAGAAAACTATTTGAAGAAATAATGACCTAATGACTTTCCTAAATGTAATGTGATATAAATGTAAATATACAGGACCAAGAAGTTCAATGAACCCCAAGCAGGTAAATCAAATACAACCACATTGAGACACCTAACAGAACTGATGAAAACCAAGGAAAAAATAGAAGATATTGAGAGCACCCAAAAAACACATCACATTATATAGAGAGAAATGATTAATTAAATGCATGTGAATTTTTCATCAGAGAGTACAAGAGGTCAGAAGGAAGTGGCAAACCAAATTTAAAGGGTGGAATTAAAACTGTTAGTGCAAAATTCTTTGTTCAACAAAAGTATCTTTCAGGAATGAATAAGGAGAGAAAGTGATTCTTAGTTGAAGGAAAGCTAAGAAAATATAATTTAAAAATTGCAAGAAGTTTTTCAAGATCTACTTATGTGATACCCTTTTAAAACGTGTAATAACAAATGTGTTTTACAATATCAGTAGTATAAATTGTGTATAATTAAAACATATCTAAAATAATGTATTTTGACATGACTACCTAGGGAGGGAGGGAAAGAAAAAAATACAATTGCTGATTTTTTAAAAATAAGAGTAATGTTATTCTTCTTTATCACATGAGAGTAGTACTTAAGCTCAGGGAAAAATGTAATACATCCACCTTAGAAAATACCTTGAAGATTGAAACTATATTTAAATATTGTACTTATTGGATGAAATGTTAATATAATTTTTATTTATGTTTATTTTTTCTTAACTATCATTTGGATGCTTATATGATGAACAGAACAAAGTATGAAGGTGGGAAATATTAACTCATGTAAGTATGCAGACTATTGCTATTTTCTTAAAAAATATATTGCAGTAACAAGTATCTGTATATGTAAAACACACTTGTATATCAGAAACAATAAAAAAAGATTTTCTGAAATAGCTAAATGTGTGATAAAGAATAGAAGTAGAAATGTGTAGGAAATAAAGATTCAAATTAGGGATCTCAAATGTGGGAAAAATGTGTTTTTAATAAAATATGGTTAATATTGTGCCAAAAATTTCATTTTTTAACTTTAATAAAATAATGTTGATGAGAGGACTTTATAATCTAAAGTTTTTCTGACAACAAAAATTAGTGTTGTTATTATGATGCTCCTAAATTCACTTTAGTTCATTTTTAAATTCTTGTTTTTAAGTGGATGAAGAATAAAATTACTGTGTTGCTACAGTACAAATTCCCTTGTATTACACTAACAAAATAGTACAATAATTGCTTTGATATAGCATTTGTGCATTGAAAATAAATAAATGACTTTTTTATTTAGGGCTTTGTTTTTGCTTTTTTTAAAAAAGACAAAACAACCCTGGTGTGTGTGGCTCAGTGGATTGAGTGTTCGACTGTGAGCCAAAGGTTCTCTGGTTGGAGTCTGAACCAGGGCACATGCCTGGTTTGCGGGCCAGGTCCCCAGTAGGGGAGCACAAGAGACAACCACACACTGATGTTTCTCTGCCTTTCTTTCTCTCCCTTCCCCTCTCTCTAAAAATAAACAAATAACATCTTTTTTTAAAAAGACAAAACATTATTTTATTTAAAAATCAGGATGTGTATCCCACTTGATTAGGAGGCAAGTTTTAATATGTCTTGCTTCAGATTTTAACTAGACTGGATGAGGATGGAGAATAACTAAATAGGGATTTGCTATTACTTGTCAAGTTGGAATAATAATATCAAAGCTCAGAACTTCATTTATTTTCTCAGTTTCTTTTTAAATCTGTGACTAAGGTATGGTGTCTATAAGTAAGTAATAGGTACTTAGTAAAACTCTCATTATTTTAACAACCTGACTCCTATAAGCATGTTTAATTAAACCAAAGATGAAGTCATTGTTTTGTATTTAGCTTTGTTACATTCTGTAGGGAAAATATTTTATTAAAACTATTCGAATCTGATATATGAGGTCTGTCCAGAAAAAGTCCAACCATTGTTAATGTAACGAGAATGGTTTGTGTGACATACATGTAACCAGGCAGCCAAGGGGAGGAGACTGGAATGCACATGCTTAAACAATGATGACTTCATTGTACTAGTCAGTGGGGGTGGTAGACGCCATTGAGTGAGAATGTATACTGTGTGGCCATAGCATTCAAAATGACTGAGTGAGTAGAACAATGAATCTGCATCAAAATTTTCACTAAGTTTGAAGTTTCTTTCATGGAAACTCTTCAGATTCAGAAGGCCACAGCTATGAACAACCGGTGATTGGCAGCTTCATCACATCAACATGCCTGCTCATGTATAACATCTCATGCAGAGATTTTAGCAAAACATCAAATCACTCAGGTGACTCAGCCCTCCGATAGCCCAAATTTGGCACCCTGTGACTTCTGGCTTTTTCCCCAAACTAAAATCACCTTTGAAAGGGAAGAGACTTCAGACCATCAATGACATTCAGAAAAATACAACAGGGTAGCTATGGTCATTGAAAGAACTGAATGAGGTCCCAAGGTGCCTACTTCGAAGGGGACTGAGGCATCATGGTCCTCTATACAATGTTTCTTGCATCTTGTTTCTTCTTCAGTAAATGTCTCTATTATTCATAGCTCATGGCTGGTTACTTATCAGGCAGACTTCACCTAGTAAGTGGTCTATAAAAATCATAAGATACAAGTAATAAATCCATTATTAGTGTGATAGCAATCAAAGTTTATTCAAATGTTTTGGATGACATTCAGGATGGTTTGCACCTTTGTGAGAGGTAGGCCATAACATACTTTTGTCCATATAATCTCAGACATTGTCAACGGTGTGAACCCATCGAAGCTGTCAGTAACTGCCATGTTAGCCCATGTTAGTGCCAGTGGTTAATGAGTGCTAACTTTTTCCCATTTTCTGGACAACTGGTTATAACCAAGAAAAAAATCAGTGCTACACTAATACCTGTAATCCCACACATCTGAAGGAATAGACTAGATTTTAAATTGACTACTTTTGAAACATTTTTAATCACTATTATATTTTTCTCTGATTTTACCTAGTCCTAGAATTAACATTTGTATCAAAATTATCTTAAATATTTTGACCTTATATCTACCTGGGACACAGAGAATACCCACATGCTTCAGTTAAACTATATAATGAGAAAATAAAGCTTTAGCGGAATATGTTCACACTAGTCTGCCAAAATGTCTTTCATGGGCATATTGCCTATGCTGTTAAAAAAGTAGAAAGTATTTACAGTTTCTTGAGCTTGTGAATTCATATAAAATTTCTCTTCTTTCTTGTGCATTCTATTCTCTTTCTCTTATTTTCATGCCAAACAGTGGCAGAGAAATAAAAGTAAATAGTTAAAGATACTTTTAAATATACCTGTACCTATTCACAAATGTAAATTGAAAACAAACAAGCAAGTGAAATATAACCAGAGACATTGAAATAAAGAACAAATTGACAGTAACCAGAAGGGAGAGAGGGGAGGGATAATAGGGGAAAATAGGGGAGGGCCCATCAAGGAACATGTATGCAGGGCACATGGACAAAGCCAGGGAGGGTTGGGGGTGGGGATGGATGGGATGGAGGGGTGTGGTGGGGTGAAAATGGAGACAACTGTACTTGACCATCAATAAAAAAAATAAAATGGAGATCAGTAAAAAGTGAACAAAAAAAGAAAATGTAGTTTTAAACTAAGAAAATTGCATGACAGAGATGTTTTTGTCCTTATACAATAATGATAAATTATTTTTCCCATGCTATATTCAAAGCTTTTGTTTGAAGATAACTGCATGGTCTCTGTGCTACTCGTATGGTTCCTTCATTCCTCCAACATAAATGTGCAGTAGCACCACAAGCACAAACTGTTAATAAATATCCCTCTTAGGCACTCAGTATAAGCAAATACCATATGATCTCACCTTTAACAGGAAGCTAATCAACAAAACAAACAAACAAGCATAATATAAACAAAGACACTGAATTTGAGAACAGTCTGACAGTGTCCAAAGTGGGAGGGGAGGGAATTTCGGGGGAAAAGGGGAACGGTTTAGAGCAACAAGTATAAAAGACTCATGGACAAAAACTATGGGGGGTGGAAATGGGAGGAAGGTGGGGAGGGCTGGGGTGGTGGGCTGGGGCGGGGTAAAAGACAGAAAACTGTACAATATCAACAATTAAAAAATATTGATTAAAAAATAAAATAAAAATAACTATTATTCGATGGATGTTGGGACGTTTAACGATGTCCCGGAGATTCCTAAGCCTCTCCTCATTTTTTTGAATTCTTGTTTCTTCCTCGTTTTCTGTTTGGTTGTTAATTTCTTCCTTCTGGTCCACTCCATTGATTTGAGTCCCAGTTTTCCTTCCATCTCTATCGGTTCCCCATGCGTCTTCCTTCATTTCACGTATTGTAGCCTGCATTTTTTCATCTAGTTTGTGAGCAAAATCAACCAATTCTGTGAGCATTTTGATGACCAAAGCTGTCATTTAGAATGGAAGGGAAGATAAAGTGCTTCTCAGATAAGGTCAAGTTCAAGGAGTTCATCATCACCAAGCTCTTATTATATGAAATGTTAAAGGGACTTATCTAAGAAAAAGAAGATCAAAAATATGACAGTGAAAAGACAGCAAACTCACAGCTATTAAGAACCACACCTAAAACAAAAGCAAACTAAGCAAACAGCTAGAACAGGAACAGAACCACAGAAATGGAGATCATATGGAGGGTTAGCAACAGGGGCGTGGGAGGAGGAGTGGGGGAAGGTACAGAGAATGAGTAGCATAGATAGTGGGTAGAAAATAGACAGGGGGAGGGCAAGAATAGTATTGGAAATGTAGAAGCTAAAGAACTTATGACACAAGGACATGAACTAAAGGGGTGAATGTGGGTGGGAGAGGGTGTGCAGGGTGGGGGGAATGATGGGGGAGAAATGGGACAACTGTAATAGCATAATCAATAAAATATATTAAAAAAAATAACTATTAAAAAAAAAAAAAAGAACAAACTCCTGAGTTTTCTAAAGATCCATGCAGTGGTTGGTTTTAATGAAAAAGGAAATTTCCTCATTAAGTCTTTAAAAAGAAAAAAAAAAAGAAAATCATGAGGTTTTAGAATTTGAAGGGAAATTAAATAACACCCAATCCCATGACACCTAACTTTTCTTTTTTCTTTTCTTTGGCTGTATAGTCCTTTATGAACCTGATGAAAATTCTGGACCCACTCTACAAAGCAATGCAAACATGGATGCTCTTTCATTTGTCATCAACTGACTATATTTACCAGAGACTCTACTAGTCACTGATGAACAAACAAACACAGCTCTCTGGTAGAATTAATAATCTTGAGAGAAAAAGATGCATTAATCAGATAATCACACATACATCATCTTAAAAACAGATCAATACTCTCAACTAAATGTTACAAGAAGCTTCAACATCTGTTAAATCCATCCAGTCCAATATAAATAGCGGTTAACTATTGGTTGTTTTATGAAAATCTAAGTAGATGTAGTGCTAAGGACTATTTGTGTCATCCCCAAATCAATGTGTTGAAGCCCTAATGTGAAGTATCTGGATGTGAGACCTTTGGGAAATAACTAGTCATGAGGCTGGAACCCTCGTGAATGGGACTGGTGATTTTCTAAGAGACGTGAGAGTGATTATCTCTTTCTCCATTATGTGAGCACGTAATGAGAAGACAGCTGTCTGCAAACCAGGAAGAAGCCTCTCGCCCAACACTGAATCTGCCGGCACCTCGAACTTGGACTTACCTGCCCCCACAACTATGAGAAATAAATATTTGCTATTTCAGTCACCCAGTCTATGATATTTAGTTATAGCAGCCTGTGAAGACTGAGGCAGGTGACTAAACTAAGGAAAAGTTAATCATGAGAAAAGAAGCTGTGAAGCCTTTCAGAAAAAAATAGAATTAGTAGAAGCACTATTGTAATAAGGCAGCATGAAAACAGAAAGAAATGAAAGTTCAGTATGATGTACTGCTGGCTTCAAGAAAAAACGGCATGAAGAGAGATGAAGAGGTGTACGGAGGTTGCTGCTAGGAAATGTATGTCCCTGATAGCCACTTTAAGGATGTTCAGCTTTATTCTAATTACACTGGGAAATCACTTAATTATTTTTTTTTTTGTTTAGAGTTGTGAAATGATCAATTTAATGTAAAAATACCACTGTGTCGAAAATAATTTTTAAAGGTCAAGAGAATGCAATCACATTTGCACAAAAGTTTTTATATTTCGTCCTACCCCAAACTCTGTTACAAACTCATAACTTTTTATATTTCTAATTTGCAGCTGAGGAATCTAAAGAAACAGAAATGAATAAGGGCAGGACTGGTGCTTGTGAGGCTAAATAGGAAGATACAGGCTAAATTATGAAGGATTTTGTACATCAGGATAAGGACTTAGGGCTTTATTCAGAAAGGAAAAGAAAATCATGATTTAAAGAGCTACTTCTCTAAACTTAGTGTTATCTTTTGGTGTCTACTAATTGACAGATGCTATGCTAGATTAGAGGAAGTATTTGGCTAAGATAAGCAAGGACTGGAGAAGTGATTAGAATGCATTAGAGAAAGATCACTGTTATCAGCATGAAGAATGGATTATGTTTTAATATTTCAAATGAAGAATAGTAAGGGTCAGAATTAAATAGGGAATAGAAGACATTTTGCGTATATTAGGTATATAAAACTATTATTTCCCAGCTGGTTGATGCTCAGACTAAAAACAACTAAACATTTTGGACAGAACATAGGTAAGGAATCTTAGAGTCCAAAAACTATGTAAAAGAGAGAAGCAGATCATTGATTTCCAAGCAGTTTAGAAGCAGGTTGAACTTAAATACTTCATGATCTTGTTTTCTTTTTTGTTTTAAAAATCAAGGAAAACAAAGGGAAAAAATAAGCTCCAGAAAGGCAAAAGACCACCCAAGTGTAGAAATCTGATAAGAAACTTTTCGTTTAGATATGGAACTACCAAATATATAAACTTTAGCATAGCAAAGATAAATTATACATAAAACCATCCCTTGCCATCTCCACAGTTCATGAAAGACTGCAAAAATAGAAAGAAAAAAGTCTTCTCAGGTTTTTGACCCAGAGTTAGCCTCACACGGGTTTTCAGTCTGGAATCATATAATTTCATGGTGTGAAAACACTGAAACCAAATGTGTAGTTAAAACAATTCCTTCCTGTGTGAAAGAGGTAAAAGTGAATCCTCTTCAAATGGGCTAACTATAAAGCAGCTCTCAAAGTATTCTCAGTGGTAAACTTCAGGAACTACAGGTTTAGAGAAAATTGTCAGAATAGAGCAAATAAAAAAGATCTCATATGTAATACAGAGCAGAACCTACAAGGACTTTAAATATTGGAATTAACACATATGAAATATAAAATAAATATGTTCAATGAAGTTTTAAAAAAGATGAATTGATAATGTGAGAACAAAATCAAAGAGCTATAATATGATTAATTTTAAAAAGAAACAGCTACAAATACAAAGTATAATGACTTGAAAAATGTATTAGACTTCTCTAATAGACTAATACAAATATAATATAATGGCTGCTTCTGAGAGGGAATAGAATGGGATTGGGCAGAGAGAGTCAATACACAATTTTTTTTGAGACTCAGGACACAATAGTGTTCATTCATGTGTGTGTGTGTGTGTGTGTGTGTGTAATTTTGTATTGGTATGTAATAAAAACAATGTAACAAGTTTTTAGGCCTGGTGGTGAAATTTCATTGCAATTGGAGGGAAAGAGATTGCTTAGCATGACTATTGAATTTCCAACTCAGTCAATTCAGTAAATGATGTCATTCAGAGTGACAGCAAAGGTGGGAGGAGAAGCCAATTTGAAGAATTCTTTTTAAAACAGTGTACTTAAAGAGTCTGTGAAGCATATGATGAAGATATAGAGGAAGTAGTTAAAGATGTTGGTTGAAAATTCAGTAAAGATGTAGGTGAAAATCAACAATGTTAACTTATTGAGAAGCAAATTTACGTATTGTACAGAGGGACAAAAAACAATACTTAAGTGTTACTCAGCATCCTGTCAATCTCATATTGTCCCAAGTCCGTAAACTAGGATTTTGAAGACAGTTTTCTGTTACGAGCATGGGCAGAGTTGTAGAATCAACAGGAGACGTCTGAGGCACGGGAATCACAGCAGTGGGAAGCTGGAACCACTGCCAGCCATGAAAGGCTGGGAATTACCTGTGGGCAGGTGGTACTAGGACTATGGACATGGAAATGCCTGACTGGCCCTACTTGTAATGAGGAGACAGAGGAGGTCACTGCCAAGGAGCCTGAGTGACTCAGACTAGAGGTCGGCCCAGCCCCACGGGCAAGGGCACTGCAAAGGACAGGGAGCAGGTGTGGGGAGTGAACTGAAACCTATGCACATTAAGACTACAACTTCGTGGAACTCTAATATTTAAGAACTAACAAAAGATTAAAGAGTGGGGACTGATTCTTTAACTGAGGTAGGAAGAATACAAAAAAATACCTTTTTGGCAACAAGTGGCAGGTGATTTTTAAGCAGAAGACAGTTGGTAGTAGTGCCAAAAGGAGTCGAGTAAGATGCAAGTTGCCTATGTGAAATGAAGTGGATGGGAAAAGAGACAAGTGAAGGTGTGAATGAGGCAAAAATTAAAGTGGAGAGTTTAAAATGTATCCTAATATATTCAAAAGGTTTTCCTTAGTTAGAATCTGCAAGATTTGGCTCTACCTCTACATGATCATGTTTGAATGTTAACCAAACATGATCATTGTCTAAATCGCACAAATGACCAAACACCCTGCTGACAAGACTGGTGCTTTTTCTCAACTACAGCTTTAGCCTAGGGCTAGTCTTCACATTAGATAAGATCTGTTAAGATGTGCAATCATAAAATTACTCTGGCTTTCAGAGCCAAGTTCAGCTTCTTTAAGCTCTGAAATCACCTAAACAGAAGCCAGAATCTTACAAGTCAATTCTAACACCTTTTTAATGTGCTGTCTTACAAATCTGCAAGGTATGAATTCTTTGCTGCAACAAGTGTATTAAATCCAAGTTGTTGAATGGTGTCCTTGGCTGGGAAGAATTGGAAAAACATTCAAACCCCACCCCATACGCAGTAAGGGAAAGCAACGATGCAGTGTTCTGGGGGAAATGGTATTGTGAGAAAACACTCTAACAATTTTTGGTTTCACCCATTGAAAATAAAAATGACAAGTCTTAATCTTTTCAAAACTCCTGCAAACAATTCTATTGATTTATTTTAGGGCTGGGACTTCAGTTATTAATGGAATTCATATTACTGCACAGTACTTAATTCTCATACATATTGGATTACTATTAGATGTGTGTTCCATGTATTCGGTATCTGGAAATATGATTATATACACTATTAAAATTGAGTTATCTTTATAAGTCATTATAAACTCTTTAAATTTGCACTTATTGGTCTAAATGCCTTTGTAATCAGTCGAAATCAAATAGGAAATCTGATTTGGTTATCTTATTGGATAAAAACATAATTATTCCTTCCCTCCCTCTCTCTCTCTCTCCCCTTCTCAGCCTAACTCTCCCCTGCCCCTCCAAATCACTTTTCCTTGTAGGTGGTTTCTAAAGTGAGGCAGCCTAGCATTTCCATGCAAGAAGAACGATGTTCAGTGGCTCTTGCACTCTTTCTGTTTGGCTGGTTAGGCAAAATGTTACATGGATTGATTTGCCCTGGTACTTGGCCAGTCCCCTGTTTCTCATTTGCCCACTGACATGTTTTATGAAGGACACTAAGTGCACAGTTGCCACCTCATTTATGAGTTCATCTGTAATGTCACACCATGTGCCTTTCCCAGTTTGAGTTTGTTTACTGCCATTTCCTTCTCTGCCAGGAAAGGTGAAGGTTATTTTATGGCTGAGCAGATGATTGCCTCACACTTGGTACTGTCTATCCGGTCCCTTGGTACCTCATATAGTTTCTTGAATTATACTTTCCAGTGGTTTTGGATATCTTCCTGTGCTGTTAGCACTTTGCCATCTGCTATCCTGATACCACTGCAGTCTTTGGGTAAAATTCAATGTTTACAAATCCCTTTGCAGTGTTTCTATCTACCTCTTGTTTCCAATATTTTTTGCTACATTGATTGTTACTTTTTTATCTGTCATACTTGGGTTTTAATTTTTCCCAAGCAATTTCTGGTATTTCACAGGAGAAAAAATCATTGTGTTAAATGAATCATGCTAACGTAGGTAGCCAATGCTCTAATTGACAATTTTCAGATGTATTCAAAATATTTATGAAATAAAAATGATACCCAATTAATATCCACTGGTCTTAAAATTTCATCAGTCTCTTAAAATTTTATATAGCAGATCATAAGGAAGCTTTATTCATCTAAGTTGTTATGATTTAAGATCCTTTTAAAAAATACTTTATTTTTCAAATCTTAAATTCTCCCCAAGCTATATTGACCATTTTACTTTTTATTGCTGTTGCTTTTATTTTGCATAATTTTCAATGGACATATACTATTGATATCCTCTACATTAAAAAAATGTTTAATCACTAGACTACTATTAAAGAAATGCAAATCCTTGAAAGTAATTATCACTTTACGTGCAGTTCTTTCTCTCAAACTACCACTACTGACAGGTCCTTAGACATATTTAGACCTGCCTGCCGCTTTCATTGTAGAAATCTGCTGCTTTGAAATTGAACAAAAAAATATTTCTTCTCCTGACAAGATGAATTTATGTTCCACCTCTCACACACTGAAGTTACGAAAAATAAACATCTTCTTGTTTTTTATTACCATCACCTTTACACATTCTTCTTTTTTTCACTAATAGGAACTAGTTGTGATGAGGAAAATTCACAGTAATACATAAAAGTGATGTGGTGTCTCATATTACTGAATACTGTAGAAGTACTTCACATAGCCCAAGGGAATTTTTCTAAAATACTCTAAAAATTAGAAGTGATGATAAAACCATTTGTTTTAAATGATCATTTATTCACTATAAAGTAATTTTGTTGTGGATAAGGAAAACACTAATTCATAAGAGCCATTAGATTAACTTTATATTCTCCATGTGAACAAAATGAGGATTCCCTAAACATCCTCTATATTAACAATACTTTCTGGACTATTCTCTATTGCTTAAATATATAAGAGAAATAGGATTCAGAAATGATATACTTGAATCATTGCGAGGTGCCATACTTTGTATTAGTTCAGTTATTCCTTTAAGGAACTCAAACAAGAGAAATAAAACTCAAAATAACTAGAGCTTAGTATCATTGTTAAAAAAATTTGAACTTAAAACAGATTGGAACTCTTTAGGTGCCCAGATCTCTAAGTACTATGATATTAAAACAATGTAATAAACATAAATAACAAGACCTCATCCCTCAAGTAAACTTCTTTTAGGTCCTCATTTTCCCCCTCATTTCTCCCTTGCCCCTGATAGCTTATGTCTTTCTGAAACTTCTCAGGGTTATAGGTATAGAAGTAGCAGTTAAAAAATAACTGAATCCAACACTTGTCAAAAGAGGTCATTTTTATAGAGTTTAGTATTCGAGTAATATTGGCAATATTGGAATATCATGACATGTATACTAGAAACAAAGGTATATCCATATTTTGCCATGTATAATGCATACTCTTTTGCATAAATTTTGAGGGGAAAATAAGAGTGTGCATTGTACATGGGTATGATTATATACCATGGGTATAATAATAGGTATAATAATCCCATGTACAATGCACACAAAATGGTGGCACATTATGCACAGCAAAATAGAGTAATAGCAATTCTTGAATTTTAGTTAAGGACAGAAATAGTTCTTATGAATTGAAGTCTAAACGAAACAAACTTTCAATTAATACTTATACAACATCTCTTTAAAGATTTAGTAAAATAAGAAAGTGATTTGGTGTGTCTCTCTGATGAAGATAATTAAAGGCGGTAAAATTACTAGCTAGTAGAAACATTTTATTAGCTGTTTTTAAGGGGGTGTATTCACCCTGGATCATGTACACTTGAAAAAGCTTCATTTCTAAGGGCTGGAATTGAACAGATTGCAGACTGCACCCCTTTGATTAGTTCCACAGTAGGTAGGGGCCAACCAAATAGAATTTTTTTTAATGATGTAATGCTTTAAATTCGCTCTTCTTTAATAAGTCATTTCTTTTGATAATTCCTACTTACCTTAAGTATACATTTATGCTATACTGTTGAATCATTTCAAAAGTAAAATATAAATGTTCATATTCCTAGTTAGAACCTTGGAAGTTTTAGGACATGAAGGCACTGGACATGCCTTCACCTCCTTCACTTCTCACATGTAGCCATCATTTGTTTTTTTAAATTTTACCTTCCAAATTGTCTAAAAAGGCTAATCATTCTTTATTTCCAGAGCCATCCTCTATCTTTAAGCTCTCATTACATTTTCTTTCTCTGGAGTTTTGTGATCACTTCGCCCATTGGACTCCTCTAAACCGAAGATTTGTCTATGCCATCCCTCAGTTTATTACTCCCATGACTGAAAAATAATACATAAATGAAAACAAACCTTTAAATTATGAGATCATTCATTGCCTAGATCTTATCTATATCTCTCACTCCTATTCTCTCCAGATTTCCCAGTCCACATAATGGTTTGCCTAACGTCCTGCAGCTGCATCTTATGCACTTTTCATCTTGTTTTTTGCTTTCCTAGATATTCCTAGTGGCCTAAAGATGTGATTTCGTAGCAAACATCTGAACAACTCAATATATTCTTGACACTGTTGCTGATTTTTCAGCTTTACTATTTGCACAGTTGGAACTATAGCTGCATAGAAATACTTATCAGTGAAATAAACCATCTTTCTCTGATGCTTCATCTTAAAGGTAAAATTATCCTGCTGTTGCCATTAAGCTCTTCGACTCATGTTTAAACACTGTGTTCACTCCAAACAGCATGTTTAAATCAGGTTAGTTCAAAGTTGTGAAACGGTTGCTCATTTTCAGTATTTCTAAAGATCGAGTTCCACACTGAATTGTTTTAACACACTATGGAAAACATTAAACTGTTTAATTCATTATTGGGACACTTTCATTACAGCATTACTGTAATAACAGTTTAACACCCTGCAGTGGCAATCCTGAATAGAAAATTAAGTATATACTTGTGTTAGTTTGGGTTATTTATGTGTTAGATAACACAATCTTGTTATATAGAATATTGCTCTTCAAGAAGAGGAATATACTTTCAAGTAAATAGTTTAAATGCATAAAATCAATGCAGAACATTGTTGGGTTAGTTTTCTATTTTTCTGTTTAATTGACTGAAATTTTCCATATTTTCTCCATTGAATTTTAGTGTAAGCCATATCGGCATAAACCATATCAGCATAAACCATGAAAAGAATGCATGGAAACAATGAAAAGTTTCCATCCATTTTAATTTTGCATTGCCTGACCTGTAAAGGAAACATCTTGAAGCTTTACTAAATAATCAGCAAAAAGTAGCTATGCCAAAAAAACATTGGAAATAGAACATAGTGTCCTCATTTTAATTTTATCTGTTGTGAATTAAAAGAAAAGAAGAAAGTCTTTGTGTGTGATTTTTTAATATATAAGTTTTGTTTAATGCATTAAGATTTCAAATATATTTTATTGATTATTCTATTACAATTGTCTGATTATATCCCCCTCTGCCCTACACAACCCCTCCCGCCCACATTCCACCCCCCCTTTGTTTATGTCCATGGGTCACACAGATAAGTTATTTGTCTTCTACATTGCCTATACTATTCTTATTATTCTTATAGTATATAAGAATAGTATACTACACTATTTTTAATATTCTTAATATTCTTACATATTTCTTATATATTCTTATATACTGTTCTTATATAAGAATATATACTACACTATTCTGATAGTATAGGCAATGTGGAACTACTTACTCCCTACACCTTTTCATCCATTCCCTACTCCCCTTCCCTGCTGATAACCTTCCATGTGATTTCCATTTCTGTGATTCTTTTCCTATTCTAGTTGTTTGCTTAGTTCGTTTTTGTTTTTGTCTTTTTTTATGTTGGGTTGTTGATAGTTGTGAGTTTGTTGTCATTTTGCTGTTCATAGTTTTATCTTCTTCTTCTTTTTTTTAGATAAGTCCCTTTAACATTTCATATAATAAAGGCTTGGTGATGATGAACTCCTTTAACTTGATCTTATCTGGGAAGCACTTTATGTGCCCTTCCATTCTAAATGATAGCTTTCCGGGATAGAGTAATCTTGGATGGAGGTCAAAAGTTAATTTAAACTGAAATCTATCTATAGATCATCCATCTCTATATATCTACATCTATATATACATCTATATAAAAACTAGAATTTATATGTCTTAAGATTTTAAAAATTATAATACTTAAAAGATATTTTAAGCTTAATTTTATACCAGATGGCAAAAATAAAGCTTAGTTGTGATGGAAAATTAGGAATATGTTTTATTTAGATAAAATAGATAAATAGATAAAACCTTAAAGATATATATGTCTATATCCTTCTATCTTCTCTAACTTAGGCCTGGGCCTGTTATCTAACAAAAAATACTTAGGCTTGTTTTTGTTTTTTTTTTTGTAGCATTTTTTTGTAACAATTGTGAATGTGATTGCATTCTTAATTTCTCTTAGTTTCTCTTAGTTTGTTATTGGCATAGAAAATGCAACTAAATTTTGGTTATTAATTTTGCATCTTGTTACTTTGCTGAATTCATGTGTCAGTTCTAGTAGTTTCTTGGTGGAATTCGAGGTTTTCTATGTACAGTACCCTGTCATCCACAAATACAGATAGTTTTCTTTTTTCCTTTCCAGTTTGGGTGCCTTTTATTTCTTCTTCTTGTCCGACTGGTCTGACTAGGACTTCCAGTACTATGTTGAATAAAAAAGGTGAAAGTGGACATCCCTGTCTAGTTCCTGATCTTAAAGGTAACAGCTGTAGTTTTGGCTCATTGGGTATGATGCTGGCAGTGGGCTTATCATACATGGCCTTGATGCATTTAGGTATGTTCCCTCTAATCCCTCTTTACTGAGAGTTTATTACCTTAAAGTGAAGTAATTGAAACACACATTCAATAACATTAAAATTTATTTTACCATTGTCTTATCTATTATCAGAAAAGGCGGTTATTGCTACCACATCTTCAGTGTCAAAGAAGGTCAACAATAAGATAGTGAATCATTCTTCAGGTTGACAACTGTCAATAATTAATCAGAGTTTGTCCTCAGGGTATTCTTGGTATTCAGGCTTTTGTTACTCAATAACCACAGTAGTAGACATTTTTATCTTTTTTTTTTTTCTTTTAGATTTTATTTATTTATCTTCAGAGGGGAAGAGAAGGAGAGAGGGAGAGAAACATCAATGTGCGGTTGCCTCTTGTATGTCCCCTGCCGGGAACTGGCCTGGCAACCCAGGCATGTGCCCTGACTGGGAATCGAACCGCGATCCTTCGTTTCGCAGGCCCGTGCTCAATCCACTGAGCTACACCAGCCAGGGCATTAGTAGTAGACATTTTTAAAAAGCAGCTTTTGGTGAGAGAAGGATAAAAATAATCTATTTCAATCTCAACGGTTCTTATATTCTCCGTCAACAGGAGATTTCATTTGTTAAATCTCCTATTTTATAGGTAGAGAGAGCCACCAATTGCACAAGTGACTATTCTAAAATCTATATATGAGGTTATTCACATAATAAATTACATCTTCATATCTTCTTTATTGCACCAAATTTCAGTCTCTCAGAAGTATATACTAAGTCTAATTAAAGTATAAATTTGAAATCCCTAATGAATCAAGAATCTTTTCAACCAAGCTGTAGATGTTATGAGTCTCAAAAAAGAACATGTTTTCAATTAGAGTGGGTAATATGTGTTCGTTTTTTCTATTCGCAAATAGCCACAATATATGCATTTCCCATTACACATGCATGACTCATAGAAGAGGAAGCAACTTTAACAGAATTGATGCCCCTTTTATGGCTGTGTTGATCCCATAGGATTTTCCTGTTGTGTAAGCAAATGGATGAATGAGTCATTAGATTGGAATTTGGGGGTAACACTTTGCTGCTTAACATAGGACTGTTAATTGTGATGATAATTAAGTAGAGAAAAATCTATATCCTTGTTATAAAGAAAACTTAGATGATAAGAGCCACTGCTGATAATAGTGTAAGAATAAAAGAACTATTACACTATTGATGGGAATTTCAACTGGTACAAAATTGTTAGACCAAGGGTAGATAATATTTTAAAAGTAAAAATAAGTAATAGAAATACCCTTTGACCCAGAAATATTTCTTCCCAGAATATGTTTTAAGATGCATTAAAACAAATGTAAAAATAAATTATTGTAGTACTTTCTGTAATAGCAAAATCTCAGAAACAGCTTGACATCTTCTGTAGTGCAGTTGAAAGAAAATTAAACCTTTGCTTTATGAAGAAGTTCTTATGTAAGGGCTCCACATCAAAATAGACCAATGTGAGAATGTTGTAATGCATTGAGACATATCATCACACAACCATGTCATATAGGTGCACTAAGATGTCTATATTGTGTTAACATTATGAGATCACCAAAATACATTACTTTTTAAGGAAAAGGAATGGTGAAGAGTAATATTTCCACTTAAGCAAAAGGTGGCATATGCATTAAATTATATACTTTTAATAATTATGTTAATTTACTCTAGAAACTGTGAGTTTTTTCATTATCTATAAAAATTGGGAGCATTGGTTGGTGAGTAAAAAAATTCCTTTCATTGTTTGGTTATTTTTATCATGTGCGTTTATTTTTTTAATATGAAAATCACTGCAGCAGAATTCGTTTTCTTAGTCATACCCTGGGATTTTACTGACTTTTAAAACTATGTAAAGTCCATGTTTCACAAAGTACTATGACATGGGGATTCTGAAAATTCTCTAAATCCACATTCCTCTTTTCCCCTTCCAGGCTCAGCACGATGACACTCCCAGTAAAGATGATTATGTGGTGGTCAGGAGGTTCATAAAAATCTTCATTTATAGGCCATATTTTCTGGAAAACAGACTAACTTCTACATAGTGATACTTAAATATGGTTTCCCATTAGAATCAGCAGTAGAGAATTTTAAAAGTAGATTATTCATTGGCCTCATCTCGAAATCCCGATTCAGGATGCCTGGGAGGAAGGCAGATGACTGTTTATTGAGGACTCATTTCTGCTTCTAGCCTACAGTGCCAGTCTCTACTGTGGGTAAAACAAAGTTTCAACATCATTTGTGTACATGTTGACATTTAAAAGGAACAAAGAAATGAGCAAAGCAAAACTGAAACTAATTCATAGATACAACAGGTTGGCTGGTTACCAGAGGGGTAGAGGGTGGAGGGAGGGTGAAATGGGTAAAAAAGGCTCAACTATAAGGAAATGAATGGAAACTAAAGTTTTATAGGTAAACACTCAGTAGGGTATACAGTTATCAAATGATAATACTTCATACCTGAAATTTATATAATCTTATTAACCAGCTAACAAGGATGAACCTGGAGATTATCATGCGAAGTGAAATAAGCCAGACAGAGAAAGACAAATACCGTATGATTTAACTTATATTTGGAATCTAATGAACAAAATAAACTGATGAGCAAAATAGAAACAGAGGTGTGGACACAGGGAACAGACTGACAGTTGTCAGAGGGGAGGAGGGAGGGAGTGACTGGATGAATGAAAGCGAAGGTTCTGCTGAAGAACCTACATGCAGAACCTGTAGACACAGACAACAGTGTGGTGATGGCCAGAGGGAAGAGGGCATGTGGGGTGGGTGGAGGCAGGCAAATAGAGGCGAGAATGGGGAAATCTCTGTTAGTGTCCACACTGAGAAAATAATTAAATAAGATACGGGTAAAAAGTTAATGCCATCCATCCTTTTTACACACACACTCAAGTGGAGAGAGAGGTGTTTAAAGTGATAGTGAACTGCAACGGTGCTCAAGGCCAGGAGCTTCTCTTTGTCCGTATACTGCTCTTCTGGTTCTACTTTGTAGCCACCGCTGTGTGAAAAGGAATCTCACTTTTTTCCTTGTTAGTTAGTCCTATCAATGAAGTTGGAACCCTGCTATTCATATCTGGGAAAGTAGCACACTAAATTGTATCAGAATCTCGGTTAATTTTATAATATTCTTCACATAATTTTAGTATGAAGATAATGAAGGGAAAGGATCACTCACTCAATTTCTGCAATTTCCAAGCTGTGTTTCAGAAACAGTGAGTCTTTTAAAAGTTTCAGTTAGCTAGCATCGTAAAGGCAAAGTATGTAAAATGAGATTTACTTTTGGCTTTGGCTTGGCCAGGATTGGGAGACATAAGGACATGATAATAAAGAAATGACAGGATATGATATGTGCACATCTTTTGATTTGATTATAGTGTACCACAGATAGGTCGAGAATGGCAGATCTTCTCTGTGGAAAGTTCTGGGATCTTAATGACAAAGAATGTCCCCAGTTTGGCAGCAGGTCCCCATTGTGATAGTAGTTTTGATGTACTCTTTCCCTTATATTAAGTTAGGGACATTCTAGATACTCCAGGATTCAAAGACCTTCCTACCCAGTGAGACTGTGGGCCAACTTTTCTGCATTCCAGCAGCTGGGTATAAATGGATACACCTCTTTAAAAAGCAACTGAGCCCATGAATAAAGTAAATAATCACAGAAAGGGGAAATTCTTCATAGAGAATCCTATCTAGTGTTACTGAAGCTTCTTGTTACAATTGTTTTCATTATAAGATTTCTCCCTCATTGGAAAAGAGTCCTCTAGACTGATACTGTGACATTCTGATTATTTCTGGATAAATGATATACAATGAAATTTATTTTATTAGAATGTGCAAACAGAATATTAAGAAAGGCATTTTTCTATTTTATTTAAAATATATGTAATAATGGTAGTGTATTACATATTTGTAGTTCTCAAAATGTATACAGTTGCTACATTTATTATTACTTTTAATTATTTAAAAAAAGCCTTACAAAATATCTGTATCGCTGACATGTTAAGGAGAAAGGCTGATGCTCAGGCCAACGAACTTGCTCCAATCTGGAGTTCCAATGGGCACAGGCGTGTTTTCCCTGCCTTCAGCTCCAGTACTTTCCAGCCCAGCACATCTGCCTCCCTTTCCAATAATGAATAAGTAGTATTTGATTTTCTGAGATTCTATGAATAGTAGGCAATTTTATTGCTTGTCAAAGCTTTCCTGCCTTGCTACTTCATTCAATCAAAGTTTAATAATGTGACCTCCTTGAGGTATACTATTAGAAAATAAAATTAATTAGTTGAAGCCCAGTGGTGCAGATAACCTAACTACTGAAACAAGTATTTCTCCCTTAGGATGTGGATTCTATACAGGGCTAATTTGGAAGCACAGATTTCTTTCTTTCTTTCTTTTTTTTTTTCTGATGGGAAAAAGAATTCACATTCTTTTAATAGACATCTGCACAAGACGTTTATTTTTATATATACTCTGTAAAGGTTAAAGTGAAGTTAAGCTGATTTTCTAAACTAATACACCAGATGAATCTTTAAGACTGGGGACAGCTGCCTGTTCTGTTACATCCCACTCCAACAGTGCCATCTCTAAGGCATGCTGGCAAGAAACAGGAAATTGGTTTCAGCCAGATTCCCACATTGCAGCCTTGCTGATGAGAGCAGGAAGACTCCCTCCACAAGAAGGTGTGGGTGTGCGATCAAGCCTATGTGTACAAGAACATCACAATCTGACACTTGTCTAATTCTAGAGGACTACTTTGCGTCTAGGTCTGGTGATTCCGATAAATACCAACTATTTCAGAAGCTAGTGCTTTAAGAATGGAAACACGTTTACTAAACAGTGAGTTGTGATTTGAAAACTCAGCAATCACATTAAAAACTTTCCGAAGCTCAACTGGTCTTTAGAACCACAGATGAAGGCAGGAAAAAAACACATATGTTTTAAATTTAAAGACTTCAGCACTTTGTGCATTTCAGACATATGTTTCAGATTATTTCGCAAGTCCTAAAATGTCTTAGTTCAATGAAGATCTCTAAGCAATGGTACTCATGTATACAGAGAAAAATGTATCTCGCATATTTAATATCTCATGCAAATTTTATCTTAATACTAATAATTTAAATTATGCTATATACCATCATGAGAATGTATATACCCTGAAGGAATATTAATTTGTTCTCTCCCTTCAAACTTGGATAAATACAATGGTCTCAATGATGTTTCAAACCTATAAAACATTTTGAGACACATTTATTCATTATACTTTCTTATAAGCCACTCCCTAACTCCGACACAATTTGTTTTCATTATGCCAATTTATTGTTTTGGCACATATTGTTTTCCATTTTAGCAGTGATTTATGGTTACAAGAAGGAGAGTGCAATATTTATTAAGTAATTTTTTGAAATCTTTGTTTGACTTAATATAACTTTACATTTCCATTCTTGTAACCCTTAAGAGAAATGACAGAAGAAAAGGGACATGAGGCATTACTCATCAGCCGTAAGAAAAGATGAAATACCATACCACCCTTTGCAACAACATGAATGGCTCTTGATAATACTATACTAAGTAAAAATAAGTCAGAGAGAAAAGGCCGAGAACCATATGATTTCACTCATGTGTGGAGTATGAAACTGAAGGCAACAAGTGACCAAACAAGAAAAAGAAACAAATAAAAACTCACAGACACAGACAAGAAACAGTATGGGGGTTACAGAGGGAAGGGAGGTGGGGGTAGTAAAAAATATAGGGACCAAACAGAAGATTATGGTGACAGAAGATTTGACTTTGGGTAGTGGGCACACAATGCAATATACAGATGATGTATCAGAATTCTACACTTGAAACCTATACAATTCTATTAACTAATGTCACCCCAATAAATTTAATTAAAAAGAAATGAAAAAGCTTTAGAAATGTGAATATTTAATAAAGTATATTTTATATATTCCCTATCCTATGGTTAAGAGTAAATAAAAATTTTGAGATATCCCATTAAAATTCACAAACACCCTAAAATTTGTTACCTTTACTGTGATTTACTGCCTTTTTTCTTAAGATACTGTCTCCTATGTGATATATTGTTACCTGAAATTTTTTATTAAAAAAAAAAAGAAACAGTAAACCCCGGGTCTATGAATTTATGCCCCGTGGCTCCTTGGAAAATATCACGTCAGCTGTGAATGGCCTGAGTACAAACCAGGCGTGCCGTGTTGCCGTAGCTCGCTTGCATTCACCTGACCTGGTTTGCATGTATGGCCGAGAGAGCGCAGGCGTTGAATTTCTATTGCTGCTGTTACAAATTACAATAAAATTAGTAGCTTAACAACCAAAAAATTCTAGGATTTCATTTATTATTTCCAGAGAGAGAGGAAGGGAGGGAGAAAGAGAGAGAGAGAAACATCAAAGTGTGGTTGCCTCTTGTGCCCCCCAACTGGGCACCTGGCCCACAACCCAGGCGTGTACTGATTGGGAATCGAACTGGCAACTTTTTGGTTCGCAGGCTGGCCATCAATCCACTAATCCACACCAGCCAGGGCACAACCAAAATTTTTAATGTTACATTTCTGTAGGTCAGAAATCTGATACAGGTTTTACTGGGTTAAAATCAGTGTTGGCAGGAACCCATTCTTTATGAAAGCTGTAGGAGAATCTGACTGACTGCCCCATCAGCTTCCAGAAGGTCATGCCCACGTTAGCTCTTGGCCCCCTTTCTCCATTTCTCTGGCCTCTACATCCTCCTTCTTTCACTTTTAAGGACCCTTGAAATTACATTGTTTCCACCTGGATAATACAGGCTAATCTCCATGTTTTAAACTCAGCTTGTCAGGAGTGTAGCTGAGGCACAAGGTGGGTAGAGTTGTACCAAGTAAAAAGAAAGTGGGGTGATAGGAAAGAGGAGTAAAGAAAGTGTTAAAGAAAAGAAATTTACCTGAATAAATTCGAAGATATAAAATTGTAAATAAATAAATAAATAAATAAATAAATAGTGAAGCCTTTAGTTGTGTGCTGCAGTGGAGTACACCAGAGGCTAAAACTGGAGACATTGCAGACACTCCTCTCTTCCACTTTCCTCCACAGAATGCCGTACCTGTGGAGAAGGAGGGGAGTTAGCATAGACATGAGGATTGCCCTGCTGCTACAGAAGCCCCAACCCAAAGTCTCTGGCATTGTTATGAACCTTGGGCTCAAGGGAAGGGGAAGGATGGAAAAGTGCTGAATACCGAGTCAGGAAAAAAATGACTCTGAACAGTTTCTTCCTTTCCCTTCTGTAAGGAGGCTTTGTCAGAAGCGCCTGAAAAAGTACACTGCTCAAGAGACCTCCAAATTCAGGCACCTGGGATACAAATGAAAGAAGAAAGAAAACAAAGAAGAAGAAAGGAAGAGGAGGAGGGGCAGAGGAGAAAGAGAAGAAGAAGAAGGCCAGTCAAAGGGGTCTGCATCTTTAACTGCAATTCTTTTCAGAGACGGCATTGCTTCTACAGCCAGTGTGTTCCTCCCTTATTTTTATCTCCAATATCTATCAATACCATTCTCTGTAACTTAACCAATGCATCTTGTTTGTTTGTTTGTTTCTGTTCCATTTCTCTGATTTGCCGCTGAATCACCAGCATTAAAAACAGTTCTTGGCATGTAGTAGACCCCAGTAAATATTTGATGAATTAATAAATGTGGCACAAACAAAATATTTCATGCACATTTTGTTTTACTTTCACAGCATAAATTTTATGTGTAATTATTGTTTCTTGTCAGATATTAATACCACGAAACTAGAGTTAAGGGAACAAACTTATTCTTTAGTAATCTTATCATTATCTTGGACAGGTAAGTATGTGTTTGATAAAGGGTATTGATGACTTTGTATTCTTTCAGACAAGAGAAAGCTGCCAATCATCTTATCTAAATAGCCTGTACTCCAAGTAGGTAAATTACTTCAAATCCCTATTTTGGTACAGGAACTCTGGACATAAGGAGATGTCACACTGAACTTAGGCAGGTTCTTCGGACTCGGTATATCCAAGGATGTAATGCAAAACTCTGGAGTTCAGGCTACACGGTCTCTCCTGTGGGGAACATGGGAGAATGGCACCATACTTTCTCTTTGTTTGATGTGAAACCAATGAATGGTTCTATATAGAAATTTATGGGGAGGAGTTAAACAATTTTGGGGGTTAAATTTATAGCTATAAATGCCTATGTTTAATTTTATACAGAAAAATTTCAAAACAGTAATTGATTCTTCTACCTGAAGACTTTGCAAAAGAAGAGCAAATAAACCTACAGCAAGCAGGAAATCCATTATAAAGAATACAGCAGGTATCGGTGAAACTAAGATTACATTAAAAACAGAGCAAATTAACAACAACCCAGCATCTGAGTTTTGCTACAGAGGCATTTGCTTTTCACTTGCTGAAAGTGTGAGACAGTCAGCGTGAGACTAGCTAGTTTTGCTTTCAGGGTGGGACTAAACTCTGAAGGGACAGCAGGTCCTGGGACATGATTTTAATGAAAATGGCAGGAGATCAAGGGGCCCTGCCTAAGCACAGAAGTACATCCGAGGCCCCCACTTTATTTATTTATTTATTTATTTATTTATTTATTTTTACTTCTGCCAATGTTCTTTTGGCTTAAGCAAGTCACATAGGCCAAACTCAGTTATCAGCAGGGCCAAAGAGTCTATGACACAGACAGAAAGAACAAAGCATACGTACTGGCTTAAAAATAATAAAATCCTCCACAGTGCGCTGCATAATTGTGCAGGAGGCCTTGTGTTGACATGATGAAGACACAAGACTGAAACAGCCTCAGTGCTGTGTACAAAAAACTGCTGCCTTAGGAAGTTGCTGGAATCCACTCGGGAGCTAAATCTTTTCTGTGTTAAGTTCCTGACATTGAGCCTATTCTAACAAACACACACACAAAAAGAAAAATAATTTATTGTAACTTAATTCTTCTTCTTGATGATCTTACCTATGTTAATTACTTTTGAAAACCTGGGCACAAATATAAGAATATGCTTGAAACATACTTCATCTTTACTTATCTTCCCCAAATCTAATCAGTTAATAATGGTCAGACTTGGTTTGCTAAAGGTACCTTACATTTTTCTTTTTTCATTTTCATTTTTCTTTCCTATTAGAGACTCTTAATTATGCTACTAAAAATTATTGCTAACATTTACTGAGCACTTCTTCAGTGTTAGAGACTGCTTTGATTCTATCTATTGAATCTGGGCATTATAGTAATTAGACTTCCAAGGTCAAAAATATTTCCTCTCAGAATTTCAGTGGAAATAAGTTATTGTTCAGACTTGTGTTCAAACACACACCAAGCAATACCAGTTCAGTAAATTCAAATTTCTCCTTCTAACAAACAAGGCTACTGTCAATATATGCTAGACTACCTCCCACTTCACATACTTTAAATTGGTGATCTCGTTATTTGAGTATTGTTACTCCTGTTTTTCCCCATGTTTTTGACCAAAAGGGTCAATCTGACTGAAATATAACATGAGATACTGCGGGGGCCCCTGTCCTGGGCGCCAGATGTGGGGGGGTTCCGCCCGCAGAGCCCAATTCCTCTGTCACGGATGAAAATAAAAACTACCAAGACATGACTGCTTGGGGAGGAAAGGGGTCAAACTCTCAGAGGAGAATGACCCAGAGCCCCTTCCTCACTAGGCTTTTATTGGGCTCCAATATACCGGAATACAAGTTTAACATGTCAAAGAAATCTGAGGGCTTAATCCGAGCCAGTGTTTGTCAGGAAAGGGGGTTGCCAAACTTTGGGAGACATACTCATTTCCTCCTGGAACACTTATCACCTAAGGAAGAGCACTCAGAAAAGCAGGTTTCACAGGACTTTAGGAATTCTTTCTTATGCCTGATCACCCAGGGAGCCGTCCTGGTCGGTACAGGGCTGCACCACTCACCCCCACAGTTTCAAGCCGATTAGGAAGCAGGAGACATCTCCCAGATGGAAATGAGGACTCGGGCTATGTCAGAATAGCCGGGGAGCGAGGGTCCATCACATCCTCTTTGCTGCAGCCCCCTGAGTCCTTTCATGAGGCCTCCCAAGTGGTTGCGTCTGGCTTAGGTTGCCCCTGCCATGAGGAGTCTTACCCATTATTGACTACCAACCAAGCATTGGGGCCGGAGATGGATGAGGCAGAAACAGCGCTCCTGCCAGGGAAATAAGCTTTGTCTCCTTAGTAGGTCATGTGCTTGTGACAGAACAGACCCAGATGAAGTGTGCCCCTTGGGATCTTACACAGCCCACCATGGGGTGAGGGTTACAACTCCTGAAACCAGGCTGAATGGTCCGCAACAAGATATATAACTCTTTAGCATGAAAATGCAAATCAAATTTCTACTGTTACACAAACTGCAGTTTTGTTTTTTTTTTATTCCTACATCTTCTATCCTACTCATTCACCTCTTATAGGACAGTCTTCAAGGTAAATTTCCCCAGTTTTACTGAGACATAGTCAACACACATCACTGTGTGTTTCTAAAAGTCACATCGCTGACAGTACTCCACAGCATCAGCTGTGCCTTCTTCCACAGTGAAAAGAAACCCTAAAGAAAAATTAAATCCAAAGATAACCCAGAATTATCAATACAGCCAGTCATTTTACATCATTACTATGAAAGATATCAAGATGCAAGTTGTCTAATTTAATTTTCACCTTCTGTTTCTACCATTCTTGGGTGCAGGTGCTAATCAGCAGAATAAAGTATAAATGGCAGACATATGTAGGAAAAAGTTAAAATGAAATAATGTGAGGGGGTGATTAGTAGCCTTTGAATACAGATAAGTGAATGAAATGTTGGCTAAAATTGCAATCCAGAACAGAGTAACTTACTTTTGAAGATAAATAAACTCTCCACATAAAAATATTTTAACATATTTTTCTATGAAGTAATACTTGAATCTTTTTCCCCAAGTTCCATTATATGCTACCTCAAGCACACCCCACACAGGCACACATGCATATCCAAATGCACACATACATATACACACATAGAGCCATAGCAATCACTAGTTTTCCTGACTCAGTGGTGTCTCTTATAAAATAATGGATAAGAAACCAATGAGTATTCCCTGTACTAACTGTATGGACTACTAGACTATTTACTATATGGAGTGAAAAAATTATAAGCACCATCCCTTTAGGGGCTAAGCTATGACTTAAAAATTAATACTTTATCTATTCTGGCTAGAAAAATGAATAAAATATGGCTCTTTTAAGCCTGGAGAATGGGTTCAAGCATAATTCTCCTATAATTAAGTAATAAGGTCATAGCTTATGAGATCTTTTCACTGGGTTCCATAAAATATTGCAACAATTTCTCTGCCTCTGCTTAACAGCTTATTCTTCCTGGGAGACTGATAGGAATGACAAGGGGTAGAGATCAATTAAAAACATAATCTCAGCCGCTACATTTGTGCTAGAATTTTACAAGCTTGTGAACAGGACTGGCCTGATTAAAAATGGCAAAACAGGCATTTTAAGTCTTCACTGTTTTAAATCTTATTTTCTGCATGTTTTATATACTATAAAAGTTTGAATATATATTTTAAAATTGTAAATATATACGTGTCTACAATACTATTTTGTAGATACTACAATGCTATAATACTATTTTATCTAAACACTATATTTTTAAGGAAATACAATACATCCACCGTGTTTCTACTTTTACTCAAGTGAATGATCTCTTTTTTTGAAGTCTCATAGCCCTGTGCCCATACTCTTTATAGTACCCATTCTACTACACTGTAAATGTATAATTTTACATATCCCTCCAACAATGCACCATGTTTCCTGAGAGAAGGGAATGTCTTATGTATCTCATCCACAAAGTCTAATATGGTGTTTATTATACACAGTCATCTCTTTGTAGACACTGGTTTCATATCTGAAGATTTAACCAACCAGTGAATTACAAACTTTGGGGAAAAAAATCTTACATTGTGACTGATATTTCTAAATAGGTGGGCCTGTAATAGATGTGTCTGTACTGAACATATACAGACATTTTGCCCTGTTATTATTTCTTAAATAATACAGTATGATGACATTTAACTAGCATTTTTATTATATTGAATACTGTAAGTAATATTTAATACAATTATCTAGAAATAATTTAAGTATGGTGGTAGATGTACTTAGAGCTTTATATAAGGGATTTGAGCATCTGTTGAACTATGTTGTATAAAAAGTAATTTTGAAATGTGTTAAACGCATTTGAGTACATAAAATACAAAATAGGTAGCTTCTCTGATTATTTCCACAAAGTATAATAAAGTCACTCTAGTCATTTATAAATATTTTATTCTAGAATTATTATTTATAAATTGGTTGTTATGAAAATTAAACCTGTTTTTATTATTTATCTATGTATTTTTAAATAAAACCAATGTTATCTAAAATTCAGAAACAATTTAATAATTTGCCATTTCTAACATAACAGGATAGTCTTTTTCTCTTTCTTTCTTTGAAATATGGTAAGAGCTTATAGACTGACATCTACTTTGTTAACACATTCAAAGTGCACAATACAGAATTATTAAGTAAAGGTGCAATATTGCACAGCAGACATCTACAATTTTTTCATCCCTACGTGGATTATCTAAAATAGTCAAACTAATAAAAACAGAGAATAGAGTTTTTTACTATGTAATACTTCTCCAAGACAGTTTGAAAACTGGTGATCTTTAACTGAACCCCATTTAACTATCCATTCCATTGTTTATCCTCCCTGAAATTTACATGTAGTCCTCTAGATTTGTGCTTTAGAATGGGTTTCTCAAAATGCCCTTTATAATGATTGATGATAATGATTTTGGAAGACAAAAATAGAAGGCTAAATATATGGGAATTGGTAGAAGTGACACCTGCTTGAGTGTGGTTGGTAGGGTAATGGTATGGACATAATACTTTATAGTTTTAATTTGAACATTTCACGTAAAATGTCATATGGTGTGCTTGAGTGTGATATTGTTAGGTTACAGAAATACACCTTTATGATTTTGTAATAAAAGAGGGGCATTATTTGTGCTGGACTCTGTATATTTCCTACCCAACATACATCCATTTTTATTTACCAATTTATATTAAGTCCCCAATACTTAATGCTTTCTAACTAGCCTCTCTTTTTGCACTCTCTTAGCCCAATCTTTGAACACCATTCACAAATTCTTTAATCATTACCAGCTCTCTATGAACAATGATGTAATGACCATGAATCACAACAAAATAAAGTTTAAATTACTATGCAACATTTAAGTTCTCCACACTCACCTCTACCATTTCTCAGCTATGTTCCCCATTTACATATAGTAATCCTCTCCACCAGGCTCCTTTGGAAACATTACTTCCTCCTTTATAACTGTGTGATTAATAGCTATTCTTTCAGACCTTTCTCCATTACAATTTTTCCTAATATCCCCACACATTCATGGCACTTATTGCCAGCCCCTTCTCTATGGAATTTTTACATGCTTCTTTGTATTAAATTGTTTATTTTCTTTTAACCATCATTTTCCAGTCTCTATTCTGAGGTTATCAAAAATGAGAATAATATTGCATATTTCCCTATTTTTTCCAGGAGAGAGCACATGTATATCAGAGTGCTGTGCACACAGTGCTCATTTAATAAACCATTGGTAATGATTTAATTTCGAATTTGCACAGTATTTGCATACCTTTCCAACAATGATTGTGTTACTGAAGGAAGAATGCAGAGAACAGAGGTAGCCTTTGAAGACAAATACATTTGAATTCAAATCACACTATTGACATATACTATTATATTTATCTGACCCTGGAATGATTATTAAGGCCCTTGAGTTTCTTTCCCTTTAAAATGGAGGTAATAATACCAACTTTTTAAAGTAATTGAAAAGTTAAAAGTAAAAATTAATTAGCAAATTGGATTACCTATATGTATTTCTGGATATTTTTTTAAAAAGATACTATTATTATTAAATTTTTATATATTTATAATGTAGAAATGAGGGCTTTTTAATATAGCAATATATGATTTTGCATTAAATACTAAGTTGTTAAAATGTTACTTGTAGCAATCAATAGACTAATAGGAAAAATGTATAAAATGATTGTATTTATTTAATATGGTGGCTTTCAGTTCTGTAAAAGATTAGACTATTATTTTGTCACGCCAAAATCCTAGTTCTTAGTCAACATTTGGAAAGGTGGTCTAAAAACTGATTAACCCAGAGGGAATAAAAGCCACCCTATGTGATATCTGTCTCACTCAAACTTATATTTACTCTACATATGTGGCTTCTCAACTACCACATACACTGTGCAGAAAGGAATAACTTGCATTGACATTATCTATACTATGTATGTCTTTATTCAATTATATCCCACCTCAAGCAATTTTTTCTACACTGCATCGATTTAGTTATTTTTAACCTTTCTTCATTTCTTTCCTTTAGTCCTCTTTAATTCCAGATGGTACATCAAATATCTCTACTGCTGGTTTTGTAATAAAATCTCTCACAGCCACGGAGAAGAGTTCCTTGTGTTTATAAGAAAAAAAAAAATCCAGCAATAAGCCTAGATGCCAGAGGAACAATTCTTTAAATATATACAAAGTGATGACAATTTTTTGGTAATCTTCACCTTACTTGAAGATAAGTTAGTGCTTATGTGAATGAATTTCAGGTCACAATTTCAGTCCTGAGAGGCAGGTCCATGGAGAAGACAAAAAATAATTTATAGATCAACAGAACATGATTTAAAACCTGGCTCTGTCATTTACTATTTTTGTGACTTTAAACAAGTTGCTTAATCTTTTAACCCTCAGGCTATACATGTATGTCAAAAATGGGATGCAATAGCATGCTGGGAAATTAAAATATTGTGTATGGTACCACCGCATTATCTAGGAATAATTCTCAAGAAGCAAAGAATCTGCTCATTTAAATAACTTCCTCAGAAATAAAAATTACAGGGCAACAATTAAATTTGGCTGATAAGGTTTTATATATATATATGATCACATTTTAATCACCAATTTGTATATAGTTTTGATACTTTTAGTAAAAATATGTAGAACCCTTTAAGTGGAGTAAATTATGGCTTATAGGCAAATGAATTTTAGTGACAACTATATCAATTTAAAGAACTTGATGTAATGTTAACAGATATATTTATAATGTATGTAGGATTTAAATAAGCTTATTCTCAAAAATCTTGAGCACAGAGCTACTGTAATTAGTGTGCACCACACAAGGAATTTGCACTCGCCCGTCACCCACATTTGACAAATGGTGATGGTTTGCAGTGAGAATAAATACAATTGTTTTTTATTTGTCATACAAGAGTTTAATGGTTAGCTTATCTTCCTTTATGGGAAATCCATTGTAATCTGTATATAATGCATATAAAGTGAGTCCAGAAAATGCTTTCTAATCATAAGCATTAAGAACTATACCCTAAGGATTTAAATATATCACAATGCAAAGTAAGCTGCAGTTTAATCATTAAATGGGATAGGAAGCTTCCAGAAACATCAATGCTGGAGTAAGAGAATAGATACACACTGTGGTAAATAAATATTTGACCCTCAATATTATATATGCAGTGATGCAATGCATTTATGCTGAATTTTACCTTCTCTATTAAGTTGTTTTTTGTCAAGTGAAAATTCCAAATAGAATTGGGTGAAATGTACATATACAGATAGTTTGATGAAAATGTAAATGTAAACCCCCCCAACACTGAAATAATACAAACAATATCTATGAAGTGATATTATATAATATTAATTTTTAGATTCAATTTTCAGTTCAAATTCTTCAAGTGATTGGAGAGATGTTAGCTCTAAAATTTGAGGATGTAGTTATTGTATTATTTCTCATCCATGTTGTCAACTGGTAGCTCATTTGAGTATAACTCTTGGTGTTCCAATCAACCGTTGTGAAGTTTGTAGAGAAGGGAAACCCATTGTATCGGAAGCAATGGTAAAAAGTGAATTCTATGTAATGGAGAAAGCATTTAAAAATTTTACATCTGGTGAACTAATGATGTGTAAAAGGAAATTTTCAAGCAGAGCAGCACTTATCATACAGATTATATAAGTTAAACATAATTATTGATTTTTATTGTGAGATCAGCAGTGTCTCTGAGACCACACGAAGTGCAACAAGTTGCTAACTATAAACTTTTCAAATGCTATGTTACCTAACATTTGGCATTTTTAGGTTCCTAAATTAAAAAGGATGATTGAAATGTCCTTAACTGAATTTGTTCCTCAACAGCCCTTTTTTGCCTACATCATATTTCTTAAAATGATTTATTACATTTCATGACCAGCCTACATTTTGTCTCCTCCTTTCTCTTTGCTTCACACTTTACATAGGCATGAGAAAGCTCTGAGAGTCCTCTGTGTACAATCCTGCTTTGTGACTCCAAGCCTAATATTCATTTTAAATGCTTAGTTTTACTTTTGTTTCCTCTACCACACCATGAACGCAAAATAAGACCTCATTCATATGTTATGGTTCTAATCCAAGATTCCTTTCCTTACCCTCAGTACTCAAAAGCATAAGTATATCTACACTTACCCATATATTTGTTACTATCCTTTTTTTACATAGACACTTTCAGATTATGTTCTGGGCTCCACTAGACTATGGGTTCCTTAAGCTACAGAGTACGTACTTTGTACCTGACATTTGGAAAGTGTTTGTTTGATATTTGTTAAAATTTTGAAAGGAATGAATTTTATTGTTTTACCTTTTTTCTTCAGTGAGGTTTTATTTCTCAACTTTGTTGTCATCTTTTATATTTTTGTCACTTAACCTACTTATCTAAATATTATTTAGTCATTAGTTGTTGTGTGATAATATTTAGAAATAAATTAATACTTTAGTGAATTTAGAGTAATTATAGTAAAATGAGCCTTATAAAATAAAAAGCTACTGAAATTAGAAAAGATAGTTTTATTCAAAAATATTTTGATCACATGCATGATATAAACACATTATTATGAAATAGATTATTTGAATATATATACTTATTACATATATCAGCTTATACATGTGTAATTTTAGTACATTTCAAAATGCTCTTTTCTAAGTACAGTAAGTATTTCCTGTTAGCTAGTGGGTTTTTAACAGTAAAAATATGTGTATGTATAAATTTCAGTTACCTCCCATTATAACTATCTTATTTTCAAATTCATGAATCCAGATTAGTAATATTTTGCTACTGGGCAAGTCCTGGACTTGTATGATGTCTTGCATGTATTTGCTAAAGATTCTTATAATCCTAAAACTACAAATGAATATTAGAATAAATCCTAGGTATAGCAAATCAATGAGGCTTCTTTTGGGGAAGAATCTATACCATACACTGCATCAGTCAATACTAAGGACTGACCACTGGCAACTCGCTTTTATTGAGTTGGAGGCGAGAAGAGGAACAATAATGGTAAAGCCTGTGTGGAGAACTGGGTCAAGACTATAATCAGGCAAGGAAGAAAAATATACTGCAGATAAGCACTGAAACTAAATACAGATTTATATCCCTAGGCATCAACTCTGGGAAATGGCAGCAGCAGACATCATTCTTTCATATGGTCATCTCAAATTAGATGTTTTTTTTGAAGCCCATGTATCATTCAGTCTGTGAGGCAAAGACGCTGCCTCTAAAGCAGCAATTGATCATCAAGTTTCAGAGTGGCCAGAGTGGCTGAGTACAGACTACACATGTACACCGAGTGGGAGAATCCTCAGGCAGCAGATCAGTCATGTCAGCATGCACATAAGCAGGACAGCAGCATTATATCTGGGTAGAAAGAAGAGTGTTATGTGAAATATAAACAGGTACTTCTGAAATTCTAGAAAAGGTAATATTCAGTTTACATACCTATCACACAATCTCTTTAAAAGTTGTTTTTTCATATTTTTATATTCTAAGGCAAATTTCTAATTTTATGTATTAAAAGAATACAAAAGATTGAGACAGTTTTTAATAGTCAACTTCCGCAAACTTCAACTGTACCACAAACTATGTTTCTTCCAAAAGAAATCTGATTTGATTAATTTACATAAACTGGTGTGTACACATAAAATGCTTTACATAGAAGTTCATCAAAGGAAGGGAATTTGTACTAAAAACCTCTGAACCTCAGGCATCGTAATCACATAGTCTAAAAATAGTATTCCCGTAATCAGTTTTATCTGTGAGAGCAAATGTGATTGGACTGTCCATAAAACTTATGAAAAAATAACTCCTTCTCCTATGCATTTTTAAATTAGACTTAGATTTAGGACATGGTCACATTTTGTGTGTGCAAGAAGTTTATGAGAAAGTAGTTATTTAGATTTAGCAGGTACCACTTTACAAGTATAAATATGTTATAATATTTGCAATTACATCTGTGTGGAATTACCAATAATTAATGCATCTACTCATTTATAGACTATTAAATACTTGATAGGAAGTTTGAGGTAGAGAACTTTACACCAAAATTTTAGCAGCCTTTATCAACAGAGAAAGGAAGACAAATGTATCTTTCTAATTACATATTTGTGCTATAAAACCAATTTACAAAAAATCGTATCTGAATTTTATTCTAACTTTCATGCAATGATTGCTATCTCTTCTTTGTGTTACACAAGGAAGAAAGGTTCTTAAACATTTAACAGAAGTATAATGCATGTATCTGGAGAGCCTATGTGATTCAAAGTGTTTGATATGGCCACAGCAGTACATTTAGGCAAGAAATACATACTTGATATTTTACAGAAATGGGCTATCTAATAAGATAAGTAAACTATTTTTCTAAAATTGTAAGACAAATATAGATAAGTTATATTAAAATAAATCAAAGAAAGGATTATAAAATCAAATTATAGGAAGACTATGACTTTTGGTAGAACCAAAGGAAATACAATAAAGAAGTAAAATTTTAAACTTCAGTGTGAGTAAAGGGTATTATAATCTTCAAAAGCAGTTTAATTCAGAGGATAGCCACAATTCTGGGAAATACAGTTAGTTAGTTATGGTTGAAGAACAGGGCATAGGAAAGGAATTTGGGGACAAATCTGGGAATATTCAAGCTATATTCTGATAATTGGAGAACAATTGGTAAAACTCTTTTTGAACAGTGGAATTTAATACTCAATTCTGGGCTTTGGAAACAGGTCTCTGATAGTAAAGTATCTGCAGATAAAAATATCTGGAAAAATGTAAAGTCATAATTTCATTATTACAAATCAGGTAATAAAGAGAAAGATAGGATCAGAGTTGAGTTGGTAAGGAGAAACGGTAGAACTTGTAAACAAAGGGGTAAAGGAGAAGGCTTATTCAAAGATATATCACAGTGACTATTAAATAATTTAGGGGAAAGAGAGAAATGGTGTAATTTTAGAGTGACTAGAAATACTGATCTTGGCCTCTAAATGGTTAGAAAGGCAAAATCAGTGTCCTAAAGAATATGGATTAGTGTTAGCTACATGGAAGGAAAGAGCCAGGGAGATTTGGTATTAGCAGTTGAAGTTAAAATGAGTGCCTGGGGAGGATAAATAGTATCTTCATTTTCATTCCAATAATCAATATTTTCCTTCTTAAAATATTTTCCTCACATGATTTACAGGAACACATTACCATGAGAATCTTTCTTATCTCTCTGGCAGCTACCTCAGAATACCTTTTCTTACTTCCTCCTTGTAAGGAATTTTGAGATGCACATTACCCAAGGATTTTCTTTGTCTGATGAAAGGAAGCTGACTGGAAAACACCTCAAAGATTCCCTGCTCACCTCTCCCCCAAACTTGTGATTTTGAAACACTACTTTTGAAAACAATCCTGGCAATAGCTTGGTTTGCTTGTTCTCCCCCAGCCACCCACTTCACCCTTCGTCTAATCAGAGCAGACCTGGCCTGGCTCCAGTCTGTCACAGATGGCCAGGTCCTGGACTCCCGTCACGGCGCCCTTCAGTTGTTCTACTTGTCCTTGGGTTGGGAGCTCTCCTACTGCTGCTGATTGCAAGGGCCCTGCTTTGCTGTCTTATCAACTGTACAACCATTTTTTTCCCCTGTAAAATGCCTTCTGTTAAAAATAGGTTGAGTGGTTTCTGAAAAATTTCCAAAATGTGTGAAACTATTTTCATCAAGGGCTATGCCACCTGTCATGAGAAAACAGAAGTTAAATCTTACAGAAAAGTAACAAAAATTTGATACACTGTTTAGAATTAAAGACTTTTGAAAGCTAGTTATCCAATCTGCTTATTTTACAAAGGATGAGACTGACGTAATGTGAGTTCTATTTGCAATTATAGACTAGATCTTTGCCATCTGTCAGAGAGAGAATTTTTCTACATTGGAAATGCATTGGCTGAGAGGAATAGCATTCAAGGATTGGGGAGGTCATTTCTGAAAAAGCAGCTTTATTTCCAGGTTTGGAGTAGGGGTGGAGCTAATATTGGTGAAAAGGAGTTGTCCATAAAAAACTGTCATTTTTGTGTACAATGACATAATAGGGAGAATTAAGATCTCAATTTTAATATTTCCAAAATGTAATTAGTTAAATAAATATAAAATGATGGTTTAACCAGCATGGCCTTGTGTATAGTGTTGGAATTTATAATTAATGGCTATATAAAGTTTCAATATCTGGCAATTTCATTGGATCTCATTAAATTTATGTTATTGAATTGCTTGGCTGGAAGTGAGGACCAGCAGGTGCTATTACAGTCATTTTCCCCCACAAAATTATATCCCATGTATAGCAACAGTTTATTCGGAGGGAGTGTATTGACTCTGTAACTGAAAGTTCTGTTAAAACCATTACAGAGCTTGTAATTTTGTATTCAGAGATTCTTTGATAGTGACTATTGACTCATATAAATGTAGTCATTATGAACTATAAAGATTTATTTCTCATTACCATTATAGTTTTTTAAAAAAGGAAAAAATACTGTACAAGGAATTAGAAGAACTTTTTATTGACTGTTGCCAAAAATGAGCAGATACAGTAACTTGAATTAGGCACTTAAACTCTCTAATTACCACCATCTTATCTATGAATTGGGCTAAGATCTATTTTGAAAACTTCACAGAGCTGATACAATGTAAATAAAAACAAGTTTTACATTATATAGAGAATTATGCATGGACTACATTTATAGTTGTATGCATTGTATATGTTAAATGTTATATACCCTAAAGTACATAGATATTTTGAAGAAACTATTAACATTATTTTTTAATTTTTATTTATTTTTCATTAATTAAAAAAATATTTTATTTGTTTATTTTTAGAGAGAGGGGAAGGACTGGAGAAAAAGAGGGGGAGAAACATCTATGTGTCGTTGCCTCTCCTGTGCACCCCCCACTGGGGACCTGGCCTACAACCCAGGGATGTGCCCTGACAGAATCAGCCTAGTGACCCTTGGATTCACAGGCCCACACTCAATCCACTGAGCCACACCAGCCAGGGCTAAATAAATCAAAATAACTGATTCTCTATGGCATGTTGAAATTATGAACATTTATATCAATTTCCCAATGAAAATTTTAGGGATACTTCTTTATTACCTTCAAAAATTGGTGGAAAGATTGTAGTTATTAAGTAAGGGGCAACTGAGGTGAATGTAAAAAGTAAATAAAGTACTTACATGAATAACTAGTTTCTGTACTAATATAGTTGTATTCATTTTTGGTAAAAATGTAATTTTTTGACCCATGGTTTTATTATATTTTGAAAGGAAGGGAATGTCTTAGATTAGAAAATTTTATATATTTAATATATATTTTTGAAATTAAATTGCCCAAATACTAATGTATTAAGTAGACACAGTGTAGCTCCTCTAGATAGGGTATATGTTTGGGAGACCAGAATCATCCCGAATGTATCTTCTCAAAGTACCTTCCTCACCCCACTTCAATAAAAACTGTTGGGAAATCTTATAGCATTTGCCCTGAAAAAATTTTAACACCAGTATAACAATTTTTTATTTATAGTTCCATAGGTATAACAATTTTTTATTTATAGTTCCATAGGTAGGATGCATGCTGATTAATATTTCTTTAATTATAGTCTGAAAATTCATTTAACTATGTTTTATTTAAACAAATGTTAGTTATTAATTGTATCTTAGAAAAGGAATAAAGCATATATAATAAAGTTGTTTTTAAAAATATTCCCTAATGAATGTATTGTAGGCATAAATAGGGTTCCAGATGTAAATATAGAGATTTAAGGATTGTATAATAAGTCTTAAGTTTTACTGTATTTAATAAGGCACAAGAAATGGATTTTAATAAGTAAAGACTTTTGAAATATATTGACTCACAGATGAAAATACTAAATAAAAGTATTGATATAAAATACCCACAAAGGACCATTATTTTAGGCATTGTTTCCATTTCTAAAAACAATGAAAGAACATTTTTTATTGAATTTTTTCCAGAATATTTGAGATGTATTATCATTAGAATAGCATAAACAGAATTTACATTGACTAAACCATTGTATAAGTCTTAACAAGCTAATAATTGTAAAGTCACGTGAATAAAGCAAAGCAATTTCCAGAGAGGAAATAGCCTTAATTATTGTTGGGATGCAGAGAAACAATGATCACTAGATGCCTGCTGCTACAGTGGCCAAATTGTTCTTTAATGATTAAAGTGATGATCCGACTGAGTATTTACAACAACGTGAATACGTTAAATGCGGCATGTTGATCTGTTTGTACAAAGGCTGTCATTTCAAAATTAAAAAATGATTAAAATGACAGAGAAAATCTGTTTTCCCTGGAAGTTGTATATTTTTAAATTTTAATTGTAATCTGAAAATAGGTAGACATAGATGTTAATTACTTCACTGTCATATATATATATATATATATCAAGAACTGTATTTTGTGTAAAAATATCTCTCTTTCTCTCTCTCTCTCTCTCTCTCTCTCTATATATATATATATATATATATATCATTTGTCTACTTAAAGCCATTCTTTAGAATCCGTGCAACGTTACTGAATTTCAATTTTCATTATGCTTACAAGCACAAAATAGTAAACTGGAAATATGTAACATAATTAATTTTTATATGAATGCAGTTTATTACTTATCATATTTAAGTTAAAAAAGGTTAAGGGAAGCATAACAGAGATCACAAAATTTTCAAAACTATATATGTATATGCAAATGCCCTTGAAGCAACAGAGAGCTACAAACTCCCAAATTCCGGGTCAAAATGTTGCTGATGGCACATTTGCCTCAGAATTATATAATGCTATTTTATGAGTCTGATATGCAATTATATTGAATTTCAATATTTGGTAGTGATAATATATTACATTAAAATACATTTGAATAAACTCATTAATTTAAATATGTTTGATTATGTTTATTTTTAGAACATTTATAGCTTATAATCCCCTTGTAAATTATGAAACAGAAAAAATGGTGTTTCTTATGCATATATTGGTATTTATAGGGTAACATAATGGTCTTGAGTAGCTTTCAAAAACAAAAAATAAACATAGTACATTTTAATGCCATTTTTTTCTTTGTTTTTGAATGGTTTGAGAAGACTAATTGCCTGAAAGGACTGGGTATTGAACAAAAGTTTGACAGTTATTAGGTATGTTCCAGAATATGGGTATTTTTACTTCAAGTAGCTTACATTTTTTGTAATGTCTATACAAAAATTTTTACTTATTGAATAAGAGTACCATTTATTCTTTATCTACTTAAATACTACCAGTATTCTCGTACCTTAGAGGAGTATAAAGGAAAAAAGTACCTATCCAGAGGCCTCTGTTCATTCATTTATAAATGAACAGTACATCACACCTAGATTATTTTTTGGAATGGCATAAAAAATTCACTTTCTTATGAAATCCCTGTACATGGATACTTCAGCATACTTTTTTTTTTTTTTTAAAGGAAAAAGCCCAATATGTTGTGGTATTTTAGGATTGTGGCCTCCAGAGTTGTTTCGCTCTCATGCAAGCTCAAATTCAGTCTCTGTAATTTGTTTAAACTGCCACTTAAATGTTTCTACTAGTTTAGGACCCTAGAAGCTTCTGCCTCTTCTAAGCAGACCTCAGTTGCCACATCTCTCTAGATGAGCTTGCCTCCAGATTTCACAGTGGTGGTTTGCCCTGCAACCTCAGTTCTCTGAAAGTCCAAGCACAGTCATTGATTTTCCATTTCTGCAGTCTTTCTTTGTTGTACATACAAAGATCAATAAATATATGGTATCCATCAACAGCCTAAACTCTTGTTGGGAATACAGTTATAAGCATATCCATTCAGCATAACATGCTAAATACAGTTATATCAAAATATACAGCAGGCAGGACTTCTAGGTTCAATTCACACGTGTGACAGAGTTCAGAATTCATTATTCCTGTCCTTGCAACAAGGAGAATCTGCAGAAATGGAAAATCAATGACTTTTCTTGGAGCCCTTGGAGAACTGAGGTTTCTCTTCTTTTAACTTCCACACAGAGGTAACTTCATTGCATGAAGATAACAACAGTGTTTCGTGTAAATAATTGTACAACACTAGGGATATGGAAATGCATAAAAATATTTTCTGTACTCAAGTGTCTATCCACTGGTAAATCTTTTCACTCTTTAGTCTATGACAGATGCCCTTCTTTTATTTCCTCAGAATAACCTTTGCATGTTTCTATGTCAGTACTTAATTCCTTAATTATAATATTCATCCACTTGTTGGAATTCCCAATAAACTCTGAGATTCACTGAAGTAAAGAGAGAGTATTTCATCTTCATATCCCATGATGAATACCTAGGAATCTTCTGTAAACTCAAATACATATTTTCAAAGGTGAATTTTCCATAGCTTAAAGTAAAAAGAAAAGTACTAAATGCAGCCTTGAGAGGAACTCCCATTAACACACTGGAAAAGTCTGTGCTATCTAGAAAGAGACATATTTTTTTCTTCTCCTGCTATCTGACATATTCTAGAACAACACTTTTTAATAAGACAGATAAGAGTCACAAGCAGCTATTTAGATATAAATTAAATGAAAATTTAAAAAATTAAAAATTCAACTGTTCAGTTGCACAAACCACACTCTAAGTACTTGATAGCATCTTGTGACTGTTGGCTAGTCTATTGGACAGTGAAGAAATAACACATTTTTTTATTGTACTGACATTCTACTACACATTTTAATTCTATTAAAAGTAGAAGTTATGCCCTGGCTGGTGTGGCTCAGTGGACTGAGCACAGGCCTGTGAACCCAAGGGTTGCTGGTTCGATTCTCTGTCAGAGCACATGTCTGGGTTGCAGGCCAGGTCCCCAGTAGGGGGCATGTGAGAGGCAACCACACATTGATGTTTCTCTCCCTTTCTTTCCCCCTCTTCCCCTCTCTCTAAAAATAAATAAAATCTTATAAAACCCCTCTATTCTTTAAAAAAGTAGAAGTTATTTGATAAGTGAAATACAAATAAGTAAAATATTAAATAATAAACTGTAGATACTCTATGTTCTTTCACATTTTATAAAAATCTATATGAATGACACATTTTATATTATGAACCCACTGACTTCATTTGAGCATAAAATTTTGTTTGAAATCTTTCATTAAACAACTCATTCCATAGTGCATAATGCATAATAGTATATGAACTGTTAGAAAAGGTATCAAATTCAAACGGTTCAAGGTTAAAGAACCTGTGCACCTCAATGTTCATAGCAGCACAGTTTACAATAGGCAAGTGCTGGAAACAGCCTAAGTGCCCATCAGTAAATGAATGGATCAAAAAAACTGGTACATTTGCACAATGGAATACTGTGCAGCAGAAAGAAAGAAGGAGCTCCTACCCTTCTCAACAGCACGGATGGAACTGAAGAGCATTATTCTAAGTACAATAAGCCAGGCGGTAAAAGACAAATACCATATGATCTCACCTATAAGTGGAACCTAATCAATAAAAAAAAGGGGGGGCAAAATAGAACCAGAGACATGGAAATAAAGAACAAACTGACAGTGACCAAAAGGGAGAAGAGAGGGAGGGAGTGGGGGGAAAAAAGTGGAAGGGGCAAGAAAAGAAACACAAACAGAGGACTCCTGCGCACAGACAATGGAGGGCGATTGCCTGTGGTAGTGGGGAGAGGCAGGCTGGGGTGAGCAAAAGCAGAAAAGGCGGGGGAGCTGTTACTGAACAACAGTAAATAAAAAATAGTTAACAAAAAAGAATGAATATATTTTCCCTTAACAAAACTAAATTGCGCTTCAATTAAATTCGATTTCTACAGTGTATGGTTTATGTTTTGAAAACATAAATCATGTGTATGCTATAGGATATTTTAAAATGTAGCTATACTGGTTATTTGATTTTCAGGCTTGATATTCTGAAATTTCCCAATATTTTATCTAAAATGTTTTCAAAACACAATTTTGCTCTTGTTTTAATTACATTAGACATATTCCTGAGATATTATACCAGTCAGGTTCCTTAGGGTTACTGGACTGTGAAGTGAAGGCAGATGTTGTTCTGGTTTTCAGTTATTGGAGAGATTAAGAAGGTGATTAGTGCCCTTTAACTTACTCATTCATTTAAGAAATATTTATTGATGCAAGAGGCTTTTTTTTTTTTTTTTGCTTGTTTGTTTTGGGGATCAGTAATAAAAAAATTGACATTCTCTCTTGGCGAGGTTTCAATTATCTCTGAGGTATAATCTCCTTTTCTTTTTTTATATTATAGTGTTTTTTATCTTTTACTGTTTTTACTATTACAGTCATCTCTGTTTTTTCCCCCTTTGTCCACCTCCACCCAGCTCCCTTCCCCCACCTCAGACAATCCCTGAATCATTGTCCCTGTCCCAGAGTCATGCATCTGCGTTTCATCTCCTCACCTTCTTTCATCCAGTCCCTCCTCCCACCTCCAACAGCTGTTAGTCTGTTTTAGGTATCTGTGCTTCTGTTTCTATTTTGTTTGTTAGTTTTTTTTTTTAAATTAGATTACACAGATTAGTGAGACCATATGGTATTTGTCTTTCACTGAATGGCTTATTTCACTCAGAATACTCTCCAGGTTCATCCACGCTGTCACAAAAAGTAATAGTTCCTACTGTTTTACTGTTGCATAGCATTCCGTTGCACAAATGTAACAGAGTGTTTTTATATACCCATCTTCTGGTGAGCACTTAAGCTGTTTCCAAATCTTGTCTATTTTAAATAACATTGCCATGAGCATGGAGATATATATATATAATTTTTCTTTTTGTATTGCTGTTTCAGGATTCTTAGGATATAGTCCCAGAAGTACAATTGCTGGGTCAAAAGGGAGTCCCATTTTAAGTTTTTGAAGATGCGCTATAATCTTTGATCTTTGAATAAAATAAAGGAAAAGGAAAAAATATTTGACAGTTTGTATCTATGACAATTGAAGGAATATTACTAGAAATGACTGAAGGAATCTTTCTTTTATCATGGCTACTGCTCCTCTCCCTACTTAAACTTCTTTCAATAGCATTGTGTCGTGTTAAACATCAATTCATGCTTGTTTATTTGTTTGTTTGTTTTTCCCTTGTGAGTTATTCCAGAAGGAACTAGACTTGAGCTCTAGGCACAAGTAGAAACAATTGAGTCAATATATCATATCAAGAATAAAATTATCAGAAACCCCACATACCAATTAGGGGAAAGATGTTCACCTTGTTGAGTGGTATGCAAAACTCAGTTCTTGTAATCAATACTTCTTTTGTTATTCAGATGAATGACAGCACTGACACACAGGTTTTCTGACCCTAATGAGTCCACTGTTGGGGCAGGCCATCGCGATCCCCTCATCATTCCTGTCGACCTCCCTGTTCATCCTTTATTCTTCATGAAAATGTGATACTCAAATGAAAGTTCTGAAGAAATATTGTCTTTTCTTCTCATCTAAGAATTTTTAAGCTTAAGTTTGTTGAATTTAAGGTATGATGTTAAAAAGAAGGTGAAACTAATAAAAATCCATCATTTTGTAAGTGGTAGGCAGAAACTCCAGCCCTATACTATTAATATGACAGTGTGAATATATTATGAAGAAATATTTTCCTTCAGCTTATTGCATCATTCCTTTATGGTTGGAGGATGTCGAAGATAGAAGGGAGAGATGGAGAGAGAGAAAGAAGCAAGAAAAAAGTTTAAAAGAGAAAAAATAAAGGAAAGGAGAGCGGAGGAGGAGAGGAGCAGGAGGAAGAAGAAAGGAAGGAAGAGAGGATGGAAGGAGAGGCAAAGGAGGAGCCAGGCTGGAGGGTGGGAGATAGAAATGAAGAGTTTTTGAGTGATAAACTGCCTTCATCTGAATTTGAACCATTTTACTGGTGATCATGAATAAACTCTCACAAGTTGTCTCCTACATATTCACTTAAACAACTTGATAAAACACGACAGGTCTGATCCTCCCACTTGCTATACAGGAATTTTCAAAGAGAGAATTGATGTCACTAGTTCAAACTATACTTATGCAAGCTGAACAGAAGTGGCAGCTTGGCACAAAATCAGACAGGGTTAATGATAGTGAAGCTGGTGGGCTAACAAATGTGGGCCGGGCGATCTTTAAACAGCTCTTTGGAAGGCTGGCTGCTGAAATGCTAGGTAAAGTCATGCATTCGTTAAAAAGGAAAATAAAGTATACATTATAATTAAGAAAAGAAAACAGCCTTTAGAAAGTAGACTCTGTCTTAATTTGCAAATTCCCTGGCTTTCAGAAGCAAAATAAACTTTTCCCAAACAGATTTTTTTTATCTTATAGTTTTAGCATTTACCAAACTAAGATAATTAGGTTCAATTTTTCCCTCTAGTCTACAATATGTATGGTCTTCAATTTGACATTTAGCTGACTTTGCCACTAAAAAAAGATTACATAGAAAACAGTAAAAAAATAGCTTGGTGATTTACATAAATAAATTCATATTTTATTGTTCTGTTTAAATCATCACACTTACATGTTTACAATGCTTCACTAGTATACATTTGAAGGTAATTGGACAGATCTATCCAGATGAAATTGGACACACAATTGTACCAATGCAGGACACTGCTGCTAACTATGCTTAATCATCACTAAGTAGGTTAGTTGAGTTTATTCTGTTATGAATTATATGCTGTTTCTTCATTTTCATATTAAAAAGAAAGCATTTCACAGATATTTAAGCCATGTGAACTAAGTTAATGTAAAATTTATTTAAAATGGAGAAAAGCAGGTTGGAATCTTATAAATTTGCCCTACTTAACATTTGGAAGTAATTGCTCATCTACTCAAAGAGGTTGCTTTCCCGCATTTTAGCTTTTGGGTGTTAACGTCTATTAAAAGAAGAGCAATATTAATTGTCAAATAATAGAAGCAACTCATTAATAGGAAAACTGTGTCATTGAGGTAAAGTCTTTATTGTGTCACTCCACCTAATGTGAAAAGAAAGAAACATGAGAATTACATTTCCAATCCATGACTCTCATGAATGGCAATTTTATTTTGCCTAGCCAATTTTATTTTGCCTAGCCAATTTCATTTTGCCACTGCTGAGTACAGTACTATTAATCATATTAAAAGTAACAAATATCTGAAAAAGAACCAGATAAAGAAATTGTTGTAGCACTATATCTCTTTACTCTTTCTAAACTCTGCGTTGATAAGTCAATATTTGCAATTGTCTCCAACGTAACAAAATTTTTCAGAGGAAAGGCTTGATAGAGCCTTTTGATTTAAACAGCTTTTGAGGCATAGTTTCTCTACAAATATGAATACTCACTTTGAGAACCCCCGGAAAGATGTCAGTGACCACAGCTAAGCAATAAATTAATGTTTTCATTGTTTTCAGAAAGGTCTAGTAATATATACCAATAAGTTGGCTAACCTCCAGCTTGACTTGAATAAGAACTTCTAAACTATATATACATCAAATTTTCTAGTTCATATTCTGGTAGAAATATACTTTCACCAGGTTTTGCTATTTTTTAAGGACACTATATGCTAAAGCCCAGAAAACTCAAGCTTTTCAGGGTACTTTTTAAATGACTGAGTAACATTTACCTATTCCATTCTATTCTAATTCTTGCATTTACTGTTATTTAATTTTCAACAAGGATGTAAAGACAATTTAATGGAAATAGAATACCCTTTTTAGCAAATGATGCCTGGACAAGTGGATATCTATCTGCAGAACAATGCTTTTGGATCCCTTTCTCGAACTATATATATAAACTAATTCAACATTGATCATTGACCTAAATGAAAATATAATACTCTTAGAAGAAAACTTAGGTGTAAATCTCATGGCCGTGGGTAAGGCAAAAATTTCTTACATATGACACACATATACACATAAAAACAATCAATAAAAGAAAAAGAAGGCAAATTACGCTTCACCAAAATTAAAAATGTGTCTTCAAAAGCAAGTAACGAAAAATTGAAATAAGTCACACACTGGAAGAAATATTCACAAATCACATCTGACAAGACATTTGTAGGCAGAATATGTAAAGAAATTTTGCAGCCTAACAGTAAAAACACAAATAGTTAAGTTAAAAAAAATTACCAGAGAATTAGAATATACCTTTCACTAAAGATGATATACAAATAGAAAACAAGCAACAAATAAATACTCACACTTCTATCCATTTGAGAAATGAAAATCAAAATGACAATGAGATACCACTTCACACCTACTGGAATGGATAGCAACAAAAAGACAATCTTAGATTACTACTCCATCTATTTGGAAACGTGAAATGGTATAAGCTTCATTGGAAAATAGTTTGGCAGTCTCTCAAAAACTTAAACAAGGAGTTACAAAGTGACACAACACTGACTCCTAAGCACATACTGTGAAGTGATATTATATATGCACACAAAAACTTGTATGTGATGTTAGTAACAGTATTATTCATATGAGCCCAAAAGTGATAACAAAACTTGATGCCTATCAACTGATAACTGATAAAAACAGTAGTATATCAATAAAGTAGAATATTTTTTGTGGTAAAAATGATAAAGTGCTGATAGCTGCTACGACATAGACAAACCAAAGAAACTATGTTAAATCCAAGAAGCCAGACATGAGACGACATGTTTCATGATTCCAAACACATGAAATGTCCAGAGTAACAAAATCTATATATGGAGAAATTGAAATAGTGAAATAGAAATTATCTAGGATGGAAACAGGGGATAATAGAAAATGATTGCTAATGGGTAAGCCTATTTTGGAGGAATTGGTAATTAAAATATTTTAAACAATGTGGTGGTAAGTGCACAATTATTTAAATTTTTTATTTATTGATTTTAGGAAGAAAGAGGAAGGATGAAAGAGAGAAAGAGAAAAATATTGATTTGTTTTTTCACTTATTAATGCATTTGTTGGTTGATTCTTGTATTTATCCTGAGCTGGACTGAACCTGAAACTTTGGCATATTGGAAAGACACTCTAATCAACTGAACTACCTCACCATGGCCTATAATTATTTAATATATTAAAATACACTGAACCGTTCACTTAAAATGGGTAGATCTTTTCATATGTGAATTATATCTCAATACAATTGTTAAACCAAAGAAATGCAAACTCACATACATACAAAAATTTTAAATTTGATAATTAAATTTCATTATAAAAGTCAATTTCCATAACATTTATAAAATCATTAAAAGGAATTGGAGTAGAAAATAGACATACAGTACAAAATATTAACAAAGTCAAAAACTGAATCATTGAAAAATAATTGAAAAACAGAAAGACTTATCAAGAAAATAATAGAGAAATATTGCCCTAATAAATGTTATTGCCATCCACCAATTTGTTCTTATATAAAATATGCAGGTATCATAATGACTCCATCTTTCTCACTCTCTAAGGCCAATGAATAATAAAAGCCATTACTAGAAGGTACAAAAACGTAACAGTCAGAGGCTGGTATCAAGCATTGGAGACTATATATAATTATACACACACACATACACACATACATATACATATCAGATTGTTTCATTCTGATATTGCCATAGTAATTCATATAACTAATACTAATAACACTGATGTTGTTCTACTTATTTCTCCTCATAAATTACTTCTGGGTTGAGTGCATTATATATTGACTGTATACATTGATTTCATCCAAGAAATAGAAATGTGAAGTAAATAGTCCATAGCTTTTTAATGTTTGATATAACATTTTGCAGTGTGTTCAACTGCTTATGTATGAAAATGCACTGTAAAGAGCACTGAATAACAAACAACTTTCTTGGCTTTTCTAAGATCAAAATCAAATAGTTGCAATGCTTTATTTGTATTGGATTTGCACATGCATGTGTGTATGTTGTTTGTATGTGTATTGTTATGCATCTAGTTTGCCCATGTTTCGGTTTAGTGTCTATTATTTATTGATCTTTAAAAAACTTATTGCATGTATTAAGATCATGAATATTTTCAAACTTGTTCCCAATTTAATGTCTCTTCATTTTATATATGTATCAAACATAGCATAATTACTTTAAAAAATATGTATCAAAAAGGTCATGAACATGACTAGAAAACAATTAACTAGAATCAGATAGAAAACAAAATAATACAAACTAATCTGTTAGAATCTCTAATTAATGCCATACTTATAGCTATACATATGCCTAAAATGCCTATGTGTATCTATCATGTTTATATCTCTCATCTTTTAACTAACAAGTATATTTATCTTGAATATCTGGAAGACATAACCAGCTAATGCCATATAAGTTGGAAGAGAGAAAACTTTGTAAGTATCCTTGACAATAATTATTCATAATACCTCCACAGAATATTTAGGAAAATTTTGAATTATTTAAAATGAATATCTATTTAGAAATATGTTACTAGTTACTTTCACTGTTTGTTTTAAAGAAATGATTTTCAGTTATTAGGAAAATTAATCCATATGGTCACTTTATTTTTTATTTTACTTTTAGACATGTCTAATAATGGTACAACAGTAATAGAAATAATAATAAAGAAATCTATGTACTTTGAATTTTTGCAGCCATCTGGCTGATTATAACCCATGTTGCTTACTAAAAATGGAGTTGGTTGAATTTACATTCCCTCATAGGTATTCTCGTAGTTCCTACATGCAGTCATTTTGTGAGCTTCTGAGAGCCATGAAGAACAAGGGTGAGATCTTGTAATAATGGAATACATGTGTCAAAACTGATAGTATTAGATAATCATGTCAAGAAATTTTAGTTGCCACCCGGGTAAGCCCTCTGAAAAATGAGCACTTGAGCACATCACAAAGTAGCGTTACTTAGACTGGGAGATAGCTTTGCACTAAGCTCCTCATATGCATATTATATTTATCTGTGTATCTCCAATGGCAAGTGCAGTGATGATAGCATATAGAAAGTAATCAAACCACTTACTCAAGTGATTTTTCTGTAACAATAGCTTTTTAAATTACCTTATGTACCTTTTGTAACCTTATGAAGGCTAGTTGTTATTAAAATTAACAGATTAGGATAAGCTATCAAGAGAATATTCAGTTCATTGTTGATAAAATATTTTCTATTTTATGAAGAGACTATTTAAAAATGAGATATCATATACTGCTTCTAAAATGTCAAGAAATATATTTTCTCATCTAAATCTATACAAACATTAAATACATGATTTTTGAAGAATAACCAGAAAAAACTCATTTGCTATTTTTTGCCCAAATTTATGTAGCAAAATTAGTGTCCTCCCCAGAAAACCAATCTCTGCACATAAGGATTAATTACAGCCTAATTTTCCTTTGCACTGATTAAATACTATCAGTTCATGTAAATGGTTATGGGGTAGATTAATGAATAGCACTGATTTCGCTGTAAAATATAATAGATAATAGGGCTTCACCCCACTCTATTTCATTATGTAATCTTTGGGTCAACATATTTCATCCTGTAAATGCTGACAAAATAGACCATTGCCAGAGAAAGACAACTACTTATATTGTAGATTGATTTATTTTGTTTCAATTAAATAAGTGATGGAAACTGAGTGTTAAGGATTAGGTAAAGAGAAGGTTACTATGATATCCTAGTTCCTTCACATCATTTTGCTATTATCATCAGTTATTTAGGGAAATAGAGCCAGAGTAAAAGGAAGTTAGAAATCACTTAACTTAAATGGAAAGGATACTTCCTTTGAGGAAACAAGATGAGAGGAGTTGGGAGGAAGTGGGAGGGGCCTAGGGAAAGAAGGATTTCTTTTCTACTGTTAGACTAATGAATATCATTTGCAAACCTCAGGCCTGAAATAAAAAGCTAATAAACTAAAAGTGGGAGAAATTATTTCAAATGGCAATAAACCTAGAAGATTATCAGGCATATCCAGGTGTATATTTTGTGGTATTGCATATTGACATCTTGCATCCTTTAAAAATAACTCTTATTAAAAGATGTACTTTTTTATCTCTCAGAAAGATATATACACCTTTAAGATTTTTAAGTGGAATATTTGTATAGCTTCAAAACAGAAAAAAATAACATACATGCATGCATTTGGTTAATTAATATACGTATTACTTAACAAAAGTTGCATGCTATCCATTTTCAAAATTATTGGTATTGTATTTTTCACATTATATTTTTTAAACTTATTTTTTTCTGAATTATCTATAATAATTTCCCTTTCTTCTTATATGTTGCTAGGGTCTGCCTTATTAGTATTTCTTCTTAATCTGTTACTAGGTGTCTGTCAACTTCATTAAGCTTTTTAAAGAATAATATCTAGGTTGTTGTTTTTATTTTAGTTCATTAATGTGGGCTTTTTCTCATCTATTTCATTGCTTTCTTTACTTATCTTTATATCTTCCTTTCCACTTAAATTATTTTTTTAGCTCCATGATATAAAAACAGGTAGAAAATTAGGTCATGTGTTTTCAATCTTTCACAGAAATGTAATTTAGGGATTTTTTAAAATCACCCTTTGCTGTAGTCAGGGAACACACATTATGAGTTCAATAATTTACATTTGTTTAGAATTAATATGGGGTTCATTATAAAGTCAATTTTGCTGTATTCTTTATATATTTGTAAACATTGGGAATTTTATGGTTGCTATATATATTGTTTTGTATATGTCACTATATTTAATTTTTTTGGTGATTGTATTCAGTTACTAAAAACATTATGTTAAAATCCTTAATGGTGTTTGTGAATTTGTCCATTTTTCATTTTAGCCTGTCATTACCTGGTTTTGAATTATTTTTCATTGAATTGAAATTCACAACAAATAAAATTTACTATTTTAAAATATACTTTTTAGAGGAATTTAATACATTAACAATGTAGTATAACTGCTATTATATCTGCCTATATGCATAAACATATACATTAATCACTCCAAGAGAAAACCTAGTGCCCGTTAAGCAGTTACCATCTATTCACTGCTTCCGCCAGACTCCGGCAACCACTAATCTGCACTCAGTTGCTTTGAATATACCCATTCCACATGTTTCATAGAAACAAAGTCATAATATATAGCCTTTATTTTTTTGGCTTATTTCAGTTAGTATTTTTTATAAATTCATAAACAATATTATTTCACTTTATGACTGAATATTATACTATATATACATCATGTTTTGTTTACCTGTTTATCTATTAATAGACATGGGTTGGGTCCATCTTTTGCCTAACATTCGAAAGGATGCTATGAGAATTTATGTGTAGCATTTGAATACCTATCTTCAGCTCTTTGGGGTATATACCAAGGAGTAAAATTATTGGAGTACATAATAATTCTATATTTAATTTTTATAGAAACTCTCAAAATGCTTCAACAGAGAGTATATCATTTTACATTGCCACCAGCGCATGAGGGTCCTTTGTTTTTCCATTCTTCACCAAGGATGTTATATTCTAGGTATTATTATTATATTGATATTATAGTGAATACGAAGTAGTGGCTTACAATAGTTTTCATTTTTATTTATCTAATCAATATTGAAGTGTACTTTTAGGAGTTGTAGATATTTGTTTATATTTAGAAAGCTCTATAAACTATTTTTTATGAAGTCTGCATTCTTAGTCATTTGTGGTCTCTAAAGTCACTGTTTCTTTAGTTTGTTGTCAGCTAGTGTTTTGATAGGGAGTTCCATGAATGCCTAAAGAAATGAAAAAAAGAAAGAAGAAAGGAAAGGAAGGAAGACAGGAGAAAAGGAAAGGAAGGTTAGGGAAGAGGAGGAGAGAGGAGAGGAGAGGCAAGGCAAGGGAAGGGGAGTGGAGGGGGAGGGGAGGGGAGGGGAGGGGAGGGGGAAAAGGAAAAGGAAAAGGAAAGAGAAACAAGGAAAGGGAAGGGAAGACACAAAAGAAAAAATTCTCTCCAGTCTCAGTAGGGAGACTCTCTGTGCTGGGGCATTTTTTCATTTGCTTAGGCATTTATCATTCTGCCAAAACTTCTGATTTTACTGAGCCTACAAAACAGCCAGAGGAGCCCTGGCTGATGTGGCTCAGTGGATTGAGCACCAGACTGCCAAGGAAAGGGTCCCTAGTTTGATTCCCCATCAGGGCACATGCCTGGGTTTCAGGCCAGGTCCCTGGTAGTGGGTACACAAGGGGAAACCACCTATTAATGTTTCTCTCCCTCACTTTCTCTCTCTCTCCCCCATCTCTAAAAATAAATATATAAAATCTTTAAAAAAAATACAACCAAAAGAGAATAGGTTAAGATATTCTAAGACAGGAAGAAACATTTCCAACTGGGAGCATGGATTTCTGTCCTTAAAATAAATACGCCAGGGAGAAGGAAGGGTAAGGACAAGAAAAAAAAAAAAGCCAGACTTTTTTCTATCATATCTCTAAACTAAAGACATTTCATGAAACATTCAGACTATTGTAGTCAAAGGGAGAAAATTAGGTTCAACTTAGATATATAGTTTTATTGCAAAGAAATAAGATGGAAGTGATAAATATGAGACTAAAAGCACCAGATACAGGGTGGGGCAAAAGTAGGTTTACAGTTATGAGTACATGAAACATAGAGTTTATTCTTATATTATTATTGATTAATTATTGTGTTATTTTCCATAAGAAAAACTGTAAACTTACTTTTGATCTACCCTGCATATTATTAACATACAGTTCTATGAGGGAGTGAAATGGAAATAGAATTCAAAAAACATAAGGACCCTGGCTGGTGTGCCTCAGTGGATTGAGCGCTGGCCTGTGAACCAAAAGGTCACAGGTTTGATTCCCAGTCTAGGGCACGTGCCTGGGTTGTGTGAATACATTGAATGCTAATATATTCATTCATAACAACATCTGCATCATGGAAATACCAGAAGGAGAAGAGAGTGAGCAAAGGGTTGGGAATCTATTTGAAGAAATAATGATGAGAAACTTAACCTAATCTGATGAACGAAAAAGACACATAAGTCCAGGAAGCTCAGAGAGTCCCAAACAAGTTGGATGCAGAGAGGCCTACACTGAGACACATCAGAATTAAAATGACAAGGCTGAAAGACAAGGAGAGAATCTTAAAAGCCACAAGAAAAAAAGCAGGTAGTTACATACAAGGCAGAACCAATTAGACTGTTATTTGATTTCTCAACAGAAACACGTCAGGCCAGAAGGTAGTAGCATGAAATATTCAAGGTAGTGGAAAGCAAGAACCAACAACCAAGGCTACTTAACTCAGAAAGGGTATCATTTAAAATCAAGGAGAAATAAGGAGCTTCCAGACAAGAAAAAGCTAAAGGAGTTTATTAACACCAAACTAGTACTGCAACAAAAGTTAAAAGGCTCACTTTTAGAAGAAGAAGAAGGAAAAGAGAAAGAAAAAAAAAAAAAGCAGTAAAAGAGTCTAACAATAAAATGGCACTACATATGTATCTACCAATAATCACCTTAAATGTAAATGGCTTAAATGCTCCACCCAAAAGACCTAGGTTAGCTAATTGGGTAAGAATACAAGAGCCATCTACATGCTGCCTCCAAGAGATCCATCTCAGATCAAAAGATACACACAAACTAAAAGTAAAGGGATGGAAAAAGATAGTTCATGAAAATGGAAAGGAAAAAAAAGCTGGGGTAACAGTACTTATATTCAACAAAATAGACTTTAAAACAAAGGCTATAGTAAGAGACAAAGAAAGACACTACATAATGATAAATGGAATAATCCAACAAGAGTATATAACCCTAGTAAAGATTTACATACCCAACATAGGAGCATGTAGGTATATGAAGCAAATCTTAATGGACATAAAGGGAGACACTAACAGAAATACAGTCAGAGCTGGGGATTTTAACACCACATTGACTTCAATAGGAAAATCTTCCATTGGGTAGATCTTCAATGGGTAGACAGAAAATCAACAAGGACACAGCAGCCTTAAACAACACAGTAGAGCAAATAGATTTAGTTTATATCTTCAGACAATTTCATCCCAAAGCAGCAGAATATACATACTTTTCAAGTACATATGGAATGTTTTCTATGATAAACCACATGTTAGGACACAAAATAAGTCTCAATAAATTTAAGAAGATTGTAATCATATCAAGCGTCTTCTCTGACCACGATATTATGAAACTAGAAATCAATTGAAAGAAGAACATCCAAAAACATGCAAACACCTGGAAGCTAAACAACATGTTATTAAACAGTGAATGGGTCAACAATGAGATCAAAGAAGACATCAGAAGATTCCTTGAAACAAACAAAAATGAGGACACAACAATCCAAAATCTATGGAACACTGGGAAAGCAGTCCTAACAGGGAAATTCATAGCAATAGAGGCCTATCTCAAACAAACAAACAAACAAACAAAACAAAACAAGAAAAAGCTCAAATAAACAATCTAATGTCACACTTAAAAGAACTTGAAAAACAAACAAAGCCCAAAGTGAATAGAAAAAATGGAATAATAAAGATCAGAGCTCAAATAATTGAAAAAGAATTGAAAAAAAATGATACAGAAGTTCAATGAATGTAAGAACTGGTTCTTTTAAAAAATAAAGATTGACAAACCTTTGACCAGACTCATCAAGAAAAAAAGAGAAAAGACTGAAATAAAAATCAGAAATGAAAGAGGAGAAATAACATCTGACACTGAAGAAATACACAGGATTATAAGAAAATATTAGGAACAACTGCATGCCAAAAAACTGGACAACCTGTACGAAATGAATAAATTCCTAGAAACATACAATCTTCTGAAACTAAATCAGGAAGAATCCAAGAATCTGAATAAACACATTGTACTTAGTGAAACTGAAGCAGTAATCAACTCCCAACAAACAAAAGTCCCGGACCAGGTAGTTTCACATGTAAATTTTACCAAGCATTCTGAGAAAAACTAACACCTCTCCTTTTCAAATTGTTTCATACAATTCAAGAGGTGGGAGGGCTCCCAAACTCATTTTATGAGGACAGAATTATCCAAACTCCAAAACCAGATAAAGACACTACAAAGAAAGAAAATTATAGGTCAATATCCCTGATGAAGATAGATGCTAAAATCCTCAATGCAATATTAGCAAATCAAATATGGAAATGATGCGGACACCGGCTAGCAGTGTCCACATCATTATGGATGAAATAAAACATACACACAGACTACCTACCGAGTCCGGTGGAGGAAAAAGGACGGCAGCAGGACTTTTCTCTCAAGGGGAGCAAAAGCTGTGGCCTCCCCCATGACCAGCCTTTATTCTAATCTCCTCACATTACAAGATGGTCCTCACTCACTATACCCTGGTTACAGCAAAGAAGCCAACGTCCCTAATCACATCACAGAAGAAGGATATTAGCAAATGAAAAGGCAAAACTGGTTGAGCTGGTAACACTGATCCCTGCAAGGTTCAGCATGGATTTTAAGAAGTTACAACAAACATTTGCAGGGTGAGGGGATTTTCAGCAAGTAGCAAGACTCAACACAGTTTAGGTATATTGCAAATCTGATTACCCAGGAGAGAACCTATCTGCGGGCGTGGGTCCTGTGCATCTCTGAGTGGGAGCTGGACCCGCACAATGCAGAAGGGTCTGCCACATGGAAATGCATCAAAAAGATCACATATCATGTCCAAGTAAGATTTATTTGGAATATAATGTTGGTAGAACATTTGCAAATCAATAAATATGATTCAGTACATAAGCAAAATGAAGGATAAAAACCATATGATTATATCAAGTTACAGGAAAACATTTGATAAAATCCAGTAGCCATTTAAAACAAAAACTCTCAGCAAAGTGGGATTAGAAGGAACATACCTAAGTATAATAAAGACCATATATGACAAACCCCCTGCCAGCATCATATTTCATGGGCAAAAATTACAACTTTTCCTCTTAAGATCAGGAAGAAGATAGGATTGTCCACTTTCACCTCTCTTATTCAACATAGTACTAAAAGTCCTAGCCACAGAAATCAGACAAGAAATAAAAGGCATCCAAATTGCAAAATAAGAAGTAAAACTGTCATTATTTGCAGATGACAATATACTATACATGGAAAACCCCAAATATTCCACCAAAAAACTACAAGAACCGATAAACGAATTCAGCAAAGCAGCAGGATATAAAATTAATATCCAGAAATCAGGTGTTTTTTTAGATGCCCATAATGAACTAACAGAAAGGGAAGTTAAGAAAGCAATCACATTCACAATTGCTACAAAAAGAATAAAACACCTAGGAATAAACCTAACCAAGGATGTCAAAAACCTGTACTTGGAAAATTATAAGACACTAAAGAAAGAAATAGAAGAAGATACAAATAAATGTAAGCACATACCTTGTTCATGGATAGGAAGAAGTAACATTATTCAAATGTCCATACTATCTAAAGCAATCTACAGATTCAGTGCGATTCCTATCAAGATTCCAATGATGTATCTCAGAGAGCAAAAACAAATATTTCAAAAATGTATATGTAACCACAAATGGCCCTACATAGCAACAGTAATCCTGAGAAAGAAGTACAAAGTTGGAAGAATCATGCTACCTAATAAAAAGCAATATGGTAAGGCCATATTAATCAAAACAGTGTGGTACCGGCATAAAAACAGACACATAAATCAATGGAACAGAACAGAGAGCCCAGAAGTAAGCCCATAACTTTATAGTCTTTTGATATTTGACAAAGGAAGCAAACACATACAATGGACTAAAGGTAGTTTATTAAATAAGTGGTGTTTGGAAACTTGGGCAGATACATGCAGGAAAATGAAACTAGACCATCTTTTTACACCACACACAAGAATGCATCCAAAATGGATCAAAGACTTAAATGTTATACCTGAAACCATAAAAATCATAGAAGAAAGTATAGGCAGCAAAATCTCAGACATTTCTTGTAGCAGTATTTTATTGGATGTATATCCCCAGACAAGGAAAATTAAAGAAAAAATAAACAAATGGAACTACATCAAACTGAAATGTTTTTGCACAGCAAAGGAAATCATCAACAAAATAAAAAGACAACTCACAGAATGGGAGAACATATTTACCAATCCATGTGATAAGGGGTAAATACCCAAATTTATAAAGAACAATCAAAGCTCAACACAAAAACAACCCAATTAAAAAATGGATAAAGGACCCGAATAGACACCTTTCTAAAGAGGACATACACAAATCCAATAGACATATGAAAAGATACTCAACTTCACTAATCATCAGAGAAATGCAAATTAAAACCACAATGAGATATCATCTAACACCTGTCAATATGGGTATCATCAATAAAAAACATCAAGTGCTGTTGAGGATGTGGAGAAACAGGAACATTTTTGAACTGTTGTAGAAATGCAGATTAGTACAACCACTATGGAAAGCAGTATGAAGATACCTCAACAAATGGAAATGTACTGACTTTTGACTCAGCAATCCCACTTCTGGGGATATGTTAGAAGAAACCCAAAACACTAATTCGAAAGAACATAAGCACCTTGTGCTCACTTCAGCATTATTTAAAGTTGCCAAGATACGGAAGCAGCCCAAGTGTCCACCAATCATATACCATATGATTTCACTCATATGTGGAATCTAATGAACAAACTGAAGTAAAAAAAAAAAAAAAAGAGGGACAGACTCATAGATGGGGAGTAGCGTGAAAGCTAATTCGTGTGAGTGGTAGTACGGAAATGGAGGGATTGAGCAAAAAGGAAAAAGGGTTCATGGGCATGGAAAGCAGTGTGGAGATGCAGAGGAGTGGGCACAGGTGTAAGGGGACTAAATGGTAAAGGAAAAATACCACAAAATTAAATAAAAAAGAATGATCTGACCATTTCATTTTTAAAATGCCAAAATATACAACATGTTGGAATTAAATCTTTTGCTACCATTTAAACTTACATAGATAGGAAATGTTCATATTTAGCTCTTAAAATGTTTAAGGGGCTTCCTAATGTTTGCATGACCTTTAACTGTAAACTCAAGCAAAATTGTTCAAAGACCCCACTTCTCTTCATTATTGTAACTGTAGCAGTGTGTTTATGTCCTTTCTGTGTAGAAGTATGGACCTGGACCTTCTGTTGCACCTGAGCAAATAATGCCTTTGTTTAGAATTGCTCCTGGATGGTTCCATATTGTATTTGGGAGCCAAATTAAATTGACAGAAGTTTTATCCACATGCTATGCAGAGGAGATTAAGATTCAGACTTGGGTAGAAATGGTGGCTCTTTCAGTTTAAATGTGAAGAGTCATATTAGGCTATCTGAGGTGAGGAAGCATACATAGAAACGGAAAAATGTGTATCTACAAATTTTATCCTTTTGTTGAGAGCTTTCCTTTTATTTCAGTAAATGCTTTCTCATTTCTTCAGAATTTGGTACTGTCACATGGAGATAATTTTTCTGAAATGATGTTATTCTACATGGTTTTCTTATATCCAAAGCAAATATAATGTTGTTGTTTTTTTGTTTTATTTTATTTTGTTTTTCAAATAGGATGCTTAGAGTCCCCAATTATGAACTATGTTTATTCTGCTATAGCTAGAAGGCTCTGGTCAGTGGGTTTTTTGTTTTTTTTTTTTTTTTAATGAAGCACTTTATATCTTTTTAGGCTTGTTACTTTTTAATTTTTAAATAAAGAAGATTGGGAAGAATAAATCAATGGAATTTTTTAAAACACCTTAGTGTGTTTCTTAATCGGAAAAGATTATTGGACATATTAGCACACCAATCACCTTTGTAAAACATGTGAGAGTAGGGATTCAGTGTCATATTAATACTATTTAATTTCTCTGTAACAGAAATTCTCCCTTAATATAGGACATTTTAATTGTTTCTAATTAAAGTCTACCAAGAAAAACACTAACAAAGTATGATATAATTTTCTTCTAAATGGAAAATATTGATATTCCACCAATCTGTCCTACTACTATAAAAGGAATAAAACTTGCATTCATTTTACCTTTGAAGTTGGATACTTGGAGGGAAACCTACTGAGCCCAATTTCTCTGGATATTCCCAGAGACATCCATCACACAATGTCTCCTCCCTTAACAGTGTTATTTTTATGGAAAGTCCCACTTCAAACCTGGGGTTGGACCCTCTTCCTTTCCCCAACCTGAGCTGAGCCAATCAGACTCTCTCCCAGAAACTGAGAGTAGCAGCTAAGACTGATGCCTGCCTTTGGGAAAGAAGTGGTTTATCCCTCACATGACTGGGACCAGGAATAAGCCTACCATTTTCAATTATTTTTCTTGGTTCAGGACTTGCCAGATTGCTGTAGACTTTTGACTGTGTTCGTGAGTTTTTACAAAGTTGATTCTGATTGATTTTACTCAATTATTAGATTACTCTCTGGAGGGTCAGATACTTGGAGCTATCTACCTTGCCATTTTCACTGATGACATCTTATCTGCTTTCATGCCTTAAAAGTATATTAGTTGCCTATGTAATTGAGAATTGAAATATTCTCCTGCCTAATTGACCCTTTTATCATCTCAGAATATATATATATATATATATATATATATATATATATATATATATATATATATATATATATATATATATACACACACACACACTCATTTCTACATAGGACTTTATAGCTTAAAGTCTAAGTAGTTTATGATATTCGAAGGAGACCCCCCAAAATGGAATTTATTTATAAAAAATTGTGTATTCTTACGTGTTTAAACTTCAGTCACCTTCTAAGTACTCTCCATTTAATGCAATACACATATCAAGACTTTTTTTCCACTGCTCAAAGCAGTTTTTGAACTCGTCAATTTTGGTGTCTTTTAGTGCTTCTACCATTTTTTTGTTTCACCTCTTCCACATCAGCATAATGTTTCCCTTTGAGGACTTTTTCATCCAGGGTAATAAAAATTGCCTCGTGTGAAATTGGTTGAATGGGCAGGATGGGGAATGAGGATCATGCAATTTTAGGTCAAAAACTGCTGCACACTCAGTGCAGTGTAGGCAGGTACTCATAAATCACCCATCATGAAATGTGCAAACGCCTTGAAAGAGTCTTCAAAAAAATTTACTGAAGCTGAGCACAGCCTCTCCCAATACCAGCTGGTACACTGGTACATTGTTTGCAGATAAGAGTTTTAAAAGGGAGCTATGTGCACTATCATGGGTACATAGAAAACCCTATAGAGTCCACCAAAAACTATTGGGCCTAATAAATGAATTTGGCAAAACAGTGGAATAAAAACTCAACAAAATTATTTAATGTCTTTGTCTTTTAGTACAGAATATGTCCACTGCGTCTAAAAAGGCTCAAGCCAGATTCCGGTTGGGTTACTTTCATTGTACATGATATTGGTATGATGGATTTTATTTTTCACTCTGTTTGGATTTAAATAGAGTCTCTGCCACTTACTAATAATTTCTGCAGCTTTAAAAAATTTGATACTTCTTTAAGTTTGTTTTCTACTCTATGAAAACATTGATAATATCTATCTCACCTGATCATGTTAGTATGTGATTAGATATGCCATCAATTCTGTTTAGTAGTCTGCTTTAATCTACTTAGTATACTGCTTGGCAAATATTAAACACTCAATATATAGCTCACTTATGAACAGTGCTATAATTATATCATTGATAATAGTAGAAAAGTTTCAGGATCATTTTAATATCATGTCTTAGAGAAAAAAATTAAACATGGCATCTATATAGAATTGAACAGTCAATTTTAATAACTTAAAATAAGGGCTACCACTGATGTTAGATCTAAAAGTATTGCTCGAATTACCCTGAAACAATTTCATATCTCAGAACATAAGGGGTTTTAATATCATAACTTTTATTTTTTACCAGCTTGGACTGTGATAACTAAATGGTGACAAATTTGTAAATCATTTATTATATTGTACACTTATTTTCATTTTCTTTAATTTTTCACACAATGACAGATTGAATGAGCTATTTCTGTCTAATTTGACAAATGTAACAGTTTACTGGGCCAAGTGCTTAGAGAGTTTCAATGAGAGACTTTTAACGTCAGTGTCAAGATCCTGTTGCTGCCCTAGGCTATGAACCTCTTTTCAACAGCAAGGTCACTCAAAGAGTCACCTGCCTTTTGGATGTGCAAAGTTCTTGCCAGAAAAGGGGCTTGGAATGCTCACAGCTGGTCAAAAAGGGCAAAGTATCTCAACATTCTGCTTGTAACACACACACTTTTTTTTTCCCTACACAGTTGACTTACATCTTCATAATAACTAGTCTTGTTACATTTCCCTCTGAGAACATTTGTCTCGTGCCTAATTGGCACAGGAGACCATGACTATGCTTAAATCATTCCCAGACAGAGCACATACACAATATGATTTTGGCAATGTATTTGAGCAAAATTTATGTAATGTTTATTATTGTCCTTTTATTGGCTCACAAGCTCTTCTTGTTTTTACTCATCTATACATGTTGCCTTTTGTGTACTTGACTTTCTGCCATACAATTTTTCTAGCAGATATATGTATAATCCGTCTGCCAAATCTATGCTCTCTCTTGCCAAATTGTTATATTGTGTAATATTTATGCTATTACACTTTTCCAATATGTCATTTCCATTCTTATTTTTCAATGTTATTTTTAAAAATTAATGGCATTATTAATAAAAAAGTGGTTAGCAAATGCACAAATCTAGACAGCCAAGAGATCAAAGAAGTATGGTATGCAGCCTGAATTTTCATCATATATTTACATAGGGAGGAAGTCATATTCTTCATCTTCAGGCTTCAATTCTCTGACTTATAATACAAGCATCAACAGGCACAAAGTTAAATAACAGCTTCAGCCTTGTCAGCTTATGAGGATTAGGATACATTTTACTGACAGTAGTACTCACATTTTTGGGATCTAGTTTAAACTATGCCACAGATCCCTTGCCTTTGCTTTGCAGATTTCTCCCTGATAATCCCTTTTGCTATATTGTCTCAGGTTATCATTCTATGTTTCTACTTCATTTTTCTCTTTCTCAGCATGCTAATTTCTGTCTAAAACTGTAATTTTCCAGTGAACTTCAGCACTGGTGGAAAGAAAAATAAAATTCTTTTCCTCTGTGCACAGTTCAGTTTAGAATGTTTTTCTTTTATTGGGGTACAGGTTTCAAGTGTATAACTCAATAAAACAGCTTCTGCACACTGTATCATGCGCCCATCTCACCAAGCAAAGTCTCTTTCCGTCCCTGTTCCTCCACTTTGCCCACCTCCACCCTTTCTATGTCCCGCCACCTTTTACCTCTTTCTATCACCATACCATTGTCTGTGCCTATGAATTACACACACACACCTACATATATACACATATATGTACATACACACAGATATATACGCATGTACGTACATATATACATATGGACGTATACACATGTACGTACATATATACATATGTAAATATATGTGTGTGTATATTCATTTAACCTTCTTTCATCCAGTCCCCCAGCCACCACCCCTCTGACGGCTGTTAATTTGTTCCATGTATCCATGCTTTTGTTTCTATTTTGTTCTTCAGTTTATTTTTTTAAAATTCCATTCTACATATGTGAGATCATATAGCCTTTTTCTTTCTCCGACTGGCTTATTTAACTTCACATTATAATCTCCAGGTCTATCCATTATTTCGCAAAAGTAAGATGTCTTTTTCATTTTTTTATGGATGAGTAGTATTAAATTGTGAAAATATATCACAGATTTTTTTATCCATTCACATACTGATGGACACTTTGGCTGTTTCTAGATCTTGGTTATTGTAAATAATGCTGAAATAAACATAGGGGTGCATATATTCTTTAAAATTTTTAGTATTGTAGGTTTCTTAGATTATTCCCAGAAGTGGGATCACTGGGTCAGAAGGAAGTTCCATTTTCAATTTTTTTGAGAGACTCCATACTACTTTCCAAGGTGACTACACAAATCTGAATTCCCATCAACAGCGCTTGAGGATTCCCTTTTCTTGATATCCTCAACAAAACTTGTTGTTTGTTAACTTATTGGAAATAGCCATCCTGATTCTTTAGTGACTCCAGATCCTCTGAAAGAGCTTCCTCTAAGTGGTGAGAAAGGTCTTTTGGGGCTGCAGGCTCAGATTGTGATGTGAGAGGACAATGGAAATAAGGGCTATAATTTAAGAAATGTTTTAAGAACTTTACAATCTGGAAACTTGTTCCGACTGGTTTATCCAAAGTGAAACTTTGGGTATACCCAAGATAGAGTTCACAAGGGCAGCATGCTCGCTAAGCCCAGCTTTCCAGTGTTTTCCATATGTAAACTCTCTCATTTTTACAGTAGGTTCTATTGTTCTTCCCATTTTAAAGGTTAGCAATCCAAGTCCAGAGAGGATATCTAATTTATTTAAGGTTATGCAGCTAACAAGTAGCCAAGGCAGAATCTGAATTCTGACAATTGCCTGCCCCACAGCACATGCTGTTATTCGCTGTTTAACTTTTTATTGTAACCAAAATGCAGGTTTGGCTGCCCATCTCAGTGAAAGCTAAACTTGTGAGATAGGTGCTGATGGAAAGGAAATAGTTTTACTCAGGTTCTGCAACCTGGGACAATGGAGGACTCGTGTCTCAAAGACTGTCTTCCTCCTGCTCAAGTCCACAATTCTTATAGGGGCATGGAGTGCAGGGCTTCTTTCCTATCCAATTATCTTGCTTGCTTTTGGTATGCTCAGGCCCTACCCATTCATATCTTTCTAGCTTTTGGCCCACAGGGAACACGGCCATTCATTTTTCTAGCTTTGCTGGACTCAGTGTACAAACCACCCCCCTCGACATCTTAGCCAGTGTGGTAGACTCCCTGGCACTCCAAGACTGTCTATCTAGGTAGAGGCATCCAACCTGGGGCCCACGGGCAGCATGCATCCCAGAGTAGCTCTGAATGCAACCCAACACAAAATTGTAAATTTGCTTAAAATATTACGAAATTGTTTTTGTGATTATGTGTCATGATGTATTTAATGTGTGGCCCAAGACAACTCTCCTTACTCTAGAGTGGCACAGAGATGCCAAAAGGCGGAACACTCCTTACTTTAGAGTGGCACAGAGATGCCAAAAGGCTGAATGGTAACATTATTATATTGGGAGTGGTGGCAAACATCAGATGTAATAGGAAAAGTGAGTAGGAAGGAGACACCTGTATGTGGCACAGCACTGACAAGATTCAAAAGCTACTTTAGTTGGAAACTGTGATTGTTAAGACAGAGAAGGCTGCATCACAGACCTATGAATAAGGAGAGTAGCAAAATAATTTATCATACAAACTCAGGTACTTTTGAGGATAAAAATGGAGCTATTAATGTTTATGCTGAAATTGCAGGCTTAATTCAGGACCATCTCAGACAATCTAGACATATGATCACTCAATGTGTAAATGCATAAATGCCTTCATCAACATCTCAGGTGCTTAAAACACAGCCAGAGTAGGTGATTGTTATGTTGATCCAAATAGTGGGGTGAGGCAGGAAATAACAGTTTTGTACCAATTTAATTTTTAGATTTTATTTATTCGTTTTTAGAGAGAGGGGAAGGGAAGGAGAAAGAAAGGGGGAGATAAACATCAATGTACGGTTGCCTCTCTCATACCCATTTCTGGGTACCTGGCCCACAATCCGGGCATGTGCCCTGAATGGGAATCCAACTGGCAACCCTTTAGTTCACAGGCCCATGCTCAATCCATTGAGCCACACCAGCCAGGGCTGTACCAATTTTTATACAAACATTTTGTGTCATAAGTGGGTTACCTATTGCATCTATTATAGGTTTCCAAATAATAGTATTGTATTTTCCAGAACAGTCTGTATAAAATTTCATTTTCATGTGGCTCCCTTGATTTCTATTTCAGAATATAACAAGAAATAATTACATGAAATTTCTTACTGTATCTGTTTAAAGATGTGTTTGTGACATGTATACATTATATCACCCAGTAATCTTTCTAAAAATGGCATACATAAAATACTACATTTAGAAATCAATATTTGAAACAATTTTTTCTATAAAAATAGGTTAACTTTTCTCTGTGAATATTATTTAACTCTTTGTTTTAATTTAGACTGTAAAATATTCCGGCTCTTTTAATCTGCATAGTTGTATTCTCAAGCACTTGGTCTTCACTTTCTCTGTATATTTATATTCCATCTGCATTTTCTACTTCAATTGTATATTTTAAAATACTGTAAGTGCTTTTTTCCTCCCACAGCTTTCATGACATGAGATTTTAAAAGCATCATAGGTACCTTTAAGTTTCAGCAAACCAGTAGAATCTGATTGTACCTTTCAAAATCATCATTGTATAGACAACTGTGCATAATTTTATTTTTTTTAATTCTTTTCAGGGGAATATCTAAAATAATGCCTACTGATTGCATCATCAGTGTTTCTCTTATTGCTAATTAATGTGTATTCTAGCTTTTAAACCAAGTAATGACAACCTTATTCAGAAATGCTTCACTTCTTGCTACTCACTTTCCCGAGTGGGGAAGGGGGGCTGGCATAACACTAACCAGATAGTAAGATGTCAAATCATCCACACCACAAAGGCCAATATGTGTCACACCTACCCAGGAGATTCTTTTCATACTTCTGCGGATACTACGGAGATGAAAACATGCTGGACACAGGAGAGAATAGGTCTTAGTATATTTAATGTAAAAATAGTGGCCCTGAACATCCATAGGAAAAGTATAATAAAAAATGTTTTTGTAGCAAAAATAAGAAATGTTGTGTTGGTACGATTCTCAGGATCAGGATAAATGGATGAACACAGAGAGAAGTAAAAGAAGAAATGTGGGGTTCAAATAGTGTAGATCTAAAATACAGACACAAGGAATGTAGCAGGTAAAAGTTGTTCAGAACAAATGAAGGCATGATAACAATCAAGGCACAATAGAGGAAAAATTATTTTTCTAATATGCTTTACAGACATTTTTATAACAATACTTAAATGAATCAAAACTTGCAGTATATGACCAATTGAAAAGCCAATTCTCCTTGTAAAATAAATCATTCATATTAGATTTATGGTGAGAAAATATCTGACTTCATTTTTTAATTTCAATAAATATGCTAATATGTATCCCTGTGACACTCATCTTTTTTAAAAATCCTAATTCTAACAGTAAGAATATTAGAAAAAGATAAATATAGTAAATTAGATAGTTGGATTGATGAATATGGATAGATGGATAGATGGATGGACAACCACTACTTTTCTCTCCAGTTCTATAATTTTGTCATTTAAAACATGATTATAACATGTGACCTTTTGATTTTTTTCATACAGCATACTACCCTAGAAATTTACTCAACGTACTATGTGTATTAATAATACATTAATTATGTTTCCTGTTTTATTGCTGAACAGTATATTTATAAGTGTATAAGTCTGATTAGCCAGTCACTCATGGAATGATATCTGTAGACCTTTCCCCTCAGTTTTGGGATATTATGAATAAAACTACTATGAACATTTGCATTTTGAATGATTATCAATTTTAATTTCTCTGGGATAAATGTCCATGAGTGTAATTGCTGGGTTCTGTGGCATTTGCATCTTTAGTTTCATGAAAAACTTTCCCTGTTTTCCTGGGTGTATATGTCATTTTACAATCCTACCAGTAGTGTATGCGCAATCCAGTTTCTCCATATACTTGGCGGTATTGGGTGTCCTAATTATTTTATTTTTTTGCATTAGCTATGATAGATATGTGGCAATATGTGATGGTAGCTTTAACTTATATTTCCTGATGGCTAGTGGTATTGAGCCTCATTTTTTATACTCGTGCACAAGCTGCATAACCACATTGGTCAAAAAACTCTTCCTGTCCTTTTGCCCAGTTTGTAAATGGACTACTTGTAATTTTTGAGAATTTTAAAATATATTCTAGATAATTGTTCTGTGTTGGATATGTGGTTTGCATATATTTTATCCTAGTCTGTCACTTGTATTTTTATCATCATGTGGTCTTGTTGAAGAGAAAAGTTGTTAATTTGGAGTCCAACATATCAAATTTTCTTTTATAGATTGTTGTTGGTGTCAATTCTAAAAACTATTTGGGTAGCTCTAGAGTCTAAAGATATTCCCGTACTTTTTTCTAAAACTACAGCCCCTAAAACTTTTCTTTGTTTGCTTTTTTGTTTATTTGATCTTTTAGATTTTTATTATTAATATTTTGTTTTTTATTTCGTTTGTAGTCCTTGCTATGTTGTATAATTGATCAATCTTATTGATCTGTCTTCAGCTCACTGAGCCTACTCTCTCTCTTTCCAAAGCAGTAACTGAGAGCTACATGTATTACAAATTGGTCTGAAAATATTATAGTAAATAATGACAGTAAAAATATTTATTGAGCTCTGACTATGTCAGTCACTGTTCTAAGTATTTGATATGAACTTACAACTTTAATTCTTATGGTCAACTTATGAATTAAACATTTATCATCACTGTTTGTATAGAAGAAACCTGAGGCACAGGAGGACAACTAAATACCTAGCCAAAGGTCACACAGCTGGTGACAGAGCTGTGTGCCAAACAGAAGGGTTCTGACTCATGTTCTTATACTTATTGTTAGAAAGGAAAGTTTAAACAGTAACCAAAAAATTCAGGCAATTTGTGGGACAAATGAAATAATAAGCAAATAATATGGGTGTGTCAAAGTGAGGAAAAATGACGTTTTGACATAAATAGTTTGTTACATATCCTCCATGTATAAGGAATAGTTTGTTCCTTATACATGAAAAGGAGAACACGTAAGCTGGTTTGCCATGTTAAGGCAATTTTTCCTCAGTCTTGTGAGCATGAATGATTTGTTTTGTCAATGCCAAGAGCGTTTTTGCATTTTGAGACATTTTTCTATAAGAAAGGATTCTTCAAGGAAACTGATTTCCTATTTTGCAGCACAGTGATTCTCATTGTCTGCTTTGAGAACATAGGCTACCTCGTAGTCAACATCTGTGTATAATGTGATGTTTGTCACTTTTGAGTTACATATTTCACTTTTGGTCTTTCAAAATTACACATACACCTTTTAAAAATTATCCTATGAACTTTGGCAAGATTATTCCAGAACTTTCCAAGACCTTATAATGTTCTAATTTTGCATTGAAACTGTATGAGGATTTAAAAGGATATTTAAAGATTCCAATGAACCCTGGCTGGTGTGGCTCAGCGGTCTGAGTGCCAACCTGCAAACTGAAAAGTCACTCGTCCAATTCCTGGTCAGGGTACAAACCTAGGCTGCAGGCCAGGTCCCTGGCTGGGATGACCAGTAGATGTTTCTTGTGCACATCCCTCTCTTTCTCCCTCTTTTTCTCCTTCCCTTCCCCTCTCTCTAAAAATAAATAAAGAGCAAAATATAACCAGAGATATTGAAATTAAGAACAACCTGACAGTAACCAGAGGGGAGGTAGGAGGGGATAATGGGGGGAAGGGGGAAGGGTTTTCAGGAACAACTATTAAGGACACATGGGCAAAACCAAGAGGGGGTGGAAGCAGGGGAGGGAAGTAGGGATGGCTGGGATGGGGGGAGCGGTGGGGGGTAAATGCAAACAACTGTACTTGAACAATAAAATAATTTTTAAAAATATTAAAACAAAATAAATATGGTAATGATTCACTACTTATATGCCACATTTTAATTTTATTTTCTATTTCCTTGTGTTAATTTTGCAATCCAGTGTAAAACAATTTTTGTTGATTACTAGTAACTGACATTATTATCAAATCATATTGAATCACAGATATGTATCCAAGTTGAAATCATTTATAATTATTTGGACTAATCTATATGTTCAATGATGTATGTAAAACATTTGCAAGAAAATAATAAGTGCTGTGAGTTTGTGATCATTACTGTGGCAAGGGGTGGTGCATAAATTAGTAAAATTCTGCACAGAAGAAAAAACATTCAGCTGGGAAATGCAGATAGTTAAATGTAAAATGATAACCACAGTTTTATTGAAAACACATTTTCTTAGAAAAGCTTTAACATGAAAAAGTCATTTAATGTTTAAAAATAATTTTTGTTTTTATGAACTAAAACTATAGTACTATACAATTAATTGTTCTAAATAAGACTACATTTGTAGGAGTGCAATTTTGGCACTCTCTGGTAGGCAAAATCTCAAAAAGAAATATTGGAAAAAGTTGTTAGGTTGATGAAGTCTATAACATAAAGTTTTGAAAACATTGCTTTGTATTCTTAATGAACTTTTGTCTAATCATACCTCTGTATTTAGGCAGAAGATGGCAAGGCACAAATGATGTAAAACAACAGTACCAATATACTAAATAGCCATTTAAAGATATTAGTAGCTTAATGAGATAAAGAAGGTATTTTCATACCTGTAATATATTGACCTTTAGTAGAATTTTATCATTCCTTCAATTGTGAACATGAAATAGTAACTGTTTTTAATGAAAATCAATTTACAGCCCTAAGTCCAGTTGTGAAATACTTTTATTGCTCTATCTAAAAGCAGCAGGTTCATCACAAGGCAGAAGAAAACTTCCTTTGTTCATTCAGTCAGATTTTGCTCTGCTCCGCTATCATGGTAGATATTTTCTGTATTTGAAATTTAAACTTTGATTTAAAAGGACAAATATTTCAAGAATGTCAATACAGCCATGGTCTGGATAGTAGGAAATGTAACAAATTAATTCATTGCCATAATCCTATTATAAAATTTTAGCATATTTAAAAATTTTCAGAATAATTTTTCAATTACAGCTGACATTCAATATTATATTTATTTCAGGTGTACACCATAATGGTTAAACATTCATATAACTTACAAAATGATACCCTGCTTAAGTCTAGCACAGTTTTGAGTGTTCTATTAACCAAGGGCAATTTGTTTATTACTCAATATAAAAATAGAGGAAGATGACAAGTGATGAGAGCCACTGTCTTGAGCCTGAGAGTTCGAGCAGTGCGTATGGGTAGATGGAAGGTGTGCACGATGCCAGCGTATTTAATGTTGCACCTTATCCTATTCTCTGTTATCATATTATTTTGTACAGCATATACTTTATATCACAGTTTTTCTTTATGTCCACTTCAGAGCATGTTAGCTATCAATCTTGTCCACTAGTATGCTCCATGAAAATGAGACATTTTTTTTAGTTGATCATTACTACATTCTCAAAAACCTAAACAGAAATATGGTATTTGCCTTGTGTATATTATTCAATAAATATATCAATTTTGATTTATAACCCCGAATTCCCTGGTTAATCTACCTTCAGATGCCAGGGAAGCTTTTTAATAGATTAGAAGCAAGAATATATGTCCCCTGATTTCACTACTTTCTGCCCTCCTATTCAGCTCCTTCTTAATTAGGAAATGTTAGTAAGGTTTTGCATATTCCCAGGAAGTCTACTATTTTGCGATCCACAAAATGTGCTGTAATTAATACACATTTGTCAAAGTTTCTGGTATGTGTGTGCCAGCATTCCTAGTCTAGTAGTTTATGGTCCACAAAATGTGCTATAATTAATACATGTTTGTCAAAGTTTCTGGTGTATAGGCACCAACGTTCTCAGTTCAGAGTATCACTGCAATAAAACGATGGCCCCATAGCTTCTTGAGGACATCTATTTTTTGCTTACTGGGGTATAATTTATTACATGCCTGGTACCAAAAATAATTCTGACATGTAGGAAGAAAATAAGTATTTGTCAGTAGATGGATGAACCTATAAATAAATGAATCAATCAATCCATGGGGAAATCATACTTCCTTAGTTATGTTGCTAATTTTGCCAGGAACCTTACTTTTCTGATGAAAAACATAAAGCCTTTTGTCTATAAGGAAGAAAAATAAAATTAAAAAATAAAAATATGTTTTCTTGTTTTCTCAATATCAATGTGGTCGTATATGATTATTTATGGTGAATGATTGCTTACTTGATTTACTTAAAATAAAACTAAAATTAATTACGTAGGATATTTACATTGAATACAAATTAATGGTAAATGTTATTTTGAAGACTAATATTCTATAATTAAAGTACACGTGTTAGGCCATAATATTCCACTATTATGAAATCACTGTTTACTGAGCCCAAAGTGTAAGGTGCAGTAAAATGAACAAATCTGCTTCATTCAGTTGATCTGGGTTTAGAAGCTAGAAGACATCAGGGGTTGCAGATGGCAGTACAAGGTCCTTGGGACTGAGCTGGGCTGGGCAGTGTCAAAGGCTTGGGAAGCCACATTGTTGACAATCTTGAGCTCAGCAAAGCCTAACATTTGAACTTTCTTTTTTCCTGGCATGAGAGGCAAAACATGGTATTTTAATATAAACCTGACAATGTAGGTAAATTAAAGTTGCACATAATTCTGGTGTTTCTCGGTTTAGTTATGCCTTACTGTTGTTGTGGAGACTTGAGGAAGTCATTCTTGTTAGTTGAGAATATTTAGAGTTGAAGTTTTGTATTTAATCTTCCAAAATAGAGAAATGATCTACCTTCATATAATTATATTTTGAAATGGCTTATTCTGTGGATTATTTCATTGTGAAATAAGTGGCCTCATAGTGCAAACAGATACATTAGATTAGAAAAATTTCAGCCTTAGGCATATATTCACAGCTTGTGATTATTTTAATAAAAGCAATTTCTATATGCTACTTCTAAAGCCCAAAATTTTAGCGTATTTTCTATCATTTTTATTAACATGGAGACAAGTGTTATAGAAGCAACATCAAAATAACCAGAGTTAAAAAATCTCTCAATAGTTATATCTAAGTTATTCTGTTTAATTATAAAAACTGTAAACTTTTAAAAATATGGAATACAATTTCAGTTTACTTTCAGAATATAAGAATTTCATTATAGCTTTTTTCCATGCTACCGAAGAGAAGGCCTGTACGGCATTGTTCTCAGTTCCCACATAACTTAAAAGGAAACTTTCGCAATGTCCAGAGGCCTTGATGTCCTGCAGATGAAGGAGGAGGATGTCCTCAAATTCCTTGCAGCAGGAACCCACTTAGGTGGCACCAACCTTGAAACAGAAACAAAAACAACAACAACAAAAAAAGAATTTCATTATATTTCTGGAGTCTAAAGTGTGTTTTCATGGCATATAGGTATTATATATTCTAAGTAAATGTTTTTTTTTTTTATATTTGTTATTGTTGTCTTTGTAACTAGTGAATACAAAGCCTTTAAGGTCAAATTGTTTTTCTTATGTTTTAGAATGTATTTATCTATAAAAACAAATTTGATCTCAACAAATTTCGTTACCCCCAAATGTTTCTGTAAGATTTTTTTAAAGATTTTATTTATTTATTTATTTATTTAGTTAGTTAGTTAGTTAGTTAGTTAGTTAGTTTTAGAAAGATGAAAAGGGAAGGAGAAAAGAGGGAGAGACATCTATGTGAGAGAGAACCATCGATCAGTTGCCCCTTGTAGGTGCCCTCACCCAGACAGGCCCACAACCCAAATCTAATTGGTGACCTTTCTCTTTGTAGAATGATGCTTAACCAGCTGAGCCACACTGTTCAGGGCTGCTTCTGTGAGAATGTTAGAAACTATAGTAATAATGATTGTTCAGTCATACTCTTTCTGATAAAAGCGATTTAGCAAATGATGATTTTATACATTACTTTATTGTAAATGAATTGTCATTTAGGTAAATTTTATTTCAAATATGACTAAAGAGTATAAGTGAAAGTGGAGGAAAAACAGTTAGTCTATTTTTTTTCTTTTTTTTTTTTAAATGTCATAATAATATTTAATTTAGACAATATATACACAGAGAATATATTCACATCTCTGCCAGGATCTTCTTTTTGACATTGAAACCATCGTATTTTCAATTATCAAGTTTTAAAAATCAAGATATTAATTCCATTAGAAAATATAAAAATGAAAACATATAAATTCTTTTCACTAAAGGCACAACTTTTCTAGCTTCTGTGTCTTTCATTTTACCAATGCCATTTGTCATCATAAGTGTCCCACGAAAATGCAATTGACAACATTGTTTTCTTCTTTGTTTCTAGGCAAAAGCTTTACACAGAAACTACTTTATAACCCAGGCAAACTGGACACATTTACAATACTACTTGTAAAGTACCTTATAATACAATTAACACCTATCCTCAACAATATATTCTTTACTAATTCCTCCCCAGGCTGTTTTGTTAGCATTAACATCTCACCTTTAAATTATACCATATTTTAAATGTTTCTCAGGAAATTTAATACTTTTTTTTTCTTTTAATCAGTATTTTTTAATTGTTGATATTGTACAGTTTTCTGTCTTTTACCCCGCCCCAGCCCACCACCCCAGCCCTCCCCACCTTCCTCCCATTTCCACCCCCCATAGTTTTTGTCCATGAGTCCTTTATACTTGTTGCTCTAAACCGTTCCCCTTTTCCCCTGAAATTCCCTCCCCTCCCACTCTGGACACTGTCAGACTGTTCTCAAATTCAGTGTCTTTGCAGAGACACATGAAAAGATGCTCGATATCTCTAGCTATCAGAGAGATGCAAATTAAAACTACAATGAGATACCACTTGACACCAGTCAGAATGGCCTTCATAAACAAAGCAACAAACAGCAAGTGTTGGAGAGGTTGTGGAGAAAAGGGGACCCTAGTGCACTGTTGGTGGGATTGCAGATTGGTACAACCACTATGGAAAACAGTATGGAATTTTCTAAGAAAACTAAAAATGGACATACCTTTTGACCCAGCAATTCCACTGCTTGGATTATATCCTAAGAATCCTGAAACACCAATCCAAAAGAATCTATGCACCCCTATGTTCATAGCAGCACAATTTACAATAGCCAAGTGCTGGAAGCAACCTAGGTGCCCATCAGTTAATGAATGGATCAAAAAACTGTGGTACATTTACACAATGGAATTCTATGCAGCAGAAAGAAAGAAGGAGCTCCTACCCTTTGCGACAGCATGGAAGGAATTGGAGAGTATCATGCTAAGCGAAATAAGCCAGGCAGTGAAAGACAAATACCATATGATCTCACCTTTAACAGGAAGCTAATCAACAAAACAAACAAACAAGCATAAAAGAAAAACAGTTAGTCTAATGGCATTAAAATAACATCCAACTGTGGAATCAGGGAGCCACAGCTCAAGAGGACAGAAGGAATTATTTTATATAATAAAAAACTCTGACATTGATTTTTAAGTACATATTCTTATTCATATTGGAAAGTCTGTTAAGTCGTTATAAAAATAACCCTAATAGAATAAGAAAGACATGCCTACTTGTAACTTTATGCTTTCTACGAATGATTTCTTGTGCAGTATGTGGAAATAGAGCTCCACAGGTATTGGAACCACAAATTACAAATGTGGAAATAGAGTAGTTCCCACAGTTCAGCTGCAGTGAGCCTGACATCTGGCAGCTACCCTGATGGGACTCTCCACTTGAAGGCAATTCTCTGCTCATTTTTAGGTTAGTGTTACATTTTCCCTGTGCAGCTACTTGCTGTGTCCATAGTGTAAATTGTCCTGAGACAGAAAATAAAAGTCAAGCATGAACTGGTGGCAAGGTGAGGGGGCTCACAAATAAAGCTATTCTTCCTTGTTTTCCTTTTTCTCCTGAGGAGTGCATGTTACATACAGCATATCACTTAAATGGCATGGGGTGGGGAGGATTGCCAAGTATTTCTAATTCACTATAGGTTATAATTTGATTATAGAAGTTACTACTATCTTAACTTTGATTAATCCTATACTTTTATAGTTTTTATTATCATAAGTTGTTAAGTAATTCCAGAAAATTATAAATGAGTAAATGAACATTCAAAGTGGCTAGCTGCAAAAGGTACTGCATGGGTTGGTTTTATCAAGATGCATTAACCTTGGAATACGCTGTCGTTTATAACCCTGTTTGAAAATTCACAATGGCTGTTAACATAAAGGCTCTGAGAAAAATCGAATGTTAAATTTTCAGGTTTTTTAAACAATACTTTTAAATTTAATGGCCCTTTTGATGGCAATAAACACTGCATGGAAGAAATTGGGAAACACTGAAATGATCTGGTTAATTAATAATTAAACAAATGTTCACATATAGAAATAATTTTTAACATGATAGATTCAAATCCTAGTGAAATGTGGCACAAGTTTTAATAAGGATACTAAATAATACCAAGTGACTTCAGGCCATCTGCTTTACATGACATATCCATAGGAAATGCTGGAAGGCAGGCTGATATTTTTACTTCCTAGAATGCTCTCTACAGGTGTTGTCATTATAGTTCATATTATACCAGATGGAGTCATGAGATAAATAATACTGCCTATTTTTAAATGTTTTGAATACATGCTTCAGTGTTGGCATAGATTTCAAAAAATAATCATTGATTGTATGGAGTTATGTTATTCTTAATATCCAGAGGCAAAAACCTTGACTTCCTCCTGTAAGAGGAGAATGAGGTCACAACATATGCAATTTTAAATAGAAGAATGTCTTTTAGTGAATTGCGTGCTCCATCTGTCAGAGTCTCCACATTTTGCCATTGACAACGTTTGCGATGTGATCTAAGACATTGTTCCCAGCAGGTCCTATCATACTGAATAACGGTGTCTTTTCTATGAGCTGGTTGTTAAATCAGCAACACTCACAATTGCAGACTAGAAATAAAAATCAACACTAAACTTACCAGATGAGTGGAACTGATGTATTTCTATAAAGAACTGTATGTTTTACTTTAAAATGTATTCAATGTACTGCAGACTATGTCAAGAAAAAAATACAATTAAAGATGGAGATGTTCTTCAGACTCTCTGTTGAAACCTCACTCTAAAAGGGAAAAAATGAGTCATTCCCCATGCATTTTTCTAATTTTGATACTTAAGTCAATACAGTTTTATTGGTTTAGTTCTACCACAATCTCTAAAGAAAATGCTTGCTGTAGCAACGGGAGATGTAAAATATCCAATGACTGATGCTTCGTTTTGGTTATCTTTTCTTCATAACTACCACAAAATACAATGGTTGAAAATAATTTTGTTATAGCTGTACTTCTGTACATGAGTAATGCAGGCAGGTTTCACCAGCCCTGTCTTCCTGTATGTGGTATTTACAGGTGTCACTCAGTAGATTCCAGCTAACAGCTGGGTGGTGCAAAAGGTCTAAGATAGCACATCACTCACATGCCTGATGCCGTGGTGGGAAGTCTGGAAGGCGTGCAGGTAGGCTCTTTTCCATCTCCTTGTAGTATCATTGCTGCTCCAGTGGTCTCTTCAGCAGGATAGTCTGACTTCTGACATGAACTTCGAAGTAAAACAGAAGAGATTTTTAGTCCTCTAAAAGGCTACATCTGGTGTATATTTATTTAAACTGTTCTCTTAATAAGCCCATATATACAGGGGTGGGAAATAGACCTTAATTTTCAGTGGAGGAGTATCAAATCATTTGTGGGCATATAAAAACTGCAGTTTACTATCCAGTCACAAAATATTTATATTTATATTAAATACATTACCATCTCCAAAGACTCCAGAAGTTTTATCTCATTAGGGTATTGATACAAATTCCAAGAGCACCTCTTCTAAATAATTACCAGGTGGAGTTGACTATCCTTGGGTGGGATTTCTTAAGAACAATTTCTCTATTTCAGAAAAGCTGTGATATAAAGAGAGAGTGTTGGGGACCGTTCGGCCTGGTCTCAGGAGTTGTAACCCTCACCCCATGGTGGGCTGTGTAAGAGCCAAGGGACCCACTTCATCTGGGTCTGTTCTGTCAAGAGGACATGAGTTACTAAGGAGAAAAAGCTTATCTCCCTGGCAGGAGTGCTGCTTCTGCCTCATCCATCTCTGGCCCCATGCTTGGTTGGTAGTCAATGATGGGTAAGACTCCTCATGGGAGGGGCAACCTAAGCCAGACACAACCACTTGGGAGGCCCTCATGGAAGGACTCGGGGGAGCTGCAGCAAAAAGGATGTGATGGACCCTCGCCCCCCAGCTATTCTGACATAGCCCGAGTCCTCATTTCCATCTGGGAGATGTCTCCTGCTTCCTAATAGGCTTAAAGCCTGAAACTATGAGGGCAAGCGGTGCAGCCCTTTGCCGGCCAGGATGGTTCCCTGGGTGATCGGGCATAAGAAAGAATTCCTAAAGTCCTGTGAAATCTGCTTTGCTAAGAGTGCTCTCATTTAAATGATAAGGGTCCCAGGAGGAAATGAGTATGTCTCCCAAAGTTTTACAACTCCCTTTCCTGACAGATACTGACTCAGATTAAGCCCTCAGATTTCTTTGAAATGTTAACCATTGTTTGACCCTTGCCACCTGACATACCTGTATTCCTGTGTATTTGAAACCAATAAAAGCCTAGTGAGGAAGGGGCTCTGGGTCATTCTCCTCTGAGAGTTTGACCACCTTTCCTCCCCAAGCAGATCATGTCTTGGTAGTTTTTATTTTCATCTGTGATGGAGGGATGGGGCTCTGCGGGCGGAGCCCCCCCACATCTGGTGCCCAGGACAGGGGCCCCTGCAAGAGAGGATACCTTTTGCTGACTCACCCTGCACAACAGACAGACAGATATAGGCATTGCTGTTTAGAAAGGAGGGATATCAGATAAACACAGCATTTACTGGTCCACAACAATTCTGAAGTCCACTGGTGCACACCACACCAGTTCCTTGAGTAGAGCTTCATTTTATTTCCTGAGAGTGTTTTTTTCATTGCTTTTAGTTCCTCTTTCTGGGATCTTGGCTCCAATCTCTGAATTACCTTTTCTTTTATAAAAGGATACCCTGTGTTTTCAGGTGATCTGAGTACTCTCTCAAATTCCTGTTTCCTGAACCTGGAAGGCACAGGCAGCCAGGGTTGTTTTAACTGATCTTTCAAATCAAACGTAATAATTCTGGAAGAAAAATTCCCCTTTTCTTTGTTGGGTGTTTCATGGGACAGATAGAACACACTATTCCCTGAAAGACATCCTTGATACTTAAAATTGAGTGTGTGCACCACAATTCTTCCTATCTCATGTAAAAAGTCAAGATTTTCATCTCTGCATCTGGAGAATAACATAACTGTTTGTGCTACATGCACAAATTTCTTTATGACAGCCTCAGCTCTGCTTTGATCTGAGTCACGTGCTATATGTTACTGAGAATACTCAACGTTCTAATGGGCATATTCTTGATTGTTTCTACAGTGTTGATAAGGTGGTCTTAGACCCATACAATTTAGATATTAATCCTGATGTTATACTATACTGCAAGTGTTCTGGATTTTACCTTTGCCTTGTGTCTATTTCTTACTTTGAAAGTATTTTGCCTTCTAAAGGAATTGTGATGTCGAAATATTTTTATTTTGAACAACCTAGCAAATGTTAGCTTTTTGCTATTTCCTCTATATTCTGCTCCAAAACAGTGCTTTTTCCTTAGCACATATCTTGTTTCTCATATGTATTCACAGAAAGTTAGAAGAAGCCAGTGGGCACATTGTACTTTCTGCATGGGAATTTCCCCAGCCAACCATGCATTTTTCAAGCCCCCTTCCCTTTTTTCGTGGTTCGGAAAGTCTGTGATTACAAACTGTGTGCCACTGTATACCGTGAATGTCTGCATATTTTCCAGCTTCCAATAACAATTTTTCCCTTTGTCTCTCAAGGTCCTTATTGCTTTTATCAGGTCTCTTAATAGTCCCTCTGGCTTCTTCCCATCATCTCATCCCAAAGTCAGTGTCATAGGCATAGATTTTTGTTACCACATATTTCCACTAACAACTCACTCATGATCCAGTCCTCAAACCATGGCAATGTTGACTGACTCAGTAATTCCATTTGGATGTGAAATATTCCTAGTGCTGTCAGCAGAAATTAGGCTCTTCCATGGGATCACAAGAAAGGCATTCCAAAGACCCATGCACAAGAAACTGTGGTGTGGCAGTGTTTTATTCAGATTTGCTGCCCCTGGGCTTCCAATTTCCTATCCCCCCTTCATCCTACCATGGAAAAAGCCCAACAGTGCCTTCAGCAAAGCCAAAACAAAAGCCGGTGTACAGAGTTGCTGCTTCATAGTAAAGCTTAATCTTTTGGATACTGCGGGATCTACTGCAGGCCCCAGAGGGCTGCTAGACTCATACAGTTGCATGCGTTTGGCAGGTGAGGGAATGCACATGAATGAATTGGGCAAGGGTGGGTCACGAAGAAAGAGAGAAACATCTATCAGTTGTCTCCTGTAGACGCCCTGATCAGGGATTACACTCACCACCTTTTTGTGTACTGGATGGTGCTCCAGCCAGCTGAGGTACCTAGCCAGAGCACACACTTAGTCTGCATTTGACATGCAAATACGTGGTCTCCAAAAACTCTTATCTAAACAGTCTTCTCAAATGCAAATTTCTGAGATAGATATTAAGAGCAGAGAAGCCTTAGTCATCTGAGCAACTCAGTTTAACTTATTTCAAATGATTTATTTCTAGATTAGGAGTTTTGCTTTCTAATAGCTATCTCATGGACATATGTCCCTCTAAAGTGTGAATGTGTTTGCTAATCTAGGGAATGCTAATTACCTACTTTTAGCTTTCTAATACAGAGCTGAAGCTTGTCCTTTTCACTCTGTTAAAAGGACATAAGGATTTTCTTTTGCTTACTATTTTTCTTTCTACCTGATTCTTCCAGAAATCAGCAATTCTTAATGAATTGCCAATCTTTAAAAACTCACCGCAGGCTCTTGTTTAGGGTTTATAGTAATTTAACTACTTTAAATTGAAGAAAATTAAGTTATTTTCCTTGTTTAAAAAAATCTGATCAATAATTTTCATGTCTTTTTTGCCCCCTCTACTCCCTACAATTTCCCAAATCAATCCCAATCAGAGCCTTCAAATAATATTTAAATTTAGAAGCCGCTCCTGCCTGGCTCTAGCTCATCATTCATTTCTCAGTTTATATCCATCAAAGTAGACTCTAATTTCTATGTTACCACCAATATATTTTTATGAAAAAACACAGTTATATAGAGAAACATGTTTGAAAATATCACAATGTAAGAAAATCTTTACTAACTAAATCACGAGGAAAAAATGGAGAGTGTTATCTTTAAATACTGCAACATTTAATCTTATAAATTTACTGACCACAAGCAAAAGGCAAATAAAGCTAAATAATGATTTCTGAAAATAAATATCAAGAGAAACAGCCATGAAAACTTGAATGAACCATTTTTTACCCTATTTCAAAGGATGGAAATGATTGTGATGTTGCTTATCAACATTTTGGGTCACTTGGAAAAGATATAGCTGTTTGTCATAAATTCCTGTAGTGGAACTGCTACAGAGTAATTCAGGAACGTGCTCTATGATGCAGGTTATTTTCTTCCCTCAAATTTGTTAGTCTCTGAAAGTGTTTGTCTCAACAATACTCCCTTTCTATAAATCTGTGATTTAGCAACTCCACTCTGAATACCATGGTCTTAGAAATGCTAAAAGCTTATTTCCAGTTAAATTCAAATTTTACTGGACAAGTAGACATTGTATATTTGAAAATGATTTTTGCATAGCCGATATTTCATTTGTTATAAGCAATTTTATAATTTACTACTGATGTGAGAATTATCTTAATTTTAAGTTGTTGACTGGGCAAAAACTCAGCATTCTTTCAGGGCACTTCAATACATTCTCTAAATGTAAATACACAAATAACAGTGAAAAGAGTAAAGAGTAAGGACACTTATGTAGGCTGACAATTTTAATACTGTTTAATTGCTGACTTCCTTAGTGTTCTTTATATGGGTTTCTCAAACAAATTTTAATAGTGTAAGTTCTAAAAGAAAAGTAAAGAATAAACAAGAGTAATATATTTCCTATTGCAATGAGGAGAAAACATTAATGGACTTTCAAATGAGTACCAGTTCTATAATACAGCCATGAGAATGTATATATAAATATTTTGTATTTGTCATACCAATACTTGTCTATTGCATTAATATCCCATATCATATTTTACATATAATCTATGTCATCAATTCAATAAATAATATTTGCATAGTGACTAAAATATTAATTTCAAATGTTCTTCATTTTAAAGCTTTTATTTTTCTTTTAAACTTCTTTTCTTTAATTTTTCCCATTAGCAACACTTATCTATAGAAATAAACATTGAAAAGATCTTGACTAAAATGAAAATAATTTTGGTGAGCTATATGGGACATATAAGTAAGAGATTCTTTTATTTTTTTTAAAAAGGACAATGAAAAATCACAGTTTATACAATATTTTAGACTAAACAATCATATCAAGAAATTTCTATACATCATGTTTAATGTATTAAATAATATAAGGTAAGCATAAAGCCAGTGAAAATGAGAATTAACGTATTTAACACATATCTTAGCCCTTCACACCCTAAGTTTTTAATGCTTTTTTAAAAAAACAGTATGAACAGTATAGTGATTACATCAGTATCATTTGCACAATTAAATATTCTCAAATTTCTAACCTATTTACTCATCTTCATTATTTGTTATATATGGTACTGATTTACTAGTTTTTTATAGTTAACTTACATTATACCCTTAGCCATTTATAGTTAGATCTTCACAATATTTTAACATAACTGATAATAAATTATAAACCATTAAATAAAAGCCATGAAGAATAACACTAAATTTCAATAAATTAATTCAATTACAGAGGATAGTCGAATGAAGATAATGACAATTTGAAGTAAGATTGTATGGGAGAGTGGAGGAATCCCTGGAAAATAAAATTTCTCAAGACTAAAAATGTTCTACCCTTTTGAGTGAACAGTTTATTTGCTACCTGGATTCAAGATGACTGACACCTTTATTGGTTAATTTTGTTTTGTCAAAATACACATCGCCTTAAACTATAAAAGATTTTATAATGGTTAGTGAGAATTACTAACTGAGAACTGCTGGAGGTTAGACTGTTTAAACCAAAATCAATATTGAGTTGCCTGTTGTTGATAAATAATACTTTGCTGCCCTCCACCAAACTGAATGACTTTATTTTTTTCTTGCTTGGCAAATAAAAGAGAGGGGCTAAGGATACTCACTGTCAAATACTCCTTGGCTGCAGGAGTTCATACGAAAAATGAAGGTAGTCAAAGAGATGCCACCAGCTTATGTGCCAGACTAGCAAGATTCCAGATTTAGGTTATGTTTATGTGACAGTTATCTAATAAGGAAAGCCAAGCAGAATGATAAATGTTTTTCACTGTGTCTGTGCAGCATTGGGTTTATAAATAAGCACCTGCCATAAATCACAAAAACAGCTTTGTCAGAAGTAACTAGAGACTAGATGCATCTTTATAATTACTCAAGACATCATATGTCCTGCTTTCATATCCTTCACTCTGCTTGCTCTTAGATCAACAATTTTACCTTGCTTTAAACTTAAATTACTATTTCCGTTTCACTTAAAATATGGGTTTTGCGGATATACCTCCTAGGTCAAGGGAAATAAAGGAAAAAGTAAACAAGTGAGACTACATAAAATTAAAAAGCTTCTGCATGGCTAAAGACATCATCATCAAGATGAAAAGGGAACTGACCAAATGGAAGAATATGTTTGCCAGTGATATATCAGACAAGGGTTTGATCTCCAAAATATATAAGGAACTGATCCTATTCAACACTAGGAAGATAAACAATCCAACTAAAAAATGTGCAAAGGACCTGAACAGACACTTCTCCAAGAAGGACATACAGATGGCCCACAGACACATGAAAAGGTGTTCAACATCACTATCCATCAGAGAGATGCAAATTAAAACCACAGTGAGATACCACTTCACACCAATCAGAAAGACCATCATTAATAAATCAACATACAACAAGTGCTGTTGAGGATGTAGAGAAAAGGGAACCCTAGTTGGTGGGAATGCAGACTGGTGCAGCCACTGTGGAAAACAGCATAGAATTTCCTCAAAAAACTAAAACTGGAACTGCCTTTTGACCCAGTGATTCCACTGTTGGGAATATACTCTAAGAATCCTGAATCACCAGTTCTAAAGAATTTATGCACCCCTATGCTCATAGCAGCACTATTTATAGCAGCCAAGTGCTTGAAACAGCATAAATGCCCATCACAATTTCTTGTTTGGAACAAGAAATTGTGATACATTTACACAATGGGATACTAAAGAGCAGGAAATAAGGAACTCCTACCTTTTATAACAGTATGGATGGATCTGGAGAATATTATGTTAAGTGAAGTAAGCTAGTAGGTGAAAGAAAATTCCATATGATGTCACCTATAAGAGGGATCTAATGAACAAAACAAACTAATGAAAAGAATAGATCCACAGGCATGGAAACATAGAACAGGCTGACAATGACCGGAGGGGAGGAGGACAGTGGTGGAAAGAAGGGGAAAGGACTAGTCAAAGAATGTGTATGAATGACCCATGGACATGGACAACAGGATGGGGATTGACTGTGGGAACGGGCGGTAGGCTGGGTGGAGGAGGGTAAAGGGTGAAAGATTGGGACAACTGTAACAAAATAACAATAAAAATTAAAAATACATTAAATAGGAATATGGCCAGAATAATTTTAGGGTAACTCCCTGATTATTTCCTTAGTATCCATTAATAAATGTGTGGATAATGGTTAAATGCCTAAAAGTAAATACCACTGGTGACCCTACCATATTTTCTCCCATTTCTTGGATCTTTCTTCTCAGTAAATATTGTTTTTTCCTTTCACAGAGCGATTGATCTTTTAAGATGTTTATAGTAAATTACTGACTTCCAGACACTAAAAGAGAATGATTCAAAGAAATTAATATCTTATTTGACATAATGGCAAAATGTTTTATTTGGAAGTTTGAGCATGTTAAGTAATCTATGAAAAAAAATAATAATAGAATGACACCAAATGCTCAAAATGTTTCTTTTTAACAGTTTATTACATTGACAAGTTGCATTTCAAGTCCTAGTAATTTTCCACTCTACGGTATTATCAACCATCATTAAATGGTCCAAGTGCAAGAAAATAATTAATTCATAATATACGTTCACAACATAAAGAATGAAAGATTACAGAGAAAAGAATAGCTTGAACATTAACATCAGACTAAGTCAGACTTCCTTTAAAAATTTACTTTTGTTTTCTCCTGTGGCTACAATACTTAATTGATGCACAATTGCTCTAGCAGTGTTCCTGCATATGGATTTACAAAAGAACTTTTCAGTAATCATAGAATAGGAAGTGCAGAGCTACACAAATAAATGCCTTAGCACTTGGGTCAAGCCATTTAATTTCCCTTTCAAATCCAATTGCTCACCTGCTGTGCTTATTAAACACCAGTATACTGTCTGTGTTTGAATGCTCTGTCTGTGTGGTTTTGGCACTGTCCGCCTACTGCATTTGCTATTTCTAATGAGTGCTGCCTCTGTCAGAGCAAATCCTCAGAATTTAAATTAGGTGTACTTTACCACATGAATTTTTTAGTTATTTAAAATACCATACCACTAATTTATAACCATGACATTGCTGCTGGCTAATCAACTTATTATTTTTATAGTAGCTTGAGGAACAACATACATTGCCAAAGGGAGACATTTTAAATTAGTCAAGTTAGTGAGCTATGTGAGTTGCTTGGTTATTACAACAATTAAGGTGCCTTGGGATTTCAATACATTTAATATTTGAACACTCCAGTCTATAATTGTTTATAGACTGAAGAAATAAATTCATATATAAAAGATGATTATTAAAATTCTCTGGGATTTGGAAAAAAGGCTTACATTAATTGAAAAGCATTTATTTAACAATAACTATTAAAATTTGGTAAGAATAGTGGGAGGTAGTAACATTTCTGCTTGAAGCTACATGCATGTTTCTCTTTCTACCCACTACCCCTCAGCCTTGTAGAATAGTTTTTCAACAGGGCTCAATCAGTTCCCTGAAATGGAAGAGCCATTATGGATAGATTCATAAACCATTGAATAGTAGCATACCCTACTTTCCACAGTTAAAAGGGGAAAGAATAATAGTTCAACCAAGGGTACAGAGATAATTGGTTATCCACATGCAAATGAATAAAATTGAGCCCCTCCTTCATACTACACACACAAAACATTTACTCTAAATGGGTTATATACTCACATCTAATAGATGAAAATATAATTATAAAATCTTTAGAAGAAGAGATGAGAGTAAACCCTTGTAACTTTGGGTTAGGGAATGGTTTCTGAGATACAACACCAAAAGTACAAGTGATGAAATAAAAAAATAAATTGGACTTCTTCAAAATGAAAAGAAAAAATGTGCTAAATATAATACAACCAAGAAAGTAAAAATGTGAAACACAGAATGTGAAATAACATTTCTGATTCATATATATTATGAGGACATTTATAAAGCATATGGAAAAATTATTACAATTCAATAATAAAAAGGACAAATAACCCAATATGTAAAGTGAGCAAAGGATGAAAATAGACATTTCTCCAGAAGGTAAACAAATGTCCAATAACCACAGGAAAAGCTGCATACCATTAGTCATTAAGGGATGCAAATCAAATAATAATTAGACACCAATTCAAAACCACTAAGACTTCTATAACAAGATAGTGACCACTGGTAGTGTTATGAGATGATTATGTCCATCCCTGTCAAATTTATATATTCAAACCCTAAACCCTAGTTTCTCCAACTGTTATTTATTTGGACATAGGGCCTTTAAAAGGTTAAGTTAAAATGTGGCTGGTAAGGTGGTCACTAATCCAACATGAATGGTGTTCTTATAAGAAAAGACTAGGATGCAGATAACAGAGGCTGAGAAGCACCAAGTGCATGTGTGCGTAGAGGACAACCATGTGAAAAGCAGCAAGAGGGTGGCCATCGGTATTCTAAGAGCAGCCTCACAGGAAACCAACACTGCCAGCACCTTGATCTTGGACTTCCAGTCTCAGGTACTGTGAGAAAGTAAGCTTCTGCTACTTAGTCCAGCATTTTTGTTTTTTTTTTTTTTTGTTTGTTTGTGTTTTCTTTTATTTTTTTGTGAACTAGTACACTTGGCAAAGATGTAGAGCACTGTCTAACACTGCTGAAGTGAAGGTACAAGGGTGTAGCTAGTTTGGAAAACATTCTAACTTACTCAAATAGTTAAATATAGCATTATCATCTGACTCACAACTTCCCTCCTAGATATATACCCACAATAAGCAAAAACATTGTCCACGCACTAACACATACACCAAAGTTCAGAGCAGTCTTGTCATTAATAGCCAAAAGTAGAAACAAACCAAGTATTACTCAACGGATAAATAAGGAAACAAAATGTGGTACTTTCATATCATTGAATATTACTTAGAAATAAAATATATGAAGTACTGATGCATCAATAACATGGATGGACCTCAAACACATTATACTTAGTAAAAGAAGCCAGTCACAAAATACCACATGCTGTATGAACCCACTTTTATGTAACCTAATACTAATCATTTACATAATTGTATTTAACAGCTATCAAACCACTACTTTTTCAACAGTGAGTCTATGAGAATAAGAGCAGTAATGTTTTTGCTCTGTACTTCCACTTAATTCTATACTAAAATTAGTGTCAGAATTTGAGAAAACTGAATACCATATTTGTTTATAATCTTAATCTGAGAGCTACTAAGTAGTTTTATTTAGGTTTAAACAACTCTTTGAATGTCCACGAATAGTCTTACTGCCATAGAGCCTTATAATAAGTATAACAAATACTGATATAAACATACAGCACTTACTCTGAATCAGGTCGAGTTCTAGAGGTTTGCATCTCATCTCATCCCAGCAGCCCCTCATCATCCTGATAGTGTCCATATTACAATGAAAAAGCTGAGACAACAGAAAGTTAAATAACACCCCCATGGGACACAGCTACTTAGTGTCTATAAGAGATTCTGTAGTGTCTATAAGGAAGTTCCATTACAAGATACACTGTACTTCATCTCTAATCACTCCCTAACATTTAAGAAATAATACATACTGGCCTTTTGTAAATAGAATTATGGACACTGCCAATGTATTACCTGACAGAAGAAACAATCATTTAGCATCCCACCCTCCAAGCTTGTTGATGGAGACTAATAAATGGCATTTTGGCTGTAGCCTTGGCAGTCATAGAAACTGTAGAATACACCAAGAATAAATCAATTTCTATGAGTCATGTAAAAAAGTTAAAAGGTGGTTTATAAGTTGCAAATGTCCAGATTTGTTTAGAATTCCCAATTTTGTATTTATGAATCCCCAAAGCTCAATACTGGGGTGGGAAACAAGAATATTTGGCAGAATTTAGCAGACCAAAAGTCTGTGTAGCTATATTCTCTGCTACCTACTGAATTTTTAATTGTTCCCTTTTCCGCCATCTGCCACTCACTTGTTCTACCTCTTATGTGACTACATCTTTCAGATCTTCAAAAATGTTGGTGGGAGAGGAAGGTTTTTAATCTGTCTTGAAGAATTCTGCATACACTATGTAATATAGAGTAATAAAGAAAATTAATAAAGAAAATTATATACTTATCTAATGAAAATTGTCTATCTCCTGGGGTATGTCTTAATATGAAGATTAATGTAAGTATTCTAGTTTCAAATCTAAATTGAAAAGAAATACTGAACTGGACATTCACATACATTGACTAAAGACAATGTAATGGAGATCTTATTTAGAACACTGCTTCAGCTTGTGTTCAGAGCACATTAAATTACAAAAACACTTCCTCTACATTTAACTTTACAGGGCAATCTCTAGGAAGCAGAACTAAAGGAGAAATGAATTGAGGCAGAGAAAGCAGGAGATGAAATAGATGGGGCACATTGCTGCTGCAGATGCAGCTAGTTGCTCCATCTCCAGGGACTGAATAAAGAAATGCTTTATAAACCACTTGCTAAGTATATCCTGAGAAAGAAGGGAGAAAGCCATTCACCGGTGTCCCACCTTTTCCCTGCCTTGCATGGATCCAAATCTTCTCTATGGACTTCCGCTCACCCCATTTCCACCTGGTCACCCCTAGCAGCACCTAGAGAAACCAGTGGACAATGGGGAGGTATGGCAACACATGCTTGGTTCCACTACAGTGGGAACAATGCACCAAAGCTATTCTTGGGCCAGGCCAAGCCACACAGCAAATGACATGCATGTATCTACAGAGGTGATTAGTGAATACCATACACTAATGTACAGCTCTCCAGGAGTATTTGGGTAGAAAGTGAATGATGACCCATTATTTCTATAGTGCTTCTGGATAACAGTCAATTGTTAAAAGACACAGATCATCTTGTGCACAGTATAGATCCAAGAGGCTCTGAAGTCAAGTAAATGATGTTACTACTGATGCTAGTGGCCACCACCCACCTTCTAACAAGAACAGTATTCAGCATCTGGTATTAACCCACCCTGCAATAATCCACTTTTCAATTCATCCACCTAAATCCTGCCCGAATTCCATTTTCTTTCTGATCCACCCACATAAATATTAGAATCTACTCTTTGGCTTAACATTAGATCATGATAACCCTTTAGAACTGATCAGAAAACACTTACAACTAAATTTAAAAAAAAAACTTTTCTTTTTTCTTGCAAAAGTTAAAGGAGTTAGAACTCACAGACATTATTTTTGTATGTTTAGAAAATTATGATATGGACAAGTCAGAAAACCATTATCAATAGTAAGTATATTTATGGAAATATATTCACTCTCAGAAGTAATAAGGGTTATTTATGCAAATGCAAAAATATACTTACAATTTTTTTGCCCAAAATTTTGCTAACACATATGACAGGAACATATGGTGAGATGGGCACACTTATTTGTGATGAGGCAAAATATTAAAGCATTTTTGAAAGACTTTGGTGGCATCCATCCAATTTAAATAGACAAATCCAAAACTATAATCTAAAATAGGCATATTAATATATGTGTGTATGTATATTTATGATTAATTACTCAACCATGTAATATTGATAAAATAAATAGAAATATCCTATATAGGCATTAATAAGTGAATTGTTATAAGTATCATACCCTAAAAAACTAAGCGTGCAACAATTCATAATAATGGAAGAGAGCTATATGACTTAATATGAAAAATTTCCAAGAAAAAAAACAATGGACTAAAAGCAATTTAAAGTAAATTTAGAACTCTAGTTAGGTTAAAAACCTGCAGAACTTCATTTAGAAAAAATACAGAATAAAATTTCATTTTTTTGGTGATTAAACATACGATCGTGTGTATTTAGGATTGAAAGAGTTACAGATAAACTTTACATTATGCAATATATATATATATCCTTTTATATCTTTTGCAATGAATACAAATTTATGTATTACTAATAGAATATAAACACTAATTAAAATGCAATAATAGTGGAGTATAAATAATGTCATGTACACTTATGGCAGCCATATAGGATTATAACAAGATATCTGAAAAATTTTCCTTTGTAAGTCTATGAAAATGGAAAAAAAAAAAAAAAAAAAAAAAAAAAAGATTGAGGACTTCCGGCCAAGATGGAGGCGTAGGCGGACACACTGTGCCTCCTCTCACAACCAAAATTAAGGACAACAAATATTTAGAAACAAGAAAACAACCAGAACTTATAGAAAACTGAACTGTACGGAAGTCCAACAACCATTCATCCAGACCGGTAAGAGGGGCGGAGTCGCGGCAGGAGAAAGTGGAGCTGCTGACCCAGGAACGCAAGCAGCAGCGGCTGGCAGTTCCCAGGTGCACAGGCGGCGGCTGGCGGTCCCCGGGCCAACAGGCAGCAGCTGGCGGACCCCGGGCACTGGGGGGCAGCTGTGCAGACCCAGTGAGGCCGCACAAGGTGGCTGGCTGACTGACCAGGGTCTCACTTTCGAGCGCGCAGACGGTCCAGGCGGAGGGGAAGTGGAGGAGGGGACTGAATCCAGGAGAGAGCGGAGCAGGCGCCATTGCTCCCTCTCAGGCCCCACCCCCACATACAGCGTCACAACCCAGTGACTGAGCTGCCCCGCACCGGCGAGCGCCAGAGGCTCCACTCTTCGCTACGTAACAGCACGCGCGCGTGCGCAGATAATCCAGGTGAAGGGGAAGCAGCGGAAAGGGCCGGAGTCCGGGAGAGAGCGGAGCAGGCGCCATTGCTCCTTCTCAGACCCCGCCCCCACCTATAGCGTCACAACCCAGCGACTGGGCTGCCCCGCCCTGAGGAACACCTAAGGCTCCACCCCCTCATACGTAATAGCCGCGACCAGACTAAAACCAAAACAACAACAACAAAAAAAAACCCACCAAAAATGGCTCAAACCGGAAAAACAAATAAAAGCCCCAGAGCCAATTCCTCTAAGCAGTGAAGAGATAGCCAACCTGTCAGATGCACAGTTCAAAGCACTGGTCATCAAAATGCTCACAGAATTGGTTGATTTTGCTCACAAACTAGATGAAAAAATGCAGGCTACAATCCGTGAAATGAAGGAAGATGCATGGGGAACCGATAGAGATGGAAGAAAAACTGGGACTCAAATCAATGGAGTGGACCAGAAGGAAGAAACTAACAACCAAACAGAAGACGAGGAAGAAACAAGAATTCAAAAAAACGAGGAGAGGCTTAGGAACCTTCGGGACATCGTTAAACGTCCCAACATCCGAATTATAGGGGTCCCAGAAGGGGAAGAAGAACAGCAACGAGTGGAAAACTTATTTGAACAAATAATAAAGGAGAACTTCCCCAATCTGGCAAAGGAAATAGACTACCAGGACGTCCAGGAAGCTCAGAGAGTCCCAAAGAAGTTGGACCCAAGGAGGAACACACCAAGGCACATTGTAATTACATTAGCCAAGATTAAAATGAAGGAGAGAATTCTAGAAGCAGCAAGGGATAAGGGGACAGTCACCTACAAGGGAGTTCCCATCAGACTGTCAGCTGATTTCTCAAAAGAGACCTTACAGGCAAGAAGGGGCTGGAAAGAAATATTTGAAATCTTGAAAAGCAGGGACCTACAACCAAGATTGCTCTACCCAGCAAAGCTGTCATTTAGAATGGAAGGGAAGATAAAGTGCTTCTCAGATAAGGTCAAGTTGAAGGAATTCATCATCACCAAGCCCTTATTATATGAAATGTTAAAGGGACTTATCTAAGAAAAAGAAGATAAAACTATGACAGTGAAAAGACAACAAACTCATAGCTATCAAGAACCACACCTAAAACAAAAGCAAACTAAGCAAACAGCTAGAACAGGAACAGAACCACAGAAATGGAGATCATATGGAGGGTTAGCAATAGGGGCGTGGGAGGAGGAGAGAGGGGGAAAAGGTACAGAGAATGAGTAGCATAGATGGTGGGTAGAAAATAGACAGGGGGAGGGCAAGAATAGTATGGGAAATGTAGAAGCTAGAAAACTTATGACCCATGGACATGAACTAAAGGGGGGAATGTGGGTGGGAGAGGGTGGGTAGGGTGGAGGGGAATGATGGGGGAGAAATGGGACAACTGTAATAGCATAATCAATAAAATATATTAAAAAAAAAAAAAAAAAAAAAAGAAAAAAAAGATTGAGGTAGCCAGTTGCTGATGCTCAATGCTTTTTATTTATGAGGGGAAATAAATTTGGTAGGTGAATTTCCTGAAAAACAGTAACTCTCCTTATCAAAAAAATCTATTAATTTTCATTTTTAAATAAATATATATTTTTAATAAAGTTTTTATTGAAATTTAAAATGTATATTAAATGCACAGATGTAAAATTTAACATATTTTGGGGAGAATGGCAACTTGGTCATGAGATATAAAGCATTTTATATATTACTGGATTTTATTGTTTAATATTTTACTTAAGGTATTTATTTCAATGTCTGAGAGTAATTGGCCAAAATGTTTCTTTCTTGAAATGTCCGTGTTCGTTTCAAGGCTACTATAGCCTCATAATGAAAGTGGCCACATTGCCCATCTTTCCCTACCTTTTGCAAGTGTTTGCATAAGCTTCCTATTATTTCCCTAATATTTGGTGATGTCATTAACAAATTCACACTAATTTGGAGATCTCTTTGTTGTAAAATTTCAAATTCCTGATTTTATTTTTTATAGATGAACAAGTGTTCAGATTTTTCTTCTTGTGTCCTTACTCTGTTAGATTTTTAAAAAAGTTTAATGTAATGCACATTTTTTTATTTGATGGCATAAAGTTGTTCATGTACACTGTGAATTTAATGTGTGAACATGGGGTAATACTCTGTTTTTCACTCCTGATGTGATTCGTACTTTCCCAACTTTTTAAAAAATCATCAATTGTGTTTATTTTTTAAGGAAGGACTCCTCATTTCATTTCTGTATTTTGTTTTCAACATCATTAAATCTGTTCTTGTTTTCCCTTCTTTTTTTTTTCTATAATTTTAACATGATCCATATTTTAACTTCTTGGAATAGATACAAACTTCATTGATTTTCAGCATTTCTTCTTTTCTATTATATATACTTAAAGCTATACATTTCCTTTAAGGGTAGCTTTAGATGAATCAGACACTTTTTGCTAGGATATTCCTTTGGTATCAGTCAAGTCAAAATGTTTTATAATTTCTTTAGTGATTTTTTGTGAATTTTCTTGCATCTGTCATTTTGTGATTATTCCAGCTATTGATTTGCTCCTAATTCCACAATGATCACAAAATGTGTTTTCTGTTATTTTGTCTTTAGATATTTGCTAGTCTGATGTATGTATTATGGTAAATGTTTTATATAAATTTGAAAACATGTGTTTTACCATGGGTTATCTGTCAGATCAATTACTAAGAGAGAAGCTGTAAAATCTTCAACTATGGATGTGGATTTTAATATCTCCTTTTATGTATATATTTAAGCTATGTCATTTAGTGCATACTTTTTTTTTTTTTTTTTAGATTTTATTTATTTATCTTTAGAGTGGAAGGGAAGGAGAGAGGGAGAGAAACATCAATGTGCGGTTGCCTCTTGTATGTCCCCTGCCGGGAACTGGCCTGGCAACCCAGGCATGTGCCCTGACTGGGAATCGAACCGCAATCCTTCGGTTCGCAGGCCCGCGCTCAATCCACTGAGCTACACCAGCCAGGGCTAGTGCATACTTTTTAAATATTCTGTTGAATGTATTTTTTATAATTACAAATGTTTTTCTTAATATATAGTAATAATTCTTGTTTTACAGTCTATATCACCTTTGTTTTGATAAGTGTAGCCATAATTATCATTTTAAATTTATTCTTACTTTCTTTGTTTTTGGAAGTACACTTCTTATAAACAGCATGTACTAGGTCTTTTCTGGGAAATTCACAATGAGGGAATGCTAACTCATGTCCTAGAAAGGAAGGAATCCGTAAAATAATTAGATCAAAATCTAATACCACAATGTTATTTATTTTATTGTAAAATTAATATAAACAGTGAGTATGAAATTGAATAAAGACCCTAAGGTACATTTCCAGTTCTGGGTAAGATGGATTAATCCCTCTGCAACCTTTTGCTCCCACTGACTGTAACTAAAAATCCTGGCCTAAAGAAACACACAGCATGCCATGCACACACACAGCCTGAAGACTCCCTGAAAAGTAAATAATAGCAGGGCATGTGGGAACAAAAGTCAAAACAAGACTTGAAACAAGATTAATAGAATGAAGGATGTGAGTTATCTTCCATTTTACTTCATTTTCATCATCTTTTATTTTCCAGCTGTGGCCCAAAGTTGGACCAAATTTGTAACTGAGTATCTGGAGAATTCAGCAAAAACTTCGTGGGAGGCCAGATTTTCTAGACAGTGGGCAATGGGAAAAGGTGACTGTGAGCCAGAGTGTGAAGAGGTAATCTGCGTTATCATGATTACTTTTCCCTATTTTACTGTCTAATGCCAGCCCTGAAGTCAGCACCTGTCCCTGATTTGCACTGCCATTGCCATCTCAAGGGTGCAACACCCTGGAGAAAAATATGTACTTTTGAGTGGAAGATCCAGGAAAAGGGCCCTGGTTGTGAAAAAATTTGAGGAAGATTCCTGTCATTGGTTGACTGATTTAATGATGAACTGAATTTCTCTCTTTTCTGTCTCTGTTTTACCCTAAACATAGATTCCGTTCTATGGGACTGTGCAACAACACTTAATGCTAAAACTTCAAACTCTAGGAGATACCAATGTGTCTGCCATAGCAACTGGTGATAGATGCACCTCACATGACAAAGAGTCAGGGCGCTTTGTCAGGGCCCTTTCCTCCTTAGGGACCTAAGGGAAGGAAGGTAGAAAAAGGAGGTCATTAAGTCTGAGTGTGAATGGACACATGCTTGGTCAGCCCCAAGCTGCATATGTGCAGAAGTAACCCAAAGAACTATAGCAAAGGCTCTGAGAAGTGAGTGGCCATCAAAGCACTGTGGAGTCCTAAATCAGCCCTTGACTGGGGCATGGAGAGGCAAATCCAAACAGCACCAGCAAACATTTTCAAAACTCAGTCACTGCTGGAGTCACTGCCAGGGGAAGTCAGATGGAACTTGCACTCAGAAACTAACCAGCTTGACTGCCTGCTAAAATGAAAGTAAAGAACATTTCCCCAGAGGACTTCGAACATGACCCTGAGTCTCAAAACAATGATTCACAATATGCAGCATAGTATTTCAATTCCGGGTGAGAGGTAATAAGTATATTTTACCTATTTTTCCTATTAACAAAAAAAAAAAAAAAAACCTATAAAACTAGGAAAGAAGGTCTGTGGCAAAGCTCACTTGAGGAAATTGAGTCAGCACTGCAGTGCTGAGAGGGAGTTCTCAAGGATAGGGATTTTAATTTTGGCTCAAAGAGCTGAGAAGGAAACTCCTCCAGAGAAAATGTGGAAATCTACTTCTGTTCTTAAATTCTTCCCTTCTCTGTTGTCTCAGAATCCATCATCTGAGTAATCCCTCATAGTCCCTGGCAGTGGCCATTAAAAAAGGGTGGAAAGAGCCAAAACTCTGACAGAGGGAAATATTATCCTCCATTTGGTTGAATTATAGGTATAAAAAACAAAGTAGGAGAAGTCGCAGGAGCATAAAAGTCCTTAGTTTGTTTGAAAAAGACAGAAAATTCAGTATAGTATCAAATGTCAGGTGGGTTAGAATGAAAAATAAACCTCAAAAGCAAATTATCTTATGTATCAGGAAATGGAATTGAGACATTTTGTAATGATTGGAACTCTGGACTAACACAATAATTACATGCATTGGGTCAATACTAATGTGAACATAGAAGACAGGATGAAGGGCATTTGATAGAAGAAATAAGTCTGATTTACATGCAAGGATAAAAGAAAAACAGATTCAAATTTGGTGAAAATCTACACGTGTAAATTTTAGTCCTGTGAGAAGCAGATGCCAACATAGGATAACATGTGGGAGAAACAAAGTGAAGAATACAGTGGGAGGGAGTGGGTGTGAGCAGGAAAGCTTTCAGACCCTAATGGAAACCTGACACCTGTAAGATAAGAGAAGAAGCAGGTTTGTGGAGAAAGAGATTCAGACCATTACTAAGTTCTGAAAAACTCTCAACTGTCTGGCACTAGAATTTAGAGAAGGAAGTTAGCACGAAAAAAATCACAGCCCTTGTGACTGAAATCAGCGTGAGTTACAACTGGTACTTACCCACTCCTGCTGACATAATACGTTTGAAACTCCTCTCACCCTATCAGCTTGGCAGGTCCTGATGGTACTAAAATGTTATTCCTGAAGGTTCAGAGAGCTTGGTAATAATATTTAGGCCATGGTAGTCTCTGGATGCAAGAAGTTCAGCGTGAGGGGGTAGCAGGTATAACTTATACCTCCATGGCACAGTTATGGTGTTTACTGGCAAGAAGTTACCACTTTTGGGGACCGTGACCTCTGACCACACCAAGTCGAAATTGCAGGCATAGGGAGCACAAATTTCTCTAATAAATAATTAGTAAACAAAGTAAGTGGGTTCATTCCTACTTCCATCCTTGTTCTCAGACCCATGCATTCTCCCTATAGAGATAAAGCACATAAGGAGACATTTGATTCGCTGCCTGTTCTGTGCCTGAAGTTTGATACTGTTTCCTTATAGAGTAATGCCTCTGACTCAGTGTTTCAGGTCACCTTCATTAGTCCATTCTAACCCTTTATGAGTCTAGCTGCCACTGAATAGAGCAGAATGTGATATGACCAGGTGAAAGGCCCACTCCTATACCACCTACTCTGTCTAATGGGTCCTGTAGATGGATGATATGCTGTGTAAGTTGCCATAGCTGGAAATCAAGCATCAGTTAAATCTATCCATAGTGGTGATGGCTGAGGCCTTAACATACACCTAATAGATATCTCTCCCTGTGAAGAAAAACAGCTGGAGATTCTAGGATATTAGAGATCCATCATAATGTACTTGTCAACAAAGGGATAGTGATATTCACAAGAATGATCAAGGTATTTGTCCATAGAGGGATGGGCATTCATAGGCAGCAATCAGCCTTGGTAAGGAAGAGTCTGTGATTTGGGGCCCATGTGTTTTCCCAACTTCTGCCACATTACCACTCGGTTCGTATGCCTAGCATGCCAGTTGCTGAATAAGCAATGATGAAAGCTGGCTAGTAGCAATGGCAGAGTCAGTTGTTGAATTGGTGTTTCAGTGCCTCTTTTGTTGGGCATGAATTCTAGTGAGTATCAATACATACTACAGAATTCACTTTTTCCCCATGCTGTATCCTCACACTGACTAAGCTGTTTCTTTCCACCAAAACAAGTACTAGAGTAACCAAATGTAAAACTCTCACTATCACTTTTTCCAGGGATCCTCCCAATGCACATTATCCTCAGAATGGTATCTTCATTTCCAGGTAAGCAATAAATAAATCAGTCACCAATACCATAATCCAATTGTTTTCTCTAATAACTCCTGGTATCACATGGGTCAGTTAGAATCCCCTAGAATCAATTACCCAGACAAGTTTAGATAACCAAAAAATTTCGAGTGAAAATGTATAAAAAGGGAGAAAACAATAGTAGGCAGAGAGACCCTTCAGTCTGTTTCATAAGTCTGGCACTTCTGAAAGAATCGGAGAAAAGAAAATTGAGTAGGAAGAGTTTCAGACTACTGATCACTTATGAGAAAGTCTTGGCCAGGCCACAGGAAAACCAAGCAGAACTTTCTTGTTAAAGAAATGTTCCATCAATAGCACTCTTGTCTTGCTCAGTCACTGGCTAGGGGTCATTTCCTAGGGAAAGCATTACTTTAGTATTCCTAGGGACTGCAGCTGAAGGCTGTCAGATATCTAGGTTCTCTGCAGCAGGTTGAAAAGACATCCAAATGGTGCATCTCAGTTCTGTTGCCTTTGAGACTTATTGTAAAATCAACCTGGACTACATATATTTGAGTTTCTTTTTGGTTTTAAAATTTGTGATTTTATAGTATATGCTTATTTTCATTTATGTAGGTTCCCCATGTATCAAAAATGATTAAAGAAAAATTGTGTACTTATAACATCTTATACCAGATAAAGACCAAGTGTTCTTTTTGGTCTTTCTATCAAGCACATGATGCATTATTCAGAGAAAACAGTAAAAAATGGGTTGTATTTTCTATTGGGTAACTCATGACACGTTTGAAACATGAGATTTTTAGTAAATTCCTATGAAAATGCTTTTTCTACTATAAATCATTTTGTATGTCAGAATCTTAGCACTCCTAATATATAATTTATCAATTACAATATAGGTAACATTTAAAAGCATAATTGCTTTTACAAAACAGTGTAAAGAGCTTTATATTGATTTCCTTTATTGATTCTACAAAGAGGTCAGTATCCTCTCTGTTATATTTCTAAAAAAGGCAGCACAGAGATTGCCTAAGGAATAATGTAAGCTACAGTTTGAATGAAAAGCTGCCACAATAGTAACAATGGCTATAACAGCAAATACTACATGGATATTCATGTTAAACATTAACTGTATTGATATCTACGTCTAGTTACTCGTCCAGAGCATAAGTCTACAAGTTCCACAGAGAGAAATTTAGAGGACAAGGCCAACAAAAGTGCTACCTTGATGTGGTTTGTGTCCTCACTTTTCAGCATCTGTTTATCTGGGCTCATCTGTAAAATTTCTTATACCCTAACTAAAGCCTGTCTAAGGCCACCCACACTCTAACTGAAAGCAAATTAACCTTTCCTTCCAGGTGTCTAGAACTTGTGTTAACTGTAAATATGACTGTCTTTCTCATGAAGAGAGCCAAGAAAAATGAAAAAAGAAAGGTCCAAATGACAGTAAGATCCTGAAGAAACATTTGTTCTTAAACTAACAGCAGTGGAGCTGAGACTTCTGCTATAAGATTCTTTTCCTTTGCACTCTACTTTTGTTTTTACAAAATGCACATTAACGAAAAAGTCTCTATCAGTGCTTCTCAAACTTGGAGCACATTAGAATCACTTGAGGAAAAAATTTAAAATCTTAATACAGGTCACACTAAAGGCTGATAATTTGATAATATAATATGTACACTAATAGCTTTCATCTAAATTTTTGACACCCATTGTTGATATTTGTTTGAATCAAAGGTTCCCTCAGGAGTTGAAAAATAATGTTTACCTAATTTTATCATTATCCCTGCATTTTTATGTGACTGTTATAAAGAAGAGTTTTTCCCACTTTCTTTTTTTTTTCAAATTCTGTACTGCCAAATTCTCTATTACTATTTAATATAATTCGCTGCCATTGTTATTATGCTATTGCTGAAGTTATGCCAAACTTGGCCAACAAATTCCCTTGAAATCAGTTCATGCGTCCTTTCAACATGTTCAGTAGGATCAGAAACATGACAAGGATGCCCCCTATCTCCACGAGTAGTGGAGCATCACATCTTAGTGGCATCATTAATGAATTCATTTGAACAAGAGAAAGCAATTATGGGGATGAAAAGGAGATTCAATTTAAATAACCTCTATTTGCTGATCAGAAAATGTTAAAAATAATTGTGTTTACAGTTAAATTTAAGAAGTTACACATAAAGCAAATGATTAAAACTAAAGAGTTTAAAGAGAAAGAAATATTAAATAAAATGTAGAAATTAATAAGTAGAAAAATAAAAGATCAATATGTTATTTTTAAATCAATGAGTGACAAATTCTAAAATATACCTTAAGCAGGTAAAGATGAACCATGAAAATTTGACTGTTGCCCCACTCATGACTTCCTAAGCGGTCAGGAATGTGCTGAGTCTCTCACCTACACTTGGCAGTAGATATACAGCCAAAACTTCAGAAGTGATTGAGTGGACCAAAAGAATAAAAGAAACCTCAAAACAATGAATAAAAGACCCTATGAGATTCAGGATTAAGCTACTGGGTGTCTTCATGGGGCTTTTCAACAAAACGTGTTTGTTTCTCTGAAGAAGAAATTGTTAAGTTTTGAGTGTACTCCTTTGCACAGTCGATTGCTCACTTTACCTACATAGATAAATGTTAGCCCTTCTGTTATCACTCGCCATAACTCTTATGTGCCCTTTCAAGACCTTAATAGATCTTATAGAGAAAAAATGTTTAGAGATTGATCAGATAAGAAATCCTAAAACAGCTAAAGATGACTGTTAAACATTTTGCAGGTGTATGCCAATAACTGCTGTACTGTGGAGTATTTTAAAAATTCTAGATAACACAAATTGAAAAGATTGACTGAGAGAGGTAAATAAAATCTAAATATACAAAAGAGTATTAAATATAAAATAACATTTGATATCAATTGGAAAGCTGTGTATCTTACTACTTTTGAGGATGAGTCATTTTTATAACAACACTCAAAACAGGGAGGAAGCACAATAGACTTAAGTTTCAGACTAATTTCCCATGTTAACATAAGTGCAAACATTTAAAATAATACATTAGCAAGTCAAAGGCAGCGGTTGTTCAAAAATAGTAAATAATGAGTAAGTATGGTTTATATCAGAACAAAGAATATTTTAATATCTATGCCATGGTAAACATAATATCAGTGTGCACAGAAAAACAATTGATAACTTGTACTGTAGGTCGTGTATTTAAAATAAAGGACACTTCCTTAAAATGATAACTATCTTCAACTGAAAGCCATAGCACACAACCCTCTGAAAGGTTAAGTCTGGAAGCATGTTTATTTAGACAGAAGCAGAACAAGTATGACAACAATAGTAGAGGGAAAACACAAACTGTAAACTATGGATATTTGTAGATCATACTACTAAGAGAACACCAGAAAATATAGACAAGATATTTGATCTACAATGAATATAGTAAGGTTTCCAGACGCAGGATAAAAATAATAGTAATAATTAACAGCAATTTTATTTCTCATAAGGAAAGAAACCTCCAGATAGCACGAGAGGCTCCTTTCCTCTCTCACTTAAACTATCAGTTTTGGGTCGTTTCAATCACATTTAAGCTGCTACCTGCACATGAGCTTCATAGGCTCCCTCTTTCCAAAAAGGGCATATCCTTGATGAGGACGTTTCTATCTGTTCCCCTTTGTGCTGGACCTAAGCACAACTCTTTTGGGATAATGAGGGTTTGCAGAACGGTGAGTGTTTTGCTGCTTCTCGGCCTGAAAATTGTACCTAATAAAATTTATTTTGCATTTAAATTATGTGAAGTTAGCATGTGTCAGTGATCCTATATATGTTATCAAAATTATGCATTTAGAAAATATAACAGGGGAAAACTTATATGTATCATTACAAGACCAATTCCATAAATTATTTAAAAGCAAATCTATAAAAGATATGCAAAATCTTTTTTGATGAAAATGTAAAACTATTTTGAAGTATAAACATGAGATATACGTGAATGGGTATGCATGAATATTAACATCCACAGTGCAAGTATGAGACTATTTCCATAGAAATCTGTACATCAACAAAGTAATAAACCTAGAAATTAATAAAAAGTCAAAAGAATATTCTACAGGTTTCATGGATGGGTTAATAATATATTATAAAAAGTAGAAGTATAATAAAATAGTTTAGAATGGTACAAGTAGGCTTCAGAGAAGTGGTTGCTTCAGTGTGAGAAAAAAGTCATCAGAGAGACACATATAAAGGATGAACTGAATGAGAAATATTTTCCTAAAATAAATAAGATTTCAGTTTAAAAATCAAATATTATTTTTAATTTGATAATTGGTAAGTGGATAGTCATCATATTCTTATAAAGATTTATATACATTTGAAATATATTACAATAAAATATTTTTAAAATTCTAATTGTTCACAGCCAGTTCAGTGAAATACAACATTTATATCTGAGATTTAGAATAGGGCAGGTCAAGAATAGGGAGAACTATATGAATAGCTTGCATTTTTTTTTTTTAAAGATTTTTTTTTAAGTACTTTTTTTTTTTTTCCTTTTAGATTTTATTTATTTATCTTTTAGACGGGAAGGGAAGGAGAGAGGGAGAGAAACATCAATGTGCGGTTGCCTCTTGTATGTCCCCTGCCGGGAACTGGCCTGGCAACCCAGGCATGTGCCCTGACTGGGAATCGAACCGCGATCCTTCGGTTCGCAGGCCTGCGCTCAATCCACTGAGCTACACCAGCCAGGGCTGAATAGCTTGCATTTTTTTTAAAAAAATTTCTTTAAAACAGTTTTAGGTTCACAACAATATTGAAGGCAAAATGCAGAAATAGTTCCCACACTCTTACCTATACACGTGTAACCTCCCTCATTATCAACATTCCCTGCCAGAGTAATGCATTGTTCCAACTGATGAACCTACATCAGGGCATCATTTTCACCCGAAGTCCATGTCTACATGACTTAACCCTTGGTGATGCACATTCCATGGGTTTGGACAAATGTATAACACATATATCCAGTCTGGTGGTCTTTTAACATCAACACAAAATCAAGATTTTATCTGTCCTAAATTTTTTTGACAATAGAAGACAGATTGATTAATATGATGATATAATATATAACAATATAATATAGCAGTGAATGAGAATAAGTTTACACTTGAAATTTAAACTAAAACAAAAGGAAGGTAGAAAAAGCAATATCATTCTTACGGCTTTATACATTAAAATTTTCTTATCTGCTTAGTAATAACAAAAAAAGCTTTTTCTTACTATTTTTTCTTGAGTTCTCCAGGAGACACAGTTTTAATGCCGTAACAAACAATATTTTCAATAGGAGCTATGAACTCCTCCCAAACTTTTCAGGGGCGAACAATTTATAGATGTGTCTTATTTCTCCTTTAATGAAATATTATTGTATAATGTTCTTAAAATATACTTTTATAAAAGCATGCAGATGTTAGAATTATTGTAAGCTTTGTATCTGAATTGTTGTTGATCTTTTTAACAAAAGAGTAAAACTTACAGAACCTTGAGAAATATATATTTTATAAGTCATTCAAATTCTCTTCAAACCCCAGCCAGTTTTCCAGACTTGACAGCTGCTGGCACCTAGCCAGACTGCCAGAAATGAAGTGCTCCTCCACACTCTGGAGGAGTGTAAGACTGCGTGAGAAAGGGCACCCAAAAAAGGCACTCTTTGAGGATTATTCTAAGTCTGTGTATACAGGGGTGACAGAGGAAGTTGAATTATAGATATACAGATATGACTAAAACCAGTTGAAATAGTCTCATTATAAATATTGACTGCATCCTTTTTAATGGGAAAAGAAAGGTCTTAGCTTTCTCTTCTCAGTATTATCACTAGTAATTGTTTTGATTTAGGTCCTTATACATAAATATAATTAAAGCAGTTTTGTTTTTACTTTCTATTATTTAAAAGAATATTAGACCTTGATTACTTAGAAGTGTTATGGCCAGAATTATTTTGCTTTAGTTTATTCCATATAAATTTTCTTAGATTAATAAATTTATTCACCTATACACACAGTAATAATAAAAATAACGAAAATGGTATTTTTATTCTCATTGTGTCTATTTCTTATTGATAAAATTGACCTAATTTGTAGAGAATAATTTGCTCACATTCATCATTCACATTTTTGAAAAATCACAAATATCTGTTTTTTGTAGAAAAAAGTTACTTTTAAAGTCATTATTCTATAGGTTGGCATGTTAACAAATTAAAGAAAAGAGTGAACAAGTCTACCATGTTTACTTGCATATGATTTAGATACTCTTTCTAGCCACAAATACATGATTACGTTACTGAAATTTGATAAAAATTATAAATATCAGCAATAGTAAGTTCTGCTTTATTAGTTAAACTTTTAATAATATGATTCAAAAGTTTTTGTCTCTACATAAAAGCTTGGTTTATGACAGTCACGAGTATACTTCTCATAATCTTGCTTTTGGGTTTATTAATGACTAAGGACATACACAACAGAAAAAAAATGTTTGTTATTGCTAAGGCAGCGAATTCTTCCTGACATTTTTACAGCACATCCTCCAATTAAGAAGGCAGCTGTCATATTGACTGAACTGTTAATCGGTTCATATCACTAGAGAATGGGAGGGTTCAAGTTTAGAGATTAATGTTTCCTTGGATTTTTGTCAATGACAACAAGAAAAATATTCATCATGATTGTCTTTCTGGCTTTGCAGTCAGTTTTGTTTTTCTAGGTCTGAATTATTAATAGAGTATAGTGGAGGGATTTTTAATAACAATAAAATGAAAAACTATTTTTGAGTCTGTTTTCTGTTCACTGTAAAGACAGAAAAGATAGAAATGTGTGATAAAATGATGTTTTAATGAAAATGTCTGTATAAAAGCTTGTGAACTTTTAGTAATATGAAGATTGATTTTAGGATTAAAGCTAAAAGATTGATAATAGTAAGTTTACAAACCCTCTACTATGGATGGCATATAAATTCTCTGCATTGGTGCCCAAATATTTTTAGCCTGTGTCTCCAGATTTTACAGAATGCCTTTGATACTAAACATCATGCAATATATCAGAAACACACACACGTACAGAAGGAAAAAATCAAGTTGTCTGTTTTTGTGTGATTTGCTACATGTACAATATCAATTGTGTTACATCTCTGTCTTTTTTGTTTCTTTCAAATCCAAATTTTGATGTAATTGACAGATAGAAAAAATATAATGATGGGGAAATCAGGTGAAAATGTGATGAGGAAAGGCGGGAAAGGAGCATGACACTGGATAAATGAGGATTAAAAGGATAAAAATGCCGAGGAAGGAGGTAGGGAATGAGGCAAAGAAAATAAGACAGAACAGAGAACAAGCAACGTTGAAAGTCTGTATGTTTCCAAACCCTTGTTTTGGGTGAAAACAATTTAAAAACAGTTCAAACAACTTTCAAACCAAATTATATTGGGTTTGAAAAGTTCATCTTGTTCCTACTTATCTTTTAAAATGCCTTTTATTTAATGTTCTGTGAGAATATTTTTATGCAGAAATAGTTCTAGTAGATTAGGTGACAGAAAAATAGAAACTTTGTAACCCTCCATACCTTACTGCAACCCCCATTAGGTTGCAGTATTTTAGGTAAAAATGGTTAACTACTGTTTATATTTTCTTAACCATCAGAAGTCAAAAGTTTTCAAATTTTCTAGCCCAACAAGAACATTAAGTGCCTCACTGAGGCACTTGAACCACATTACGTGTACCAGAGCCTGTGTCATTTAGCTAAATGACTAGTGGGTTATTTAACCAAAGGCATAATTGGTAAAATTAAACTAATAACAGTAGGCATTAAAACCTTTTTTGAGAGTAGTTGTAATTATGTTTGCCACATTAGCTCAAGCAACTGAGTAGACAAGATTCTCTAAATGCAAATATTTAAAGAAAACAAATACAGAACAATTTAATAAAATTAACTACTTGAGTTAATTTAGTATTCATTACCCACCATAGTTGTTAACATTGCTAAGCTTTACCTAAGAATCTAATTGGCTATTCACAATAAACTGTGAATAGCCAATTAAAATATAAGTTCAAGAGAAATTTAAAAAGCCTTGTTTTTAGATAAACACTAGACATAAATGTTTTGTTAATAAATGTAGACAGAATCCTTTAATATTTATAGTTACTGGGCCTATTATTCCTAATTCCCACATCCACAAACCTTAAACTACCATATATACTTTAAAGATACTACATATTCCTCAATATTACAAATTCAGTAATTTTTCCTTCTAGAACTGTCAAGGTTTTCTGTTTTGGAAAAAGCAGGATATAGGTTGCTTTACTTTTATGTCAGACAAACAAATAACTTTTGTTTAAACTCTGTATATATTTACATATTTTTGACATTAACATAATCATACAGTTTTTATTATTTACACATTTCTAACAAACTTTATGCAGTTAATAAAAGATAGTTTGAAAAAAGTTAGAGGTGCTTGTCATAATCTGCAGCCCTCATTTTTCCTGTTTGCCAGTGGAGCTCAGGGTCACACTGTTTCCAATGCAAACACATTGATTAAACTTTCCTAAAACTGTCTTTATAGAATTCGCAAAATGCAAAAACAAAACAAAACAAAACAAAACAAAAACAAAAACAAAAACAAAAAAACAGCAAAACACTGGGTTACAATGATTTTGAAGGCAAATTGTCACTAAGACACTGGATGAAGATTCAGAATACCATAAGGGAACAGCAATGAATTTACACTCCTAAAAATTACAATAGAGAATACATGTAATATTTATATGCGTAAAAAGTGTGAGAGATTTATGTGACTAAAGAAAGGATTGGAAAATAAAAGAGGGGACAAACACAATCATCATTTTGTAAATAAAAGTATGTTTAGGTCACTGTTCATGTTTTACTCATACAATTTAACATAAATGACAATAACTTCAAGGAATTACAGTTTATATTCTCAATGATTTTAAGTTATTCAATGAATGAGACTAGAGAGTGACATGAATATGTAAGACTATTATGATATTTCACTAAATTTTACTCTCATGTACAGCAAACGTATGTGTTATACACTTTTGGGCACTATTTTATGATTGAGGGTTAAAGAAACAGCCAATTTTTGACATACTGTAAATAACAGAGCTGGTACTTAAAATCATGTCTACTTGATTACAAAGTTTGTTTTTAACTTTTTCCCTTTTTTTTATTGTAGTTCAACTAGATTGTCCCCATTTCACCCTCCCACCACTCAAATTTGTACCAAAGATTGTCCTTTTCACAAAGGGAAAATTAATATAAAATTTAAACTTTAAAAATATCTTATCAATCCCTAAGAATTTAGTCTCATAAAAGCAGTGCTGTTTGTAGTATTGATATAAAGCTCTCATTAAGAACATTCTGCTAAAATATATAAAGAATGATAAAGTCAAGTGTGAACAATTTACTCATTCAATAATTCTGAAATGTCATTATAATTAATTTAAATTCATTGTCTTTGTAATATTCCAGAAAATGTTTGTGTATAGTGTAGTTATTTTTTCTAGCATTAATTTTTCTCAGTATGTGTCTATTTACTTTATGTGGATGAAAATATTAGAAAATATTAAAAAGGAAAGAAGATAGTGATATTTATCTATCATCCATCTATCTATGCAAAAGTGAAGTATACAGGCAAATTATTGGCTAAGTTAAATTTCAATCTATTAATTAACTTCCACTATGTCAGAGTAAATTCTTTGTTGATTCTACCAAAAATTCCGGACAGAGTTAAAAAATAATTATTTAAGAAAAAAAAACATAGCCCAATTAAAAAATGGGCAAAGGCTTTGAACAGACACTTCTCCAAGGAGGACACACAGAGGATCCAGAGACACATGAAAAGATGCTTGATATCTCTAGTTATCAGAGAGATGCAAATTAAAACCACAATGAGATACCACTTGACACCTGTCAGAATGGCCTTCATAAACAAAGCAACAAACAGCAAGTGTTGGAGAGGTTGTGGAGAAAAGGGGACCCTAGTGCACTGTTGGTGGGATTGCAGATTGGTACAACCACTATGGAAAACAGTATGGAATTTTCTAAGAAAACTAAAAATGGACATACCTTTTGACCCAGCAATTCCACTGCTTGGATTATATCCTAAGAACCCTGAAACACCAATCCAAAAGAATCTATGCACCCCAATGTTCATAGCAGCACAATTTACAAGAGCCAAGTGCTGGAAGCAACATAGGTGCCCATCAGTTAATGAATGGATCCAAAAACTGTGGTACATTTACACAATGGAATTCTATGCAGCAGAAAGAAAGAAGGAGCTCCTACCCTTTGCAACAGCATGGATGGAACTGGAGAGCATCATGATAAGCGAAATAAGCCAGGCAGTGAAAGACAAATACCATATGATCTCACCTTTAACAGGAACCTAATCAACAAAACAAACAAACAAGCATAATATAAACAAAGACACTGAATTTGAGAACAGTCTGACAGTGACCAGAGGGGAGAGGGAGGGAATTTCAGGGGAAAAGGGGAACGGTTTAGAGCAACAAGTATAAAGGACACACGGACAAAAACTATGGGGGGTGGAAATGGGAGGAAGGAGGGGAGGGCTGGGGCAGTGGGCTGGGCGCGGGGTAAAAGACAGAAAACTGTACAATATCAACAATTAAAAAATACTGATTAAAAAATAAAAAAATAAGAAAATAATAGTAAGATATTAGATAGCCTTCTTCTGTTTATGTACTAATGGAATGTTTCTATAGTTTGATCTTTAAGTAACACATTTATTCTTTTTTTCACAATAGAGTCTTCATCTTAAGAAATTAGCTAACCTTATTTCTAATATTAAGAATATACATTAACTATAAATAGTTGTTGGATTTTGTTTAAGACCTTTTATAAATACTAAGGTAATTGCTTTTCTTCTGTCTGCCTCTCTTTTTAGGAGGTTGTTTATGGTGCATATATACGAATTTGTTTTGATGTTGAAGTGTGCTCACATTCCCTACCTTATTAATGTTGTACTGTTATTTATTAGTTTAGTTTGCTATTTTATGTGTTTTGCTAAAATTTTATTTGGGGTATTTGCATTTATGTACATTAAACAGTCCAGCTTTTTGCTGTGTTAAAAAAAAGAAAGAAAAGAAAAGAATAAACAAGAACAGGAGACAGATTCTGGAAGAAAATCATCAGCATCGGCTAACTGCTTTATATTCTATTTAATTGAAGGAAGGCAAGGTTAGCAAAGCATAAAAGAATTAAAACTTCAGTAGAAAAGCTGCAGTCTTGCTGATTTGAAGAAGTGGTGCACAGCGCGGGGGCAATTGTAACTGCTGTAGAGGAAGGCAGGATACCAAGAAGAGAAGACATACTTTGTGTATAAACTCTGCCCCCAATTTTGAGTAACATCAACCCATGCATCGCTGGACAGACCCCAACTAAGGAAAAAGCCATCCAACTGAGATTTTAGCTACCAAATAAAACACCAAATTGCAGTTTGAGCCAAAGTATGCTAATTGTCTTCATGCAATTTAATGAAAACTTCAAACAACGTAACAGATGCAGAGTCTCCACAGTAACCCAGTCAAGACATCCTAGATAAAACCCAGAAGTACTCATAGAAAGAATGCAAAGTCTGGCCATTCATGAAGAAAAGACAGTGAGTCTCAAGATGAGGCATATGTTTGAATTAACAGACCCACATATTAAAGTACCCACAAAAGCTATGCTCTCAAACATAAATAGAAACTTGCTCACAGGAGCACAACACCGAACACCATAGTATATATATGCTATGACAGCTGGAAAAGATGTAATAAGTAGAATTCCCATGTTCTTGAACCAAAATACTCAATGTTGTTAAGAAGCTAGTTTTTCTCCAAATGACCTAAGATTCACTGTATTCCTAAAATGATTATGATGTATATGTGAAATAAAGAGATTTTGATATATAAGATAAAAGAAAGAAGAAAAACAATGTGGAATTTGTGTTATCTTCAAAGACTACAAAAAAGCTATAGGAGTCAAGACATGATGACACTGGGAAAAGGACTGACAAACATTATTAAGAGACAATTATATGGGGAGAGCGGAAACAGACCTCATTTAAGGTCATTGGCCTTTGGAGAATGGTGTCGAAAGCATCTAATAAAATGTCAGTCCAAAAATGTTTGGACTGACTGGATAACCATAAAAAATATGTTGATTTCACCTCACACCATACTCAAAAATTAATTGAAAGTAGATCATAGACATAAACTTACAAACTGAAGTCATAAAAATTTAAAAATAAAAGACAATATTGCAATAAACATATAGTATTAAAACATTCAAGTTTATTAAGCAAAAATTACCCAAAGGATTCCTAGACAGTGCTACTAAAATATCAACTGTACCTGTGCTATTCATGAACTGCTATTTTTAGTATCTATGACAAAATAAGTACACAAATTAAGAATAAGTGTTTTGAAATTATTGTAGCAAAATTACATTACCAGGATATTACCCAAGATTCTCCCAGAAGAGTTTACTCCGTTTTGCCAGGTTACTATCTCATAATCTTCTAGAAGAGTTCTACAGGAAGTGCGGTGTCTGTGGATGGGTGCTATTTCATACACTGCATTTTTAACTTCTTTATTACAACATAAGCCTAGATATTGCAAATAAATGTTATGAAAATTTTATAGCAACTGGCATTGCCAGAACATTGACTGGTGATGGATCAGCTCAGGTGTTTTTGAATTTTCGTGATGAGTCAAACGTGGGGCAACCTGCATCCTAGTTAGAAGCAGTAGGATTACAATACAGCATTGGTATTTTAAAGTAGGCTGTTAGTTGCATCCCCAAAGTGTATGAAAAGAGAGGCTATGTATTTATTTTTTAAGATAATTGGTTATTTGTTATCATTCTAAATTTAGATACTTACAGTTAAAATTATTAGACAAATCATGTAAGTAAAGTACTTAAGTTTTAACTTAAGGAAGGCAAACTACAACCCACTGGCGTTATTTGTAAAAACAAAAAATGCACAAATATCTGAGTGTGACAGTTGTGGTAAGACAAAGGAGGATAATGAAAGTTATTTTACAATATGAACACCGAATTGTACTAGTTTTATCCAGAATGTGAGAATTCATACGTTGTTTGCTTTATAACCATGAGTGAAGTGCTAAAACCAATATGTTTTCTTGCAAACTTGTACGAGCTAACAAAATAACAAAACCATAAAAATCTTAACAGCATTTAGAGACAATAATAAATAATTAAATTAAAATAGATGGTGGGTAGAAAATAGACAGGGGGAGGGCAAGAATAGTGTGGGAAATGTAGAAGCTAAAGAACTTATGACACATGGACATGAACTAAAGGGGGGGAATGTGGGTGGGAGGGGGTGTGCAGGGTGGAGGGGAATGATGGGGGAGAAATGGGACAACTGTAATAGCATAATCAATAAAATATATTAAAAAATTAAACTACCATATGACCTAGCAATCCCACTTCTGGATGTTTAGCCATAAAAAAATAAAAACACAAATTCAGAAAGATATATGAACCTCTGTGTTCACTGCAGCATTGCTTATAATAGCCAAGATATTGAAGCAACCTAAGGGCCCATCAATAGACAATTGGATACAGAAGATGTGGTACATAATATGTAAAATGGAATAGTACTTGGCCATATAAAAGAATGAAATTTCATCATTTGCAACAACATGGATGGACCTAGAGGGTATTATGCTAAGTGAAATAACTCAGACATTCCACTATATGTGGAATCTAAAAACACAAAATACACAAATAAAACAAAATGGAAGCAAAATCATAGAAACAGAAAATACTGATTATTGCTAGATAGGAGGGGAGTGGGGAGATAGGTAAAGAAGGGTGACGTGGATGAAGAAATATAAACTTCCAGTTATAAAATTCAGTACAGGGAATATTCTCAATGATATTGTATTAACTGTCTATGGTGCCAGCAGTGTAGTAGATTTATTGCAGTAACCATTTTGTATATAAATGTATAATATGTAAAGGGTATTAATAATCATTTCATATATAAAAGTATGTAAATATCTAATCACTATGTTGTCCACTTGATACTAGTATAATGTTCTTTGTCAACCATAATTTAGAAATAATTTTTAAAAATCATTAAGTTTAAAACATAGCAATGAAATCAGTCTTTGAAATAATTTTGAATTTAAATGCTTACAGTAGCATATATGCAAACTACTTCACTAGCCTGTGAAAATATTGGTGGAAAGCTACAGCAAAGAGGTTAAATAAAAATGTGGGGTGATACCGGGACAAAATATGACATTTAGCTACTTTCCATGAACACCGGTGCTCCAAATACACAAGAACTGGCTGGCAATACAGAAGGCCAATTCAGAAGAAATAAAGCTAGCCAAGTTCTCTCTGCAGTTTGCTGAATCTACAGAGGTGGCGAATGTGGTCTTGCAGTCCAGTCCACACCTTGAAAGTGTTGTATCATAACCGGTTCGTCATTTTATTCTCGGGAAACTCTGTCCTTCTCGTATGTTAACTTGTATTGTACCTGCCATTAAAATCCATGTGGCTTCTGTTCTTTTGTTCTTTTTTTTTTTTTCATTTATGATTTTAATGATCTGGAAACCTCTGAGGAAGAAAGAGTTTCTGCAACACATTGCCATGTCCCATAATTTAAAAACAAATATCAGCAAAATAAAGCATGTTCTTGATCTTCCATGTCTGCAAAACATTATTACTGAAACTGTTAAAGGAGAATGACTTGTATTTTCCCTCAATATATAGAAGTTTAATGGGTCCAGTATTTATTTCTCTCCTTTAAAGTTCAATTTAACTGTAAATTTGCAGGATCATTTTAGAGAATGTGCTACTAGTAAATGATAAAAGATGCATTGTGGAAATCAGTACTTCTTGCTCCATTTCAGAAAAGAGACAATGATGGAAAACTGAAGTTTGCTGAAATCACTGAGAAAACTCTACCATGAGTATTATTAGACAACACATAAGAAGAATCTAAATATACATTACTTATAATTAACTTTATCAATACAACCTAAATTGGATAATTAACAAAGAAAAATGTTTATTTGTCACAATTAACAATTAAAATTTCAGGTATCCTGCCCTGGTTGGTGTAGCTCAGTGGATTGAGCGTGGGCCTGTGAACTAAAGGGTTGCTGGTTTGATTCCCAGTCGGGGCACATGCCCGGGTGGTGGGCCAGATCCCCGGTAGGGGATGTGCAAGACACAATCACACACTGATGTTTCTCTCCCTCTCTTCTCCCCTTCCCCTCTCTATGAAAATAAAAATATTTTTTTTAAAAAACCCACTTAAAAAATTTCGGATATCCTGAATTTTTGTTTAAAGTCTGCATGTAGGTATTTAAATGGAAACTTGATATTTTCCCTATAACTTTTTGTTGAGGGACAATTGCATAATGAAAAAATATATAAGCATGTCAATAATATTCTTTTTATGCATCTAGATGCCTCTATGAAAAATGTGTACAGTTTTGTATATTTTCTGTTCTCTTCTATGTTTGCTCTAATTATACTTAAATAATGTATAGGTCTCATAAAACATATTTTTGTATCTGTGGTGTCTAATAAATAAAGCTGAATTTTCATTTCATGTTTTCACTTTATTTTACTACATATTGCAAAATAATTAGATCAGCATGCATTAGAAACTTAAGGCAAACAATAAAGCAAATATTCCTAAACTAAGAAATTATTTTACAAATTAATCTATCCTAAAATGGTATGAATTATATTAATATCCCATTAAAATCTCATGCGCCATGTTTTACATAAGAATTTTGAATTAATGTTGTTTTTTAAATAAGGCATATAGAACATTAGCAATAATTTCAAAGATTTATTAAGTACACATTGATGAAAAATTGGGATATTATTTCATTTTTCTGCAGAAATATAGGACTATTTTTTGAAGTTCTGCATTGGAATTCTGTTAAAATAAAGTGAGACTGACAGAGACAGAGAAAGATTTTAATCCTAAGCAATCAGCATATTCACTTACCTTTGGCACAGATGCAAGACCGTGTGCTGATGTTCATAGTTTCCCAAATGTACACCTGTACATGTTAAGCATACTGAAGAGTGATTCCTCATACTTGAGAATATGCATAGGGCAAGCCTTTAAAATTAGTAATTAATTAAGTAATTAATTTTATTGTTGTTCAAGAACAGTTGTCTCCATTTCCCCCCAACAACTCCTCACTGCCCCACCCATCCATGTGTCCCACCCTCCATCCTATGCCCTTTGGTTTTATTCATATGTCTTTATACACATTCCTTGACGATGCTTCCCCTATTTCCCCCATTATCCTACTCCCTCTTCCCCTCTGGTCACTGCCAGTTTGTTCTTTATTTCAATGCCACTGGTTATATTTTGTTTGCTTGTTTGTTTTGTTAATTAGGTTCCACTTATAAGTGAGATCATATGGTATTTGTTTTTCACCACCTGGCTTATCTCACTTAGCATAATGTTCTCCAAATCCATCCACGCTGTCACGAAGGGTAGGAGCTCCCTTTTTCTTTCTGCTGCATAGTATTTCATTGTGTAAGTGTACCATAGTTTTATGATCCATTCATTTATGGATGGGTACTTAGGTTGCTTCCAACACTTGTCTATTATAAATTGTGCTGATGTGAACATCGGGGTACATAGGTTCTTTTGAATTGGTACTTCAGTATTCTTAGGGTATAATCCCAGCAGTGAAATTGCTGGGTCAAAAGGCAGTTCCATTTTTAGTTTTTTGAGGAAATTCCATACTGTTTTCTACAGTGGCTGTACCAGTCTGCATTCCAACCAATAATGTACTAGAGTTCCCTTTTCTCCACAACCGTATCAGCACTTGTTTGTTGATTTGGTTATGATGGCTATTCTGACCCATGTGAAGTGATATCTCTTGAGAAAAAAGAACAAGCTAGGAGTGATCACAATACCTGATATCAAACTATATTACAAAGCCATGGTAATCAAAACAGTCTGGTGCTGGCATAAGAACAGACTCATAGATCGATGGAACAGAATAGGGAGCCCAGAAATAAACCCAAGTCTCTATGGTCAATTAATATTCAAGAAAGGGGCAGAAACATAAAATGGAGTTAAAATAGCCTCTTTAGCAAATGATGTTGGGAGATCTGGACAGCTACATGCCAAAAATTAAACTCAATCACCAACTTACACAAAACACAAAAATAAACACAAGGTGGATAAAAGACAAATATAATTGTGACACCATAAAAGTCCTAGGGGAGAACATAAGCAGGATATTCCATGCAGCAATATTTCCACCAATATATCCCCTGGAACAAAGGACATAAAGGAAAGAATAAACAAATGGGACTTAATCAAAATAAAAAGTTTCTGCACAGATGAAGAAAACATCAGCAAAATTTAAAGGAAATGAAACATATGAGAAAATATATTTGCAAATAATACCTTGGACAAGGGTTTGATACCCAAAATATATAAAGAACTCACATGACTCCACTCCAAGAAGACAAACAACCCAATTAAAAATGGGCAAAGAACCTGAACAGACACTTCTCCAAGGAGGACAGACAGAGGGCCCAGAGACATGTGAAAGAATGCTCACATCACTAACCATCAGAGAGATTCAAATTAAAACAATGTTGTTTTACTGTAAAAAAGAGAAGGAGCAATGAAAGGAATGGGTTCCATATCTAGGTGTGACAGAAACAAAAGCAGCACTGTTGCCTGAAGGAGATGAGACCAGAATGTGCAGACAGTTTAATAATGATGTTATGTTTAATTCATCTCCACTTTGAATATACTTGATTGGTAGGTCAACTTCCATTTGACCTAACAATTCTGGATGCAACAACCTGTACAGAGGTGCATGTGTACTTGTATGTTCAGGATGGCTCTGTCAGCCTGCAGGGCAGAGCAGAGCGCCCTGTCCTGCACGCTGATTGCCTGAGCAGAGGAGCCCAACCACAGTAGAACTTTCATTTATTTACTCCACCTTCATTTTTTCAAATATCCAAGAAAACAAACAACAATGATTGTTTAGATTAAATAATAACCTTACAGAAAAAAAATCTAATACTCCAGTGAAATCTGTGTTCTCAAATCAATTTTTTCCAGAAAATTGTTTGAGAAGCTATTTGTTTGAAAATGGAATCTCCTTGTTTTGTCTCCTTAGAGATGCATGACTGATCATAGAGGTATCAGCATGAAAGGGCTGGCTGGTAGAGAATCAAGAGCCAATATTTCATTAGGCAACCTAGACATTTTTCCAAGAACAACTTGTCAAGAACTGAATTGTTTGAGAGCCAAGGTGTTTGAGAGCTGAGATTTGACTCTTCTTGTCAAATGTTGATCATTTATTTCCTGGAAAGTCAGAGATAAGTACTCTACATGCATTATCTCTTTTAATTTTCCTATTATGCTCAAAGTAACTGTGAAATCTCTGTATGTAACTATGATATAGAATATATAATCATAAAATGCATCTGTCTATATTTAACGTGTATCGATGCCTATATTTATATCTCAAGCTCTACCTGCATAGATTTATATATATGTATAACTACAGCATATCTATATATTTATGATAAGTTGAGTAAATTTTATAATAATCATACCCAAGACTACTCAATATCACAACTGATTTTACTACCATCTTCTTATTTCCTGAGAATAAATATTGATACTTATCCAATAAACCACACAGAGGGCAAATATTTATTTTCAATGTCAAGTACTACCTATCTAGTCATTTCATATATATTTTCAAGACACACTATAAATGACGCATAGCTTATGTGCAAATCCTTTCTATGTTTGTAAAAATAAACAGGTCCCAACAGCTATTTATTGCCCAGTGTATGTCTACTATACTGAGGAGATTTGTCTTTATTATGCTTTTGACACAAGTAAAGAATAGGAAATGTAACAATCCCTAAAGCTCTTGCCTAAAATACTTCAGGGTTTATTCCACAAACCCTCATAAAACTCAACCACTCAGCAGATAAAACTACTCTACAATAACTTAGGAGGAAAAATAAAGACCCATTTATCTCAGCATGTGAAAGCAATCTTGGGATATTCTTTGCATTCTATGGCGTTTCAGTCTGCACTATGCTAATCAAGCTATTACAATTTCATATGTTCTTTTGTTATTTTTAAGTATTTGGCTTTAGCTACTTCAGTTCTTGTGTACTCAGTCAGATGAGTGTTTATAATTAGAGGCAATGAATTTCTAAAAGTGAACAGAAACAAATAAGTAGAATATAGTTTTTTTAAAATACATTTTGGCTAGATTTAATATTTGCTAAAATAAATTTTAAAATAAGATAAAACTTGAGTAAATAGTTTTATTAGTCATTATTCTTGGCTGTAAATCAAAAGCCTATGATTTTAATATGATCATGCTGTTGACAATCATTATGAAATTGCAGACGTATCTCACCAGACTCAAATTTTTTATCTGAATTAAATGTCAATAAGGCAGATTAAATATATTTTCTTGTAAAACAATGAGGTAAAGTGTTGCTCTGTGGTATGATCCTGAATCCCTATACTGAAGCCCTAACCCACCAGTGTCACTGTGTTTGGAGTAAGGAGGTAATTAAGGTTAAATGAGGTTGAGGGGTGGAATGAGACATTGACCTAATAGGATCGGTATCCTCAAAAAGAAGACACAACAGAGAGCTTGCTGTCCCTCTCCAGGCACTCAGACAAAGAAGAGATCATGGGATGTGCAATCTAAAACACAAAACAAATAAATACAAATAAAACAAAAACAGACTCATAGACACAAGAAACATACTGCTCATTAACAGAGAGGTGAAGAGTAGAATAAAATAGGTGAAAAAGATTAACAGGTACAAACTTCCAAGTATAACATAAAGAAAGTATGAGGATGTAATTTGTAGCATGGAAAATAAAATAAATAATATTGTAATAACATTTTATGGTGACTGATGGACATCAGACTCACCATGGGTACAATTTTATAATGTATATCAAAATCAAATCATTATGGTATGCACCAGAAACTAATAGTATGTTGCATGTTCATTACATATTAATAATCATCTCATCTGTATTTCAAAGGGAAGGCTGACAAGTGCCAACATCGAACCTGTCAATTATAATTCACCTCTTTATCACAAAGCTCTCTCTTGCTTTAGGGAAAATTGGAAAACACTACGAAAGGGCCAGCATTTCATCACACAGAAGGGGATGACAGGTAAAAATCATGCAAGAACACATAAACGAACACACACTTAACAACTTAATGTCAGTTAATCACATACCCACTTCTCTAATTCAAATAACAAAATATCCTAAGGTAGTCCTGTGGAGGCACACTAAGAGGAGAAACATATAGAGGCTCATTTGGAAAATATTTATCTCCATAGTCCATATATGAGTATTTCTCCATGTAACTGTGGTTAAGGCTTCATTTATATGTAGGTCCTAATAGTGAAGATTAAGGTGATAGGCTTTATCATCAGTTAGAACTTGCATTGCAACTGCTCTACACCATAACACTTCTAAATTATTAAGGGAAGTTGTAAGTTACTTTTTTCCTAGGCTGCCAAATATGAATAAATACAATATCTTGATATAAATTTGTAAGGATTAAGTGATCTTCAATTGAAGTAAGTTCTTTCCCTGCTCTACAGTTTTAACAAATCAGTTATTCACAGCTTGAGATGTGATCTTTTTACATCTTGTGAAGTAAATACCATGTGCAAGGTAGAAAAACAATTTCAGAGGTAATTATAAGAAAACATCACTCTAACAGAGAACAATGCAGTATGTATATTTAATACTACACTCTGAATAGTAGAAAAATAAAAACCTTCTTTATTATATATATACACATATATATATTTGTATCTTATTAACTTTTCTCTTTTAAACATGTTATATAATGCCTTTATATTAGTAGATAACCCTATATAATTTATGATTAAATAAATGTATATATACTCTGAGTATGTGCTAATTTTTATTTTACTGGTATGTGAATAATAAAAAGTTTAGTCAATATAAGCAAAGATGTCCGCCATATAGTAAATTAAAATTTATTGCACAATTATTTTTGTAAATATGAAAGTATGTCACTAATGACTGAGAAAACCAGTTATGAAAAGAAAAAATAATAAACACACACACACCCAAGATATCCGTGCCTGAATATGACTAAACTGCTGATAAGGAGGACTCAGACTAGATCGTTCCAGGGCTGGGCGAAAGGCACTGCTGGGAACAACAGTAAACCTGTTTGCAAAGGGGCATTTTCCCACTTGCCCTCCTTGCCACATAAATTAAATATAGCAAAGAGAATGGGCAAACTTCAGGCAAATGTTTAGAGAATATCTAATGTCAATGTTGAACACCCCTTCTCACTTTTCATCGTATTGAACAAATTTTTATACTTTGGTAAATTTGTTTTTGCAAAGACAAATCAGTAATTTTTTTTGTTTTTCAGGAAAATAGTATTGCATTAAAAAATGTTATAAAGTAAAAAGAAAATAAAGAAGGAGACAGAGAGATGGTTTTGCTGATATTAGTGTTCTTGGATTTCTCTCCAGAGACAGATTTGGAGCTAATGATTGTCTCTGCTGTATCTCCTGAGACAGATCAAATCTTCAAACCTCCACATCAAAGATGTACCAAAATAGCTAATAAAATAGAACAAAACAAAAAAAATCAGTAAATATCTTTGGGATTTATGGAAGTTTAATGCCATTATAACGAAATATTATGAGTGATCAGGAAAAACCATAGTAGAGGCAGCAACTGTGTTTCCTTGCATTATCGCTAGTGGTGGAAATAATCTTTACTTTTTATATTTCTTATGTTTAATGCCCTTAGTAATTAAATAATAGCCAAAAGGACACATTTTTCTATGCCTCCTGGAACACTTTTGGTACTCATAGAAACGTTTTCTTCTATCAATTACAGTTCTAACAGCCTAGGTAGATGTCTTTGTCTTAAGGACTGCTACCCCCTTTTGTTAAGCACATTATTAAAGACAAATTGAAATTATATTATTTCTAGATTTGAACACAGATGAAAATAGCACACATTCTAAAAATATTATAATTATTTATGATGCCAAGTAATTCCTGTTTAGTTCATTATATGTTAGTGATTTTTATTTATGTGTAATTGACACATGACATATTAGTTTCAGGTATATGATGAAATGATTCAATATTTGTATACATAGTATTGCAATATGATCACTATAGTAAGTCTAGTTAAATTTAATCACCATACATAGTTATAACAGTTTCCTCTTGTAATGAGAACTTTTAAGATCTACTCTCTTTGCAACTTTCAACTATGTGACACAGTACTAACTATGGTCACCATGCTGTACATGACATCCCTGACCGACTTATTTTACAACTGGAAGTTTGTGTCCTTTTGCCACAAATCTGTTCTTTATGTTAGAATTTTAATACCAGTATATTGCCAAGTGCATCTGAACTCAGATACCACATCACGGTAGGAAGGAGTGTAAATATAAAGTGCTGTCACTGGGGAAAATTTCATGGCGATGAACTAGCAGAGCACACACACTCCCAATGCTCATGTCTCCAAGATCGATTCTCAATCCACACGTATCAAACTGCACAAGTCATGGAAAGGGCTTCAGAAAGGGGTCACTGCCCCATAAAATGCCTGCAATTGTTAGGTAAAAGATCAAAGGTGACTTTGTCATAGATGGATAAACTTTTCTGGTCAAGAAAACAACCCTAATTAAATAGGAGAGCTTCCAGAGCAGGTGAAGTTTGATACTTTTTTCCACTTGATTTAATGAGAATGAGGCTCCAGGGTACATGTCGCTTAAAATAGCCCCTCTCAAGTAACTAGAACTATTCTCATAATGCTGCTACCTTAAATTTAAATTCCAGGAATCATAAGTTGAAAGTGATTCTCACTTTCATGTTCCAGCTAGTTAATACCTGCAAAGCCCATTTTAGCAATTTATAGGATAGTCTAAAGTTTCCTTAATTAAGAGTAACAAGAAACTTCATAGAAGATCTTATACCCTTGAATTTACACCAAATTGCATATGCCTGGTTCATTGCCAAAAGTAGCCAAAGAAAATATATGTCATTCTATCACGTAACAATCCATTTCTGGAATTTATAGTTGTAAAAATCAATGTTCTTCATTTTATCTATTCAAATTTTACTTTTATCAGCTAGAGATAACAAACAATGATATCACCTATGTAAAAGTTAATATATTTGATGATTTATAAATTTGTTTTCCAATTTCTTCAGCCTAAATCTATATTGTGTGCTGTACATATTAAGCACAAGACATAAATCATATAAATAGTTATTTAAAGTTGAAAATTGGCAATGTGAATTGTTTAAAACTTGTAAGTTGCAATGCATTTCATATTAATTTGCTGATTAGCAAAGCAATGATTTTAAGGTTTGTGAACTTGGCTGTGTTCATTTTCTTGATTGGATTAAATTATTATAAATGTATGTAATTAAATAAGTAATGTTAATCTTTATGAAATACTTATTGAGATCAAATAACTATTTTTGCACTAAGTTTTCATATCCTTTTTCATTAACTTTCTCATAGCAATTGTATGAAGTGTTGCTAAAATTAGAATTTATTAGTGTTGCTAAGTAAAAGCAAATTATTCAACATTTAAGATTAACACTTATACTTCTAAAATAAATAAATAAATAAAAACAAATACTCATGGGCAGATAAGTAAATGGATATATCAGAAATATAAATAAAGTTTTGTTTATGTTATGTTCTTATATATATTAAAAACATTAACTTTAAAATTTTAAAAATTAAGAAAATGATTATTCTCTTTGTTGTCAGAAAATATGATGGTTCTTAGATTTTAATGATTAATTACTATAGTGGGTTGAATATGTTGGCCCAAATTTATATCCTCCTGGATCCTAGAATATGGTCTTATTTGGAAGTAGGGTCTTTGCATATATAACTAATTAAAGATCTTAAGATGAAATCATCCTGCACATACATATTTGCTCCATAAATTCAATGACTGGCGACTTCATACAAAAGACATTTTGGAATCAGAAACAGATACAGGGAGAAGAAAGGCACATGAAGATGCAGCAAAGATCAGAGTGATGCCTCTGCAAGTCAAGAACACAGGGATTGCCAGCAACTGCTACTGGAGGCCTCTTCACCCGGCAAATGCATGAATTTTCAGGACTGCTGCTGATAACCAGTCAAAAGTTTGTTAAAGATCATATGGTATTTGTCTTTCACTGCCTGGCTTATTTCTATTATCATGATTCTCTCCAGTTCCATCCATGCTGTTGCAAAGGGTAGGAGCTCCTTCTTTCTTTCTGCTGCATAGAATTCCATTGTGTAAATGTACCACAGTTTTTTGATCCATTCATTTACTGATGGGCATCTAGGTTGCTTCCAACATTTGGCTATTGTAAGTTGTGCTGCTATGAACAACTGGAGAGCATCATGCTAAGCGAAATAAGCCAGGCAGTGAAAGACAAATACCATATGATCTCACCTTTAACAGGAACCTAATCAACAAAACAAACAACCAAGCATAATATAACCAAAGACACTGAAATTGAGAACAGGCTGACAGTCACCAGAGGGGAGAAGGGGTGGAATTTCAGGGGGAAAGGGGAAGGGTTTACAGTAACAAGTATAAAGGACACATGGACAAAAACTATGGGGGGTGGAAATGGGAGGGAGGTGGGGAGGGTTGGGGGGTGGGCTGGGGTGGGAGTAAAAGACAGAAAACTGTACAAGATCAACAATTAAAATAAAAAATTAAAAAATGTTTGTTAAAGAATGTGCCTCTGTCATAGAACTTCCCCCACTTCCCCTTATCCCACGTTCCTTATCTGTAGCCAAAGTAAAATTCTTTCAAAACAACTTACATCTTTCTTCTCTAAAACATAACCATAATATATGAACGCACTCATCACCAGGATGGCAGACATGAGGCCTTGTCTACTGAGCTCTGCTGCTGGGGTTCAGACCTCATGATCCAGAACCTGACCTTTTCTGGCTAGCAAATGACTTAATAAACCCTTTCTTTTAAAAGGCTTTCAGCCCTGGCTGGTGTAGCTCAGTCGATTGAGTGCTAACCTGCAAACCAAAGGGTGGCTAATTTGATTCCTAGTTAGGGCATATGCATGGGTTGCAGGCCAGGTCCCCAGTAGGGGGTGTGAGAGAGGCAACCACATGATGTTCCTCTCCCTCTTTCTCCGCTCCCTCCCCTCTCTCTTAAAATAAATAAACAAAATGTTTAAGGAAAATAAATAAATAAAAGACTTTCAGCCAACTTCAAAGACTTTCAAATAAAAAGACTTTGAAGTTAAGAATTTTGTTTAACAAGGCTATGGGATTTTTTTAAAAAATTAATTCATTAGTTGCTGAAATTTCATAGTCTTAGTACACTGGTCTTAAAATAGCCATCCCCACACCTATTTTCTACTATTCATTAACAGTAATCCAAATAAGAGCATGATGAAAGAACCAGTGAATGCAGGGGAAAAGGTGAGGTTAAAGTCATTCAAAAGAATATTTATTTGTGTATGTTGAAAAACTTATTACATATTTTAAACATACCCATATTTTTGAAGTTCATATTTATCTCTTTTTTCTGCATCTGATTATTTTTCATTCCCAAACTGGCCCATTTTTCTTCATGTTTCTATGATGATTCTATTCCAATTAAGTTGTATTTCCACAAAAGTCTTAGAAACAGTTTGCAGCAGCAAAATGCCCCATCTTCATTTTGTTTTAATGCGTACATGCGGACACCTATATATTTTTTTATTTATTCTAGATATAGATTTATTTTCAGTAAAAAATTTTTCTTTTAAATTAAATATCTTATATGGTGTTAATGGAATTGAATTATGAACACACTTAAGTTATTTCCATTTCTAAATAGCAAATTCAAATTAAATGTTATCCCAAATAACACAATTTGTTATTACTTAAAATATAAATTTTAGACATTATAAATGCAATAATGCAATCTCAAGTACTCATTTGTATGCAAAAAACAATTTTTATTCAAACACCACTCTTTAGGAGAGTAATTTCTTACAAGTACAGTTTAAAGCAATTTCTAGTTAACCTTTAGTTATAAAAAGTGAAACAAAATAAACTTACTAAGAAAATATAGATGCTATTTGAAGTAGAGAAAGTGCCTCAGTAAGAGAAGAACCTTTAAGACAAAGTAAATTCTGGCTGTATTTTTTTAAAAGGACAGTATTCAAAGGAAACTCAACTTTAATTTATTTAGCAATAAATATTTATTTTTGCAAAGTGATTTCCTTTTATTCCCAATGATGGAAACATTTGAGAACCAAATATATAATATACATTAGACAGTTAATATCTAGCATTATGAGGTGAGGTTTTATAATGCTTTAAGAATTTTATAACTATCTATGTTAAGAAAAATATTCAGGGGCAGAATAAATTTTTGCTGCCCTTAAACAATTTTAAAATAAACTTAATTAGATGTCATTGTTTTTCACCTCCACAGTGACTTAAACATCTCATTCAGTGGCGCGCTTCCTTGATAATTGCCTGTTTAATTGTTGCCAGACTGTGAGGTCTATCATAAGAATTACTTTTCCATTTTTCATTTACAGTGACCCAAAGATTTAGAGTACAATCAGTCCCATTTTACCTGTGAAGAAATTGAAACCCCAAAATTTTAGTAATTTTCCCAAATAAATACAGCTTGTTAAATAACAAAGTCGATATTCAAATGAAGCATAAAGCATGCTGCCTCTAGTAAGGTCAGGGATACATGGGTTTTGCCTTTTGTCTAGGAGTGTCTAACACAATAGCTGTTGAATGTTGAATCACTCTTTAAACTAATTCAAAATATAGTTCAGATAAGAATAGTCATCAGCTCCTTTATCCTACTCCTAGGATAAAGTACAGTACCTTACTGTTAAAACCAGTTTTGATATTATTTTGTAATCAAAATTCTTTACTGAAACTTAAGTTATGATATACAGCTTTTAAGCATATAAAGTATCTCACTCATTTTCTGAATGAGTTTAAATTCCAAACTTGTACCATAAAAGAGGAAAAAAAGATGTACAAAAGAATTCCAGGTTCAGTCTCACTTTTATAATATCTGTGCACATCCAGGTATGATGGCAAAAATGTGTGATGGAAAAGGGAGTGTTACAAGGCCACTGAGCCTTTAAAAGGAAAAGTGAGGGTTTTTTGTTTGGTTTGGTTTTGTATGAGTTTTTTGTTGTTGTTGTTGTTGTTTTGTTTTGATTTTTTAAGCTGAAAGATGGAGAGAACTCAGACAAAATTAGAGTCCTTTAGATTGGGTTGTTCTGTTTAACTTACTGTAACAAGGTGGCTATTTACTTTTGCCCTTTTGGTATTTGCAGCTACAATGATTATAGGCATAATGGCTTAATCCAGAACACGTGTTAAACTTCAAGAAGTTTTCCCTAAATCACTTTGACCTAGAAGTGAGATTTTAGGCCATCGGGTTTAGCACTCTGGGATGGCTTTCATTCACAGTCGTAGGCTGCTGAAAGAGTTAGAGGTGACTCCCCTACTGCCGTGTACTGATGCTTTTTTCTCTTGGATCATTGCAAGATTTTCTTGGTCCATTGCAACTAAATAAGAAATATATGAACACATATCTCTTTTAAAAAACAAAATATTTTTTACTCTGGCAAGAGTAAAGTTACAGTTTCAGTTTAGAATTATAATGCACTTTAAAAAACTACATTAATCTTTCCTCTCAACTTAGATATCTTTATCTATGCTATTTCATTCTTTATGGCAATAAGAATTATAGAAACTTAATTTCTAGAGCAGTTAATTTAGGGTGGAATATAACAGTTGAGTCTATCTATAGCAGCTTTCTACAATATCAATGATAATGTTTTTCTCTTAGTTCCAGTAGTTAACTAGGCCATGGCTTATATGAGTTATGTTAGAAAAGGTTCCCATTTCCCTCAAATTATTTCCCGAAGTGTTTTTTATATTTCTGAAATCCATAAAGAGGATGTTAAATTTAGAGTTAGCATAGCTATCTAATTGTTAATCATTAAATGTTAATTGAATGAATCGGGGAAATGTTATATGAAGCAATACATTAGTATATTATTGGTTATGAACTCTTAATTAAAACAGTATTAGCTGTGGTTGGTGTGGCTCAGTGGATTGAGTGTCGGCCTTTGAACAAAAGGGTCGCTGTTTCGATTCCCAGTCAGGGCACATGCCTGGGTTGTAGGCCAGGTCCCCAGTAGGGGGTGCACGAGAGATAACCACACATTGATGTTTCTCTCCCTCTCTTTCTACCTTTCTTCCCCTCTGTGTAATAAATAAATAAATAAAATAAAATACAGTAGTTTATTAAAAAAGACACCATTAGATAACTCTGAGAAAAAATTATATACCAGAATATCATGATTTTCTGGGATGATGCAAACAGATTAAATGGACTAAAACACTAGAGTAACAGAGGGTACAGAAGGTTTATCAATCCTGAGGTATGAGTGAAAAGAGTTGATATTTTTTAAATAAAGTAAGAAGTTTAAACACCAATAGATTAATGCTGAGATAATTTTCCGTACTTTACAATTTTAACTTAAGCTAATATGGACCACTCACAAGTGTTTGGGCACCAATTTCTATTAAGAAAACAATCCCCAAAGTCCCAACTCAGTGCTAAATTTAAATACAATTTATAGTAGAAAAGTAATTTCACAATTTTCCCTAAATGGAGAATTCTGTGAGTACCACTGCAGTCTAGATCTTTGCATATATCCTATCTGAGCTAAATCTGCTCTGGAGTGTTTCTTCCCGAGAATCCCTAAGGTGAGTGATTTGTCTAAGTCCAGAGTTCAAGGACATTTTTTTATACCTGTGAGGATAAACAATTACGTGAAAAGTTGTCTCTAAAGTCACTCATAGAATATTCTGGACGTAATCTACTAGTTTTAGCACTCTACAGCTTTGTAAATGGCAATAAATTAAATTAATAAAATCACTCTGTAGCTGTCTATTAATCATATCATCTATTATATCAGAATAAGTAATAGATATCTATGTATCTACTAGTAGGCAACAAATGAGCCATAAACACACAAGCTAAAAACAACAAATATTTATATATGTCAGTTCGTTAGTAAAATATTCTCATGGCATGGATTAACTGGGTGCTTCTGGTTCAAACGCCAAACTGTCAGTTGGGGTGTAGTCTTATCTGAAAGCTTAGTCGCAGAGAATCCACTTCCAACCTCACTTACATGTCAGTTGGTAGACCCGGGGCCCTCTCTGGCTATTGCCTGTAGACTCATTTCTTTGCCATATGGCTTCTCCATATTGCACATAACACTGAAGTTTCCTTATCCAAGAAGGAGGAATTCAAGAGACGGAGAAAGAAATCTCTTTAGGTTATATATTCATTACATGAGCTTTTATGTTTTAAAGATTTAAAGAGATGAAAAACAAATGTGGATTTTTAAAAACACTGCTTTTGGGGTCTAGAGACATTTTCACCTTTATTTCCTTCTCAATTCTAAGCTTCCTTGGAAAAATTTGCACGTGTAAAGAGCTCAACATACTGCAATCAGAGGATTTTGTCATGGCTTTCAGAAAGAAATTACCTCTAAATTATGCAAATTGCCTTAATCAACTGGATAAATATGAGTGTGAACAAACCACAAAGTGTTGTTGGAAATTCATTAACATGCATGTTATCATATTCATCAGTCATATTGTTAGTGAAAGGCCTGTGAGAACCCCAGGAAAATGTGGGTTTCCCATCTCAGTTCCTGCTCTCTGGTATTTATCGATGCTTCATTGTTTTTGTTATTGTTACTGTCAGTCCATTTGACAACAATGTATATAAAGTCATGAAAAAATAAGTGGGTGGAATGTTGCTTGCTGACTGATTATAAGAGCAGCTTGATAATTTTTATAGTTTTTTAGTTTCATTGACAGAGAAATTGACATAACTTTCTGGGATTTTTTTGTATTAAAGCAAAAATGCACATAAACAAACATTTTTAAAAAGGAAGCACATTCTAAACCAGCTATCTAACTATTATTAAAATTACTTTTGAAATCGTGACATATATACTGACTAAAGACATAAATAAGAAAAAATATTCTTTAGTCTATGACTATACAAAAACAATCATTAGAACTAGAAAAAGAATTTATGCCTTATTTAGTTTTGCTTATTGTTACCGCCAATTGAACAGGAACTTGAACTCTTCAGAGCAAGACGGCAGACCTGTTGTTTGTGTGACATCTTCCTCCTATCTTACAGACACTATATTATCCAAAAACATTCCCAGAAGTAATGGTTACAGCTAACCTTGAATTTTAAGTGCTCTCTCTCATTCATTTTTTATGTGAGAAATTTTATTGTTTTTGAATTTCACATGTTGATTTTTTCAAGTTTTTTACCTTAACGTTATTTTTATACAAAAGTCTTATTCATTTTATACAAAAATATTCCAGAATTTTTAGGTATATATGAATATTTTCTTCCGAAGTTAAAAATTCTAAATATTTACTCATTTTTATGATGACAATTTCATAACTTTTCCCTATGGTTTCTAATTATCCCAGAGCACATCGCTAGATTTAACACATTAGGAATTTCCATAGGGACACATATTGCAACAGGACTCGCTATGGACTCTGAAGTTTAACCCATTTCCATTTGCCCCCGAGGATACTAGAGGGCAGCACTGCTAGCTGCACAGAACTCCCGGATTACAGACCTAACTTCACCCACGGATGTCTCGCTTTTATTGTTTTTTTTCACATTGCTCTAGTGTATGACAGTCTTGAGAAAAAAATGACATTCTGCTTATAGCATTCTGTTTTTAGTAGTGGCAGCAATCTGCTCTCTCTTTAAAAAAATGGGAAATGGGTTAAAAGGTTGCGTACATCTTGGCCCTGAAAGAGAATTCTAATTGCATATACAATTCTAATATTGTAGTTTGATACAATGTTAGCATACCAATAATATTCTTACATGTTGTAGTAATGAAAGAAAAGGATGAATATAGGTCAAGAGACAGAACTTGGAATTGAGAAGAATGGAGGTGAAGAGGATTCATTAATTAATCTCAGGCTTCTATGTGGCTGACATAATCATGTTACTTTTACTGGGGTCATGTAGCGCATGTATAACAAAAGCCTTCCTTTGGGCAAAAGCTTTAAAATATATATATATATTTTATCAAAAAACCATGATGTGCTACTATTGCAACTTATGTATTACACAGACTGACAGTAAATTCTGAGATAGGGGCCTTGTTCAGCAAATTTTTCCCAGACCTCAGCACTGTATAAATTACCTTAGCAGCTGAAAATTATTAGTGTTGGGTCTACTTCTTGGAAGTTTGTTCTTTATATAGTTTTTGGTAAGGTATTAGATGCAGAAATAGTCTTTTATTTCTTAGTTTCAGATTTGACTATTTCACAACCAATACAATAAAGCAAATAATAAAGTAGATGAATTTTCGTATTAACTTTTTGTATTGTAAAATATAACGATACACATAAATATTTTTCTCTCTTTTTGAATATTTTTCAGATATTGCAATGATTTAGAAAGAGAAGAAATAGCAACGTAAGAAGAAAAGAGCAGCAAACTTATAAAGCACAATTTATGAAATACTGTGTATTTCATTTCAGTTGGTTCATGCACAGAACATATTTTCTGTTAAAGATCAATTTGGATTTTGAATAATTTAAAAATTGAATGTGAACAGACTTGATAAAAACACTGTTATTGACTTACTCATTCAGCACTTTCCAATTACCTAACAGCATTTAGCAAGTGCTTCCTATTTTTATGGGTTATCTAAAGCTAACTAGAGCAGCGATTTTTTCACCTTTTTCATCTCATGGCACACATAAACTGATGATTAAATTCTGCGGCACACCTAAAAATGTTGTATTTTTTTCCAATATTACAAAAAGGTGTAATTTTGATTCACTCACATCAGATGACTACTGTGTTGGCAGTTGTTATTTTTTTTTTATTTGACAGTCTAAGGGAAAAGAGGTCAGTGCCCCTGAACAAATTGTCAGGCAGTGCATGTTTTAAAAATTCCCGCGGCACACCAGTGCACCACAGCATACCGGTTGAAAAATCACTGGCCTAGAGGAATAAGTGTTTAAAGGCTTGTGAGACAAAGAGCCAATCAAAATTGTTTTGACTTAAGAAAACTCTCAAATTTGTAGACAAAGCACATGAGACCTTGAGCAACTAGGGCTGTCTTCTCTAAGACCTAGATTATTTTGGGATTCTTCAAAAGCACTGAAGCGGAGCCTAGGGTCTCAGGAGTTTCCACAGTAGTTTTAAGACTCTGGACCTGGGTTTCTACTTAGGGTATTTGACCATATTTACCTGTTTGACTCAATGCGATCACTGAAAGGGTCATGCCTAACTGTTAGCAATGTGTTTCCCCATCTTTTGAGTGTTTCTACAACCACTCTGTTTAGAAAACACAAACGAAGCAACTGAACAGTCAACTCTAAAGCAGTGGCCTGTTAGTAGTAATACAGATAGGCCTGGCCAGGCCTTGAGGCCAAAGGAGGAAATCCTGAAATGCCAGAGGCAGCACAAGTGAAGCTACATTACCCCAGTAGCCAAGGTTGCATGGTGCTAGTGATAGGAGATTCCTCACCCACAGGTGAAGATGTGGTGGGTGGGTGGGGGCTTGCACGGAGCATGCGTAAGGCTCGTAAGAGTAGTTGGCAAAGAGTAGCTGGAAAAGCCTTGTACCGGCTTCTGTTATCTGATTGGAGGTGGGACCAGAGGATGCAGTCCTTAAAGGTCAAGATGCAGCTTGGGGAGGCGCTGTCCTGTCAGTCTATACTGAAAAAAGGATGGGATTAGTAGGGGTGGGGGGACGGGGGCAGACCTTCTTGGAGCGCATGGAAGTTTGGGTCAGGGAATTTAAACGGAGGGAAGGAAGAAACACTGGCTCTTCCTCTTGAATCTGTGGTATAGATGTTTGGTCTGGGTCCTATGGGATCTTTTTGGTCCTGGAAGCTGTGTGGTGAATGGTGGCTCTAACAACACCTGCAAACTCCCAGAAGGAGCCTAAAGCTGGATTGCAACTATGAACAAGCTAAAGCCACCTGTATAATGGTGGTGCAGCCACCTGTGGTTCCTGAAGGAAGGCTTTTTTTTTTTTTTTTTTTTAATTTTAAGGAAGGCATTTTTAAATGGGAGAAAGAACTCTGGACACAGCCTCAGACTAGTCTGGCAGAGGGTGGCTGGATTTTTTTTCTGGGTGTTCTGAAGGGGATGAGCATTGAAGCAGTAGCCTGCCATCCTCTCAGATGGTGGAACTTTTGAATAAAAGACCTCTTTTCCTTTTCACCTAACCTCTGCTTCCAGAATTTGCCTATGGGTGATGACAGGCAGCCTAACCCCACTTCTATTCCATAACAGTAGGGAGGTAACAGGTCAAATAGGAAGTAATGGCTACCTCCCAGGATCAAAGAGCATCCCCCTCACGTTGTGGAGATCTTCTCTGAGTGTGCCGGTTGTTGGCTGACTGGAGATGTGAGTGACAGTTCTCAGTTCAAACTCATCTTGGGCTATCAATTTCAGTAGCTAATTTTAGGAGAAATGCAAGTTGAATGGAGTCTCACAACATCATTTGAACAAAAAGGATGAGATTGTAGCTCCATCATTTTATGGCCTTTCTACATTTACTATCTTAAAAAAATGGTCTTCATTCAGCCTATCACTGGTAGCAAGAAAAGGTTGCTATAGCAGAACCAAGTGATTACTTTTGACTACCATTTTTACATATAAGCCTAACTCATTTTAAGCAAGGGACTATTTATTATCACTTTATATTGTTTTACTAACACTAAACAAAAGACTGAAGACTAATGATGAACATTTTTCAGATCTACATTCTTAACTAAATAAGACACACAAAACTAAATATGTTTAAGTTTATCATGATTACATTTCCCTGAAGTTTGTATAGTTTTGTTGTTTTGTAGTACGATTAACCTGGCATGTTTTCTTCTGTAAGTGAAATTACTTTCTTATATGATTGTTGATAATGTTAAGTGAGATAATGCACATAAAAAGCTTAGTGCAATGACTGGCATTTAGTAAATGTTCATGACTTGTTCTGTTTGATCACAAATGATAACCAAAAGAGATCATTTAAGGCATCTCTCTAAACACACAATACATTGATATTAATTTTTTTAATTTAATTTTATTTTTTTGATTATGCTATTACAGTTGTCCCATTTTCCCCCTTCATTCCCCTCCCCCTTGCACCCCCTCCCATCCACATTCCCCCTTTAGTTCATGTCCATGTGTCATAAGTTCTTTAGCTTCTACATTTCCCATTCCATTTTTGCCCTCCCCTTGTTTATTTTCTACCTACCATCTATGCTACTTATTCTCTGTACCTTTCCCCCCGTCTCCTCCATCCACTCCCCTGTTGCTAACCCTCCATATGATCTCCATTTCTGTGGTTCTGTTCCTGTTCTAGCTGTTTGCTTAGTTTGCTTTTGTTTTCATTTTAGGTGTGGCTGTTAATAACTGTAAGTTTGCTGTCTTTTTACTGTTCATGTTTTTTATCTTCTTTTTCTTAGTTAAGTCCCTTTAACATTTCATATAATAAAAGCTTGGTGGTGATGAACTCCTTTAACTTGACCTTATCTGAGAAGCACTTTATCTGTCCTTCCATTCTAAAGGAAAGCTTTGCTGGATACAGCAATCTTGGATGTAGGTCCTTGCTTTTCATGACTTGGAATACTTCTTTCCAGCCCCTTCTTGCCTGGAAGGTCTCTTTTGAGAAATCAGCTGACAGTCTGATGGGAACTCCTTTGTAGATGACTGTCCCGTATCTCTTGCTGCTTCTAGAATTCTCTCCATTTTAATCTTGGCTAATGTCATTATGATGTGCCTTGGTGAGTTCCTCCTTGGGACCAACTTCTTTGGGACTCTCTGAGCTTTCTGGACTTCCTGGAAGTCTATTTCCTTTGCCAGATTGGGGAAGTTCTCCTTTATTATTTGTTCAAATAAGTTTTCTACTTGTTGCTTTTCCTCTTCCCCTTCTGGTACCCCTATAATTTGGATGTTGAAATGTTTAAAGATGTCCTGAAGGTTCCTAAGCCTCTCCTCATTTTTTTGAATTCTTGTTTCTTCGTTATTTTCTGTTTGTTTGGTTGTTTGTTTCTTCCTTATGGTTCACTCCATTGATTTGAGTCCCAGTTTTCTTCCAATGACTATTGGTTCCCTGCGCATTTTTCTTCGTTTCACTTAGTGTAGACTTCATTTGTTCATCTAATTTGCGACCAAAATCAGCCAATTCTGTGAGCATCCTGATGACCAGTGCTTTGAAATATATATATTGGTCTGGTCACAGCTGTTACGGAGTGAGGGGCAGAGCCTTAGGTGTTCACCAAGGCAGGGCAACCCAGTCTCTGGGTTGTGATGCTTTATGTGGGGGCAGGGTCCTAGAGGGAACAATGGCGCTTGCTCAGGTCTCGTATTTCAGTCCCTTCCACTGCAAACTGGTCTCTTCTGATGCTGTCTCCTGGGTGAGCTGGCTTGTGTATGCTCTAGGACCCTGTGGGTCTCTCCAATGAACTCTTCTGTGATGCTGGAGTCTTTCCCGGCACCTCAACCCCACAAGTGTTTTCAGTTGGTCATTTTAGGCTTTATTTCCCGGCGCTGGGGCCCTGTGTTGCACAGTCTGTCTGTCTCCCTGTTTTTGCCTGGTTTATCTGCCAGCGAATGTATGTCCACAATCAGCTAGCCACCTTGCATGCCCGGGGTCTGCTATCCACCACTTCTGTCGTGCTCCTGCTCCACAGGCCACCAACTCCACCCCTCCTACGGGTCGGGATGAATGGTTGTTGAACTTCCTTACAGTTCAATTTTCTGTCAGATTGGGTTGTTTTTGTTGTTGTTGTTTGTTTGTTTGTTTCTAAATCTTTGTTATCCTTAACCTTGGTTGTATGAGGAGGCACAGTGTGTCCACTTACACTTCCATCTTGACCGGAAGTCCTGATATTAATTTTAATATATATGTGCATTAAAAGCCCACATCCTTTAACTCTCTAAAAATTCTCACTGCATTTTAAAGAAAGTTGACAGCTTTTGCCATAGAAAGTTGGTAGTCAGAGAGTATATTTGCACTAATGTGGTGCCTGATTGTCTGTGGCCTGTGTCGGTAAAGGCAGAGTGGGGAACATTTTCACTTCTCTAAACCTCAGAAAACCCTGACCGGCCTGTCAGAATGTGTTTAACAAAAGGCAAAGTGGCACAAGGGTGTATGTGTAGGCTAACAGAGCACTTTGTCTTACACTTAAAATGTTTAACAGTAAATCCTTTCCCATCCACACAACAAGGAGCCTATGTAGCTCCCAGTAGTTCAGAAAGAGGAAACCAAATAATTCAATTCATTTTTACAAACCATGGGTTCTGTCTGGTAGGGTTTGCAGCCAGAAGATCCTCACATTAGAGGAACCTTGTCAGACTTGCTTGATTTTTCTTTTCTTTGAGACTTCCTCACACATTTTCCTGAATGATTTCCCTCTTGTTGAAACCATTGACTCTAGGAGAAAACTGCTGTATATACAATGAAACTTTATTCTACACACTATAAATGGTTTATATTTATATTTAAATGGCATGTAAAATTTCATTCCTAGAACAAAGATTTAAAAAAAAACTTCAATTTTGTCCAGAAACAGAACTGGTATTGAAGCCCATGGGCATTATAGCTATTTGTTGTACATTAGGAGCAAATTCTCAAATAATAAAATAAAACATAGTTTCTAAAGAAACAGAGCTTAGATTGAGAGAGGCAAATTATTCATTTTCTCTTAGAAAAACAAGCAAATGAGAGGGGCTTGACCTCTGAAAGAGAGATACATCTGTTTCTCTTTCCCTACTTACTAACTTTGGTTTCTATCCATATGTAGTGAAATGCCAGAAATAAAGATGAATAGATTCATATTTAGGACCATACACACATTACAAGATGGTCCTCATTCACTGTCTCCCATTACAACAAAGGAGCCAATGCCCCTAATCACATCACAGAAGAAGAATATTTGCAAATGAAAAGGGAAAAGTGTTTGGACCGGTTACACTGGTCCTTGCAAGGTTTAGCATAGATTTTAGGAAGCTACAGCAAGCACATGCTGTCTCAATTCAGGGTGAGGGAGTTTTAGCAAAAGCAAGACTCAAAGCGGCCTAGGCACAGTGCAGACCTGATTTCCCATGGGAGAACGTATCCTTGGGTGTGGGTCCTGTCCATCTATGAGTGGGAGCTGGGTCCACGCCACAGAGAACAGTCTCTTACAGAAAGGTGCTGATCTAAGAAAGTCTGGGAATGAATGGAGCCTAGAGTCAGTAAGAGTCAAGTCAAAAGGAACTGTGCATGAATAGTGTATGCTAGTTGATAAACCTTTCCCACAGGTTTTGTGCCAGCAATTCTGGTACTACTGTACATGTGTACTAGGGTCAAATAATTGACTGAATGGATGGTGGATCACTTTCTCACTGTTTATCACTGATGGAGTGGAAATTTACAGATCAGCAAGGATAGGAGGCTAGAACCATCCATGGGGTAATAGCCCAGAGTTAGAGACATCAGTAAGAATGCACATTCAACTTAATATCCTCATAGATGACTACATACACAAATAGTTATAGATATGTGTATGTACACAGATTAGTATATATACATATATTTTTTTTCTGTCAGATGACAATTCTAAATATGATATACCACTACCAAGTGCACCTATCACCTGGATATTTGTTTCTATTACCAATCTCTAATTAGAGGAACCAGGGATCCTATGAGACATGGATGATTCTAGGAGTATGGCAAATAACACTTGTAAAATGAGCCTAGGGCATCTTTGAATGCCGGTGAGTAAGGAAGTGCTAAAACAAACAAACAAACAAACAAAAAACAACTGACATTGTGGTGGTATGTCAGAGGAGCACAGGAGCCAACTAAAACAGTTTCCAAGGACCTAAGCTGCAATCATTTGAGCAAACAAAATAAATGAAGTGGCATTGAATTTTAATTCAAATTATAAAATAAATATTCACAAATACATATTTGTATAATTAAATGATTGGATAAATTAATACATGGTGTAAAAGGGACTCATTTCCCATGCATAAGAATTTCAAATAAATTATATAGACACTTCATGCTAAAGAAGGGCATAACTCCCCACATCTTAATTGTGGGATGTACATACTTTCTTCTAAAGAGAATAGTATAAAAAGGAAAAAAGCAAGACTAACTCTATAGTAGAGAAACCTGCCAAACAGTATTTAAGACAGACATTCAAGACCAATATTAGCTCATAAATCATGTTAATAATAAGCATCCTGGATATGATGTGATGAAAATGGCATTTTAACTCTGTGATTTTTCCTCCCTAAGCCATATCCCAGTCTATCTATAAGAAAAGCATTATATATTTCCTATAAAAAGTTCTACATTATGCCTGACCAGTACACCTCAAAACTGTCAAAGTCATCATAAACAAGTAAAGTCTGAGAAAATGTTAACAGTCATGCAGAGTCTAAAAAGACATGATAACCAAACATAACATTGTATCTTAAGTGAGTTCCTAGAGCAGAAAATCACAACACTTAGGTGATATGATAAGGACTTCAGGTAATAATCCATACTGTTTCACTAACTGTAGCAAATGCACCATACTAATATAAGATGTTAATAGGGAAAACTAATTGCAGAGCCGTACCTGGGAATTGTTTACACTACCTGCTCAAGTTTTCTCATAAGAAAAATGCCATGGATCTGCTTCGTGTTCATACATGCAGACCCAGGGAAATTTCCCAGGACTGAATCCACCTCCGTAAGCGGAGGGCAGGGAGAGACCAAAGAAAGAAGCTGGCCACTCCAGTCGGGTAATTAATAAAGTTCATGAAGGGAAACTTGCATATGAGATGTGTCTTGGGCAGTTGCAAGACGAAGTGCATATTCTCCATGTCATTTAGCAGATGCCAAAGAGTTACACAGAATGGAAAAAAGGGATAGTCAGGGGTACTAGTAGGTAAATACTGCCAGGTTCAAGAAAGTACATGCTTCACCAGGTCAGGACAACAACCTGTTCCAGGAACTGCACATAGTAGGAGACAGGGGAGAGGTGCTAATGTATGTCAGAATGATTATCAGTTATGATCAGACCATCTCTAAGCCGGTTTTGTGGTAAAAGATCTCCATTCCAGCCTACTCCAGCTTACTGGCCAAACAGCCATCACATCATGGAATAGTCTCTTCTCCACACTGGTTAATTTTAAGTCAAATTGAATCAATACAATATAAAACAGTGAATTCAAAACTGATACATGTATTAACTATTATAAAGCCTGTTTTCTTAAAATATTGAGACATTTATCAAGGTACAATTTTTCTTATTATTTGGTGATTACTGTCGATATGAGCCATAGACATGTATTTCACTCGATCCATCCGAGCACCTCTTCCCCTCAAGCCTGCAGCGTTACTATACTAAAACCTTAATCAGTGCCTCAGGTAAGCTTAGCATTTAAGACTGCTTTGGTAAATTAATTACATGGAAATTAATAATATAATTTATTTTACATTTTGTTAAAATGAATCACTACCTCTAATTAAAATATGATGCTGAAAGAATAAGAAAAAATGAGACTTTAAAATAGCCAAACATAAAACTAACTCCTTTCACAAATACACAACTGTATTTCTCAAAGATATAAATATGACATGGTTCCTTTGCTGCTGTTGTTTCACTTACATAAAAATCTATATGGTACATATTTCTTCCAAAAATCAACATAATAACCTGAATATATTTTTGTGAGCAATCATGCCACTTTTCAGGAGTCATTAGCACTCTGTGATTGTTAGACTAGTTTTCATGGAGATTAACAGAAGCTAAATTTTAGTTCTCAAGGCACAGCAATACATCTCAGGGTACATGTTACTTTTACAAAACACGAGATACTACAAAAGCACAACAAAATTTAATTAATGAAATTTATCATTATTGCATTAGTTTTCCAGGGTTGCCATAACAAAATACTTCAGACTAGGTAACTTATACAACAGCAAATTATTTTTTTTCATAGTTCTGGAGAAATCCAACATCAAGGTTCAGCAGGTTTGGTTTCTCCTGAGAGACCATTCCTTGGATTGCAGATGACTGGTCTCCAAGTGCAGCCACATCAGGGGTCAGGGATCCAGTATGAGAACTGTGGGGGACACCGGTGCAGACAGCTGTCACGATGGAAATAACTGTTTTACCACTGTATAATGTGGACTGAGTTTTGATGATTAATTTTTATCAAGGAATGAAATAATGATTCTAATTTCACATTATTTCTGTTAAAATTTCACTTCCCACTGCATTTCAAATGTTTAATCACTGAATAATTACTTGCATAGCCACTCTAAGGAAAGTGCTTTGTTCTTTAACCTCTTCACTTCTCTATGCATCTAAGTTTTCTCTTTCTTTCTTACTCTAAATGCCCCTGCTATTGAAATATTAAAATGAACCACAGATTTGGATTCAAGAACCAAAACAGGTCAGTTAGTCAACTTTGCTTTCCTGGCTACACACAATGAAAAACAACATTATCATGGTCATTAGCACCATTATCATAATCATGATCATCTTCCCCTCTAGCTAAAACCTTCCCCTCAAGGTAAAATCTTCAGCACAGCAGCAACCATGGTTTCTGTTTCATATTCCCACAATTTTAGGCACATATCTTTCCCATGTCTTTACATATGTCAATGACTTCCTAATGTTATTTTCAAAATATATGTTAGAAAATAACGTCTTTCTTCCTGTATAGTCCATTGAAAATTATATTCTTAACATTATTATTCATACTTTAGAAAAATCTGTTTCAACTTTAAAACTCGTTATTGTAAATGTTAGGCTATAATTGTGGCAAAATTTTGAAAAACCTTTGCTGAATATTTGTGTCCCCCAACAACTGGGTTAAAATCCGAATGCCTGGTGTGATGCTGTTAGGAAGAGGGGGATGGAGAGGTGCTTAGAGCGTGAGGGAAAAGCCCTCATGAATGAGACTAATGCCTTTATTAAAAAGGAGGCCTTGGAAAGGTCTCATGCTCCTTGCACAATGTGAGGACTCCGTGATAGGGTTGCTGGGTAAGAACCAGGAAGAGGGTTCTCAATGGCATCTTACCATGCTGACAACTTGATTTTGGGCTTATCAGCTTCCAGAACTGAGAGAAATAAATTTCTGTCACTCATAAGGCACTGAGTCTCAGGCAATGTTTTCACAGCAGCCTATAGAAACTAAGACCTACTCTATAGTTATTTTTCATATGTGAACACATATGGAATTCATCATCACCAAACCCTTATTATATGAAATGTTAAAATGACTTATCTAAGAAAAAGAAGATAAAAAACATGTATAGTAAAATGACAGCAAACTCACAATTATTAACAACCATACCTAAAACAAAAACAAAAAAAGCAAACTAAGCAAACAATAGAACAGGAACAAAACCACAGAAATGGAGATCATATGGAGGGTTAGCAACAGGGGAGTGGGAGGAGGAGAGAGGGGGAAAAGATACAGAGAATGAGTAGCATGAATAGTGGGTAGAAGATAGACAGGGGGAAGGCAAGAATAATATGGGAAATGTAGAAACTAAAGAACTTATACATGGACATGAACTAAAGGAGGGAATGTGGGTGGGAGGGGGTGTGCAGGGTGGAGGGGAATGAGGGGGGTAAATAGGACAACTGTAATAACATAATCAATAAAATATATTTAAAAAAACAAAATATGTTGTGTATTAACTTAAGTCCTCTTAAAATTGGCAACCCTCTTTAAACAGTTTGATATTTCTTTAGAGGGTAGACTATTATACATTTATGTTGTTAGTATTTTCTATCAAATCAGCAAAGAAATAAGTATTGGTCTTATGTTTACATGACTTAATGTTTATTTTGCAAATGCATCTTTTGTTAAATGAATTACTATTTCTTGAACAACATAGAAATGGTGTTTCAATTTGCTTGTCAAAGTCAAAATACTTCCTGCTCATGTTATTGCTAATTATATCACTCTCTTTCATATATTTTCTATTATATTTTTATTTGAAATTTTCTTTTTCATTACTAAATCAATGTAACAATGAATGAAGATACACCATTGATATATATATGCAAATTATGATTCTTCAATTTCTGTTATTTTATTAAACTATTCCAAATTTCTTGTGAAATTGATCTTAGAATTTTTTGAACTTAATCAGCATCTTGAATAAGCCTTTGGCACCTCATTTGAATTTGAGTTCCTCTTCAAAATTTTTTAAAGTGTAGGTTAGAGGCTTTAAAATATCACTTTATGCATATTGTAAGATTTGGAGAACTTTATAATATGCAAGTTACATCATTACATCTATCCATTAAAATTCAACTTCAAGTGTGTTTAAAATACACCATCACTGAACCGAAAATAACACATAATTATTTTAAAATACCAAAGTCGTCAACAACTTCGGGAGCTGTTCATTTTCCTCAACAAGGTTAAAGTGAGAAGCTGCACACAGCACATATTATGCATAATTATTAAGGTTTTAAAGGGTGTATCAGCCCTTTTTTATCACCTTTCAAAACCACTTTGTTGTCACTGAGCTGACAGTGAACAGTGTTCAAAAGCAAGGTATAGTCACCCAGAGCTTTTTTCACTTGGTTGAATCAAAGTTACAGATACAGTATTTTTTAATGAAAAATTTAAAACCATGCGAAGAGTTTTCTGTTAGAATAATGGAGCACAATAATCTCCAACTGATCTGTGTTTTGTGTCCAAGCTCTTTTTCTGTTTATTTCATTTGGTATATTAATTCACTTTGTATTTTTTCATTATTTTAATTAATTCTTCACTATCTTCAATGCGTCATTTTTGCCATTTTAACCATCTTCCAAAGGTTCATGGAACAACTCAGCACTTACTTGGATTAAATTTTTATTTCCAAAATCACCTCTTTGGGGAAATCTTTTTCCCTATCAAAAGTAAAAAGATAATAATTGCAACAATTATTTTTCAGGCTTTCAAAATTATATTCAATGTTCTGTTTTATTTGATCTTTAAAATGTTCTTCTGGTGAATTGTACTTGTCATTATAAAAATAAACTAAACTTGTGTTTATAAATAGTAATTTAAGTAAATTTTAAAATTGACACCATGTTTGTATATACATCAGCTTACCGTTGAATATATGTGTGAAAATTGTTCTTGCAAGTGGCTTTTACTGTGTCTAATGCAATTTTGAGTGTTGTGACATCCAGAACCCTGGGTTACCTTAAGACAGGATTCATCAGATACTCAAGATCAATCTGCATGTCCATATGCATAAACCATGAACTGTCACAGACAGAATTAAGTCCTAACTGTATACTGCTGCATATTTCCTCCTATAAACAACAGGATATTGATAAATTCTCTTTTGCATGATCTCAACAAAATTTGAAGATATTTTATACAATGCTTATAAATATTATTATGTTCTCATGAAGGAAAAAAAATCTTTAATTTAGCTCTACTTCAAACTTTTGCTCACAAGTTAATGTGTCTGATGATGGGAATAGTTTTCAATAGACTAGAAGTATTCTTGTTTCTCTGTCATCATCTACTTATTTTCCATACTAATGCCATAAAACATGTAATTTTGAGAAAAGACCACAGACTTTGCCTAATTGTGCCAGGATGGTGATGAGTCTGTATTGTGTGCAAACTATTTGTTGTAATCATTCCTACATCATGTACTTACCAGTAAACCAAATACATGTAGAAGTTATTTGGAAACACACCAATATATTCCATTACATCAAATTATATGTATTCTCAATCCTAATTACACTTAAATTAATGAAGGTAGCCACTTTATCTGCACCTGATACAAAAAGGAAATGTGACAGAAATCAGAATGCAGAGTACTTTAACTACATATTTAATTAATTTTGAAAATTTTACAAAAATATATGAACTCAAGGAGATATTTTTAGGACTCTTGCCAGGTCATTAGGAAGACTGATATGGTGTGGAAAATTAAGTAAAAGGAGGTAAATGAAACTTCAGCTTCATTATTTCCAACATAAATTCAACTTAACGAATAATGGTATCAAAAAGTATTTCTGCTAATGAACACAGTAAAATATTGCAAAATGGTATAAACTGATTGAATAATCGGAAAAGTGCTCTCTAAGGAGAACACATTTCAGCTGCTCTGTAAATGACTACTCATTGTCAGCAGTGGCTGCTGTCTATGGAAGAACATTTCCAGCAGATGGAAAGATAGTACAAATACCCAGATTGTCACCAAATCCAAAGAATTAAAGAATTTTAGACATACTACAAGGAAGAGAAGGTAGAAGATGAGGTTAGAGTGATAGGGACTATTTCAAACTTGGTATGCAACAGGAAGGAGTTTGGGAGAGGAACAACAAAAGTGACAGAGTCAGGGACTGAGGGGCTTCATGAGTTTTATAATAATGACAAACCACATAATCTCATCTACTTACTACTTCTCATCTTAACTACTACAATTAGTGACTTTCAAAGTTAGTTCTGAGTTACTTTCAATCGAAGTTATGGTAAATGAAAACTTGAAAATCATATTAAACATACCATACATAATTCAATTTTGCTTTTAATGTTGTAACTTTATATGCTTACCACTTTTCACAATTTAAGCATGATTTTATTCACTTAAAATGTTGATTAATCTAAATCTATATTCATGTAATCTCAGTCCCAGTATTTAGGAAAAGTGAAAAATATATTATGAAATTAAATTTTCATGCTTAATTCTAGATTACATCAAGTCTTTTGCAATAAAATGTTTAAATGAAACAGGCAAATTAAATTTTAAAAGAAAATTTCATAATAAGAGATAAATAATATTAACTTGCATGACTTTCACTCGATTCTCCAAGGTAATCAATGAGATAAACATAAAATCAAATACAATTTTATCAGTGAATTACTCATTTGGTAAATAACATGTGAGCAGACACCTGAAAAAAAAAATAAAGGGATGGTATTTGAGGATAATGGAGAACACCTTCCCAGACAGAGGAAACAGCATATATAATGTATCTGAGGTAGAGACTCACTGAACATGTTCAAGTAACAGTGAGGAGATGTGGGTGACTCAGTCATAAAGAGAGAAAAAATATGCAATAAAGTCAAGGGAATAACTAGTGATGGCACCAGTAGGGACAGACCACAAGCCCACTACATTTATGCATTAGGACTAGTTTGAAGACCAGATCATATTTGTCCTTGTGGGCTGTTTTCAGCCTATTCATTTTATTAACAGAAATGGGACATCATTGAGGATTTTGAGCAAAGCTACAATACATTCTGACTTTCACTTAAAAAGGGCAACCTTGGTTGTATGGTTGCAAATAGACTGTAGAGGAATCTAAAATAATCTATGTGCATGCCAAAAGAAAAAAATAGAACACTTTAAAGGAATAACATGAAAGCTTGAACCCAAAATTCTAAAAATTACTATGTCAGCTTCCAATGAGAAATTACCAGATGGTCCTGACTGGTGAGGCTCAGTTGGTTGGAGCATCATCCCACAAAGCAAAAGGTCTCCAGATGATTCAGGTCAGGGCATATGCCTGGGTTATGGTTCTGTCCCTCTCAGGGTGGATTTGAGAAACAACGGATCACTGTTTCTTTATCACATTAATGTTTCTTTCCTTCTTTTTCTTCTTCCCTTTTCATCTCTCTAAAAAGTAAATGAATAAAATCTTAAAAAAAAGAAATTACTAGATGTACAAAAACACCGAAAAGGATAAGTCATTTTGCAAGATATCAAAAAATAAATATATACCATTTGCCATATAACCCAATAAAGCCACTCCTTAAAAACTCATGTACGCACAAATCCTTGGCTCAGATATTTGTGGTGGTTTTCTTTATAATCTCCAAAAACTAGGGAGAAAAACCCAATATTGTTTATCTAAGAAAATGATAAAATTATTGTATTATATACATACAATTATATACTATGCAGACATAAAAAATAAATAAGCTACAGATACAGACAATAAAACACACAAGGTAACTTAGATGAATCTCAAGGCAACTAAGTGATAGTAGCCAGACTCAAATGACCACAATCACATATATAAGATTCTGAAATAGACAATATTACAGGGACTGAAAAGAATTGAGTGATTGCCAGGACCTGGGACAAGGGGAGGAATTGACTACAGAGTGTCTCTGAGAAACATTCTAGAGGTGATAGAACTGTTAAACATTTTGATTTTATTGGTGGTTATATGACTTAATGGGTTTGTAAAAAAATAGACTGTAAAATAAAAGAGGAGAATATGATATTTTGTGTAATGTGCACCTTGAAAAAGTGATAAGGAGGAGATATTATGAAAAGTTTTAGATAGCAGCTCAATAAAATGAACAAATTCTTGAAAATACAAACTGTGAGAGCTTGATGAAATAGAGACAAAATGAAGAACCTTATACCTATCTATTAAAGAATCTATATCCATGCAGAGAAAATTTTAAAATAACCTAAGGGATAACTAATAAATTATACCAATTCAAACAAAATGAACAAAAATATTTATGTTGATCTATAAATGTATTATAATTAGAATAATCTTCTAACATTGTCTTTATGGACATGAATAAGTCATTTTGTATATGGAATACAATGGTGAAAATAAACAATTTCTCGAAAATATAAGAAAATAGAACTTACTCTTTTACTCAATACTTTATATAAAACACATTATACAAAAATCACAATGGCAAATACTTTACTGTAGAACAGAATAAAGAACTAGGGGAGGAAAAATTTTACTTGTACCCTATTAGAATTTTCAGTTGAGTTTGAGAATTAAACTGATAAAAGACAGATTAATGCTAAGAAAAGGGGAAATTAGAATGTCCTTCTTAAATTGGTTTTCCAACTATCTTAACATGTTTTGGGGTAACAAATTCTGCTGGTTTTAAGAACCAAATGCAAACATATAAAGATATGAAAACTTGACATATGAGAAAATTGAAGATAGAACACTAGACAAATGATGGAATATTTAATGTAATTTTTATAATGCTGATTCTACTAAAAATTGAGTGGTATTTAGTTACTATTTCATGCCCTACACAGAAACCTTTTTCCAGTTGAAATAAAAGCTTAAATATTAACATCAAAATCTCAAAGTCACAAAGGATATCTTAAACAGAATACAAACCCATAACTGAAAATTTTAAAACAAATAAATTTGACCCAAACTAATTGTTGGGATACCAGTTAATCTAAAACACCAAAGAGAAAGTGCATAGATGAGCCACAACCTGAAAAAAAACATTTATAGAATGTTTAAAGTTAATTAACATGATATCCTAAAATTATAAACTATTACTAATAATTAAAATATATAAATCTATGAGGATAAAGTCAAATGCATGTCAAATAATTTCTGGAAAAGGGAAAATCTGAGCAATACAACCAAAAATGATAATCAATCTTATTAGACTTTATTAATAATTACTAAAATAAAAAACATGAGAATAATTTATCTTCACCAATTACCAAAAAATTTTGAAGGTTATAATGTTAAGTTTTGATAGGGATGTATAACAACAGGAATTCCATGGAAGGCTAGTTGGGGTATACATTATTACAACAATCCAGCAACCTTATTCCTAGTTATTCACCCTAGAAAACTCTTCAGTACATGAGTTGTATGGACAAGTTCGCATTTGTTAATAGCGGCATCACTTGTAGAGTACAATAGGTAGACATCCCTCAATTGGACTTAAAATCTTGCAGTATAATTACATAATAAAATATTCCAAAGAAGTTAAATTAAGAACTTTAGCACATGCGTTGACATTGGTGAATTCTCTGCCTGTATTTTTTGTGTGTAAAAAAAGGCACAAAAATGCATACTTTATGGCTTAATTTATGTGAACTTAGAACATTTCCAAAACTAAAAAATAAAATATTTAGGATAATGCGTGTGTGTGTGTATGAAAACCATACTCTGTTGAAAATAAATTACAGTAGTATAAACTACTTATTTGATTGTGAGATTCAAATATATTAGTAGTTTTCTACTAAGCTATTTTGTGGTTTATTGTTCACCATATTACTAACTTTCAGAACTTGCATATCTAAATTCTTCAGTTTTATATGGGTTAAACATCTCAAATAAAACAACTCTTGAAATAGCTAAGAAATTGTATTTGAAAATAAATATTTGATACCAAAATTTTTGCTCAAAGAAATGTGTTTAGCTGTAGTGACAACAATGAAAGTGCTCTTGTCTTTACATTTTAGATAACAGAGTATAACTTTGGAGATATGAAGATAAGTAAATGGGTCCAAACAAGAGCATCAAGAAAAATGAGCTTCATTTAGCTACATATCAAAGTATTTTGTTATTTGACAGACTTTTTTATTAAGATTAAATTGAGAATGCCACAGAATGTCACATATCAGTTCCTTGTAAATGCATTTGCTACCAAAAACTAAGAAGGAAATAAAATAATTTTTTAAAATAAAAAGAAAAATTAGATTTATTTATATAACTAAATAAAATATTTATATATAATATCATACATATCACATATATTCTTTCTCAATTCATTTTTATAACTTAAATTTTTGAGTCTCTCACATTTTTGCCATGCAATACTCTAGTTGAAGGTAGGATTGTTAAAATCATGCTTAGAAACTCACTAGTAAAATTGAGAGTTTGAAGCTAAAGTATTGTGGAATATTCAGTGAACGTAAACTAAATAACAAACAGGCATGTTTCATCAATTAGAAGAGAGTACTAAATCCACTAAATTGAGCCCTCAATCAAAGAGAGGGGATTATACAAAAGCAAAGCCATCGGAAACAGGATATTTTTGTATGATGCTATGGAGTTTCTGTTCAATGGAAATGTTTTTAAAACTTCATGGAAATATGCCCTGGCTGGTGTAGCTCAGTGGATTGAGCGCGGGCCTGCGAACCAAAGGATCGTGGTTCGATTCCCAGTCAGGGCACATGCCTGGGTTGCCAGGCCAGTTCCCAGCAGGGGACATACAAGAGGCAACCGCACATTGATGTTTCTCTCCCTCTCTCCTTCCCTTCCCCTCTAAAGATAAATAAATAAATAAATAAAAAAAATAAATAAATAAAATATTTAAAAAAAAAAACTTCATGGAAATAAATTAAACATCTCAGAAAATAAGACAAAATTTTTTAAGACAAAAATTTTTTAACAACTCCAAATCCATTTGTACTAAAGAAATTAGATATGCAATAAAAATTTCATTGCAAAAAGTCTAGTCTCTGATGGCTTTATTGGTGAATTCCATGAACCATTTTGAGATGATAACATTTTTACAAAAATTATTTTCAACTTTCAATTTATTTTTAATATAGCATATCTCTGATACAAAACCAACCTAAAAAGCATTAAAAAAGAGAAAAAAAGAACACTATCACTCATTAATAATGTTTCAAATTTCTTTAACAGGATAATAACAAATGAAACTGGTAATTCATGATCAAATGTGGTTTATTCCAGTAATACAAAGTTGCTCTAATTATAACAAAAAATAATAATCATTGGGAGAAGTGGTAATTTCCATTGCAAAAGAGTTTCAAATAATTCAAGTAGATCTGCCCTCAAGGAAGTGAAGCACAATTCTTCACTTAAGCGTGGGCTGTAACATCTTCCTTTTAAGATTGCAATAGGGAAAGGGCCAGATATGTAACTTTTCAGCAGAGAAACATGAAACTACCTTAGTCAGGAAATGAGGTCAAGATCCACAGTGCCAAGTCCTGTTAATAGATGTACCCTTGGCATTATAGGATGTAAATGGCTTTTCACCTTTGTGGTCTTTTTCCCCAAAACCCAAACCTCATCTAATCATGAGAAAAACATCTATCATATCTCAATTAGCATAATTTTATATAATGCCTTACAAGTAGGCCTCAAGCTACTAAGGCCATACACAACAGAAGCCTAAGAAAATGTTGCAAAAAAAAAAGAGAAGGTTAAGAAGACATGACAACTAAATATAATGTGGTATCCTGGATGGGAGTGATGTTAGGTAAACACTAAAAAATATGAACAAATATATATTTTAATTAATATTATTTTTATTTTTCATTAATTTTAAGAAGTGTACTATAGTAATATAAGATGGCAGTAATGTGAGAAACTGTGTATCATATACAAAAAACCTCTCTACTATTTTCATATTATTTATGGAAAAACTGTTCTAAAAATAAAGTTTATTTAAGAATAAATGTAATTTACCAATTAAAGAAAAAATAAAATAAAATAAAAATATCCCCAAACCTGTGAAAAGTTTATGCTTATTATTTCAAGAAAGGTAAAAACACAACTGAAATGCAAAAAAAAAGAAAAAGAAAAAGGAAAAGAAAAAGAAAAGAAAGATTTGTTCAGGGTATGGAGAACGTGTCGTGACTATCGAACATGCGTAAGTGGTTTGCAAAGTAGAAACTTAATACTTCACCTGTAATTTACACCAAATTACAGTCACAAAGAAACTATGAAGAGATTTTTAAAACTGAGTAGCCAATTATAAATTTTATGTAAAAAGCAAAGAATGTTCAATAAACAAACTTCAGAAAGAAAATTAAAATTAAAAGATTTATATTATGTTATTCAAGTCTTATTATCAAGTTGCAATAATCAAAACAGTGTGTTTTTATGTATTTTTAATGTATGGTTTTATGTATATGTATAATATATATACATAAAATATATATGTAATATATAAATAGATATATAATGTGTGGGTGTGTATATATATTCTGTTCAGATGGTATCAGCCATGTAATATGAAAAATAGAGACATTTTTGGGAGAATATACAAGATACAAGAAACATTGTACAGGACAGTGATGCCTCAGTCCCCTTCAAAGTAGGCACCTTGGCACCTCACACAGTTCTTCCAATTACCATCAACCATCCTGTCATATTTTCCTGAATCTCATTGATGGTCTTTAATCTCTTCCCTTTCAAAGGTGATTTTAGTTCTAAGAAAAGCCAGAAGTCCCGGGATGTCAAATCTGGTTTGTAGAGGGACTGAGTCACCTGAGTGACTCAACATTTTACCAAAAAAAAAGTGTGCAGGAGATAGGATGGAGCTGCCAATATCCAGTTGCCCACAGCTGTGGCCTTCTGCATCATCTGAATAGTTTCCTCAGAGAAATGTTTAAGCTTAACACAGATTTGTCCCTCTACTCACTCAGTCATTTTCAATGCAATGGCCACACAGTACACACACTTACTCATTGGTGTCTACCACCCCCAATGAAGTTAGCATTGTTCACACATGTGCATTCCAGTCCTCTCTCTTTGGCTGTCAGTTACAGCAATGTCCCACAAACCATTCTCACCTTAACAATGGCTGGACTGTTTCTGCACTACAACCTCACTTATATATATGTATATATAAAATGTGGATAAAATAGGGGCCACATAGTAAACCTGACAAGGTCATGGGATGTCTTCAAGGTCAGCCTTACAATGTCAGAAACCCAAAGTACCCACATAGTATATATGTCCTGAACATAAAACTTCTTAACTAAAATCAAGTAAGGGCTAATAGTCACATCTTAGGCCTGTAGCTTCTTTGACAAATGTCAGTCTTGACCTTAATTAAGCCTTCTACTGTCTTTTTTGCATCCAATATGACATACGGGTGGAACGTCAGAGTAATCTCCTTTTTAATAGACACCTCAGGGTACACGCACCACACTACAGTAGGGGAAAATCAAAACTCTTCGTTGTTATTTTGTTCCTGGAACAACACCTCTAAGTGCTGTAAGTGCTCATTGTCAACTACCTATACCCATCTATGTAAAAAGATTATTTGTCTCCGTGATTTATTCTTTATTCAATCTCAGAGATGTCCCTGTTTGGCTTTCTCCCACTTCCCTAATCTACCACTAATGGATTTCATGCAGCCTTCGTTAGGTCTTCTCCTTTGATTCTAAAGTATAAAATAAACTCCAAAACTATCATTCTGTGGAGCATGTTCTCATTTCATTGAGATTTTGTTTCCCATTAATTGTCCACAGCCTGGCGCAAGTAAACTCATAAAAATTCTCTATAGATTTGGACCTTATGTCAACAAGAACATATATAAATGAAAGACAAAAAAATCCAGCTCTAATTCAGAACCTAAAAGAACTGTAAGTCAATAATAAAAAAGACAAACAAGCCAATAAAAAATGAACACCATACCACTAACTCAAAAGTTTGGCTACGTTTAAAGGCTGACAACAGCGAGCAATGATGAAGATGTAGTGCCACTGACATTCTAATTCATTGCTGGTTCGAGTAGAAAAGGAACAACTTCCCTAGGACACTGGCAGTAAATTTAAATTTACAACTTCCTTATAACTGATAATTCCACACCTAGGTAATTTCTCCAGAGGAGCATAAGCGTATGTCCTCAAGAAGCACTTTAAAAAATAAATGTTCATAGCATCTTTATCTGTAACAGGCCCAAATTAGAATCTAATAAAATTATATACTAACAATAAAAGATCACAGAATAATAAAATGTAATGAAATACTAACACATACGGCAACATGGATTAATCTCAAAAGGAAAATACTGAGTGAAAGGAACTAGATGAAAATAGCACATAATTTATGCTCCCACTCAGATGAATGTTAAAAATAGACAGAAGTAATATGTTACAATGGAAATCAGATCAGTGTTTGCTTCTAGATTGAGGGTAATTGACTAGGTACAGGATGAAAATAATTTTCCCTTTACCATTCTAGGTTTTTGACTTAAACTCTACTACAACAAAAGACATTAACAGAAGGAAAACAAAGAGAAGTTTAGCAACATTTTACCTACTATGTACATGGAGATAGCCAGGAAAACTTCAGTCCCAGAAATGGCCCAAGACACCAGCTTAAATTACATTTTCAGCTAAACATTAAAGAAGATGTTGGGGAAGGGAGAATCAGTTAGGGAGGGCTATCAGAAAATGCACAATAAATAAAAGTAAGACTCTTATGGCTTCTCCATTCATAAATTTCTAGAGATTTAGTGTTCTTTTTCATTTTTGGCACAGAGAAGAGATACCCTTAAAAATAAAGATTTATCTTCTAAGTGTAATTGTCTCCTACAAAAGATAACGTCTACTTGGTTTTCACAGATTTTTCTATGTCTGCTTTTTCTTAAAAATATTCATTCTAAAATAATTGCTCTGCTAAAAAAAAGCGTATTTTATGTGGCAAACTCTGCTCTCTTTCAACTTTGAAGACACTTAAGGGGATTCTCTAAGGTTAATGGGAATGATTTATATAATGGCTGAGAAGTAGGCTAAATACTATGTGCATCTGTCAAAAATTATTTAAATTAACTTAAGATCCATATATTTAGTTCAATTATTTACAAATTAAAAGGTAGGGGCTTCATGGAAAAGTGTATTTGAAATTGGTTAGGGTAGAGGAGAGAAGTGGCATTTTATTATAAATCTTGTATTAGCATTATTTTTAAAAATTTAATATTCAATAATTAAAAAAGAAAATTAAGAGACATGTACAAAGTGTAGAATGAAGGTAAATTAAGCAAGACAAATGAACTTTGTAGGCAGATCTGTTAAGCTTTAAAAAACACTCTATTAGGAATAAATGATTTAAAATTATATATTTTTTATCCTTTTGCTTTTCTGAGCATTGGACCTTTGTTGTGGATGATCCTGGGCATCCAACTGCATAGAAGATTAAAATTTGTTACAGATGAAATCAAAAGAGAAATGCCCGAGACATATTAATTGACATTCCAATTGAATTACTCACAAAACAATAGCTTTGCAAGTCAGGCTATTATCTTGAGAAAGAATTTTCCAAATTCTTATATTCTTCTTTATCATATCAACAACTGTAATCCAGATAACTCAAATAACTGAATTTCCTCGAGGTGAAGAGAGGATGCAGTTTTCACCTGTATAGCTAAGCAAAAAGAACAGAAGAGGAGTGGAAGCAAATTCAGCTGCTTTCTCAGCTTGAAGGTGCTGGAGGAAAGGAGGAAAGAGAATTTAGTGAAATAAATCCTGATTCTGAGGGCAAAGAGAGGTGCCATTGACCCTGCTGTTCACTTAGGACCTAAAAACAAATCCCTCCCTTCACAACCAACAGCCTTCTGTGGTCTGGTCATAGCCATTTTGCAGCACAACATGATCAGGCAGAGGTAGGCCATAAGGTTCAGCTCTCTGTGCTGCCCTTGATTATTTATTTGTTTGTTTGTTTGTTTATTTATTTATTTATTTATTTATTTATATTTTTTAATCAGTATTTTTTAAATTGTTGATATTGTACAGTTTTCTGTCTTTTACCCCACCCCCAGCCCACCACCCAGCCCTCCCCACCTTCCTCCCATTTCCACCCCCCATAGTTTTTGTCCATGTGTCCTTTATACTTGTTGCTCTAAACCGTTCCCCCTTTCCCCTGAAATTCCCTCCCCTCCCCCTCTGGACACTGTCAGACTATTCTCAAATTCAGTGTCATTGTTTATATTATGCTTATTTGTTTGTTTTGTTGATTAGGTTCCTGTTAAAGGTGAGATCATATGGTATTTGTCTTTCACTGCCTGGCTTATTTCACTTAGCATGATGCTCTCCAATTCCATCCATGCTGTTGCAAAGGGTAGGAGCTCCTTCTTTCTTTCTGCTGCATAGAATTCCATTATGTAAATGTACCACAGTGTGTTTGTTTTTTTGTTTATTTATTTATTTATATTGATCATTTTTGTTAATGTTCAAATACAGTTATATTCTTTTGTAGTATAGATAGATTGCAGATCTCCATGAGCATCAGAGGGATCTCCAGCAAGAATATATGTTAAGATTAATAAACAGAAAGGTTCCATTTATTTATTTTTATTGTGTTATTATTGGTCAATTACAGTTGTCCTAATTTTCCCCCAGTTGCTCTCCCCACCCCACCCACCCAACCATCCCCACTCCCCCAGTCAGTTTCCACCCTGTTATCCATGTCCATGTGTCCTTTATGCATGTTCCTTGACTATACCCTCCCCTTCTTCCCCCCTTATTTTCCTCACCTAAAAGTGGAACCTAATGAACAAAACAAATGAACAAGATAGAACTAGAGACATGGAAATAAGGAACACACTGACAGTGACCAGAGAGGAGGGGAGAAAAGCTCATTTAAATTGGAGTTGGAAGGACCTATAGGGAAGCTATCATGGCCTACGACTCATTGTCAATCATCTGAAACAGAAAGAGACACACTTTTTATCTCCAACAGCAACATACCTTTCTACTCTATTACACCAGCCAGCAGGGAGAAGGAGAATCTTTTCCCTGCAACCACTCAGCTAATGAACGACTATCCATTAGAATAAAAGGAGAGTTACAAGTCAAGTGGCTTTGTGGCTTTTCATTGGCTGAGTTTCAATGGTGATAAACTTTGCACTCACCACATCCTCACCTTAAATTTCTCTTTCCAGTACTATTATTTAAGAAATATAATCATTTTGCTTCTACCCTTTCATTTGTTTACATTCTTCTTGATTCTTACTCCTTTCTTCTCTTGTACTCTGACTTTTGATTAGTTACCCTCATTTACAATCTCCCAAGACATTACCCAAGAGGGGTAAGACTATGCTAATTTTTGAAATTTAGCAGAAAAATAGTGTAATGATTGAAGTATATTTTTCATTGTTTACACTGTGGATTATAATTGAGTAACTTTTAAGGCATCAAGTCTTCTAAATTTTCTCTTGGTAGTTAAGGGGCAGATAGCAAGAAAAAAGAGGCTCTAACAGCTAGAGACATGTTTAGCAGTATTTTTTTTTGTCCTATTGCTGAAAGTTTGGTCCTCAAACATCATCAGAACAATCTGTTCATAAATAGGCTATTGTTCTATGACAGTCTTGGGAGCATCTCAGAGACAGAAGGGCAGTGTTGAGAAATTTATTGAGGTTTTAAAGTTAGATTTAAGGTAGTTTATTTACATGCAGGGAGATTGATGAGGATTAGTTAAGAATCATGATAACTTAGGACTGGTTTTTGAGTAAAATTAGAATTCTGAGGTCAGGAAATTAAAGGTTCCCCCATGTGAACTGTCATTTAAGTGCCTTACATTGATAAATAGATAGGTCTCATGAAGGTACTAGAATCAATGTCAAACTTATATTTGCAACTTTTATTTTCCCAGGAAAGATTTTCCTAGAATACTAAAGTTGTATTGATAAAGACAGTGGATTAGCATATTAATATAGATAATAAACTGTGTAGATGGTATGGACTCTCATGAGGATTAGCAAAAGTTTGTTGACAACCTGTATGCTATATGATAAATGATGGTAATTAAATAATAAAGTCTAGCCATATTAAAGGTATTATTGTTTTAAGCTCTCACATAAGTAAGTTGGATAAAGGAAGGAAATGAGAGGGTAGAGGATTTTAGTTGATAAAACAGAATCCCCTTTAGAGTTAACGAAAATATCATGGTATTTCTAATGAGGTAAGAAGCTTCAAGTCACTATGAAAAACATTAAATCATGTTTATTACAATTATATAACATCTAAGCCTAAATCATGCTATATGAACAAACGATCACTACAAATCTCTGAGGTTTAAAACAGAAAATACATATTCTTCTCCTACTTCCATCCACCCCCTAATTTTCTTGAGTAAGGAAGAAAATTAGGGGGTGAAATTTGTTGATGAAGTTTCATCACTTGTTGATGAAATGACAGGTCCACATGTCCATCATACATGAGCTGCAATTCTATTGCACATTACCCTTATTCTTGGAACCAGTTAACGGAGCAGCCTCCTTCTGAGACACTCTTTTCCCGTAGCAAATAAAAAAGAGACATGGCAGAACAAGTCAATACTTCTGCCAGTTTCTAAACAGAAGCAATTCGTAGTACTGCTGCTCACAATCTATTAGGCAAAGCAATTCACTGGCAAAAATCAGTGTGTATTGAAAGCATAGTCTCCCACAGAAAAGGCAGTGAATACTTTTTATATATCACAATGTCCATGATGACCAACTACAGAGGTTTGTGTGTTGTGTAGAACTAGAAAACGCTTAGTACACCTCCACCATTAATGTTCTATTTTTATTATGAAGCCTTAATTTCTTCACTTATAAAATAGTTTTCTGCAGATCAAATGAGACAAACCTTGGGAATGTAATATTCATACTAGATTTTCTAAATTCCTACTTTTTTTTTTAATTTCCGAGAACAGTAGTTCTAAAATAAAGATTTATTCTTAGATAAAGATAAAATGTAGAATTTTGTTTTGAAATTTATAGTTAACTATTTTACTAGACATTTATTATTACTTTTAACATAGTCTCTATTAAAATGTTCAAAATATAAGGTAGTAAAATATATACTATTAATGAAAGTCTTATATAAACTAGGTAAAATGATCTGAACACATATTAGGAAGTCTAAGAAATTCTCAAAATACCCATCTTGGTGAGCTATTCCTCTTAATTTGTATTTGAAATGGGTCAGTATTTATTCACATTAAACATGAATAAAAAATATATAAGGATGTTAAATGGCCAAAAACATATATCATGTCACAGATTATGTCCTTGGAGTCTCAAAACCACTTTAAACAGTGATTTTTAATTTCTGAACTTGGACTTATTTGAATCATCTTAATGATAACCATGCTGAACATCACTGGATGAAAGACAGTGTGGTACACAAAAGCAACATGTAGGCTTTTGAAATGTTACTCTATTTGATAACTGGCTGGATATGTTTACCTATGATTTTGTGTTGTCTACTACTTCTATGTCTTAAATTTAGAATGAAATGTAGATAACATACTTTAGAAATTAAAAATGAAATCTTTATTGGAGAAATATGTGTTTCTCATATATACCCAGAGAGAGTATTTAGTTATATTATTGTCAAAATTAAGACAATTGAATAAACTATAAAGTTAAAAGTTAAAGTTAAAATGAGAAAATAGATTGTAATTATATATGTCTAAAATTTTAAAAAAGCAAAACCTTATGTGGATAAACTATAAATGAGCCACTCAAATTATTACTAAAATAATTAAAATTTTCAAGGATAGCATTGGAAATTTTGTTAACATTCCAGAGGAGAATAGCAAAGCAGTGTGGTACTTATGATTTACTTATCTAAACACCTACTACATTTTCTCTTTTTCTTTATGTTTATTAGATAAAATATGCCAAAACAAACAGAACCTCTTTTTAAAACTAAATACATGAGTGTTCAGTACGAATGTCTATTGAAACCTGGTATCCAAAGTATTAATACACAGTCTTTAAAGGAGCAATACCGAATTTCAGCTTTCCCACACTCACTAAAGAATTACCCTTCCAAACTTACTATTTTAAATCCCTAACAAATTACTGAAAGAAAAAATAATATTAAATAAAGCTAGTTTAATTGGTGATCCATGTAGTCCACATTAACATATTAGGTGCAATCACTAAATACCTACACAACTAGAAAAGTTACCAAACACTAAGACAGGAAGCCACAAAATACCTCTACTAAGTCAGAGGTTTTTCCTAGTTACTCAAAGGCAGTAAGTTTGAAATTAAAAAAAAAAATCTTTTTTTACAATAATAACAAGAATGTGACCGATTGTAAGGTAATTCTTGTCACAACTGAAGAGGAATGTGTTATCATATCTGGGCAAAGCCGGTAAATGTAAGTTCACATATGTTAAGTAATCTTCCCAAAATCTGACACTTAATAGTTAAGTATGGATGTAGAACTGGTTTTACCCAGGTTGTTAGACTAGGCTGGTGCCTAAAAGCCCTTTTCATGAAAATTGTTGCTTCCTCTGAGCGAAAAAATCTGACAGTGCTTTGTTGGTGGTGGTGGTAGTGGCACTGGGGTGGGGGTGGTGTTTAAAGTAGGGTGAGATGTGCATTTTCTAGAGTTCATGCGATTCCACTCTCTAGACGAGATTTTAGCCCCTACAGGCCCCTTGTTTAGATGCCTTTTTGAGTGTGTGCCCTGAGTTACCATATCCAGTGGTCCCATTATTAAGTACTACGTGCTGGTTTTGTAAAGAGTTCATAGTTATTATTTTGAAATAGTTTAAAAACAAAAGTACAATAAGCATTACTTTAAAAAGACCTGTGCAGCTAGCACTCTGAAGTAAAAATGTTAGCCTTCAATAATTTTAGCATGAGAACATTTTTAAAACAAAACATTATTACAGATAAATGTGAGGCCTCTTTGCTTTTCTTCCATAGTACAATTTCCTTTTCATAGGAAACTCTTGTATATTTGGTGTGAATTTTCTATTTCATGTTTTATGAGGGTAAGAAAACCAGACAGAAACCAGGGAGAAATAATAGGAATAATAGAAGATTTGTTCACCACATCAAATATCATAATAATAGAAGTTTCAAGAAAGAAAACAAAACACTTCAGTGTCTAGGGCATTGTTGGTGCTTAAAAAAATAAAAGCTTATTTTTCCAAGAAACCTTTCTTCACACAGGCCCTAAGAGCCCTCATTGCTTATTTAGTGCAGTACTTTTCATTCAGTACAGAGGACTAGACACTTATTGAATACTTATGGAAACTATTATATTCTTAAGTTCTGAAATTATCTTAAACAAAAATATAAATCATTGTAAAAATGTAAATGTAGACTTTTCTCATGATTTATTACCATTAATATTTTTGTACAATTATTATAGTCTGCCATGTTTTGCAGATCTTCTAATTTTTAGTTTCAAAATATTATCATTTTAATGAAAATATTTACATATTAAGTAGCCACAAAGATGCAAAATATGCTCTCATATTTTATATGCATATGAGAGCAAAATAGGCTCTCAGAGTTTTATAATTTATAAACAAGTTCATCTCAAACCATTTCATTACTCTGCATCCTCTTACTAGACCTGAATGGCTATTGCTCTTGTCTAAAAGCTTATGCCATCCCCTCAAATCCTATGTTAAAATCCTAATCCCCAAAAGCCATGATGTTAGTAGGTAGGGCCTCTGGGAGGCATTTAAATCTTGAGAGTGGAACCCCCATTTGAAAGGGATTAATGCCTGTAGAAAAGAGCCCAGAGATGCCCCTGCCCCTGCCATCCTGTGTGGGCACAGAAAGAAGCTGGCAGCTTAGACGAGGGCCCTCAGCTACCACCATCATCCTGATCTCAAACGTTCAGCCTCCCAAACTAGGAGAAATAAACTTCCATTGCCATAAGCTACTCAGTTGGTGGTATTTTGTAATAGTAGCCTGCATGGACTGAGACAGTTGTTATTTTTATATTACTTACCAATTACTAACCTTATTACTATTCTTAATGATAAAAATTCCTAACCAATTTTTATCAATAAGGATACTGAAATTGTTAGGAATGAAACGCTCTATCCAAAGGTTGTAACGACCTGCTACTAAACTGCTTCCTATAATCATGTGTACCAAAGTGCACCCAAATCTTTCTTTCCCTGAATTGAAAATATCTCCTTTCTTCCAGCCCTATCTTTTACATTGCAAAACAAAGTAATGGGGAGAAGTGACAAATTGCATCAGTGGTTACCTGATAATAAATCTTATTTCACCTAGAGGGCTTTCTACCATGGAGATAGTTGACTTGATTTAGGTGTTTATTGCCATATTTAATGTCATATTTATACTTTTCAAAAGCCAGTAAGTGTTGTTCCTTGGAGAGAGACAGCATCTCTCCTTCACAGTAAGAGACATTCTTTTAGATAATCCTCAGAACAAGCTAATGCTGAAAAACCTGATGGCATGAGAGAAAAGACTCATGTTGGAAAGGGACTAAGGGCTGTTTACTAAGAGAAGAAATGCCAGTATCAGGTGCAACACTCATCTAACAGCAGGAATACTTGTTACATTAACAAGATTTACTGACAGACTCCATCTGTGTCTTCTCACCGAACAAGGTCACCCAGTCAGATACTATGGAACCTAATGAGGAAAGTGCCAAGTCTCTGGAGTGATAATGGAGGTTCACTCTGACTTACGCCTCAGGCACTGGCAATATTTTTAGTTCTAGAAAATAAAATAAGGTACAGAAAAAGGTCATAATTTTTATCGAGTTGATCCATCTTGAAAAATGGCTGTGTGTGTAACTGAGTATGTTTAATAGGTTTTTTTTTTTCTTTTTCCTGAGATTCAAGGTTACTTCTCTATTCTTTAAAGTAGTTCTTTTTTTTTTTTAAGATTTTTATTTATTTATTTTTAGAGAGGGGAAGGGAGGGAGAAAGAGAGAGAAACATCAATGTGCGGTTGCCTCCTGCATGGCCCCCCACTGGAGACCTGGCCCACAACCCAGGCATGTGCCCTGACTGGGAATCGAACCTGCAACACTTTGGTTCGTAGCCCGCGCTCAATCCACTGAGCTACGCCAGCCAGGGCTCAAAGTAGTTCTTAGGGTCTTAATATGTTAGTTACCTTAACGTTAAATGTATGTATGTTATTAGGTAAAGGACTCTGTCACAGTTTTTTTTTTTTTTTTTTTTTTTTTTTTTATGTCTGAGAAATAAAATATCTACAAAATACTAAGGAACTGATTGTGTCTTTTTGGGGGGTGTGGATTCATGTAATATATTATTCGCTCTTTCTTTGCAGAAAAAATTCTCACAAAATTTGTCTGTGCTTTGGATACAACAATATTTTTCAAACTTGGTCATTAGGTGTTTGTCTTCATGCTATTGCACTTGCTTTTAAATGGCATTTTGACTTAGGCAAATAGATTATGATCTGTGCCTCAGTGCCTAAATGGAAAACTTGTGGAAATCCCTTCCAATGAAAAAGTTCTCCAGGTCCATTAGCTATATATGACCTTATGTACTTTCAATACCATTTTGGTACACCTCTACAAATACACATTGTATATAGTTTTAGTTTATTTCACAATAACTTCATGACATTAGAACATACCCTCCTTCCTGATCTGTCTTTATCATCCATGCGCTTCATCCTATATCACCCATTAATTTATTATTTTATATATGTTTCTAAAACATTGGGGCATTTAGTTTCAACTTTTTTCATTGATTCCAAATCATCTGTCATCCACTTCGACTCTTGAATATACAACTCCCTCATCAGAAACAAAACAGAAAACTACCATGACATCGCTTTCACAAATCTATTGCTTCATTTGCTGTAAGAGAAGAATACTAAAACCCCCTGACAGAAACTTAAAGATTTTCACAGGGCTAGGCCATGGATGATCCAGACAGATTAAAAAAGCAACCAGCTTTGTGAATTTGCTGACCAATGGCACACCTCAGTTGAGTAGAGGCCTCCCTAAAACAACTTGAAAACTTTTATTCAAGGAATACTATTAAAAATGTACTGCATGTCAGGGAATCAGAAAGATAATTAGTTCAAGTTATGACATTTGAATCTGAGGCATCCTTCATCTAGAACATGGTATAATGTTTGAATGAGAGTAGGCAGATTGATTGCATTGTTTACTTTTCATTTTTTACCACCTCCTTGATATTGCGGAGCTAGTAATCTCAGATAATGAGGCAATATTCCTGAAGATAAAACGTGAAAATAAGTATTATCTGTCAAACATTGAGAAGGAAACAAAATGATTAGCGCTAAAGGATAAGTAGGTAATGAGAGGAGTCGGGCCTGGAGCCCTGCTGACAGAGGGTGGCCTGTGTAAATAGGTGAGAACCCACCGCACCGTGCAGGATGCGTAGGAGAGCGCCGTGTGCCGCAGGACAGTGAACAGGACAGCTGCGGAATTGCGGGGGAAAGCCTGGGTGGGAAGAGAGCAGAGTGAGGGCTCCTTACAATCTTGAGTACTACTTTTAAAAAATGTGGCATGTCTAATTTATTTTTTAATAGAATGAAGCTATAATTTCTTTAATTTATGTAAATCCTGCGTGGGTAATTCCAATTTTGTTTCATAAAAGCCAAATGCTATATTTCTTAGGTTTTTTTTTTTTTTTAATTATTCTCACAAAAAAGCATCTCAATATCCAGTATTTTTGGACAGATCTTCATGGACTTAATTTTTGGTCCCATGCTTTAGGTGTAATACTAGTTTTATTTTCTGAACCCTGAATATTTTAGATGCAGCATCTGACATTTCATTATTTTTTCCAGCCCTCTCACTCCCATCTCCTCCATATATACATTTGCATATTTTAAGCTGTTATCACCTTCAAGGAATGAACATATATGAAATATGCTATCAATTTCAAGCATCTATCATGCCTTTGCTTTCTGAAGAGTGTGTTCTTTATTCAATTCCTGATTTTTTATCTTCCAGTACTTAGGCAGGATGAGCCCCTCATTCCTCTTAATTTTTAACTATAATCCTGTTGTCCACAAAACATTGTGTCATAATTAGTTTCCGAGAGCCTATACCTAGACAGGAGATAAATGGGAGCACCACCACATCCTAAAATACCTTGTGCACCTTTCCCACCTATTACTCATGACATTCTTCTCTTTATGCTAGAACCTGATCAAGAGCAGTTGTTAGTGCATGTTTGCTAAGTAAATGAATTTGACAAAAAACTTGAGGAAATATGAGACACATATTTGTTCCCTGTTTTTGTGTCAAATTGATTTGAACATGCTTTCTGAAAATGAAGTGCTCTAATCACCCTAGCTAGCTGAGATGTCATTAAATTCTTATGGAGCCTAAGGTGAAGGAATGTTCAGTCTGATGTAGATACTTTTTAGATTTCTCTCGAGTCACAAAGCATTTCAAATTTAATGAAGGTATTTTTTTTAAATGATATCTCACTAGGGAAATATGGTTAATGCATAAAGTACAAAAGCACTAGCACCCATGTTGGATATAAATATAAATTACTCAGGGGTCAGATTTAGATTTTACAATTCCAAGGTTACTTGCTAACTGTAACACTCTGCTCAAATATGTAGCTGTCAGTTCAAATCCTTTTCTCCAACTGAAAATGAACAAAAATTAATTAGGAAAAGTTTATAATAAAATAATAAAAACAAGGATAAAACTTAAGTATGAATAACTGTAAATCTATACATGATCATAGAAAGCTTGGGTCATATATGATTTGATTCACACTGTCTGCATGAGTCTAACAATGACTAGGCATGCTAATCCTCATTAAAATTATGAGGATTTTGAGAAAACTTGGTAATCCACTTCAGCAAATGTTGTATAAGAAGTCTGAAATTGTAAATGTTCTCCAGAATTGTTTACTGCAAATTGATATGTAATGCAAAGCAGAGGTAAATATTTTAGCTTTTTATTGTTTTTCTCTACAGTGATTTTTCAGAGTAAAGCTAGAATAAAAAATCTGAATTCAGGAAGATTTGGATATGATCAGTTTTGCTTAAATTTATTCTATCTAACATATAACTCAAAGGCATATTTTTTTTATCTTATTTCTAATTTGAGTTCCTATTTCATAAGCTAATGAACTCCTGTGTAGTTAGGAGAGAGTTTCAAATATTATACAATTAGTTTTAAACTCTAGATGTATCAACTGGCATAAATTTGAAAATACTTTAACTTTCCAGGTTTATAATACAAATTTTATTTTACTACATATATATTTAAAATATAAATATTTAATTAAATTAATTTAATATTTGTGTAGTCTGTTATATTTTTCACACTGAGGAAAGGTTATTGTTTGCACTTAATTTTTAGAATGAAAAAATACATGATGCTCAAATTAATTCTTGTAATTATGGTTATCACCAGGCCAAATTGTGAAAAAGACATTTATTTTCACACACAATGCCTTATTTTGATCTGTACCAACTCTGGTACAACACATTTCTGTCTTAAAGTTTTTAACATTTTTGCATAAACTATTCTGAGTATTTTGTCACCACATTAATATGTTTATAGGTGACATCAGTTAAAACATTAGTGATCTACATATTGCTTGCCTTTTAAATGGGGTCTTTGGTGGGTAAAACTTTACCCAAAAATAAATTGGGAAGTTCACAGCATAGACTGTACTTTTCGGGGACTCTTAAGTTAAAAATATAAATAGTAAGACTAATCTAGAGCATGTTGATATTTTAGTAGGGTCATGAATGCATTTTCACTTGTAATTTCAGAATGTAAGTAAGAATATTCAAGTGTATGCTGATTGTTCATTTCATAATTATAGCCAATGAAATTGATTGATGTCCACACCCAGGATGCATACTTCTGGGAGAACTAGGAAGGGAGGAAGAGACCAGTGTAGAGAGAAAAAATATTTTTAAAAATATATAAGAATAATTAATAGTGCATTATTTTTAATATTTTCTTAATTGAAAGCATTTTGATGTATTTAATCTCAAAGTACTTAGGAACTTAAAATTACAACACTGAATATGCTTAATTTCTAGTTGCAGCTGAGCTCAGCCACATGGTGCTTCTGGTGTTGCCCCCTTAAGCCACTTACACAGCTGTAGCCTTCTGATGGCTCAGGCAGTTGGTCTTACTCTCATTCACATCCCTCACGAGGCAGGATATTGCTGCTGTCGGCCAGACTCTATCCCTTCACTTACATGTCTTCCCTACCGAATGTTCAGATTTTTATGTGGCAGTGGCATGCATGGATCTATCAGGGCAGTGGAGGAAACTCTGAGGCCCTCTGAATTCTCACTCCTGAGACAACGGCACATCTGCTGCATTCTATTAGTCACAGCAAGTCACGAACCTCCACCCAAAGGGCAGGGAAACTGAAGGAACTTTTTGATGGGAAGAGCTCTGAAGTACTTGTGCTCATTTTTAACCTAAATATAGCATTCATTTCTTATTCTCGGTTCATCAGGAAAATTTTTTACAATGCCCATTCTCATCATAAGCAAACTGGCTTTTAGAAAAGGACAAATTATCTTTCTGGGTATATTTCTTTGTCTTTCAGTGCAGAAACTGTCCATTTCAACAAAACACCATATGTTAAAAATCTCATGTAAATTATTGAGACTTTAAAGAATATGCTCTTTGACATTTAAAATGTTTCTGACTGCTAAATTATGAGAGGAGAATCTAGTCAAATAATATTGATATTTGCAATCAATTATTTAATCTGTAAGTTCTTGAATGTTATCTAAATAAAGTTGGACATTTATAGTTTAATTGTTTTTAATTGTGGTATATAAAAGATAATGGCAATAAAGAGTTTAAGCCTTCTTTTTAACTGAATAAGAGAAAAAAGAGCTCTATATAAGAGTGAGAGATAGAGGGCAGATTAAAATTTTTGTTCATGAGTTTATCTAGACTGTGAAACAATCACTAGGGTTATAGAAAGGACTCGAAAGACTAATTATAAATACATCCCCATAATGTGTTGAAAGCAGTTTCGCTCAAGCTAAGGTAATTTTCATATTATAGACATTCTATAAAAACAAAACACAACAAAACAATACAATCCTGCCAATAAAACCTTTAAGAAAGCAGTTTTTGAGAAAGTATGACCTGTGACAGGACTGTGTTAGAAAATTAGTAGATTTCTTGGTTTATAAACTCTATACTACTTAAAATCTGCAAATAAAAAAGTGAGTTTGATTCTTAATTATTTTTTATGAAAGTGCAATATACAGAATAAGCTTTAGCTTGGTCATGCAGAATTGTGAAGGATGAACCTTTAGTTAATAACAGATGGCTCTTCCTCAAATCAAGTAATTTTCAAAAATTAAGTTAGTCAACCTCTTGGTGGAATAACTAGAGTGTTGATTATATTTAGTATATTTCAGGCTTCTAAAGGTTTGTACATTTCATTTTCTACCCAAGATATCCCTGGTCAATGATTTTGGTGAAGCAAGCAATTGATATCTAGGACTCGTTATAACTATCTTGAAAATAAAACTATTTTAACCTATAAAATTACCATGAGACACATGCTCAAAACAAGGTCAACTCAATGTTTCTATGAGTATACACCTACACCTGTGTGAATAGATGTAATGCACATTCGATCTGAGACAGGATGCTTATTAGTGTGCTTTTGAGATAAAATTTTTAAGATGCAGTAGAATTAGTCCTGCAGTCAATGCAGTCAAGACATAGTCCTGGACCTTTTCAAATGACCTTAGACCATCAACATGTCGGGTGGCGAGATCTTATGATTAAGTTACTCATCTTTGTTTTTTTTTTTTTTTTTCCTATTATTTCCTGTTTAACTCGAAGATTTTTAAATTTGGATTCCACTCCAAACCTTAATTCCTGAGTTGGCCACATCAGATTTGGCAGATCTGCCCTTCAAGGGCAAAGTTGAGGGAAAAAGCTTATTAACAAAACCCATCCACACAAATTATGTTCTCAAGTCATTTATATGGCATCTTATGTTTGATATTCAAAGCATTCAGTATTATACCTAGTAATTGCATCATTAAATACAATAAAGATCTCATGCCTGGGTTAAATGTCATGATACATAATGGTGAGAGCAATCCATTGTCTCTAAACTATCTTCCATTTGCATTGTTAAAAACTGTACTCTTGCAACATCCTCCCATAGTCATATTTTAAAAACTACATTAAACTTTTTGTATTATTTTTACTCAGATCTGTTTATTATTGCCCTAATGACTTCAGTGTTGGCCTAGATCATCTACAATCGTGACCCCAGTCCTATGTGTGAGTTTCCCCAGGGCCATCACAATTATTTATACAGCAATTATATACTGTCAATGCATTTTTTTTCAAGGCTACTTGTAACTCAGTAACCATGAACACTGTGAAAACCACTAAACAAAATAAAGGTAGAAAGTTTTGATTACATAGGGTTTTAATGACATTTTTCTGTTAGTAATATGTGTCTTAAATAAATGAAAATAGAAAAGTATAAAAAGCAAGCGAATATAATAATTTAGGATATGTTGTTTTCTTTTTCTTTAAGTGCCCTTCTAGAATTACTGTAAAAAAGTGAGGGAAGTCAGAATAAGGATAAAGACAATAAAGAGTGTCCTCTAGGTAAATGGGCTTAAACATGTGGAGGACCTCCCAGGCACATTATATGAGAACTAGGTAGCCTAGGATAGCAACTGACTGACCTACAGGGGTCATCCAGTACAAAACTCTCTCCTCTGTGGTGGAGGGTGTCTGGTGGATACTGATATGAGTCTCGAACATCTGATCATTCCATGCCCAGTTCCACAGGAGCATCACATGGGTGGTGGGCAGAATAACAGCCTCCCCAAAGAGCTCCACATTCACATTCCTGGATCTTGTGAACACATTAGATTACAGAGCAAAGTAGGATTCAGTTTGATAATCAATTGACCTTGAGATGTATGGGTATCCTGGTTTATCTGGGTGGACCCATGTAATCACAGGATCCACATGTAAATAAAAGAAGAAGGCAGAAGAGAGTGTCAGAGTGCTGTGATGTGAGAGGAACTTGACTGGCCATTGCTGGTTTTGAAGACAGAAGGAGAAAACAAGCCAAGAAATATAGAACCTGGAAAAGCAGGAAAACAATGTTCCCCTAAATCTTTCAGAATGGAATGTAGCCTTGCTGACATATTATTTTAGATGGTATTCATTTCAGACATCTCACCTCTAAATATATACATTTGTGTTGTTTTAAGCCACTGTTGTGAAATTTGATAGGAAACTAATACAATATGTCTTTCCCCCAGATCTTCCTCTTTCCAACTATCTAATTTTATGTCTTTCAGATCTTTGACAACACTCAGTCCATGGGACAATTTCCAAGCAGACTATAATCATCACTGCTATTTTGATTCACCCTTGAAGTGGACTGCAGATAGGCAACACTATTTTCAACTCATAACATTACATCAATGTGAATCATCCATGAACTGGGTCCAATTTTTTTTCTTGTACCAGTACATTATATAAAAATCCTCCATGAAGTCATAGGTTTGGACTGAATAAAGGTGTTAATGCAATAGAGTAGATGGCATTATATCAAAACCAGCGATTTCTACAATGAAGCCCTCTGGACAGGCTCAGGCAAAATCCTGAATAAGTCATTACCATCATTCGGTGAACTTTTAATTCAGACTGATTTAAAAAATGAGTTTTTATTACATGGTCACCTGATATTTATAATTAGCTACTCTCTCTATTTGGTCCTAGTAACCAAATAGTAGCATGGGCCAGGAAAGTTTGCTGGTGCTCAGGACATGAGCAGCTGTGGATGCTGAAGCCCCACAGACAGAGGCTCTCCCACAGCTGGCTGCAGCAATCTGCCAGTGCACCCCTGCCCCAGGAGTGGGGGGAAGCTGCAGCACGACAGTGGAGATGCCAGCCCCACAAATACATATTCCAGAAAGACAGAGAGGGAAAGCCTCAAGCTGGAGAGACAGAGACCCTTTCACATAGCAGCCTTGAATTCCAAAATGGCATAATGAAGAAGGTTCTCTAAGCATAGATCTGGATTTCATTCTTTTGGGGAACAAGGAGATTTATGTGTTTTGCCAGAAGAGAATGGCCTGGAGCAGTGGAGACTTCACTTCCCTTTATTGGGCACCCTGTTAATAAAAAGCCTTTTCCTTCCTTACCAATTATTGTGTTATGCCTGTATATGGCGGCCAGCAGCCAATCCCCATTGTCCAGAAAGTGTATGGTATCTTCAAAATCCTAAGAGGCTCACAAAATAGTGTTTTCCCTTATTTAGAGGCATCATTTTGACATAATGAAAATTTGAACTTTTAAAAAGTACGTGAGTTTGCAGATTCCTGAATGTTTCTCATGTTTTACATTCATTTCCCTTAGAAGGACATACAAACTCCTTGCCTTTTCCTGCACATCAGGTTCAATAGGCACGATTTCATAAATATAGTGATGTTTGCAGATATATACAGAATGTCCAGACAATCAAGGTTCCTTTGGACTATATTGTAATAGAGAACAGAATTAAACTAGCTCTGGGATAACCTATAGAATATAACTGTTCCCTTTTCTACATGAATGCAAACTATTTTGATGATCTTTCCTAATGGGGATTGACAAAGTATATTCACCAGATCAATAGGCACATACTAAACTCCAAAGGTTGTGACAATTTTTTCCAATGTGGACATTAAATCAACACAGCAGCTGTGTGATTGGGATTATAACCTGGTGATATTTTCATAAGTCAAATGCCATTCTCCATTTACTATCTAGTTTTTGCAGTGGTCACTCTGGTGAACTGAACAGGCTATGATGAAGGCCAAAGCCCCTAACAGGGTGTTAATTGTCTCTGCAATCCAAACCAAGGTGTATGCAGTATGACATAACTCAAAGTAGCTTGTGGTGGGTGGGCGAGGGAGATTGTGAACACTTTCCAGAGCTTGCATTTGACCTTCTTAACCAGGTGGCTTTTGTTCTCTAGACCAAAGAACTCATGAAAATGTTCTACATGTCCATCCTGATAGTGTTCTTAGGACCAGGAAAATGACCACAGGGTGGTCTTTGGATCTGTTGGACCATCACTGAAATTGTTTTTGAACCAAAAATCAATTTAGTGTGGTCTTCATATATCCATACTTCCCAAGTAAAAGTATGTAAAAAAATACTCTTAAAATGCTGGTATTGTTTCTTATCAGACTCTGTATCCGTTATGAATATTTTCTTTTCCTCCTGTATATCACTTCATTTCTAAAAGTGAGATAGTTAGTATTAATGACACCCCAGCATGCCATACTTTTACATCACAACAAGGTACTTTTTGTGACTCTTCTTTTGATATTTGTTATTCTTTTATTTAAATTTTAGTTGTTTATTTATATTGAAAAATATTGAAATTTTACAAATGCCAGACATATATTGAGAACAAAATTGATTCAAGACTAGAACATACTAGCCCTGACTGGTGCAGCTCAGTTGGTTAGGCACTGTTCTGCAAAGCAAAAAGTCAGGGCATATGCCTCGGTTGTGGGCCCAGTCCCTGGTTGGGGCACATGTGAGAGGCAACCAAACAAAGTTTCTCTCATACATCATTGTTTCTCTCCTTTTTCTCCCTCCCTTTCCCTCTCTCTAAAAATAAATAAATAAAATAAAATGTACCTCTCCGAGGCTCAGAAAATCTGCTTTCCCTGAAGGTTGCATTTTTTTTGGTCATAGGTTACCTATAGAAGAAAAGATGGTCGGCTGGAGGTAAAAACATCAATATTAGTCATGATTAGCTGATTGGAGAATGTGGCTACAGATTTTCAGACAAAGGATCTCCTGACATTTGCTGATGTAGGAAGACTCATCTACTAAGTCTCAGGAACAATTGGACAAACGCAAAATTCCTCTGAGATACGGTTTTTAATTTCATAGTGAAGAGGAGGCTAGAACGAACCCTCTTTATCTGCAGGTTAAACTAAATCATAAGAGACCAGAGGGTTTTAGCCTTTCCTGCACATTTCTTTTAAGATATCACCAATTAGATGTGCTAGTCTTCATTGTGTGCAGAGGTAAGAAGGTAGATAAAGAGCATAGCTCTGATTAGGTGCCCCCTCATAATAAGGAAACCTGAGATCATACAGATGCTACCCCACTCTTGAAATCCCCAGTAAACTACTGTATATTTAATATTTTATTAAAAACTATAAAATTGAATATATTAAAAGTATATTTGGAAGTGGGTAGAGGAACGACAGTTCTACTCAATTGTAGTTTTAGAATAGTTCAGATTTCTGAACAAATTAAACATTGAAGTGCTTTACTGAATCCCCAGTTTTACTGTAAACTTAACAGGGTCAACAATAGTAGTCCTGCCTGATTGCTCTTATGATATAATCTTTTTTTTTTTTTTTTTTTTTTACTTCAAACTGTTGTTTCTTGATTTCTTACCACCAGAAGAAAATATTTGAAATTCCGTTCCTCACCTTTACCCAGCTTCCTTGGCCAAAGCTAAACTGAGCTCAGAAATGAATTTCTGTATTCAAACTTTCCTAACCCCATCTCTGTTACACTGTAGTATCACTCTCAATTATTTGCTCTTACCTCCCTTGCAAGAACATTATACATTTTTGCCTGAGACCCTGTGATTTTCATGTGGAAGTATCCTTCCACTTCTCATTCTTCTTGGGCTTAGCTATTTGCTTCTGCTAAAAGGATATTAGCAGATGCATGTCCTAGCAGAGAGTTTAAGAGCTACCAAATGGTTGTCTTCTGCCCACTTTCCCTCTGTTTAATGAAAATTGTATCTTTAAAAAGGAATGTTCCTTATTCTGAGTCTTAGAATGAGAAACTCACAGAGCAAAGCTGTATTAGCTGGTCCACAGTCACTCACATACAATGTGTCACAAAATAAATGTCTTGTAAGCCACTGACATTTTAGAATTCTTTGTTTCTATGGAAAGGCCAATAAAATAGCCTATGGATATTTTTCATTTCATGTAAGTCTTAGAACAATTTATTTGTGGGTATGATATATTCGATATTCTATGTGATTTACCTATTTTCATCTGTTTTTGTGTGATCTATGCTTTTAATCTAATTCCTTCAGGGTATAGTTTTGGAAAAAGAGAAAACACACATCTCTATTATGTCATCATTTATTTAATAAAGACATAAAATTAATCTTAAAAGGCCCTGGCTGGTGTAGCTCAGTGGATTGAGCGCGGGCCTGGGAACCAAAGGATCAAGGTTCAATTCCCAGCCAGGGCACATGCCTGGGTTGCAGGCCAGTTCCCAGCATGGGACACACAAGAGGCAACCATACAGTGATATTTCTCTCCCTCTCCCTCTCTCCTACCCTTCCCCTCTAAAGATAAATAAATAAATTAATTAATTAAAAAAAATTAATCTTAAAAGAAAGCCTTATATAGCAGGTCCACAGGTGGTACATTTCTATGTGACATTTTTTCTTGCCTCTGAACTTTCTATGGAAGGTACTACTACTAAAGGCATTCCATCCTTAGTAAGGTGTTGGTAAAGCATACAAAAACTCTTTAGTTCTCAAAGTTGCATTTGCACTTAAGAAAAACATAAACAAATATTGGTATAAGAGAATGTTTGATATTCAGCTTTTCTTGTTATTGGGCCAAATTTAATATCAGCAAAGTCACATTGTTATCCAAGAAAAAAGAATATGACTAAATGTCTATGTCATCTACTTTCAAGTAGCCTTGGAAACCCATATTCCCATAAAGACTATATAATAAAAAGATTAGATACAGCATAATATGTATTAGATTATCAATTTCTGAATTTACATTCTCCTTGAGGGAAATAATTAAATTCTTCTCAGAATATTTAGTTAGTTCTTCTCAAAATATTTACTTAGTTCTTAACCTTTTTGCCTCCAATGTAGTACGTATTCAGAAAATGCATGTGGAATATTAGTTTAATATTGTTTACTTTATAAACGTTGATAATATTTTGCAAGAAAGAGTAATAATAACTAAAATTTTCATTAACCAAATTAAAAGTGATGTTTAATGAAACAAAATTCTGTGTTATGACATATATTAACAAATGCTGTTTGACCATCCAAAAGGATGGGTCTAGAAATTACATAATTATGGAATGAATTTTTTTCAAATAATACTACAAATATTTAGAAAATATTCCAGCAGAGATTCATTTCAATATACTGACATACAACAATTTTATGGAACACCTATGCTTAAAAAAGTAAAAACACTATCCCTAAGTTAGTAATTGCTGTCTATAATCATAAATATTTCTCTTTCTTAATGAGGTTATAGGTCATGAATTGATTTTGTGGCCCATGGGTAAATATGCATTTTTAAGCATGAAAATCATCAATAGAGTGACACATTTGAATAAAGAATATTTTGCATAAATTCTATATTCTCCATGATGAAATGGTGCTAAATGAGAATTAATAAATGAGTAAAATTCTTTCTCAAGATTGCTGCCGCTATTCTGGGTCGTTTATGGTTCCATATAAATTTTTGAAGAGTTTGTTCTATATCTGTGAAATATGCCATTGGTACTTTAATAGGTGTTGCATTGAATCTGTAGATTGCTTTGGGAAGTATGGACATTTTGATGATGTTAATTCTTCCGATCCATGAACACGGTATGTGCTTCCATTTATTTGTGTCTTCCCTGATTTCCTTCTTCAGTGTTGTGTAGTTTTCTGCATACAGGTCTTTTACCTCCTTGGTTAGGTTAATTCCTAGGTACTTTATTTTTCTTTTTGCTATATCAAATGGTATTTTTTTCTTGATTTCTGCTTCTGTTGTTTCATTGTTGGTATACAAAAATGCCTTTGATTTCTGGATATTGACTTTGTATCCGGCTGTTTGGCTAAATTCATTTATTAGGTCGAGCAGTTTTTTGGCCGAGACTATAGGATTTTCTATGTATACTAACATGTCATCTGCAAACAATGATAGTTTTGTTTCCTCCTTTCCAAGTTGGATGCCTTTTATTTCCTTTTCTTGTCTAATTGCTGTGGCTAATACTTCCAATACTATGTTGAATAGAAGTGGAGAGAGTGGACAGAAAGAAGAGCAAAGCAGGAGGGATCACAATACCTGATACCAAAATGTATTACAAGGCCACTGTAATCAAAACAGCCTGGTACTGGCATAAAAACAGTCACGTGGACCAGTGGAATAGAATAGAGAGCCCAGAAATAAACCCTAGTCTCTATAGTCAATTAATATTCGACAAAGGGGGCAGCAACATAAAATGGAGTAAAAACAGCCTCTTCAACAAGTGGTGTTGGGAGAACTGGACAGCTTCGTGCAAGAAAATGAAACTCGAGCACCAACTTACACCATACACAAAAATAAATTCAAGGTGGATAAAAGACTTAAATATAAGCTGTAACACCATTAAAGTCCTAGAAGAGAACATAGGCAGGAAAATCTCAGATATTACACGCAGCAACATTTTTACTGATATGTCTCCTAAAGCAAGGGACATAAAGGAAAGAATAAACAAATGGGATCTCATCAAAATAAAAAGCTTCTGCATAGCCAAGGAAAACAGTATTAAAATAAAAAGAGAACCGACTGTGTGGGAAAACATATTTGCCAATGATATCTCAGATAAGGGTTTAATCTCCAAAATATACAAAGAACTTATACGACTCCACTCTAAGAAGACAAGCAACCCAATTAAAAAATGGGCAAAGGACTTGGGCAGACACCTCTCCAAGGAGGACATACAGAGGATCCAGAGACACATGAAAAGATGCTCGATATCGCTAGCTATCAGAGAGATGCAAATTAAAACCACAATGAGATACCACTTGACACCAGTCAGAATGGCCCTCATAAACAAAGCAACAAACAGCAAGTGTTGGAGAGGTTGTGGAGAAAAGGGGACACTACTGCACTGCTGGTGGGAGTGCAGACTGGTACAACCACTATGGAAAACAGTATGGAATTTTCTAAAAAAACTAAAAATGGATATACCTTTTGACCCAGCAATTCCATTGCTAGGACTATATCCTAAGAACCCTGAAACACCAATCCAAAAGAAACTATGCATCCCTATGTTTATAGCAGCACAATTTACAATAGCCAAGTGTTGGAAGCAACCTAGATGCCCATCAGTAAATGAATGGATCAAAAAACTGTGGTACATTTATACAATGGAATTCTATGCAGCAGAAAGAAAGAAGGAGCTCATACCCTATGCAACAGCATGGATGGAACTTGAGAGCATCATGCTAAGCGAAGTAAGCCAGGCAGTGAAAGATAAATACCATATGATCTCACCTTTAACAGGAACCTAATCAACAAAACAAACAAACAAGCAAAATATAACCAAAGACATGGAAATTGGGAACAGGCTGAGAGTCACCAGAGGGGAGAGGGGAGGGAATTTCAGGGGAAAAGGGGAAGGATTTACAGGAACAAGTATAAAGGACACATGGACAAAAACTATGGGGGGGTGGAAATGGGAGGGAGGTGGGGAGGGCTGGGGTGGCGGGTTCGGGTGAGAATAAAAGACAGAAAACTGTACAAGATCAACAATGAAAATAAAAATTTAAAAAAAAATAAAGAGAAAAAAAATAAATGAGTAAAATTTCCTTCAGTAAAGGGATGATAGAAGAAAACAGAAAGCCTTGCCTATTAGAAATGAAAAAGGATGAGCTGAATAGTTCTGAAAGTAATACAGGAGCTGTTCGTATTGTTTAAGCAAATACAGAATACAAGGAAAGAAAAGTTAGAATGTGTGATGACAACTTTTAATTTTTTTCCATAGATGCTCCATTGATACTCTATTAAAGAGAAATAAATTGTATGTCCCCAGACATCTCTGGTTAAACAACAAATAAAATGGAGATTATTCCACCCACCCTTGGTTTTATCCAGGTGTCCTTTACAGTAGTTTCTGAACACCCTTCCCCCTTTCCCTCCCATTATCCCCTTTTACCTCCCCTCTGGTTACTGTCAGTTTGTTCTTAATTTCAATGTCTCTGGTTATACTTTGCTTGCTTGTTTGTTCCATTGATTTGGTTCCAATTTAGGTGAGATCATATGGTATTGGTCTTTCAGCTTATTTTAGGGGAGGGAGGTGGGGATGGCTGGGGTGGGGGTGGGAGTGGTGGGGAAAAATGTAGACAACTGTACTTGAACAACAATAAAATATTTTTATAAGAGAATTAAAAAGAAAATAAAAGGACAAGAAACTTAAAAAACTAAGGTATCATCTAGTTCTCTAAGGCACCGGAATACTACTTGCAAACTAAAAATTAACTTCCCAATGGCCAGGATATTTTCATTCTTCTAAAACTTAATATAAAGCATTGCTACCTGATATTTTATTAATTAACTAAGTCTTAAAACTGTAATATTTGAAATGCTAAAACTTCCATCTAAATTGCTATGGCATGTGGCAAAAAATTTGATTATCCAGCACTGTAAATAAAATTTTATTTTTTGATATCAGGTATTGTGATACCTCCATCTTTGTCCTTCTTTCTCAAGATTGCTGAAGCTATTCAGGGTCTTTTTGAGTTCCATATAAAATTCTGGGACATTTGTTCTAGTTCTGTGAAATATGTCATTGGTATTTTAACAGGAATTGCATTGAATGTATAGATTGATTTGGGTAACACGGACTTTTTAATTATGTGAATTCTTCCAATCCACGCACATGGTATATGCTTCTACTTATTTATACCTTCTTCACTCTCTTTCTTCAGTGTCCAACAGTTTTCCAATTACATTTCTTTTACCTCCTTGGTTAAATTAATTCCTTAGTACCTTGTTTTTCTGGTGCAATAGTCAATTTTTTTAAGTTTCTCTTTCTGATAGCTCATTATTAGAGTATAAAATGCCATAGATTTCTGGGTATTAATTTTATATACTCCTACTTCACCAAAATCATTTACTTTAAGACCACTATAATCAAAATAACCTGGCATAAGAACAGCCATATAGAACAGTGGAACAGAACAGAGGACCCCAAAATAAAACCATGACTTTATGGTGAATTGAGTTGTGATAAAAGCAGGAAGAGTGTACAATGGCGCAAAGACATTCTCTTCAGTAAATGGTGTTGGGAATATCAGACTGGTACTTACAAAGAAAAAAAAAGTAGAACACTAATTTACACCATACACAAGAATGAACTCAAAATATATAAGACTTAAATGTAGGTCACAAAACCATAAAAACCCAGGAAGAAAACTTAGGCAGTAAAATCGCAGATATCTCACATGGCAATATTTTTGCCAATATGTATCTTACAGCAAGAGAAACAAAGGTGAAAATAAACAAATGGGACTACATAAAATTAAAAAAAAGAAATCTTCTGCACAGCCTAAGAAACTGTCAGCAAGATAAAAAAGAAACCCTTTGTATGGGATAATATTTTTACCAATGATATATCTGATAAGGGTTTAATCTCCAAAATATACAAAAAACTGATACAGCTCAACACCAGGAAGAAAAATAATCCAATTAAAACGAGCAAAGGACCTGAACAGACACCTCCAAAGACGGCATACAGATTGCTAATAGATACATGAAAAAATGCTCAACATCACTATCATGAGAGACATGCAAATTAAAACCATAATGACATATCACTTCACATGTTAGAGTGGTTATCATCAATAAATCAACAAACAACGGTTGATGAAGATGTGGAGAAAAGGGAACCCTAATGTATTGCTGGTGGGAATGCAGACTGGTGCAGCCACTGTGGAAAACTATAGGAGTCATGTCAAAAAATTAAAAATGGAACTCCTTTTTGACCCAGTGATTCCACTTTTGGGAATATATCTTAAGAATCGTGAAACACCAGTGAAAAAATATATCTACCTCTACGTTTGTAGCAGTGCAATTTACAATAGCCAAGATCTGGAAACAGCCTAAGTGCCCATTAGTAGGTGAGAGGATAAAAAAGCTATCGTATATTTACACAGCAGAATACCAGGCAGCAGTAAAAAAGAAGAAACTCTCATCTTTTGTGACAGCGTGGTTGGACCTGAAGATAATTATGCTAAGTGAAATAAGCCAGTCAGTGACAGACAAGTATCACATGATCTCACTTATATGTGCAATCTAATTAACACAGTAAAGTAACAAACAAAATAGAAACTGAAGCATACATGCATGGAACTGATTGACAGCCACCTGAGTTGGGGGACTGGATGAATGTTGGTGAATGAATTAACCAAAGAAAATTTATGCATAATTAATGGACATGGACAACAATATGGGGATTGACTGAGAGTGAGGAAGGGGTTGGGTTGGATGGACATGGGAAAAAGGAGAAACGACTGCAATAGCATAAACAACCAAAATATTATTCTATTTCTTAATATACTGTAACATTAACTATGCATTTATTTGTTTTATTTAGTTGAATTCTTCCTAGTCAATTTACAAATACACTTACCATGAAATAATCATTAATCTGATGCCAAACAGAATTTTAGTATAATTTGAAGTGAATACAAACTATTAAATATGGCATCAGGTAAGCTTAACAATGTTATTATTTGAAAGGGAAAATGTAACTGAAAACCTCAAGTTAACTTAAATTTAAGTTACCCTTGCTCTGCTGTATCACTACCAAACATATATAAAGAGACAGAAGGATACACAAATGTACATAGATAGGTAGATAATTAGATAGCTGATAAAGAGATAATAATTACAATTTCTAAAAATTTATATTATATACACCCTGTTTTTACTTTTATCTTTGCCATCATTTTGTTACTGCTATATTATATGCTTAAACGAAAGATAAAATCCAACCCCAAAAGAATTTAATGTGTATTGAGAATTTATTATATGGGCCAATTATGATGTATACATTTTATACTTATATATTTGAATTCAAGTGTAAGTAAATAAAATTATGTCGATTTTCACAGAGCAGTCTAAAAGATTGAACTTGGAGCTGAGGGTAAAGGAATAAAAAACTAGCATATATGATTCAGATATTAGTAGTATCCATTTATACTTTGATTATTTAAAAAAATATTTTTGATATGGGGCATATAACATCAGTAGAAAATAAAACATGTTAAGATAGCATGAATACATAAAATGACACTGTCCTCTTTTACAAACTTTTATATGCATTTTAATCTTCGTTGTAGTATCAAATAAAAGGATAAGGACCACAAACAAACAAATGCACAAACAACTCCTGTTTCCCATTCTATTGTCTGAAATTTAGAAAATGTGAGCACATTTTAAATACATATCAGAACAAGCCCCTTCTTTGTGTCCAGGATAACATGGCCCAGACGTGTCGGCTTTGCTCTTTCCTAAAGTGAGAGCTATTATCTTGCCATGTCCAGTTCACCACCTTCAGTTTGTGTTTAATTTACAATTATCCCTAATGCTCTGTAAAGCGACATCCGAGGCATTTTACTCGATAATATTTGTATACAAGAACAGAGACCTAGAACTTGAAAAATAATTAATGTCATGAGCAACAATTTTTAATAAAAAGAACACAAACACACTACTTCTGTATAATCTAATATTTTTGAAGATAAAAAAATCACTCAGTGATTTCAATTTATCCTGTGAAAGTCAGTAGACTAAAATAACAACTTTATTACTCCCCTCAAGTAGTTAATTAAAGTATGTTACTCACTGACTCATTATTGCAAACCAATGTTTTATTTAAATGTTAATGAGCAAGAATCTTTAAACTAAAAAAAATTCTATAAACTAAAAAAACTGAATTAAGCCTAAGAACTTGAAATGTGCTTTGTTTTCTTCCAAGAGTCTCATAAAAGAGTGGGCAAGATAAGCCATTTTAGAATAATGAAATCTTAGTAACTTCTATTACACTGTATGGCAAAAAATGTCTCTTGGTCTTTTCATCAGTAGAAGGAAGACAGGGATTGGGTACTAGGTCTACATCTGATGAAGATGCAGCATCTTGGTTTGTCATTGCTGGTAAATGTATGTGATTGGGGGACATATAAATTCTAAAACCTGATAAATCAAAGCTACCATTGTTCAGACAAAAATTATAGTTTCACTAGTTTTTCTCACCTATATCAGAAACCAGGGAAGAGATACATTAATTAAAATATTTCCTTAATGTCTAACAAAAAATAGTGACCAAGGTTAGATATGTAATTCTCACTAATGCAAAAATCATATTCACTGTATCTTATTGGTGGGTGGTTTGGTGGCTGTCCTACTCAATCACAGGTGGTGATTCTGAGATCAAGGCCACTGCCATCCTGTAGCCCCATCACCTTCAACTCGTTAATTTCAAACTGTCTGCAGTAGAAGAATGGAAGAAAGAGCATGGAGGATTGTGAGTAAGTGGCAGATACTTTTTTAATACCAGGTCATTTGCGTTCACATTGTTTTGGCTAGAACTCAGTCACATGGCTCTTGGTGATTGCAAGGCCACTGAGGGAAAGAGTAATGTGTTAAGAAAGAACAAGAACTAGGTTAGTAATACAGTTATTCTCTACCTATGAGGAGATATATTGTATTGGTTTAGGTCCAAATGAAATAAAATTTAAGAAGTAAAAGTCTGATAAATAATTGTTCGATTATTTGTTGTTCAAGGAAAAAATGAGTAAATAAAAGCATGTGTTTCACTTTAATTGTCACTGACAAACTATACTCACTTATTTATATATTTTGAGCCAAATTGTAATTAACTTTATGTCTCATTATGACTTTTGCTACTATTTTATAAGGTAAGGAATACATGACTAGCTAAATACTTCTAAAGAGCTTACTATGTGTCAGACGCTGGTCTAAGTGTTTTAAGAGACTTAGCTTATTTAATATTCTTAACAGTTCTTTGATGCAGAGTCTATGCTCATCCCCAGTAATAGATGTGGTAATAGCCCCAGAGAAGTTAAGTGATATCTAGTAAGAGGAAAATCTTAGATTTTGAAGTAAAGATCTTTTGCTCCAGAGTTTATACTTTTAATAATCATACTAGTAAATCAACTTTTCTTTTTCCTTTCAAATTACATTATTAATTGTACATAAAATGTTTAAAAAATTCCTTTCAAATAGGAATCTTGTGGATCAATAGAGACCGTATTAGCTTCAAACACTACAACTTGCTGAAAACATTGCAAGTTAAAATATTTAAAAGTGATTTATAGATTGTTTCCTGATATTGCTGTAAGCTAAATATAAACTTTACTGAGGATTGCTATTTGACTTCATTACATAATAGAATTTTGTCATGTCTTAGAAGATAATAGATTATCAGCACAGCTCTGTGATCCCAGGAAGTTTCAGAAGCATGAACAATGTTACTCAGTGTTGTAAGATCACCCAGCAAAGCTGAGGAACCCACACTTACTCATAACCAGGGCCTTAGCCCTGTGGTCTCTCCTGTTATCCAGGGAAGGTGTTTTGGAAAACATAAGAGCTTTATTATTTCTTGTATTGGGGAATTGCACAGAGACTTCTGTTGAGCTGCTTGTCTCATAAGCAATACCTTTCCCAGAGTGCTCTGATTCAGTCCCCGGTAAGTTTTCTGTGATTGACCTCAACACATGCATCTTCTTGCCACAGCCAATTATTTGTAAAGTTATAAAAAAAACAATTGGTAGTAAATACAAAGAGGACTTGTTTACAGTTTCTGCTGAAAGGATATTTAGTGTAAATATTAGATTTCTCAAATTCTTCAGTAAGTAAAATTTATTTTTTTCAAGGTGTCATTCTATATAAATCCATGAGGTAATCTACCCACATGTCTGTTTTTGGAAGTCTCAGACAGCCTACTATTAATAACAACATTGTCTGTACTGGTTAAAAATAATGATAATAATATAGGCACTATATTGAGCTTTCAGTATCTGTCATACAAGTATGTTAAGCAATTTTAAAATATTGACCCTGTATCAGTTTAGATTGGCAAGAATCGATTTGATAGAAATTAGACATTTTCCTTATTTCTTTTAACTTTGGACATAACTGTATCTCAACGTTTTCACACAAATTATTGATGAGAGAAAAGTTATGTCAGAGAGAATAAGATGGACTAAATAGTTCAAACATTAGGGATCTTTTAAGCTAATAAATAAATAAATAATTTTATTTGAGGAGTTAAATATGAATATTATTCTTGCTCTGCATAACAACTGCTTGAAAATAACAAAATAAATTTTCACTTCAAAAAAGTTCAAGTAAAATGTTCTCTGTCATAAATTTTACCTTGCTCATTGTCATCCCTTCTTGGTAAACAGCCCATTAGATTTTTATATAGTTAATGAAAATGCTTATAGGTATGCTATATGTATATTTCATATGTACATATACAAGCTAATCACAATTCCAAATTTGATCATTTGAGTATAAATGCCCCTACATTTTCTCCCTCTTGTTATTTCTAATTTAATGTAAGTTAGAAAATAAAATAAACATATTCTTAGAACTGTTTGTAAAATATAAGCAAAGAAAGATATGAATTGAAATCTGAGAAACTCTCTTCTGATTATTCTATAGGAGCTTTATCAGACACACTTTTGTCTACTTTGTTGCCTAGAAAAATTCAACTTCCTGTGGGTGCAAACATTTAACATAAATGAATGAAGCAATCTTCAGTAAGGCAAAAGATTTATGCTACAATTTTATTATGTCAAATAGCAATGTGTAATTATATTGTCTTTTAAAACTCTCCTTTAAGCACGGTAGAATAACTAAATAACTTGTATTGACAAGTCAAATGTGGTCAATAACTTGCAAACTTGGAGCAGACATTTTGTTTTAGTTTCAGTTTTCATTTGTGTTATTGTAAATGAAGTTGTCATAGACCACCCTGTAGTTTAGAACCTATATCCTGTAGCTTGTGCCTTTATCAAATTAGTTGACTACTCTGTTATGTTATTGTGAGGATGACTTATTATATATTAAGGACTTAGTATAGTGCATGGAAAATAGTAGGTCTCAAGTAAGTGAAAATTATTGTAAATATATGCAATTATTTTCATCAGTATTCCCCTTTAAGATAATATCATTTTCTGGATTTTCACTATTAAAGTGATTATGTCTTTTTCTTTGTGCAAATGTTTTGTATTTCCTCTTTGTTTATTGTGCAGACTTTTAAAATATTTACATCTGCCATTGAGGGTGTTAGAGGTAACAAGCAAATTTTGAAAAAACATTCTATTTTTTTTGTCTAATGCTAAGGCACCATGAATTGGTCTGATACTGATTGTTGTACACTATCAGACAACATTATAAAAATGCTTTTCTTTAACAGCCATGAAGAAGGGAAAACTCTTAGTGATTACTCTATAAGTAAATGTATACTTTCAGATGCCCCCATAGTACATGTATATATTCCTTTAATTATGTGTGTCTGAGTTGACAGAACTTATTAGACTTGAGGAGTCACTCAAAGGACAGAAAGAAAAGGGTAGGCTTCTATTTTTATAGTCATCTATTTCTTATAGATGACTATAAAAACATCTTTCATATTTACTTGTTAAACCAAAAGAAGGAAAAAATGTAAATGTTGCTTATAGCTTGGTAAAGGAGCATACTTTATTTAAAAATATGCAAAAAGTATTTTATTCAACCCAATTCATTGTCATTATAAGGCTAAAAAAATACACAAATAATAGAACTAATAGTTCAGAGTGAAACTCTGAGAATGACTCCTGGTGTGCATGATGAATTCAAATTATTTGATTTTAAACATGAGAGAAGATATTTATATGAGTTAGTGGGAAAGAAAGTGCTGCAAGACTTATTCTAAATAATACTGTCCTCATACATTTTCAGTATTTAGTCATAATGAGACCATTTCTATGGAAATGAGACTATCACTTAGTAGTTTTTTGCAATTCATTCATTCATAATAGTTTTTTGAAATCAATGATAAATTTTAATGCAACTTCCCAGAGACTTCCTTTGTCATAAGAACCAAAGGCAGCAAAGAAATATTTGCATAGATATAATTGCCATGTTCACAAATCACATTTATATTTTCAAATCACATTAGTAATTTAAAAATGAAATTTTATACAAATAATATAGGACTTAATAATAGTGGACACCTCTTGAAACAATATGTTTCTATCATAATCATATATGTGATATGTACCATGTGTATAGTGTAATTCATATGGTCAAAGAATCTAAATCAGAATAAAAACACCATAAAAGTGACTTTCATCACCCTCATGCTATAATTACAGACAAGAAAATTGTTTTAAATTGATACTTTTTTGTCTTTGTCACTATCACCAATACAGCAAGTGTTTAATAAAATAGTTTATTTAAATTTAAATTTTTATTTATTTTTATTGTTGTTCAATTACAGTTGTCCCCATTTTCCCCATTACTGTCCCCTACCCTACCTACCCCTAAGTCCCACATTCAATCCTCCCCAGGTGTCTTTGTACATGTGTCCTTTGTACCTGTCCCTTGACTTGACCCTTCCTGGTTTTAATCAGGTAAAATCAGATTTGAATTTAACTTCTTAAACTTTTCATAAGAAAATATTCTGAACATCATTTTACCTTATTAACCTTTGTTTCACATGTAAAATGTGGTTGATAATATTTCCCCCATGTGTTTATCTCTGGAAATATGCCTATGGAAATGTGTGCCTGAGAATTCAATGAGACAGTGAGTCCAAAGTACATACTACAATGCCTAGAATGTAATAAGTGTTCAATAAATATTTTATTAATATTTACTGAGAGTGTACTAAGGATTGTACATATATTTCTTTTTTAATCCATAAAATCATTATTATTTGGTAATCTCATCAACAGTCTGAAATCTCTTCCCTTTCAAAAGTGATTTTATTTTTTTATTTCCTTGTGTGTGCTAATGTTTATTATATTATTTTCTTTTTTCTTTTTTTTTTTTTAAAGATTTTTATTTATTTATCTTTAGAGGGGAAGGGTAGGAGAGAGGGAGAGGGAGAGAAATATCAATGTATGGTTGCCTCTCTTGTATCCCATGCTGGGAACTGGCCTGCAACCCAGGCATGTGCCCTGACTGGGAATTGAACCATGATCCTTTGGTTCACAGGCCCGTGCTCAATCCACTGAGCTACACCAGCCAGGACTATTATATTATTTTCTTTTGTTGCTGTTGTTGTTGTTCAATTACAGCTGCCCCAACTGTTTCCACAATGCTCTCCCCTGCCTCATCACCCCTGCACTCCCACAGTCAATTTCCATCCTGTAGTTCTTGTCCATGGATCATTTATACTTGTTCATGATTAGACCCTTTCTCTTTGTCCCTCCATTATCTCCCTCTCCCTCCCCTCTGGTCACTGCTAGTTTGTGCTTTATTTCCATATCTTTGCTTCTATTTTGCTCATTTGCTTGTTGTGTTGATTAGGTTCCACTTATAGGTGAGATCACATGGTATTTGTCCCTCACCACCTGGCTTATTTCATTTAGCAAAATGCTCTCCAGTTCCTTCATTGCTGTCATGAAGGGTAGGGGCTCCTTCTTTCTTTCTGCTGCATAGTATTCCATTGTGTAAATGTACCATAGTTTTTTGATCCACTCATTTATTGATGGGCACTTAGGCTGTTTCTAGTGCTTGGTGATTGTAAATAACCCTGCTATGAACATCGGGGTGCATAGGTTCTTTTGGACTGGTGGTTTAGGATTCTTAGGGTATAATTCCAAGAGTGGAATTGCCAGGTCAAAAGGCAATTCAATTTTTTGTTTTCTGAGGAAATTCCATACCGTTTTCCACAGTGGCTGCACCAGTCTGCATTCCCACCAACAGTGAGCTAGGGTTTCCTTTTCTCCACAACCTCACCATCACTTGTTTGTTGATTTGTTTATGATGGCCATTCTAACCAATGTGAGATGGTATCACATTTTCGTTTTAATTTGCATCTCTCTGATGGCCAGTGATGCTGAACATCCTTTCATATGTCTCTTGGCTCCCTCTGTGTCCTCCTTGGAGAGGTGTCTGTTTAGGCCCTCTGCCCATTTTTTAACTGGATTGTCTTCCTGGTGTGGAGTGGTGTGAGTTCTTTATATATTTTGGAGATCAAATCCTTGTCTGAGGTATCATTGGCAATTATGTTTTCTTATATGGTAGGTTCCCTTTTCATTTTGCTGATGTTTTCTTTAGCCATGCAGAAGCTTTTCAATTTGATGTAGATCCATTTTTCAATTTTTTCTTTATGTCCCTTGTTTGGGGATGTATTGGTGAAAAAATTGCTGCATAGGGTATCTGAAATTTTCCAGCTTACATTCTCCTGTAGGCTTTTTATTGTGTCAGGACTTATATATGTCTTTTATCCATCTTGATTTTAGTTTTCTGTATGCAGTAAGTTGGTGGTCTAGTTTCATTTTTTGCATGTATGTGTCTAGATCTCCCAACACCAGTTATTGAAAAGGCTATTTTTATTCCATTTTATGTTCCTGTCTTCTTTGTCACATATCAATTGACTGTATTAACATGGGTTTATTTCTGGGCTCAGTGTTCTGTTCCACTGGTCTATGTGTCTGTTTCTATGCCAGTACCAGGCTGTTTTCATTATGGTGGCCTTGTAATACAGTTTGATATCAGGTAATGTGATTCCTCCTACTTTGCTCTTCTTTTTCAAAGTTGCTACAGCTATCAGGGGTTATTTATAGTTTCGTAACAATTTTTGAAATGTTTGTTCTATATCTGTGAAATGTATCTTTGATATTTTGATAGAGATTGTATTGAATCTATAAATTGCTTTGGGTATCATGGACCTTCTGATGAAATTAATTCTTCCAATCCATGAATACAGTAAGTATATGCTTCCATCTATGTGCATTTTCCTTTATTTCTTTCTTAAGTATTTTATAGTTTTCTGAGTATATGTCTTTTACCTCTTTGGTTAGGTTTATTCCTAGGTACTTCATTTTTCTTGTGGCAATTACAAATGAGATTTTTTTTCCTGATTTCTGTGTCCAATAGTTAATTTTTAGTGTATAAAAATCCCTTTGATTTCTGAATATTAACTTTGTAACCCACTGGTTTTCCAAATCCATTTATTAGGTCAAGTAGTTTTTTGGTGGATTCTATAGGATTTTCTAGGTATACTATCATGCCATCTGCAATGACAATTTTACTTCCTCCTTTCCAATTTGCATGCCTTTTATTTCTTTTTCTTGTTTGATCACTGTGATTAGAACTTCCAATACTATGTTGGATAGTAATGATGAGAGCAGACAACCTTGTGTTGTACCTGACCATAGGGGAAAATCTTTCAGTTTTGGCTCATTGAGTATGATGTTGGCTGTTAGTTTCTCATATATGGCCTTTAATGTATTGAGGTATGCTCCCTCTATTCGCACTTTGCTGAGGGTTTCTGGTATAAATGGGTGTTGTACCTTATGAAATGCTTTTTCAGCATCTATTGACATGATCATGTGGTTTTGTCTTTCATATCTTTTATGTGATGTATTACATTTATCGATTTATGTATATTGTACCATCCTTGCATCCCTGGGGTGAATCCCACTTGATCATGGTGCATGATCTTTTAAATGTATTGCTGGGTATGGTTTGCCAATATTTTGTTGAGGATTTTAGCATCTATGTTCATCAGCAATATTGGCCTGTAGTTTTCTTTCTTTGTGTGTCTTTATCTATTTTTGGAATTAAGATAATACTGACCTCCTAAAGAGCTTGGGAGTTTTCTCTCTTCTTGGTTTTTTTGGAATAGTTTGAGAAGAGTTGAGGTTAGCTTTTCCCTAATTGTTTGGTATAATTTTCCTCTGAATCTGTGAGGCCCAGAGTTTTTCTGGCCATGGGTTTTTTGATTACTGCTTCAATTTCAGTAACTGTTGTAGGTCTATTCAGGCTTTCTGCTTCTTCTTGACTCAGTGTTGGAGGAATAAATGTTGCAGATTTTCTTTCATCTTCAGTATTAAAATGGCTACACAAAAATTCACCAATTTTGACAAGATTTTTTTAAATACATGCTGATATGACAGCTGTCATAATATATAACAAAATTGTTTTGAATGAAGTTAAAGGCAACTAGGTGCTACTAAAGCAATCTTACAGAAAAAAGAAATGAACATGTTGTCCAACCCAGTATATTCTCCCTGCTTCCTCCAAACAATGCTCGGTCTATTGTATCTAGTTAGTGACACAATTGCTATTAAAGCAGACTTTCTCTACTCTTTCCTTCTTTGAGTTCTTTGTAGTCACCCCCTATCTTTGTTAGAAGTTTAGAAACAGTCCTGTTATCAAATTCTGAATAAGATATTAACCACTCCAAATATATTATTGTTATGAGGATATCAGATGATTCAAGGATTATTAGAGCATTTGTTTAGAGAGGAGAGGGGCAGATAAATTCAGTGATAGAGAAACTTAAGTAGAAAATTAAAAGCTATTAAATAGTTAATATAAAACAGTTCTAAAAGAAATAGAAATGATGAGAGAGAGAGGAAGGGAGGGAGAGAGAGAGAAAGGAGTGGGATGAGGAAAAAGAGAAGAGGAAAAAAGAATAAAGATTAACTACAAAAGAAAGTAATAGATTTATATAGAAGAAAGAAAAGCAAAAATGAAAGGGGAAACTATAGATTACTAAGGAATATTGTAAAATACAAGAAGCATAAAATCATACAAACATATTAAACATTTAGTCAATTCTCAATACAATGCAAATAACAAAATTGCTATTAGCTATCATACAAAGCTAGATATTTTTCTATGATATAAGGATCAGAGGAGGGTTAAACTAAAGATTCCAGTTTGTGAGTCACAAAAGAAAAATCACATGAACACAAGAAAAAAAAAAGAAAAGAAAATCTAAAACAAATGAAACTAAACTAAATAAGAGTTATTCAGCAATTAAGTCCAGGGTACGGCTATGAAGTTATATAGAGGCCACAAAATTACTAAGTGAATGAAACTAGTCTGAAAAGTTTATATATTATATTATTTATATGACATTCTTGAAAAAGATGGTAAACAGATCAGTAGTTGCAAGGAGTTTAGGTATGAGAGGGGATTGAATAGATGACCCAGAATGTTTTTTTAGGACAGTGAACTATTCTGAATGATAATATAATTGTGAATACAGACACTCTGCATTTATCAAAACCCATAGCACTGTACAGCATAAAAAATGAACCTGAATGTATTCAGTTTAAAAAATCATTTAAGATGTCAAAGGATACCTGAAAGGAATTTGGACTATGACAAACTAATCTAATTGTATTATAGATGTTATAAGCTCAACGAATGAAGTTAAGGGGAAAAGTGCAGACCTAAGTAATTTTAGAAATGAGTTGAGATTGTAAGACTAAAGGCAAAAGGAACAGTGCATACACACTGCACTTTAATTTGTAAAGTTTTTAACCATCAGAGTATGAGTTAACAACTTGAAACTGATATCTATATGTTCTGGGATTAAATAATTAATTAAATGGATGACAGATACTGGGAGACAAGTTTCTCATTATGGGTGTGGTAAGTACAGAGAAACAAAGCAGGAAGTAAAACATGATCCATGGAGTGCTCCGTAAGAGTTGAAGACACCAGTATAAACATAATAGAGATAAAGATAGATGCATGTGCAAGTATTTACAGATGTGTGTACATGCTCAGACTAGTATGCACACACATCTCAACACTCTATCAGTTGAGAGATCTTAGACGCAAGGACACTGGGGTAGCAAGAAACAACCCATCATCCAGATCTTGATTTCTAACACTATTTTCCAATAAAGGAAGCAGGTCTCTTTGGAGAAAATGGAAATGACTGATTCTAGGGCTGAGGCAAGGAATAAACAAGATGGGCCTGGAGTATTTTATAGCATCAGGAATCAAGGAAGTGCTAAAAAGCAAAACAAAATGAAAGAACAATAACTCTGTGAAGGCCTATCAAAGGAACAAGGTGTCCACTGAAAAACTTTCAATAGCAAAAAGGGAACAGTTTGAACAACAGCAAAATACTGTAGTACAGGATTATTATCAAATGATAAAATATCCCTGAATCCACACTGATATAAGTATATGATCAAAACAAATAAATAAAAGGAGAGAATATTCAAAACTCACGCTACATACGAGTTCATACTGTCTCCACAAATAATCCAGTACCACATGGATCAGGCAGAATTCCAAATAAAATGTAGATATTGTTATTTCAAAAGTAGAATATACCTCTCCAAATCTTAAGTGTGAGTTGTGCATACTGACTCCTTTCCAATGGGTATGGTATGGAACAGGCAAGGGGAAGAAAAACTTTATGATAAAGAAACTTGACAAGCACTCCCGCAGTCTTGCCAGTGACATGATATGATGGTAATGGTACTTTATCTCTGTGACTGTTTCCTAAAAACACTTAGCCACAGGCTAATCATGAAAAAAAACATCACCCAGTGAAGGTTGTTGTACAAAATATCTGAGTAGTGCCCTTCAAAACAGTTTAGGTCATTAAAAAAAAAAAGAGGAAAATATAAAAATCTGTCAGTCTGTAGAAGCCACCTAAGAATACAAGGTGATTAAATGAAATGTTGCGCCGTGGAAGAGGTCCCGAAGTTGTCGGCTAAAAGCAAAGAAAAATCTAAATAAAGTATTGATTTTAGTTAAGAATAATAAGTCAATATTGGTTCATTAATTACTAACATAAGATATTAACAATAGGAGCAATGAAATAACAGGTATGAATACATGGAAACTTACTGTACTATGAATCTACAACTACTCTAAAATATAAAAGTTTCTGAAAAAACATACTGTATGCCAAACACTGTATATATTTTGACTACATTCCTACTTGCTGTATATGTCTTTTCTCCAATTTCTATATGAGGAAACCAAAGTTTAAGTAAAAGTTCAATGGCATGTTCAACATCATAGAGTCAGTATACATCACACCAGGATTGAAAATAAATTATCTACAAATCTAAGTCTAAATCTCTTTTCACTGCTGTATGATAATTAATAAGCTTGTACCTCTAGAGACATCCTTTATTTAAATGGAGTATTTTTTGTTTGTTTGCCCTTATGCAGCAATAAACACTTGACATTATCAGTAGAACATAAAATCAGATTGTGAGAGCATATAATAAGGGAAATGATAATACTAGGGTGTTATACATTAATGAGAAAGGTAAATATGTCAGAATGGCCCTTTTATTTTACAAGATTATCACAGTTCAGGAAAAAAAGGATGGGCTTCTACATTTCCTAAGGCAGTCCAGAAAAGGTCCAACCATTGTTAATATAACTAGAATGGTTTGCACGACATCAATGTAACCTGGCAGCCAAGGAGAGTGGACTGGAATGTTCATGTGTGAACAATGACTACTTCACTGCACTAGTCAGTGAGGAGGGTAGATGCCATTGAGTGAGCATGTTTACTGTGGCCATCACATTCAAAATGACTGAGCTAGTAGAGCTACAAATCTGCATCAAATTTTGCTGTAAGCTTAAACATTTCCTCTGTGAAAACTATTTGAATGATTCGAAAGGCTGCATCTATGGGCAGCTTCGTTATGACAGCATGCCCACTCATGCATTAATGTAACTTTCTCATGTAAAGTTTCTTGGTGAAACATCAAATCACCGAGGTGATGCAGACCCCCTACAGCCCAGATTCGGCACCTGATGACTTCCGAATTTCACCAAAACTGAAATCATCTTTGAAATGGAAGAGATTTCAGACTGTCCATGTGGTTCAGGAAAATACAATGGAGCAACTGATGGTGACTGGGAGAACAGTGTGAGGTCTCAACACACCTACTTTGAAGGGGTCTGAGGTGTCATTGTCCTATGTAAATGTTTCTTGTATCTTTATCTTCCTTAATAAATATTTCTATTTTTTATATTACATAGTTGGATACTTTCTGGGCAGGCCCATATTACTACTAAATAGTCCCATGAAATATGAAGCACATAGTTCATGTTATTACAATACTACTAGACTTGACAATTTTGCAGTTTGCTTAGACTTACAGACTAGAGTATCTGATCTATTCACTTTCATAATGTGAATGAAACTATTTTTGACATGTTTGAGATCTTATTTTTTAATTGCATTTATAACATTTATAAAACTTATACAATCAGATTATTCTCCACATGCTTCCCTTTACATGAGAAAAATGTAAATAAGAAAAGAACTGTGGATCCTTATGACTTTCATGCACCTAACAGCATCTGTAAATTTAAACACATACTTTTTAATTTGGCTTTTTAAAGAAAGCAATCCATTGATCCATGATGGTTGAAATTTATTTTTTCCTTGTGTTACTCTAATTCCTGAAAGTTATAGCAGGTCAGAAAATATCTGAGTGGGTGGTCAAAGCCCAATTACTTTTACGAATACATTAAGAAGAAAAAATCAATATATCACAAGAATTATAGTGAAGAATTACAGTGAGGCTTTCAAATGCTTCCTTGTAAAATTGTCTTCATCAAAAACAAACTATCAATATTTGTATTTATGATGATAATCTTCCTATAAATATAGTGTATGTTTGAAACTAATGTCATCAAAAATTTAATGCTCTGTGGTTATATACATTAACCTACAGTTGGTGCCAATATATTTGAGTTTGACCCTCATATAAGTTCAAAATCACAAAAAAATTTGATATAAATTCATCAGCCTTTCCTGCTCCACTTGAAAGTGAGTAGTAATTAATCTTCTTAGTTTTATAGCCAATAAAATAGGTAATAATACAAGAACATAAGGAAGAAAAACAGTTCAATATAAGGGTTTTTTCAAGTGTTTTATAGATGGCTATTGATTGATTTAGGCAAAGAATTCTAATGTTGGAACTTTCTAATGATATTCATAAGTATAAGGGACATAACACACATTTATAAAGTATTCAGGTAAAACAGCCAAGAAAGTCATGTTCCTTCCTGAGGCTAATTCATTAGTGTTTCACCTATGACAGTTACCAGCATTAACTTTCAAATGAACTTTTCTAACTGCTAAAAATAGTAGGAACAATTTATTCCTGGAATGGTTTTGCATGTTGAGTATCCATTTTAATTGCCAAAATAATGCAGTAAAAAAACAAACATCTATGAACTAATATGCCCCGATTTTTATGTGCCCAGGTATATTCAGAGATGCTTAAGGATTCTGAATAGAAAAAGTGAGTTATTAAAAACGGAAGTATTCTTATGTGAAAGGTAATCTTCATAAGCAATGCTACTAATAAATTACCCATGTACAATCGCCATTAAATTTCGAAGAGCCAATATCCATTATTTGTCCTGTCACTTAAGCTATTCATTAATTGTGACCTCCATCTCAACATGACAATGTTCACATGGCATGCACCATTAATTATGTATGAGTTTTGTTCAATACTTTTCCCCAAAAGTGCTGTGTTTTCTAACTATAGTGATAATTTTAATCTAGTGAATAATTCATAAGATTAAATATCTAAGAAAAACTTCTATGTGAATAAATTTGTTATTTTATGGGAATGGAGTCATTATTTTACCTTTCATTTGTACAATGTAATAATGCGTACTAAATTGTTTTACATTGTGTGATACATTTAAGACAGTGAGCTATGCAATGAAAGGCATTGCTATTTCTATTTTAACAAATGGAACAAAATTACAAGAGAGAAGTTTGGAAAAATAAAGCAATAAAGTAGAGTTAAGCAAGCAGCACATAAGGCACAACCTATTAATAAAAAATATGTGGAGCCTTAGTAAAATTTGGGGGGATATTCTGTAGGAGAATACTAACTAACCCAACAAATATATAGTTTGAAATCTTGACAAATGGGAGAGCTACACGCAAAAAAAATAAAGCTCAACCACCAACTTACACCATACACAACAATAAACTCAAGATGAATAAAAGATTTAAATATAAATTGTGACACCATAAAAGTCCTGAAGGAGAACATAGGCAGGAAAATCTCAGATAATCCAAGCAGCAATATTTTGCTAATATATCTTCTTTAGGGCAAGGGGCATAATGGAAAGAATAAACAATGGGGACTTCATCAAAATCAAAAGCTTCTGCCTGCCTAAAGAAAATATCAGCAAAACAAAGAGGGAACCAACTGTATGGGAAAATATATTTGCCAATGATACCTAATCCAAGGATTTGATCTCCAAGATATATAAAGAACTCATACAACTCCACTCCAGGAAGACAAACAATCCAAGTAAGAAATGGGCAAAGGACCTGAACACACACTTCTCCAAGGAGGACTCAGAGACATATAAAAGGATGCTCAGCATCACTAGCCATCAGATGCAAATCAAAGCCACAATGAGATACTATTTCACACTGGTAAGAATGGCCATCATAAACAAATCAATAAACAGTGAGTGCTAGCAAGGCTGTGGAGAAAAGGTAACCCTAGCACACTGTTGGTGGGAATTTAGACTGGTGTAGCCACCATGGAAAACATATGGGATTTCCTCAAAAAAACTAAAAATGAAACTGCCTCTTGACTTGGCAATTCCACTGCTGGGATTATACCCTAAGAATCCTGAAACACCAATCCAAAAGAACCTATGTACCCCAATGTTCATAGCAGCACAATAGCCAAGTGTTGGAAGCAACCTAAATGTCCATCGGCAGATGAGTGGATCTAAAAACTTTGGTACATTTATATAATGGAATATTTTGCAGCAGAAAGAAAAAAGGAGCTCATACCCTTTTCGACAGCATGGATGGAACTGGAGAACATTATGCTAAGTGAAATAAGCCAGGAGGTGGAAGACAAATACCATATGTCTCACCTCTAAGTGGAATCTAATCAACAAAACAAACAAGCAAGCAAAGTATAACCAGAGACATTAAAATAAAGACACACTGACAGCAACAAGAGTGGAGTGGGGAGGAGGATAATGGGAGAAAGAAGGGAAAAGATCATTGAGAAACATGTATAAAGGACCCATGGACAAAGACAACAGGGTGTGGGAGAGGATTGAGGGTAGGAGGTGGGAGTGGGAGGGATGGGGGGAAATGGTGGTTGGAAAATAGAGACAACTGTACTTGAACAATAATAAAAAAAGTTCACTCACATAAAAATTTAAAAATCCTTGACTTTTAAGTCTCAGGTTTTATTTTGGGAGAAGAAGGAGATTTTAATGTGTAATGTTAAGTTCTTTTCCATTTCTTTATTTCATATTATAAAAAATTTCAAAGATGTATAAATATAAAGAATGGCACAATGAGCCTCTAGCAAACTGAAGTATATTAAAATAAAATGACATAGTTGGATTTTCTTTAAAATAATTTAGAACCAAAAGAAGAGAGAGAAAGAGAATGAGAGAGAAAAAAGGGGCAGATATAGGAAATAAGTATGACACAATCTTGATAATGCTCAGCGCACAGTGCAGCATACAGGGGTCCCAGGTTTTGGAGTTTCCTGTTCCCCTTCCTATCTTGTCTGTGAAGAAAAAAAAGTAGTGGTCAAATCCATAGTTTTTTCTACATTCTCACAGTGAGTACAAGGATAGCATGCGAAAATTCTGGAAATAACACGATTGGATTTGCTTCCATTGAGTTATAAATATAGGCAGTTAGCATGTATTAAGTTCTCTCTCTGTACAAAACTTTGCAGAGCTAATATAATCCTTTATACCATGCTACAGTAAGAAGTTTATGATTAAAGATGACCAAGCTTTCAATTCTGTTACGTGGTGAGAGATATTAATCCTAATCATTACAACAAACTAATTGAAAGGCAATGAAGTTGTTACCTGTCATTAGCAAAAAGTTTTGAAAAAAAATACAGGATCTTAATTCTAAGAGTATTTTTAACTAATCCTGTTATTACTGGTTTTACAGTTCTAATATCTTCATTTTAATAATAATTTATTATTATATACTTGTTATTATAATATTCTCTGTGATTTCTGAGGCTAATAATTGACAATATTATAGTGTCGGAAAATTAATTCAGTTTATTGCCAATTCTTACTTTAACTCTATCGTTAATCAGAAAGACCGAGTGTAGGAGTAAAACAAAAGAAATTAAATAGTAACCTATAATTAATTAGCATTAGAATTACAGATTTAAAATATTTTAAAAACCTATGAGTGAAGTATATGGCTCAAACTCATAAATGCAAATTTGTGTTGTTAACTCAAATCCATGAAATAATTATAGATAGCTATTTTACAAGTCTTTTTCATTATTCACTCAGCTTTTATGGAACATTTGCATCCTCTCATGCAAAGGTCATTCAATTTTTATTGATTGTAAAGTACACACATTCCAGTGAGCAATTAGCTTCAAAAGAAAACTGTCTACACCACAGTAGTCAGAGATAATGGAAAAAAATGTTTTTTGAAAGAACAACTACAATAAATACATACCCACATGTTAACAGTTGTGACAATTAACGAATCGTATTACTTTTTATATCATTTGTACTACTCAAATGAAGACATATGTGATAAGTTCTTTATTTTCCATAGTTTTAGTAATAGTTTCATTTTTAGATAATGTTATAATGGGCTTTTGATCTTTTACAGAAATATTAAATTTTTGTATGTTTAAAATGACGAGCATAGGAGTTCTTGGGACATGGTAGCTACGGCAGAAGCCTAATTTTAAACTTCCTGAATTAGCGCATAAAAACAGCACACTCAGATTGCAATTCACCTCTCCAAAACACAAAGTACAAAGAAGTAGTAGCAATCATTAAGAGCCACAAAACCTGCCTGGTATCAACATCTCAGCAGGAAGAAGTTGAGGAAACCTACAGGACAAATGAAAGCTCTGAGGCCAGACACTGGCTGGAATGTGAGCCAACGTGAGCTACGACATAATTATGGGCCTTATTCTTACACACAGAAGGGCGCCTCTGCTGCCACAATGTGAGTAATAAAGAAAAGCATGTTTAGATTCCATTAAGTTCTGTGTTTCCATGCCTGTGTTCATAAGGCAACCTAACAGAAGCTCCTGTTCTTTAACATGCTATGTTTTATCACTTGTTCTTGACATTGTCTCAGTGAAAATTCTTCTAGATAAATTTTTGTATGTATCCATCATTTTTCCCTTTAAACTAGGCTCTTGATGATGCATTCATGAATCAAACATATTCAACTTTCAGTACTGCCTTTTGGCAAGTTTAAACCAATCTGTATTGTCATCCAGCAATGTATTCAAGTGCTTCTCCTCTTGGAACAATCCAAAGAATATGCAAAACATATTTACTGAGTATGTAGGTAGATGATAAAATGACAGATAGGTAGATAGATAAAATTATTTTCACACTAGGATCTCTGGAAATCTTTTCAGTCATAAAATTGCATAATGCCTCCAATCTTGGAACTAATGCTGACACAAGTATCCTCTTCCCTTCTTAAATACTGAAAATTAGAAATTTTTGTTTTATAAATTTTTGCAGAAAACTTCACATTTAATAATTGCTATATTAAAGCTTTGATTTTGAGGTTACCATATAAATGAAATTGTTATTTTTAAGATTTTATTTATTTATTTCAGAGAGAGAGGAAGGGAGGGAAAGAAATATAAATGTGTAGTTATCTCTCACATGTCCCCTTACTGGGGACCTGGCCCACAACCTAAGCATGTTCCCTGACTGGGTATAGAACTGGCAAACCTTTGGTTCACCAGCCAGCTCTCAGTCCACTGGGCCATACCAACCAGGACAGAAATTGTTATTGTTTTAATAAACCTATTAGCTAAGAATCTAAAATCTTGTATTAAAATTGGTTTCCCTTTTTTTATAACTCTAATAATCTGTTACTCCATTAGTACCCAAGATTGTGCAAATACAAACATAAAAGTAAAAGATTTTTGAGAGAAGAGCTTTAAAGATATCAGAA